>CM031242.1:589413107-590085940 GCA_018340775.1 Taxus wallichiana var. yunnanensis | reverse complement strand
AAATATATTTCTTGTCGGGCATTACAATAGGTACGCAAGTATATGTTTAATGAAAAATCTGTTAAAAAAGCATTCTGGTTCATATTCATCATTGATCAAAATATATTTATTTATACAATATTATATTGACTAATTCCTAATAGGTGTAGGTGATCTAGCAGTGGGGGGAGATATATGTATGCAGGAAAATGTGATAATTGTGTGTAGACTAAGTCTAATGTGGACTTAATCTAACATTCCCCCTTATTACAAATCGACACCCTAAAAACGTCAAATTTCACCTTGCTTAACGCCTTAGTGACAACATCTACAACTTATTCTTCAAGAGGGATCGTATTGGAGCTGAATATTGTGGTTTAAGACTTGTTCTCAAATAAAGTGAAATTGAAATTCAATATTCTTGTTCTCTCATAGTGCACTTGGATATTTGACAAGTCGTAACACACCTTGATTATCGCAATAAATTTACTAGTAGTTGGTCTTCATATATGACCATATCTACCAGAGTATGACTTATCCAATTTTCTTCACACACAGCAACTTGTGCGACACAATACTCATATTCATTGGATGATAATGCAACAACTATCTAATTCTTACTTGATCCAAAAAATTGGTCTTAATATAAAATGAAAAAATATCCTAATGTTTCTTTGCTATCATCAATGGATTCAACATATTCTTAATATGTATATCCTTGTAAGAAGAATTGTAAGTTCTTATTGTATTCCAAACCATTACTCAAAGTGTGCTTTGGACATATTGTAGAACTCTCTTTGTTTCTAACTAATGACATTGATTTTGCTCATGCACGAACCTGTGAAAGAGAAATAACAACAAATCAAATGTCCGGCCTACTATAGATCAATTAAATGAGACTTCCACCAAGTTTCGCAGTGAGTTCCATTCACTTGAGGTGAATCCTGAAAAATGGGAAAGTTCAGTAACCCTTGTTCCATCGAGTCACAATTGGCATCCCATCCCATAAATTTCAAGTAGTGACTTGGCATACTTTATCTGACTGAAAAAGATGTAATAATCCTTCTTTCATATCTCTAAGCTAAGACAATAGTGTAGTAGCCCTAAATTTGTCATGTCAAAGTATTTCTTGAGATCGTTATTTACTTTATCAACATAATTATTCATGCTCCCTGTGATTACAAGACCATCTACATAAAGAAAAAGAATAAAAATATCATTAGCTATATTCTTGATTTATTATTTGAAATCGAGGGATACGCTTGAATCCATGTTATAAGAGATGATCATCAATCTTGATGTACCATGCACGTGGTTCATATTTCAGTCCATATAGAGACTTGATCAATCAAAACACCTTCTAAGGATGTTTCTCATCCTTAAATCCTTCTGGTTGAGTCATGTATACTTCTTCCTTCATATCACCATTCAAGAAATCAATTTTTACATCCATCTGTTGAAGCTTCCATCCCTTTTGTGTTGCTAGTGCACAAACAACCTTGATGGTCTTTATCTTTGCAGTGGGTGAAAATGTTTCTTCATAATATATACCTTCCTTTTGAGAATATCCTTTTGCAACTAATCATGCTTTAAATTTATCAATGGATCCTTTTGCCTTATAATTTTTCTTGAATATCCATTTGCAGCCAATGGGATTATTTCATGTAGGTAGATCGCTAAGCTCCCATGTACCATTTTTAATCAATGAATCGTATTCATATTCCATATATTTCTTCTATTGTGGTTGGATCAATGCTTCTTGAATTGAATCTAGTTTGATGTTGTTAATTAGTGAGATCATCAAGGCGAGATTAACTTTCTCTCTTGTTTGTCTTCTCGTCCTAATTTCTACCGAATAATCATGAAAGTGAGTCCAAATGAGAGTCCTTGAGGGTACTTTCTACCCATTTTGGATGTGAGTGCTGATGTTGTGTAGTTTTGTCCTCCAAATTCCCTAGATCAACGAATAATTCTCCTTGTAGCTCATCTTCTCTTCTAGAAGAATCATTTTCATCATCTAGTTATGGAAGCAACTTATGAGAAGTAGCTGACGAGGATTCCTTTTTCCTTAGTGAGTCATATGATGACTCATCAAATACCACATAACAGTGATTTCGTCAATCTTATTTGTTTTTGGATCCTTTATATGATATGCTTTTGAGGTATTATTATACCCCAATAGTATGCATTGGAGTGTCTTCGACTCAACCTTCCTCATTTTCTTTGTGGGGACATGTATTTATGTAGTACAACCAAACACACGAAGAAAAGAGATTGATGGCTTATAACTACTCCAGGATTCCTCTAAAATTAAGTTCTTTAGTTCCTTTATAAGAGACCTATTAATAAGATACACCATCATTCAAAATACTTCTATCCAATACTTATCCTTTAATCTTGCAGTGGAAAGCATGCAATGAACCATTTCTATCACTATGTGATTGCGACATTCTATGAATCCATTTTGTTGAGGCATGTAAGGAGCATTCAAATGTTGTTTTATGTTGTGCTACTTCAAGAATGCCATGAAATCGTTTGATTTGAATTTCCCCACTTGACATAAGTGGAGTATATGAATGTTCCTATTGACTAGATGTCAACAAGATGCTTGAATATTTTGAAGTGTGAAAATGTGTCACTCTTCTTTTGAGGAATAACATCCATATTTTCCTAGAGAAGTCATCCACAAACAATTGAAAATATTGGATTCCTTACATAGTGGTAGGGCAGGATCTGCAAATATCGATGTGTATCACATCCAAATGATCCATGGCTCGATTTGAACTCAGCTCAAAGGGAACTCAATGTTTCTTTCCTACAAGACAACCTGAACAAATAGGAAATGATGGAGAAATTGTAGGAAGGCCACGTATCATACCTTTGGTGTTGAGTTGATGAAGGGAACCACTAGATAGGTGCCCATAGTTGAAATTCCAAAGCATGGTGAAATCTTTCATTGAGGCAAAGAGAGAAAATTCATGGGAGGATACAACATCTAAGGTGAACAACTTATCTCACAAGAATGATAGTGCTATGACCTTTCCATCTTTAGTGATTAGACAAGATTTCATACGATTTTTAACTTGGAACTTGACCTTGACCTTGTGATTCAATAGATGATTGAAAGACGAGGAGATTTGATGTCGGGGATCTCGGTACATAGATAATTTTTTTGAGTGTACAACTATTCATACCAAGTGGAATAGTGACATCTCCAATTCCTTCTACAATATACTCCTTATCATCTGCAATCCTAACCCGATCTCATGTGGGTTGGTGGCTCAAAATGTGGAAAATTTATTTACATCATGTCATAAGGATTTGACATTTGCTTTATCAAACTTTATCTACTCATCGGTTCCATTGGATGGGGTATGCTACCGGTGACGATTTCCCATAACTCTTCAAATTATAGAAACATGTAAATTTTTATGAAGTAACATATTTATACCCTTTTAGGAGTTGGGCATCAGAAAGGAACAAGTTTGGTGGTAGCATTTTTCCTATATATATATATCTTAAATTCAAGACAAGGAAAAGAAGTAAATGTTGAAAATAAAAGAATCGAGAGGATGTGTTGGTTAGGAGGAAAATGAGGAAGATGTACACAAATGAAATTGAGTCCGTAGAATTGATGCCGAAATAATAGAATGGTTAGAAAATTTGTATCTAGATTCACATATTCTTTGATATCATGAAAAATCTACAAGCGAAGGCTTTGTTTCATATTCATCATAGATCGGAAGATATTTATTTATACAATATTATATTGACCAATTCCTAATAGGCGGAGGTGCAAATCGACAAGAGGTACACAAATGTATGGAGGACAATGTGATAACTATGTGTACACTAAGTTTAATGTGGATTTAATCTAACATTTAAGATGTGCATATTTTAGATTTTTAAAATGGTCTTCCTTTCAATCATATTATATAATTAATAAATTAATTACCTTATTTATTTATTTTTGGATAAAATATGTTTTAGTAAGGTATTTAATAGGGATTAAAAAGACTTAAAACTTCACCATTTATCAAAGTATAGTGATTCTCCCACCGTTTTCTCAAAGAAAGAGAAAAAATATAAAATTATGATCAAATGGACCTTAATTGAGGTCATTATATTACATTTCACCACCATCAATTCTTCCTTTCTATATATTCATGTAATTATAAGTATATTTTTAATTAAACTTGATTTTTAAAAACTAGCCAAAAATAATCTATAAAAATAAATAACTTTTTCAATTTTTGAAAGTTAAATAAAATTGTGTTTTCCTAATTGTATGTATATTTTTTTACATATATCATAGATAATTTGTTTGTAATATAGTCATAGTGAATTCATCTCTAAATTATCAATAAATATATGATGTGGATTCAGTTGCAAGTGGTTGAAATTCCTCCAAAACATACACACAATTTGCCAAAACTCAAGAAACTTAAAAATAACTTCCTTCTCATTCTTAATTCGAACTAATTTGTACAGTATTACAATCTACTTTTTATTTCCCACTATCTCTAAGAAAATCCCTAAAACGCCAAAAAAACCTAAAACACAAAAAAATGTTAAAAGAAAACACCAGGATGGCCCCTAAATTTTGCATTCCAAATATTCCTTCATAAATGAAACCTTTTGAAAAATATTAGCTTATTCCATAAAAATGTATTAAAATATATAAAAACTTAAAGTTCTGCATAATCCAACAAAAAGTTTGAGTCAATTTTGACCACTGATGAGGGAAATTGGCCCAAAAATATGTCCAAATGGCACCATCCTTTATGAGAAGAATGGTCACGATATAGTACTAATCAAGATATAACTCTCTGGAAAATTTTAAGATAATTCAACGATTAGATAAAAAATTATTATCTCTAAAAGTTATACTCCCGCATCAATAAACTTATACTATAAATCCATATGATACCCACAATACAAATTTATAATATTAAAAGATGTATTGCAATTCTTATCACGAGTCTAAGATATTATATTTTCTAGATATTCTTTTCAAATAATTTTTTCTTAAGACCAAACTATTTTATTCACGTTTTATACCATTAGACTTTATCATCACCCCTATTCATAACTATTAATATAAATAAAAATTAATTTATTTTAAATAAAAATATTCTCTAAATACTCAAATTTACAAAGTAACCATTCCATTACTCGAAATATAAAGGGAATTTTGTTTTCCATTTTGTTCGAATATTTAATCTTATATTTCTAATAACTCCTTTTATTTGAAATGTGTATAGCTACTATAAATAAAAATAATATTAAACATGCATAATGTTTTTCCTAATCATGGCATCCGAGAAGGTATATTTACATTCGATTGTGAAGATGATATTTTGGAAAAGTTGTTCCAAAATGAAAAATTATGTGATGATTGAGTATTGTATTACATTTTATGTTTTGAAAATCCTATTTTTTTTTTTCTTTCCCATGGATTAAATGTTCTCAAATCATATATTTTTCTTTCTATAAATTAAAATTAACATTAAATTTACTTAACTTAATGAAAAGAATACATGAAGTTATCTAAAAATATAATTGTACTTAACATTCCCTATAAGTTAGGATGTGCAATAACATGAAATAGTTACAAAACTGAAAAACTACTCACAAATAACCAAGTAAACATATCTCATGACACAACAAATATAATTAATAAATTTTACTTTATAATAAGAAATGATGAATTAATATATTCGTAACATTCCCCTCTAATTCATCATGGTATAAAAATAATAAAAAGATTCTCTATATGCCTCATTTTTATCCCATGGAAGTGACCTTGTGAAGACATCTATATATTGTTCTTATATCATGAAAAAATGGAGTTGGATGTTGTGTTCTATCTAACATATTCATTTATGAAATGAATCTATACCTTAATATGATTTGTAAATTCACGAAACAATAGGTTCGTAAAACAAGATTTAGAACACCTTCATTATCACATATATGATAATTGGTTTTTTAGATGGCACTCATAGTCCTTAAGTATAAGATGTAACCATTTTTCTTCACAAAAAATTCCACTAACATGATATTACAATTCATTAGAAGATTGAGAAATAGATATTTGGTTCTTCCTCCCTCATGATGTTGATCTAGATCCTAAAGAGAACACATATCTATAACTTGTGGATTTCTATTATCAATATTATCTTCATGATCGAAGTTCAAATTTGTTAGGAAGATTTTTTTCTTATAATAATTTAGACCAAAGTTCCTAGTTCCTTTGATGTACCTCAAAATTCACTTTGCTTCCTTCCAGTGACATTTTTTTAGATCTTGAATGAAATGTGAGAGATAGATGAAAAAATACCTTATGTATGGCCTTATATATTTTTTTCTAAATAATACTATCAAAGATGTTGATAAAGAGTGAAACTTATTAGTAGAGATGGGCCATTTTAAGGAAACTCAATATTTCCCCATACATGTATAAAATGGCTTAACGTCCATCATCAAAAACTTATTGAACATTGTGTTGGAATAATTTAATTAGGACATAAAATGTTTTGTTCTTTTGACATAATTTCAGTCCAAAATAGTAGTGCAATAGTCCGAGATCTATTATGTCAAATGGTTTATTAAGGTTTTTCTTGGTTTCACCAATCCTCTTCACTAAAATGTCAATGATGACTAGCTCATCAATATAGAAAAAAATGACAATCTCCCCATAGTTTTTGTAGGTATATACTGTGATCTTAAAAATCCTTTGAAATCCATGATTATAATTATATACCATGCTTGGGAGCCTATTTGATACCGTACAATGACTAGAAAAGTTTCCACACATTTTATTATTTTCTAGATATGAAAAAAATATTCTTGTGATTCATGTATAATTCTTCCTACAAATATCCATTTAGAAAGAAACTTTTTACATAAATTTGGTGAAATTTAAAGACAAAACAATTAGCTAGAGAAAATATCATCATGATAGTTTTTATATTTTATGTGGGTTAAAAGGTCTCATCATATTCAATGCATTCTTTCTAAACGTAACCATTTGTTATGAGTCTTGCATTGTGCTTGTCAATGCTACCCATGTCTTCTTTGTAATTTTTAAAAGATTTATTTGTAACAGATTTGATTTTTCCTAGAGAAATATCTACAAGATGCCACATGTTATTTTTCTCACTCAATTATATTCTACATTTATGGAATATTTCTAATGTTTTTCATTTAGGGATTCCCAAACTATAGAGGGATAAATATATTAAAAAATGTAAGCATTAATGATAATTGACTCCCTCTCTATTCATATTGTGAGTTCTTGGTTAATTGGTGGATGAGTTTTTATTTCCTCAAACTTAACATATCCAAATACTATAGTATACCATTATAGAATGTGCTAAAATTTTCTTATGGGTCGCGGACTCTTTGGATCATCAATGTCATTCCCATTATCACTTTCATCATCATATCTTAGGTCACCTTCTATTTTACAACATGAATAATTTTTCCATCAAATGTGCTTATGGAGTGTTGATATAACTCACTCATCTTATCACACTCAACATCCATGTTGATATGTATTTTCCTAGTTTTTGGATCCATGAGTCAATAAAGTAATGTATCTTCACTATGCCATAAAAGTAGTTTTTGGATTTCATATCTAGTTTTGTTCCCTTATTTTTGGGAACATGCATGGTTTCCTTTCATGTATAAATTCAATGAGGAGACATTATAATATATGTGATTATTAGGTATATTTTGGAGTCAATCCATAAATATGAGTAGTGGGAACTTTGTTCGGTAAATAAATCATTTTTTTAGTACATCTATCTAGCATGTTCTCTCCAAACCTAAATTAACAATCATTTAATGCACCATTTCCATGTTAGTGTGATTTTTTTGTTATGAAACACCATTCTACTATGGCATGCGAGGGTGAATTATTCAATGTCAAGTGCATCTTGTGTCTACGCCAAAAATGTTTTGAATTGATTACTAGTGTATTTATCTTTTGATTAAGTCAATTTTTAAATTTTACAAACATGTTTAGTTTCCATAGACACCTGAATTTCTTTAAATTACAAAAGGTTTTTACTTGGTACTAAGGTAGTTTTTAGATATGTTTTTACCTTTCTAATAAAATTAATGCAGTGAAATAATAAAAACAAGACTAACCTTAGAAGACATGGGGTTTAACAATACCCATATAGATAGACATTGAATTTGATGTTTGATTGAAGTTATTACATCCATATGAATGTATAAGTCCTCCTATTTTATAAATAAACTGTTCTCAAAGACACTAAACATAAATGATTAGATAAATGGATATGCAAGCTGTTCGACAAAAAGGTGATACTGGAATCCAAAAGGAATTCTTGGAGGATGTCAACTCGTTTTATAAAAATTATGTAGATTGAAAAAGAAATGATATGGATGGAAATAAAATATATAAAATCAAGGTAGATATGTAGATAAAAGATGAGAAGCTCTAGAACTCTAGATGAATGGGAAAATCCTGAGAAACTTAAAAAGTGTCCCAAGCGAGGGTAGATACAATCTAGACACATTCAAAGTAGTCATACTAGAAATCCTCAGTTTCTTGTTAAATATCATGAAGGAATTAAAAATGATCCTCGATTTCTTGATTAGTATCAACAAATCATATTGCAAAAAGTGTGATCTCATGCGGTGTTGCATTATTCCTAGAAGAAGGGGTGCTAGACTATCAAAAGGTTGTAAATGATGGTAATTGGATGTGAGTGACATGGTACCGCCATATAACAGAGAGCCATTCTTTGAAACAATAATGTTAAATGTAGAGGATTTGATAGAATTGATAAAAATTTAATAAAATTGATAAAATGATAGGTTTTGACAAGAATCGCCGATGATTAGGCCTATCACCGGAGATTAGGGAAATCACTAACAATTTTAGATAATTATAACAATTTAATTAAAAAAGAGATTGATAAGGGATAATTTTAGTGGTGAATATTCGTAATATGGTGAATATTCCATTTTGAAAAATTGGAAAGGTGAATTTTCTAGTGCGGTCAAGTTGACTTATTTGCCTAAAAATTCTTGTTTAATTTTTTTAGGGTCACTTCACCTAACCATTTAAAATATTCCCTATGTAATCTTAGATTATTCTCTAGGTAGAACACTACTAGATCACTCAAGACTGGCGTATATGTATCATCAATTAGAGTAAGCATGATGAAAGGAGGCGGAGGCTACATATGCATGATGAGAGAGGTTTGATAAAGAGTTTGTTGACGAATGTTATGTTTGTGGAGCCTGTTTTCATGTTAGAGTATGGTAAACCTTCTATGTGTTACATTTGGGTATTTTTACGGTGGTCCCACTTACCGTGAGCGGGTCGAGGGGGTTCGGAGGGTGAAGCCCCCGATCAATGGGGCTCGAAAGGCGAAGCCCCAAGTAAATTTTCATGGATGGTTTATTAACCCATGGTTAATGGGTAATCATGTTATGCACTATTTTTGGGCCCATGGTTTTTGGTACCCATTGTTTTGATACCCATGGTTTTTTGCCCATTGTTTTGATACCCACGGTTTTTTTGCCCATGGTTTTGTATCAAACTACTTAAGAAATTGTCTATTTATATGGTCTTATGCATATGATAGATAGAAAAATAAAATGTATTGCAGATGTGCTTTGAATTTGGGTGTGAATTTTGTAGAGTTTGTTGAGCATAGCTCCAAACGGATCTGGGTATTGTATTGAGAGAGTGGAGGTTTGTAATAAAATCTGAGAAAGTGATTCTTGGTGGACGTAGCCCAAATTGGGTGAACCACATTAAATCTTATCTCTCATGTTGTGTTATTTATTCTACACTTTTATTTGATATACGTAATATTTTATGCATATTAGTTTCTACTTTTGTTGTGATTACGTAAGGGATTATTCCGCATATTTTCTCTCTTATTCCCTAACAATTGGTATAAGAGCTTGGTTTGGTTTCCAAAGTGTTGAATCGTAGGGAAAGTTTTTAGCTTGAGTGGGAGCTATGGCAGATGATGGAAGATCTAGGGTAGATATATTCAACGGGTAGAATTTTAGTCTTTGGAAGATGCGGATGGAAGATTACCTTTATCGGAAGGATCTTTATACTCCACTTTATCGAGAAGGTGAACAAACCCTCAAGTATGATACATGCATAATGGGATTTGTTGGATCGGAAGGCACTTGGAATGATCCGGTTTTGTCTTATATATTCGGTATTATTTAATGTATCAAAGGAAAAGACTAGAAAAGAAGCTGATGGATGCATTAGGAAGTTGTATGAAAAACCCTCCGCCTCTAATAAGATATTTTTAATGAAAAAGTTGTTTAATATGAAGATGTCTAAGAATGGTTTAGTAGCGAGATCATTTAAATGATTCAATACGGTTTGAATATGCTAGCTTTGGTTATAATAGAATTTGATAAAACAATAGAAGAAAACAAGGAAAGTCTGGGCATGCAAAGAAGGACTATTGGGAGCTTCGGGATAAGAGAAACAACGGGAAGAAAACAAGGAGGTAAATGTGGCATTGGGTAATGTATGCTGGGGTGATTTGAATCTTTCTTTACATAATATTAATGAATATTGGGTTTTAGATTCGGGGGCTTCTTTTCATGCTACTCCACATAGGCATTATTTTGTTGATTATGTTCGAGGGGATTTTGGGCATGTTTTTCTTGGTGATGATGAGCCTTGCGGTATAGTTGGAAAAGGTTATATTCGGAGTTAAGATGAAAAATGGGAATATATGGCTATTGAAGGATGTTAGACAAATGCCTACATTAAGGAGAAATTTCATATCAACTTGCAATTGGGAAGTGATTGTTGTCTTTGTGATATTTACTGAGATGACTCTTGGAAGGTCACCAAGGGTGCTCTTGTGGTGAAAAAGAGGTAAGAAGGTTGGAACCTTGTATTTAACCACTGATAGTATTAATGATTGTAATCTTGTGGCTTCGAGATGCGAGATATAACATTATGGCACACATAGGCTCGGTCATATGAGCCATAAGGGCATGGACATCATAAAGAAGAATTTTCCAAGATATACGAAACATGTTTAGATTTCGTGAGAAGCTGCATATATGGGAAACATAAGTGAGTAAGGTTTCTCAAGGTTGGACCTACGAAGAAAGATAGTAAGTTAGAGTTGGTACATTCGATGTGTGGGCCGGCTCGAGGTATCATCTCTTGGGGGTTCAGTTATTATGTTACTTTTATTGATGATGTAACAAGGAAAGTTTGGGTTTATTATATTAGAAACAAATCTGATGTATTTATACTTTTATTAAATGGAAAGCCTTGGTAGAGAATGAAACATGCCTTAAGTTAAAATGTCTCGGGTTAAATAATGGAGGGAGTATTTCAGCAATGAATTTGATGATTATTGTTATAAGAATAGAATCCACAGGTAAAAAACGGTTCCAGGGAACATGATAGAATGGGGTGTCATAAAAGATGAACAAGAACAATAATGGAATGTGCTAGGAGCATGAGGATACATGCGGGACGCGCCTCTTTATTTTTGGGCAAAAGCAACGAGCTGTTGTGTACATGATAAATAGAGGACCCTCAAGTGCCTTAGATGGAGGCATACTCGAGGAGGCTTGGTATGGTAAGAAAGTTAATTACTCATTTCTTAGATTCTTTGGATGTGAGGTGTTTGTTCATATTGACAAGGATGATAGGACCAAGCTAGAGGCTAAATCAGAAAAATGCACTTTTATTGGTTATGGTGGTGATGACTTTGGATTTAAATGTTGGAGTATTAAAGACAAGAAAATCATTTGGTCTAGGGATGTGGTCTTTAATGAGAAAGTCATGTATAAGCAATAGTTGTAGGAAAACAGGGAAGAATCCAAGAAAGAATATGTAGTGGTAGAGGATCTTCCGGATGGGAAAGTGACCCATGAATCAGTTTAGGAACCTACTCAATAGGAACCCCAAACTCCTACAGTGAGGAGGTCTTCTAGGGTAAGAAAAGAACTTGAACGTTTTTCTCCTTCTCTTTATTATTTATTACTCACTAATAGTGGAGAGCTAGAGAGCTTTGATGAAGTAATGTAGGTAGATGCTAGTAAGAAGTGGGAGCAAGCCATGGATGAGGAGCATAAGTCTCTCATGGAGAACTAGACTTGGGATTTGGTGAAGCTACCGGAAGGTAAAAGAGCATTGTAGAACAAGTGGGTGTACAAAGTTAAAGATGAAGAAGGAGGAAAGAAAAGATATAAGGCCCGGTTGGTGGTCGAGGTGTTTACACGAAATAAGGTATAGATTTTGATGAGATTTTTCTACTATAGTAAAAATGAATTCTATTAGAAGTTTCTCTTGGAATAGTGGTAGCGAGAGGACTTTCACTTAGAATAGTTAGATGTAAAGACCGCATTTCTCCATGGTGATTTGGAGGAGGAGCTATATATGCAGTAGCAGAGGAAGGATATGAAGTCAAAGGTAAAAAGGAGATGGTGTGTAAAATGAAGAAGAGCTTATATGGCACGAAACAAGCTCCATGCCAATGGTATAAGAAGTTTGATAGCTTCATGATGGAGTAAGGTTATATTAGATGTCATTCGACCATTGCATGTATACAAATAAATTTGAGGATGGAAGTTATATTTTCTTGTGTTTGTATGTTGATGACAAGTTGGTTGTCAGAGGTAAAAACATGCAAGAAATAAAAGTACTCAAGAAACAACTTGTGAAGTGAATCCTTTTATATGAAGTATTTGGAGGTAGCAACTTAGACAAAAAAATTGGTATAAGGATAACTCGAGATAGGAAGGAACGGAAGCTTGACTTTATCTCGGAAGAGTACATTAAGAAGGTATTGGATAGGTTTAACATGTAGGATGCTAAACTGATTGGGGCTCATTTGGGGGGCCATTTTAAGTTATCAAAGGAGCAAAGTGTCCCAAGATAGAGCGGGAAAAAACCGAGATGTCAAGGTACCTTACTCATCGGCGGTTGGAAGTTTGATGTATGTTATGGTGTGCACTAGGAATCGATATTGCCCATGCAATGGGAGCGTGAGTAGATTTATGAGTGATCCAGGTAAAGACCATTGACAAGCAGTAAAGTGGATCCTTCGATATTTGAGAGGGACCATGGGGACAATTTTGTGCTATAGTGGATTAGACACCACTTTATGTGGTTATGTAGATTCAGACATGGCGGGGAGATGTGTGACAGCGAGGAGGAGCATGATAGGTTATATTTACTGCTGTAGGTGGGATAGCCGTGAGCTGGATTTCACGACTACGAGAATCGGTGGCTTTATCAACAGAG
Source organism: Taxus wallichiana var. yunnanensis (assembly GCA_018340775.1). NCBI lineage: Eukaryota > Viridiplantae > Streptophyta > Pinopsida > Cupressales > Taxaceae > Taxus > Taxus wallichiana. Next base: position 590,072,667 of record CM031242.1, on the reverse strand, counting down.
GATGAGTATGTTGCTGCCACAGAGGCAAACAAAGAGATGATTTGGTTACAAAAATTGCTTGAGGAGTTGGGGCATAAGCAGAAGGAATGTAAGATGCATAGTGATAGTCAGAGTGCTATACACCTAGCTAAGAACTCTACTTTCCACTCCAGGATGAAGCATATACAGTTGAGATATCACTTCATTAGGACAGCTTTGGAAGAAGATAAGTTGAAGTTGGAGAAGATTCATACCAGTCAGAATCCTGCAGACATGATGACCAAGGTGGTCACAAGGGATAAAATAAAGCTATGTTCAACTTTGGTTGGCCTTCGTGGATGATAGTGAAGGGTTGAGAAGCTTTCTTAGTGGAAATCATTTTCAAGTGGGAGCTTGTTATGTTTTTGGATCCTGTTTTCATGTTAGAGTGTGGTACACCTTCATGTGTTACATTCGGGTATTTTTATGGTGGTCCCGCTTGTCGGTGAGTGGGTCAAGGGGTTCGGGGGTGAAGCCCCGATCAATGGGGGCTCGGGGAAAATCCCTTAAAGAAAATTTTCATGAGTGGTTTATTAACCCATGGGTAATGGGTACTTGTTATGGGCTGTTTTTGGGTCCATGGTTTTTAGTACCCATTGTTTTGATACCCTGATTTTTTGCCCATTGTTTTGATACCCACAATTTTTTTCACCCATGTTTTTGATACCCATGGTTTTGTATCAAACTACTTAAGAAATTGTCTATTTATATGGTCTTATGCGTATGATAGATAGAAAAAGAAAATGTATTGTAGATGTGCTTTGAATTTGGGTGTGAGTTCTATAGAGTTTGTTGAGCATAGCTCCAAATGGATCCGGGTATTGTATTGAGAGAGTGGAGGCTTGTAATAAAATATGAGCAAGTGATTCTTGGTGGACGTAGCTCAAATTGGGTGAACCACGTTAAATCTTGTCTCTCGTGTTGTGTTATTTATTACGCACTTTTATTTGAGATCCGTAATATTTTCTACATATTAGTTTCTACTTATTGCGATTCGTAAGGGATTATTTCACATATTTTATCTCTTATTCCCTAATAGCGACATGGAGAGTTTGTTTACGTGTGACAAGAGTGCGGAGGAAGTTGGCCATTGCGACACGAGAGATTTATTTGTCGCACGAGTAGAGGGTGGAGGTTGTAGACGCATGACAAAAAATTTGTTGTCACGTGTCAATAAAGAAGTTGACGTGCGTCAACAAACCTCACTAACATGCATCAACAACCCTGTTGATGCATGGACAACACCCTCATTGACACATGTCAATAAGGTGGTTGACGCGCGTCAACTAACCTCATTGACACACGTCAACAAGGTTGTTGACGTGTGTTAGTGAGGTTCATTGACGTGCGTCAATCACCTTATTAACGTGCAATAGCAAATCTCCGTCACATGTCTCGTAGTCTTGTCACACCACTTAAAAATCAAGTGAAAATTTTGCTGTCGAGACCCCCAAAAAATTCACCTTTCCATGAAACCGGTTCCGAGGATATTTGCCAGGTATTTTCCACCTCCGATTTCTAAGAGGTCTCTTAAAATGAACCCTACATTGATGTTACAAAATGATGTTTCAGACTTATTTAAAGATTAAATGTGACTAGAAATATGTAAAGAAATATTGTAAAGGTACCTTGGATTGATGTGAAGCTAAAGATGCCTCAAAAATTTATTTGGAGAAGATCTAAGTTTGATGAGAGAATGTTCGATCTTTTTCTACAACTCAAGTGATGAAATATGGTATTCAAAGGACTGGAAAAGACTTCATAATGATTTTATAATTTCTAGTGATAGCCTTGAGAGAGTCGGGTAGGGGTGAGCGATGGTATATAGAGTTTAATTGGCGCTCTCCCCTATCTAGAACTATCTTATCTTACTGATTCTAGAGAGGGCACCTAAGTTCCCATAGATAGGGCCCCTCACAGAGTGGACCGATGAAATGCAAGATAATAGTTCTTGAGACAAAAATTTGGGGCTCAAAGATTCAAAATTGAGGATCTTGGAGAAAGAGTATAGAACTTATATTTATAATCGAGTGAGCAGCGATTCAATTGAGTCTGGCGATGATTCGTGTTTTTGGGATTTTGAGTGGTAAAGTGGTTAAAACCACTTCTAAACGAAGTTATTTGGTTTTGGAGTTCGGGTAAATGTTGAAGGGATGTTTTTATTCAAGGTGAAGAGGTTAAATGGTTATGAAATTTTTTTTAATATTTTTATTTTGGTTTTCAAGTGGTTTTAAGTGGTTAAGTGTAGATTTTACAGCTGTGGATAATATTTATGCTAGGTAAATATGATGGAGGATTTTAGAATTAGGATAGGGGATATATGAATTAAATGATGGGTTTGATTAATGTATTGTGAAGATAATGTAAGTGATAAAGGAGTGTGATTTTTAAGTGTCTACATTTACCCCTTGTTTGAGTAATTTCATGTAATAAATGTTATAGACAAAAATGATGCTAGATTGATTGTATGGGCAATCCCATTTGACCATTTCATAACCATTTAACATTTTCACCTCGAATAAAAATAGTATTAGAAGTGGATAGTTTGCATAAGTAATTATAAAGAAAGAAAATAAATTACAAAAACCCAACATGGGTATTATCATCTATTTATAATGATATATATATATAAAACCTAACTTAGTAGAAGCTTGAAATGTTTCTTACGTCGAGGAATTCCTCTACCCATATTATAGTGGTTGAGTGTAGATAGGTATCCAAATCTCACATTCCCTTATCTATTTTACCACAACTATGATGATTTTGAATCCTTTATAAGAACTTATTGATTTTTTCTTGAAAGAAAATCGAGTTGGAATATTCTTTGAGGTAAATGTACTTGGTATTTTTAAAATATCATGGTATTTTATCTAATAAGGGATATGTATTTACTATATTTTCTCTCAAAATAAACTTTCATGAAGTGTTGGACAATAGTTAAATAATAAAGATAATTTTTTTGTAATTCCCAAGATATGTAAGACATTTTGATGTCACAATCATGTGTTCAAGAGGTGAAATACATTAGAAACTATAGTAGTTATCAACAACAAATGAAACAATACTTTTTTGTGTGTGTTTCTAAAATTGAAGAACCAATATTTTCTCATAGTCATGTACCAAGTCCCACCCAATTCAACATACCAAATTAATATATCTGAATTTATTTCCTCATGTGTATTTTTAGCATATAAAATTACCTCATTAGAGATTTTATGTTATTCGATGAAAATGTTTCCTTATTGCTAAAACTTATTTTTCTTCCAATTTTCCTTTTTCCTGTCCCTAAGACATGTTACATTGTCCTTATGATGAATATTAGTTATTGAGTTTTTTTCATATATAATATCCCTATGAATCCCTTATAATAACAATCTTTCAATTCATGTCCTTTTTCTATGCCAAATGAGACAATCTTATAAATACATTTTTCCCTTGCTAGATTTAATTATTAAGTGTTCAATAGAAAAATTCTAGTATTATTCATGTAGATGAAAAGGGAATAATTGTACTTATAATAGGTGGATAACTCTACCAATTGATGCCTCTTTACAGTACTTCTATATACAAAATCTAAGGTTCAAAACTAACCCCTATTTAAAAAACTTTCAAGAAGTTATGGTTTCAGTGAGAAGATGAATTGATGTAAAAAAATTCAATATTTTATATCCTTGATAAGACACAACAAATCACATTGAAAAGTCACAAGTGGTCATGTTATCATAGATTGATTTTCTAGAGAGAAAAATCATTTATGGAAGAATTGGGCATGTTAATTTGTTCGATATTATCCACTATAATCAATTCTATTAGGAGGAAATCATGTGAAGTTTTTAGAAGTAATAGAAAAGACATCATATTTCCAAGATTTCCATTCTATTTTAAAATTCAAATGTCACAATAACATAATATGATAAGTGAAATATCCTATAGTATTTTTAATAAGTTTAGTGTGTGACCTAACAAATCAATTCTTGTAAATATTTATTATATGTTTAGATTTTTATATTAAATGAATAATTAAGTAATTTAAATATACATATATTTTAGATTACAATCATAATTATGGTGTTATCAATTGGTTTTAATCGATAATTTCTAAGATTTTGGGTAGAAAAAAATAGTTAATAATAACTTTTACATCTAGATCCAAAATTATTTTCATAATTGAAAAACACGTGACTAATAAAATAAATTCCCCCTTCCTTTATATTTTCACATATGGCCATGTTAGTAAGTATTTGAGGGTGGGATGTTGTTGTGAGATATATAAATGTAAGGGTTTATAAGGAATAAGGGCACCATTACTATTGGATTAAGAAAATAAGTTTGAAATGTATAAAATTCATTTAGGTAATCATAAGGCTAACTTAACGATACATCCTTTCATATTAATCATGTAAAAACTATATTTTTATTATCGAGTTGTGAAATGAGCCATTGTATGTCCTAAGTTTTACTAGTAAGATGTGTATTTATTTTAACCCTTCTCTTTGTTGGCATTTCTCTTTTGTAGCATGTAACATTTCGGGAAAATCACCAATTCCCCATTTTTATTTAATAAAACCTAATAAACTAATTGATATAACAATGAAGACACATTTATTTAGATTCATGCATACACTGAATTTTCACAATCATTAAAATATTTTGTGTAATTCTTGCACATGTTCTTATCACTTTTTAAATATTTCTAACAAGTTTTCAAAATAGTATTCAATAATTCTATGTATGTAATCATGTAAGATATGTAACATCACATGTTAACATGTACAAATATGATAAATTGATAAGATGATATCTTAAATATACAAGAGGAGATGAAGAAATAATTTGCAGATTGGAAATGAAGAGATCATAATGTGTAGATAAATGGATACCATTTATTAGACACTATATATGCTTCATTTGTTAGACTAGATCTATATTATCACCTAGTGTAAGAAGCATACAACTCTTTGTATGGTTTTTCCTTGAATATGTTACGATCATAAATTGGATATGTATTGTTGGATGATTTTTAGCAATATCATGTGTATTTTTATCACTTGGAAATGTGATTGTATATTTTCACTCTTGTTCAACCTCAACACAACATGTAATGACTGCAACAAAGTTAAAACATATATACCTTCAATACACTCCACCGAATAATTAGATAAAAATAAATAAAGTGAGTAGTGAGGCCATAATACACATGGTGGAAAATCCCTTCCAAATCAATCCAAGGGATACACTACATTCCCTAAGTGGGATCAGGCCTCATAAAGTTCTCATATGTCCATGTGTAAGTATGAGTGTTAGCTAATCCAAATCTCTTTTCTTTCCATCATGCATCTTCAAAAATAGAGTGGTATAAATATAAATTAAACATGAACCCAATGTTATACTAGTGTGTTTAACTTTCTAGATTATATGCTTTTTCATTGAAATCATTTGAAAACGCTTGAAGTGAAATTATCTTGCTAAGACATGGCTCTAAGACCTTTTCATGTATTGAAATGGAAGAAGATAGAATGTTTGACCTATTTGAGTGACTTATAAATATAATAGTGACATATTTAAATTATATGTAACTAATTTTTTAAGATTTAAGAGACCCTTAAGTAATTTTATATTGATATTTTGTAACAAGATATTATGAAAGTGTTAAGTGAGTTATGAAGTGAAATCGTATTGCTTATTTATCCTTTCATAGGTCAAATATTATGATCACAAATAAAATATATTCAAATTAAAACTATATTCAAAATATAAAAAGAGGCATGACTATATAAATTAGGAAAGACCATATATCTTATAATGACAAAATATATAGTTTTGGAAAAGAATCATGTGATGTAAAACAAAAATTTATAGAATTATGAACATAGATGGTCTAATAATTTTAATAACTAATAATTACTATATTTATGAAATAGAAAAGTGTAGATATAAGAAAGTTGAGAAGGATATATAGAGAGATTAATTTATAGAATGTGAACATATGACTTAACAGGGGAACATAGTCAAACTTGTCATTTCTTGATTTAATAGATATAGGAATTTGTAAAACCCTAATTACAAAGTCACATATGATAAAAAATACTAAATAAATGCTGGAATATAAATGAAACAAGTAATAAGCTAGATAAGAATAAATCCTTAAGTGCGAGAGGGAGAAAGAAAGACTTAGCTGATTCATGCTTTCTTGAAGATGATTTAGATTGGCACAACCGATGATCGGGAAGAGAATATTATCACAATTACATCTGTAAAACTTTATATCTATCGAATATGTTGGGACTCGGCAACTAGACACTAGGGACCTTTGGTGGGTGCCTATCATCGCGCACTGAGAACTTAGAAACTGGTTTTCACCGTGTGTTGAAAATGTGTCACTAACCTATCTTTTAGTCACACTATATGTCGCTAGATGATTTTCAAATTCACATGTGACTTGCAAAGAGAATATGACCTATATAACCCTCAAACTACATCAAATTCCAAAAAGAAAAGATGAAAAATGAGTCAGATGACCCCCTGAAATCACTTGAGTGAGTGAGCTTACAAACCAAGAACTACACTACATTTTAGACTCCATGTAGTTCAAGTGCATGTGTGATAGAATAGTTCTCTAGGAAGCCCTTGCACTAGTGTGTGCATGATATCGCGATAGCTAGATATACCAATGTAAATAGATGTGTGGATGGAAAAATTAACTTCCCTTTCTATGCGTGTATGAATAAAATGTAGTCTCTTTTCCCTTGAGTGAAAAGATAAATGGGTTCCTTGGATCTCTTAGAATGCCTTTGGATGAAACATTAGGTGATGATAATAGATGCTTAGGGCTTGCTCCTTTATTATGTTCATATAGATTTGTACTTATATGATTCCCTTGGTTAAATTTCACAATTGATAATTGGAAGACATATCCAAAATATAAAAGATGCCCAAAAAGAGTGAGTAAAGTACATAGAGGTTGGGGGACCCGAAGGATGAGGGTGCTTGGGCCTTTGGTGTCCTATCTAGGTGTTGGTGTCTAGAGTCATAAAAAGATAGAGACGGTGAATTGCGATGCGACTGTAGGGTGTAGAAGGCCAAATAGAAAATAAGAAACATACACAAAAGGAAAAATATAGTTGTTAATTACTATTTCTCTCACTTGAGAATCATATGAATAATAGTATGTGATTAGGATCTAGAAATGTACCCAAGTGCGTGACTTTGTGTCTAAATTTTCCCCAACTTTATGATCTTGAGTGAATACTCGATAAAATAAATTATTTTAGAATTTACGTACCTTTTTTCCTTATACATCAATGGAGAAAGCATGCTGAAGAGAAAAGTGAAATTTTGGAGTGATAAAAAATGAAGCGTGGAAGCTAAGAAAGAGGAAGTGATCTAGGGGTGAAGTGTATGATTATTTGTACCGTGTTGTATTTTTGTTGTTGTAGCTTGATATAGGGATACTTATTTTTGTGTATTAATGCCAAAACTATGTGCATGAGTTGTTTTAAACTAATGCTAATATAAGTAAAGACTAACACCTAAATAGCCTTAATTAGCAAAAATTAAACAACATACTAAGCACCATCAAGATAAGAATTAAACAAGGTTAGATGCTAACATTCATCATATACAAAAACTTTGAAACTAACAATGTTAAGCATCTAAATCCTCTATTCTCTAACAAAAAATAAATGAATGGACCTAAGTAGGCTCCATGGCAATAAAAAATGGTTGTCTTTGGTATTCCAAGAACCTAGGAATGAGGGCTTGTCAAAGTTGGGCTACAAGACCCTTTTGACACCTCCCATATGACCTAAGCACTTAGGAAAGAGGCTTAAACTCTTCAAGATGATGAACTCTCAAGAAAACAAAGGAAAGTTTTTAGTCTGTTTTGCTATATGATTTGCATTTATTGTAACGACCCACAAATTCACACACAAACAACACAAGATAATTTTTCTTTTTTTCTTTTTCTCTTGAAGATAATACGACACTCACACAAGTTCTCTAGGGAATACAATCAACTAAAGACATGCTTTCCACAACACGGACCCACACTGGTTACGGATAAACATGAGGCACACACTTAGGACACAATGGTTCATCTAAAATATGCAGTCTTATAACAAGGTCTTCCCACAAAAGATTTCTTTAGATTCATGTTTTAGCTATAAGTATTTTTACATTCTTTACTTTTCCCAGAGGAATCATGATAGGAGAATCTGAAGTTCATGTCTCCTTTGAAGAATTTTCCCTACCTTGTTAATGTTAATATACAGTGTAAACCAATTATTGGATGGTAAGAGGTTACTTCATTTACTTGATTAACTTATTCATTTGTGAGGAGGCAGTTAATTTCTCAAGGCTCTTAACTTCATCAATTTGTTTTCGACGTTGTGCTTTTGAACATATATGTTTTATCTTTTCAAGCGGTCAATTTTATTTTATTTTATTTTATTCCAGTACATGACTGTCTAAATATTGGATTCATCATTAAGATCTTATTAGTTGTTAATAAGATTTCATTGGGGTCAAGAGTCTAACCAGAATTATTAAAGGTTTCACTTGGGCTTCACTTGAAGAGATAGACATAAGTATACTGTTTACATTTTCAATGGGTAAGATAGATCGAAGAGTTTCTTAATCAAGTTCCTTCTATTTATTATAATTTTATTATCTTCCAAGATTTAATCATTGATTTCACCTTAAGACCGTTCTAAGGACTCACCACAATAAGAGATTGTTGATTAGTTTACGTGGGATCACAAGGTATATTTGTTTCTCTTGTTTTCTTTTTTGCTAGGTTCAAAACATAGTCCTCTACCAAATGACACATGACCAAAGGTAACCAAAGTGATGTAAGTTGATTCAAGTTTAGATAATTATAATTAGGTTGACAATTCAAGGATAAATCATATTCTGAAAAGTGAAAATTCAACAAAGGATACGCATGTCAAAACAAGTTCATTTAATCTTATTGACAATAATATTTCTCAAATTGACTTTCAAACGATAACAACCTACATGAGAACAATACAAATTTATAACACAATGCCTTCTATATAGTCTTCACAATTTCCATACCAATGTTTTAAAGCAAAGGAAAACATTCGTACAACAACAGTTCCTAAGAAGGCTGGAAACCACTCTCTACACGTGTTTCTTTTTCTCTCTCTTTTTTTTTTCTTTTCTACTCAGGAAATCCTCCTGCACATTTGTTAGCACATGTCAGTTCGCAAGAACTGAGCACGATAAAAGCTATAACATTAAGATGATATGTTGTTATCTAACTGTTTCAAGGAAGAAGAAAACACCGTTGATTATGAAAAATAATCTAAGAGTCTAAACAAGAGCAATTAAAGAGTTGTCCAATAGCATAAAATGTCTGAATAAAAGGGGACGACACTAACTCTATTTAATTATCATTTTCTCATAGGAGCAGTTAATAAACATCATAGTGAATTTCACTCATATCACAATAATGACCGTCATTTTAACAAGATAACATTTCGAAACAAAAACAATTACAAGAAGAGAATTAATTTCAAACGTGATCTGTCCCTATTTGTTTAAGTTAGTTCACCAAGCCAAGGATTCACTATGCCACTGGAAGATCCCAAACAATCAATCGACATGAGAATATCTAAACCAACATGACTTATTAATATTAAGATGATGTGCCTATAACAGTTAATTTTATGTCAGTACAGAATAAATAAATTGGAAGAAAAGGGATGAAACGCACAAATGACCTCGTATGGGTCACATCCTATCCTAACAATCCTTCTATTAAACTTTCTTCTAATCAAGAGAATGTCTTAAGAAAAAGGACAAACTTGGCAAGACCAAACATAACCATTATAAATCTTATAGGAGGGTTACTCAATCATTCACAAGAACACAACACAGGATACATAGCTTCCAAAGGATCTATCATCAACAACAAGTTGACTTAAACCTTTCTGGTCAATACATAACCATTCTACTACAATGACAGCAAGGAGGTCGTATCACAACGATCATCACAAAAACCAGTCAACCAATGAGTTTCCAAACACACCAACCTCTAAGTCACAGGAGAATGAAATTTAAACATCTTTACGGAGCAAAACGTAGAGTAATTTCTTACGCATAAAACCAACATCCCAATTTTAAGATTTGAAAACTTCCTCACTAATGATCAAGTAGATCTCGTATCCTCCAACATGTGTGAAACAAAATCAAGGTACGAAAAAGAGTATTTCCTCTGACATTTTAAGCTATCCAAAAGAAATGTGAGTAACGTCTAAAGAAGACATTCCATAGGATCAGCTACATTCCTCAAACATACAACAGTCACCAAGGGAGAGAAGGTGATTCCAAAGAAAACAATCTCCAAATGGTGAACATGAATTGATATCAAATTATGAAGATCAACCATGACGCTTGAAGAATAAAAGTATTTCTTCGAGCGATTTAAAAAAAAAAAAATAACAAAAGCAACTAACCTAGTTGAGAGTAATATCAACTTGGCTCAATTCGAAAATCAGTCAAGCTAAGCACACACCAAGCCAACCGGGAAGGGTTACTAGAACCTAAAACAACTAAAAGAAAAGGATAGAGACAGGAAAAGCATCATTCACCTATACACAATGCACTCGCAGTACTCAATCCCTAATTCGCAAATACCCAACATAAACCAGAACTACAGATCTCGAACCGAAACAAGAATAAGAACAAAACAGGAACTATAAGGTTGAGTCCAACAACAATGTTTGATAAAACATTCAAATCGTGAGACCAACACAAAGAACTAGGGGATATTCATTACAGGAACCCCACCTCTTTTGTTTTATTAGACTTAAGAACAAAGTTCACCCAACTAATATTTATTAAAACCCAGAAAACAATATAAAGGCTTCAACCAGCGCAATCATTTCTAACGCCAAAAAAAATACAAAAGAGCAAGGGAAGTGGAAACCAAACAACATACCATCACACGAGACATTTATATGAAGAGTAGAGTTATTTAATGAATCAGTTAAATAACAGCATAAGAATCAATGGTATAGAGAATATCGTGCCTGATTAAGCTCCCGTGCAATCGATAACAAGATGGACAGGGCCTCGCAACAAGAACCCAACCTAATTCCATTTTCTTCAAGTTCGTTCAAGGTCCAAACTCGTTAACGACCATCTTCACTTCATAAAATCAATCAGGTAGGAGTTCACGGCTAGGTGGGTGGTCTAAAATACATGCCATCACCTCCCAACACCGCTATAAAATAGCCCTAGAACTTTCATGTAGGTCCCATTTTTGGCAATTGAACTTAATCCTTCGTCATTCATCCAAACCCTCCACCATCTCCATATGCATCTCGATTGTTTCTAATTTGTACCTCCTAACCTTGGTGCTCTCATATTAGGAGCAGCCCCATAGTCTCGAGACAAAGCAAAATAAGATGGCTTTATAACCAAAACAATCTCTTAACATGAGCTCCTTATCCATGAGGGAAAATCGCAGTCCCTAAACTTAGCATCCTCACCTTTTCCCACGCATCTCATAACCTGTGCAATCATGGCTGTCCATGAGAATACATCACTTTTAGGAATTTGTTCAAATTTTTGCATGTAACTCTAAAATTCCCACATTTGCAATACATGTCTACAAGGGCATTCTCAATACTATAATAAAAAATCAAAACCACTTCTTAAATGAAGACATGGATCTCCTTCCCCGATGCAAATTTGATAGGAGAGAAATTACTCTTTGGAAGAACATTCTACAAAGGTAACATTATTTGGGTTTTTGTGTCACCAATGAGATGCATTTGTTGAAAGAGATCTAAACTTTCCTCATAATGTCCACTCTCGTGCATATATTCAATCAATCGTTGTAATCCATGACACTAGTGTTTTCTCAACATATGTTCTCGAATGAAAAATATCCCGCTACCTTCATCTCCCAAGACATTTTCTCCAACATCGCATAGATCTCCTGTGCCCGTGGGTGCGATCTATCACCTACACAAAAATCATGCACCTTTTTATTGCCTTTAATCCAACTACACCAAGTTTCTTTTTAATTCCTCTATCCTTCATCGATCTCCTAAATAGTTCTCTTTGCAAAGCAAACCGTGCTTCATGAATATTCTAATATGAAACAGATCCACCTCTATGAGATCCTCTTCCATGAGTCCAAATCGGAACCTTAAAGAGAACATTATCTTCCTTCGAGAATAGGGTGTCATCCCCGCAACACTCCACTTTTTCTTTCAAATGGGCGATGAAAGGTCCATGGACAGTGAAAAAGATCTCCTTGAGATCCTTGGCTTTCTCGACCCACACCATGCAACATGGATGTCTGGCTATGGAAATGATTTTCCCCATTTCTGAAATAGAAGCCCTCACACGTGTTGGCAACTTCACCACATGGGAAGGGGAAAGAGCCGATCAGTGGCAATGGTGCACTATCGAGCACTATACACTATTTTCTTTTACACCAAAACTCAGACCTCCAAACTCGCATCTTTCACTACCTAGGCGAGTACCTCCATTGCCGGCTCCATTGATGTGTCCTCCACCACCTGTGCGAGTTCCACCGCCGCCATCTCCATTGATGTATGCGACTAGAATAAGGTTAGGGCACGGGCATGGGCTCTCCAACTTCTTTCAGAGATCAGGGGTCTCGGATTTACTTGTCTCAGAGGAACTTTCCTGCTCGAGCTCATCCATTTAAGCCTGGCCCTTTTCAAAATGATATGACTGGGAGTCACCCCTCCCTCCATCACTTTTCCACGCAGAAAAACTGAACAGATAACAACATAGTGGACAACCTGCTCATTGGAAGCACTCAAAACGAAGCGGCTTCGCCTTCATCAACAACGTGCATGCACTTGAGCTGTTCAAAACTCGCTCCCAAAGACACCGCCACCACACCACACCGCAAACACCCAAAGCAAGGAGGTAACACACCTACTAGCTTGTAGCTTTATCTAAAGCCACCAAAACAAAGAATCATTCACACAAGGTTAAAAAGCAAAGGAAACATGCTAGGAGAAACAAAAAAAAATGCCCACGTGTAAAGAAAAATATGGGAGAAAGAAGGTTTAAGCAGTGAAAAAAGGAAAACGGTATTTTCCCACTCCACTCCTCACAACCACTGAAGAATAAAGGATCCAAAAATAGATCCAGATGAAAAAAAAATGGGACTCCACCGACTTCCATCTCCTCACGCAGGAGACGAGGCACAAGACAAGATCCACAAAGTTAATGGGGTAGGTGGTTGGGGGAGGCCAAGGTGGTAGAGAGGAGGTAGGAAAGGATTCGAGTAAGGTGATACCCAATGGGGCATTACATTCTCCTCCCCTTAAGAAAGCATCGTCCTCGATGCGACATAACACAACGGAAAAGAAATGGTTCGCAACCAAGAACAGGTACAGGAGAAAGTACACTTTATGGTTTAAAATTTTAGTTGATTAAAGCATGGCCACAAGGTAGCCTTAGGAACATTTGGTAGAAATTTTAACTTTCAATGTTCTGTGAAGATTGGCAGTTCTTTCTTGTTCATCATTTCATTAGTCTCTTTCCATTATCATTATTTCTAGTTTTAGTTTCTTTTAAAAAATATCATCATTGAAGAGTTTTGATTTATTCCTTATTGTGGGTGCCCAACATGAACTGCTAACACAACACCCTATCAGGTTCACAAGACACTACAGATTCACAAGCACACAAGTATATACTTCAAGATTGTATTACACCACAAAAGGTTACTCAAATACGGAATGGAATAGGCACACTCCACATAACATAGTACTCGACACACATCAATGACTGACATACAAAATACTCAAACAAAAGAGTACTACAATCCACCAGACATTTCCTCAATTTGCATCAATGAAAAATTCACATAACACCAAACCATGCTACAGGTACATAGTGTCCACAAGGGAATCAATGACATATCCACAACATCACAACACATATCCATCTGACATGAGTAACACATACATCAAAATACCACTACCAAAACATCACAATAACTCAACATATATCCCAAACATCAACCATACACACAAATATCATAAGCCTCCCTCAAACTCTTATGCCTCCCTCAAACTCTTATGCCTCCTCAAGTCTCTTATGTCTCTTATGCCTCCCTCAAGTCTCTTATGCCTCCTCAAACTCTTATGCCTCCTCAAGGAGGCCGGTTGACCCTATGGTCCAAGACACATAGAGTTCGAACACTCCTAACCCAAGTGACATAATAACGCGTGGTTCAACAACCCGCTAGTTATCATGAACTCCTCGGGGGTGTACCCCCATACAACGAAGTGGGTCCATAGGTCCAACCATTCCATGGTGCATCCCATGACCCTATTCCACACATCACGACAATAGAACCAAAGACAACAATCCAATCAAAGTGCCAAGTGGCAAAGTACAAGCCTTGGGCAAGGCGGTAAAATTCCAAATTTAAAAGAAGACCCCAAATCAAGCAAAATAAATGGCCAAATAGCCATAGTTAGTATCAAAATCCCCATGTTAGTGCCACAAACCAAGGAAATGCCCAAAATTGTAAAGCATGGCAATCAAGAAAAGCTGCTGGTCCTTACAAAATAAAGTAAAAAGCTCAATTTACGAATAAAATCAACTTATAATAATGTCACATTACGATAACTGTGTGGCCTTATCTAGCCACCAAAGGGGTACTCAACGAGTTGCTAGCACTCGGAACATCGAGCCTCAGCTCGTAAAATACATATCAATAATACAACTATCATCACCTCCATCTGAATCATCCCGCCACCACTTCGACAAGGCTAAACATAGTCATAGATACACTTAGGTTGCATACATACAACCACATAGGGAGAGAGGAAAGAATCACATGTTATCTACTAAACCGAAGTTTTGACTCGAGTTATTGACCCATGGTACACCATTCCTCACTCTCAACATACACTTCTACCGATTTCCCTCAGGATCGGTTAGCGTAAGGTTCACAACATAACATACAACAACATCACTAACATAATGGTGGCACACACATAACTACCATAACGTCTTACATATGGTACATATATAGGGTAGATCACGATCATACATTCACTAAGTGTAACACATCACTTTACCACATTCTGCACCCAAAGTGCAATCACCATACGATAGGGTTCATACACTCACCGTATGACCCAAAATCACAACATGAAGCATTACATATTTCACACAATTTACATACGATGAACATAGTACATCTCAACATAACATCCATTGCTACATAACAAGGTGGTACACACATTTCTTCAAAACATGGTAAAAACATCATGATACAACTCATTTCTTTTAACATCAATCTAGTCATACAACACATTGATACACTTACATATCACAATATGTCACAATGTTCCAACACTATGTCATCCACATTATAATTCTTTTCACACATCACAAACAATAATTCACACGTGAACTCTTCATAGAATCCACAAGAAGGAGAGAGAATACTCCCATCCCCAACATATCAACATGATCACAAACACGCACTAAGTGACATACACATCACGTGCGTTCACAATATCACAATTACGACAATAATCACATCACGTTTAAAGCACATTACTCTTCCAATATCTACCACCATCATGCAACATCATCATCATCATGCAGTATCATCATGTAACACCACCACCACCATGTAACATCACCATACAACACCAATCCGGCCCATAGGTTCGAGAGCATGAACCTCGCTCTGATACTAAGTGTAACGACCCAAAATTCACACACAAACAACACAGTAAAAGACAAGATTTTTTTTTTTTTTTTTTTTTTGACTTGCTTGAAGATAATACGACACTACACAAGTTCTCTAGGGAATACAATCAACTAAAGACATGCTTTCCACAACACGGACCCACACTGGTTACGGATAAACATGAGGCACACACTTAGGACACAATGGTTCATCTAAAATATGCAATTTTACAACAAGGTCTTCCCACAGAAGGTTTCTTTAGATTCATGTTTTAGATGTAAGTGCTTTTACATTCTTTACTTTTCCCAGAGGAATCATGTTAGGAGAATCTGAAATTCATGTTTCCTTTGAAGAATTTTCCCTACCTTGTTAATGTTAATATACAATGTAAACCAATTATTGGGTGGTAAGAGGTTGCTTCATTTACTTGATTAACTTATTCATTTGTTAGGAGGGGTTAATTTCTCAAGGCTCTTAACTTCATCAATTTGTTTACAACGTTGTGCTTTTAAACATGTATGTTTTACCTTTTCAAGCGGTCAATTTTATTTTATTTTATTTTATTCCAGTACATGACTGTCTAAATCTTGGATTCATCATTAAGATCTTATTAGTTGTTAATGAGGTTTCATTGGGGTCAAGAGTCTAACCAGAAATATTAAAGATTTCACTTGGGCTTCACTTGAAGAGATAGACATAAGTATACTGTTTACATTTTCAACGGGTAAGATAGATCGAAGAGTTTCTTAATCAAGTTCCTTCTATTTATTATAATTTTATTATCTTCCAAGATTTAATCATTGATTTCACCTTAAGACCGTTCTAAGGGCTCACCACAATAAGAGATTGTTGATTAGTTTACGTGGGATCACAAGGTATATTTGTTTTCTCTTGTTTTCTTTTTGCTAGGTTCAAAACATAGTCCTCTACCAAACGACACATGACCAAAGGTAACCAAAGTGATGTAAGTTGATTCAAGTTTAGATAATTATAATTAGGTGTGAAATCAAGGATAAATCATATTCTCAAAAGTGAAAATTCAACAAAGGATACACATGTCAAAACAAGTTCATTTAATCTTATCGACAATAATATTTCTCAAATTGACTTTCAAACGATAACAACCTACATGAGAACAATACAAATTATAACACAATGCCTTCTATATAGTCTTCACAATTTCCATACCAATGTTTTAAAGCAAAGGAAAACATTCGTACAACATGTTAGCCTCCTAAGAAGGCTGGAAACCACTTCTACACGTGTTTCTTTTTTCTCTCTCTTTTTTTTTTTTTTTTCTACTCAGAAATCCTCCTGCACATTTGTTAGCACATGTCAGTTCGCAAGAACTGAGCATGATAAAAGCTATAACATTAAGATGATATGTTGTTATCTAACTGTTTCAAGGAAGAAGAAAAAACACCGTTGATTATGAAAATAATCTAAGAGTCTAAACAAGAGCAATTAAAGAGTTGTCCAATAGCATAAAATGTCCGAATAAAAGGGACGACACTAACTAACTCTATTTAATTATCATTTTCTCATAGGATCAGCTTAATAAACATCATAGTGAATTTCACCATATCACAATAATGACCGTCATTTTAACAAGATAACATTTCAAACAAAAACAATTACAAGAAGAGAATTAATTTCAAACGTGATCTGTCCCTATTTGTTTAAGTTAGTTCACCAAGCCAAGGATTCACTATGCCACTGGAAGATCCCAAACAATCAATCGACATGAGAATATCTAAACCAACATGACTTATTAATATTAAGATGATGTGCCTATAACAGTTAATTTTATGTCAGTACAGAATAAATAAATTGGAAAGAAAAGGATGAAACGCACAAATGACCTCGTATGGGTCACATCCTATCCTAACAATCCTTCTATTAAACTTTCTTCTAATCAAGAGAATGTCTTAAGAAAAAGGACAAACTTGGCAAGACCAAACATAACCATTATAAATCTTACAGGAGGGTTACTCAATCATTCACAAGAACACAACACAGGATACATAGCTTCCAAAGGATCTGTCGTCAACAACAAGTTGACTTAAACCTTTCTGGTCAATACATAACCATTCTACTACAATGACAGCAAGGAGGTCGTATCACAATGATCATCACAAAAACCAGTCAACCAATGAGTTTCCAAACACACCAACCTCTAAGTCACAGGAGAATGAAATTTAAACATCTTTACGGAGAAAAACGTAGAGTAATTTCTTACGCATAAAACCAACATCCCAATTTTAAGATTTGAAAACTTCCTCACTAATGATCAAGTAGATCTCGTATCCTCCAACATGTGTGAAACAAAATCAAGGTACGAAAAGAGTATTTCCTCTGACATTTTAAGCTATCCAAAAGAAATGTGAGTAACGTCTAAAGAAGACATTCCATAGGATCAGCTACATTCCTCAAAACATACAACAGTCACCAAGGGAGAGAAGGTGATTCCAAAGACAACAATCTCCAAACAGTGAACATGAATTGATATCAAATTATGAAGATCAAACATGACGCTGAAGAATAAAAGTATTTCTTCGAGCGATTTAAAAAAAATAACAAAAGCAACTAACCTAGTTGAGAGTAATATCAACTTGGCTCAATTCGATAATCAGTCAAGCTAAGCACACACCAAGCCAACCGGGAAGGGTTACTAGAAACTAAAACAACTAAAAGAAAAGGATAGAGACAGGAAAAGCATCATTCACCTATACACAATGCACTCGCAGTACTCAATCCACCATTCGCAAATACCCAACATAAACCAGAACTACAGATCTCGAACCGAAACAAGAATAAGAACAAAACAGGAACTATAAGGTTGAGTCCAACAACAATGTTTGATAAAACATTCAAATCGTGAGACCAACACAAGGAACTAGGGGGTGTTCATTACAGGACCCCCACCTCTTTTGTTTTATTAGACTTAAGAACAAAGTTCACCCAACTAATATTTATTAAAACCCAGAAAACAATATAAAGGCTTCAACCAGCGCAATCATTTCTAACGCCAAAAAAATACAAAAGAGCAAGGGAAGTGGAAACCAAACAACATACCATCACACGAGACATTTATATGAAGAGTAGAGTTATTTAATGAATCAGTTAAATAACAACATAAGAATCAATGGTATAGAGAATATCGTGCCTGATTAAGCTCCCGCAGTCGATAACAAGATGGATGGCCTGCAACAGCAACCCAAGCCTAATTCCATTTTCTTCAAGCTCGTTGGGCGCCCAAACATCGACCATCTTCACGTTGGCACAGGTAGGAGTTCATGGCCAGGTGGGTGGTCTAAAATACTTGCCAACATCCTCCCAACACCGCTCCAAAATAGCCCTAGAACTTCAAAGTAGGCCCCATTTTTGGCAATTGAACTTAATCCTTCGTCATTCCTCCAAACACCTCCACCATCTCCATATGCATTTGATTGTTTCTAATTTGGACCTCCTAACCTGGTGCTCTCATATTAGAGCAGCCCTAGTCCGAGACAAAGCAAAAGAAGATGGCTTTATAACCAAAAACAATCTCTCTGGTACATGTGCTCCATATCCATAAAACAAATCCCTAAACTTAGCATCCTCACCTTTCCCCCGCATCTCATAACCTCGCAATCATGGCTGTCCATGAGAATACATCACTTTTAGGCATTTGTTCAAATACTCGAGCGTGCAACTCTAAAATTCCCACATTTGCAATACATGTCTACAAGGGCATTCAATATAATAAAAAAAATCAAAACCACTTCTTAGTATGAAGACGTGGATCTCCTTCCCCTGATGCAAATTGATAGGTGAGAAGTTACTTGGAAGAACAGCAAGCAAAGGGTAACATTGTTGGGCTTCGTGTCTTCCAGCCAGATGCATTTGTTGAAAGAGATCTAAACTTTCCTCATAATGTCCACTCAGGCATACCCCCCGCAATCATTGTAATCCATGACACTACTATTTTCTCAAGCACAAGTCTCAATCAAAATATCCCGCTACCTTCATCTCCCAAGACATTTTCTCCAACATTGCATAGATCTCCTGTGCCTGTGGGTGCGATCTGTCACCTACACAAAAAGCATGCACCTTTTTATTGCCTTTAATCCAACTACACCAAGTTTCTTTTTAATTCCTCTATCCTTCATCGATCTCCTAAATAGTTCTCTTGCAAAGCAAACTGTGCTTCGTGAATATTCTGATATGAAACAGATCCACCTCTATGAGATCCTCTTCCAAATCCGGAACCTTAAAGAGAACATTATCTTCCAGCTTCGAGACAGGGGTGTCATTATCAGTGGTTTTTCTTCAAATGGGCGCTACTGAAAGGTCCACCAGCGGCTGCAGAAAAAGATCTCCCTTGTATCCCTTGGCTTCTCTCGACCACACCATGCACAGGTGTGGCTATGGAAATGATTTTCCCCATTTCTGAAACAGAAGCCCTCACACGTGTTGGCAACTTCACCACATGGGAAGGGGAAGAGCCAGTCGTGGCAATGGTGCACTGTCGAGCACTGTTCACTATTTTCTTTTACACCAAAACTCAGACCTCCAGACTCGCATCTTTCACTGCCTAGGCGAGTACCTCCATCGTCGGCTCCATTGATGTGTCCTCCACCACCTGTGCGAGTTCCACCGCCGCCATCTCCATTGATGTATGTGACTAGAATAAGGTTAGGGCACGGGCACGGGCTCTCCAACTTCTTTCAGAGATCAGGGGTCTCGGATTTACTTGTCTCGGAGGAACTTTCCTGCTCGAGCTCATCCATTTAAGCCTGGCCCTTTTCAAAAAACTACTGGGAGTCACCCCTCCCTCCATCACTTTTCCACGCAGAAAAACTGAACAGATAACAACATAGTGGACAACCTGCTCATTGGAAGTGCTCAAAATGGCTTCGCCTTATCAGACATGCCTCCGCGCCCTGGTTAAACACTCACGCCAAAGACACTGACCTCACCACCACACCCCCGCAAAGACCCAAAGCAAGGAGGTAACACGCCTACTAGCCTGTAGCTTCATCTAAAGCCACCAAAACAAACCCAACATTCACGCAGCAACCAAGGGCAAAGGAAACGTGCCAGGAGAAAGAAAAAAATGCCCACGCAACCAGGTAAAGATGACAGTTTGGGAACAGGTGCCCAGCAAAGGAAAACGGGATTTTCCACGGCCTCACAACCACTCGCATTGAATAAAGGATCCAAAAGAGATCCAGATGAAGAAAAAAAATGGGACTCCACCGACTCCCATCTCCTCACGCAAGGACAGAAGCAAGACAGTCATAAAAGTTGGCAGGTAGGTGGTTGGGGGGGGAGGCCAAGGTGGCAGTAGAGGCAGGTAGGAAAGGAGTCGATGCCCAGTGGGGCATTACATTTATCTTCTTAAGAAGTTTAGGTGTAGGTAGAAAGGTAGAAGGAGGACTCTTATATATCCCAATGGAGAAAGGAAACACTTCTTCCCTTTTCATGTGGGATAAAGGTTAAACATAATTAGGAATGGATAAGGTTGCTTTATAAAAGGTAACCTTACTTTAAGGGTTTAATTTATGCTTAGTAAGTCATGGGAGTTGGGGTGTTTTAATTAATCAAAGGTGATTAACTAATAGGTAGATGTCAGCTTATAGAAGCTAATTAGAGGAATATTAATACGATTTAGGCTATTAGAAGGGGATTAAATCAATTAAATATTTATTTATTGGTTAAATGGAAGGGAAAGGTAATTAATTAATAATAAATAATTAGTCTAGGTAAGGGGTGATTTAGTAATGTAATGTCGTTAATCACGGTATTTATTGGATAGGAGACTTAATTAATTAGCTTAGTGTAATTAATTAATGATGATATGAGGGAAAATGAGCATTATTGACAATATGTCGTCAATTTTCTAGAAGATAGATAATTAGCGCAATTTAAGTATTTAAATTGTTTGGGTGTAATTATGGGTGTCTACATTTGCCCCTCTTTGGGGTGGCGTAAGTGATGCCACTTCAAAGATAGTAGATGGAAGAAATTTTGAAGGTATAAAAGAAAAATTAGTAGGAAGGAGAGATGCCCCTCAATTATCGATAGGGTGATGAAGGAAGATGATCGACGATCGAAAAAGGTAAGAGATAGATAGAAGAATGGGAAGGGGAAGGATACCCCAGTAAGACAAAAGAATATGGGTGAGAGAAAAGTGATGCAGAATAAATATGGAGCAGGGGAGAGAAGAGCATAGCCTCTAGCCATTGTGTATTGACACAATTTCGATGTCATCATATTGCCATAAGAGCTACATCATCGGTCCTTATGAAAAATATAAGTATACGAAAAGGTAGAATGACATGAAAATCCATACTACGAACAATTGTCCATTACTGAAAATACCAAATCCACGCAACATACAAAATGCAATGCAATACGAGAAAGTGAAATATGCCTAACTCCATGCAACATACACAATGCAATGCAATAAGAGAAAGTAAACAAGCTAAACTAACAAAGAAACATAATATAATGTTTTTATTATCGAGCTTTAATTATGACCTATGTGAATTAACGACAAGGGTTGATGATGGTGCCTAAGAAAGGATACATACAAGGGGAATAATGGAGGACACTTGGGTCTCGATGAAAAAGTAATGTGCACTACGAAATAGTACCAAGTAACTCATTGTGCCCCAGAGTATAGATGAAGTAAGCAGCCTAGCTTTTGTTGATGGAGGTAGATCAAGATGATCCGCAAGTCGCACACATGAACAAGTGAGAACCAAAGAGAAATGTTTTGTAGGATGATTTTCAATTTTTAGAAGTTTTCTGAAACATATTTGAATGTTTTTGATGATTTTTCTAACATATTTGAATGTTTTTGATGATTTTGAAAATTTTCTAAAACTATGTACAAGAAGACGAGGAAGTGTGGATGCCCCTAGCGATAGATGGGATGTACAAGGGCATAATGCCATGTGCGTACGAGAAAGGTGAAGATGTAAAAATGCCCCAATGATTAGGTGGGAGTATTCAAAGGTAAAATATTCACGGGTAGAAGTGGGACCCAAGGCCATTATGGATAGGTTCAACATGATGATGAATATAAACCAATGAAATGCTGGGAAGAAGCAAGGATGCCCCCAGCGTAAGTTGGCCTAAAAGCACATGATAGAAAGGAAGGAGAAGATTGTTTTTGTGAAAGGTGAAAACATGTCTGCAAACATGGCAAACAAGTAATATTATACACATGGATGTTCTGAATGAAGTAGAAGAATGATGTGAATGTAGCTTATAAGCCTCATGATGAAGAAGTGATTAACCAAAGGCAAAAATCATAAGACAAGATATGGACTAGAGTAAGAGTCTAAACAAGATCCAAAACGAGACACTTGGTAACATACTAATCCTACCTACTCATAGAGATCCAGTGTGTGCACGTGGAGTTCATTACTCTTGAAGTGAAGATTTAATGACAACAAGTGAAGAGACCTAGCCAATGTGTAGGAATGATTTATTGTGAAAGGTGATTTTGTGAATGGATGGTGAAAGGATAGCCATACATTGCTTTGTTGCTAGCAAGACATCCATAGCCCTGACGGAGATGCATTTGATTCTAATCACAACATTTCTATACTGCTTGTTAGGCATCCATAGCCCCAATAGAGATTATTGGAAATAACCCAAGAGAGAGTAATATATCAATTTGCTTTTGCTTTGTAGCTTTTAGTTTTTTATTTTTGATTGATTTTGATTCTTTTGCTTTCTGAAAACTTATTTCAGCTCTCTTTTTTGACAAGGGGTTAAGAACCACCGATGGCTTGATGGAAGGAGGTGAAGTGCTTATGATGACGACATTGGCTATGTCCAAAAGTTCTTCACAAAAATTTTATTAGATGTTGAATGTGATAGGATCTCTAAGAGGTCACTGTTCTTTAATTTACCAAGGTGATAAATGACCAGGTCAAATGGATACCATAGAGATAAATGTCACAAAATGTGTGTGAATAAGCTAACCTAAAGGGATGAAAATGGCAAGAAGAATTGCAGAAGAATAGAAAGGAAGGGAATAAATAAATATCCATGTGTATGTGCAACACTTGATTGTAATGTTTAATATTTGTAACTTTGATTTTGTTGTGTTTTCTCAATGTTTTTTTGTATTTTTGAATTGTTTTGTATTTTTAGATTTTTGTGTTTTAAGAGGTTGGGACTACTAAAGTCACTATGTGTGGTAAGATCCAAAACAATGTTTGCAACTTCCTTGATAAGGGACACTAGGTGTGTTTGTTTATCAACATTCATGTTTTCCCAATCTCAATGATCGTGGTGAGTTCACACTCAACAAAGGACTTCTATTTATCCTAAAACATGGATTTTGTATGCGAGAGCTTGAGTTCCCTATCCAGAGGTTTATGTAATTTACACCATACTTGATGGTTACGTTGATGTACATTCTTGAATCGCGCTTGATTTACAACTTTGAGATTGTTCAAGTTGTTGGGGGATTTTGAGCTCTTGGAAGTTTTGACTTGAGCTTGATAATGAACCTATTTGGGTTTCTTATAAGATGACTTGTGACTTTTTTGACCTCGAGAAGGAGAAGAAAGTGAATGTTTATGATTGATGATAGGAACGAGAGAAATGATGGTGGGATTTCCCGGTCATTGGTAGAAGGATGATGTGATTGATGAAAAGGATATGGTCCAAGGATTGAAGAAGATGGGCTACTGGGAGGTGAGCCATAGATAGAAGATGAAGGGCTACTAGGATGTGGCCCAAGAATAGAAGAAAAAGGGCTACTAGGATGTGACCCATAGATAGAAGATGAAGGGCTACTAGGATGTGGCTCAAGAATAGAAGAAGAAGAGCTACTAGGAAAATACCCATACATACAAGATGATGGACTACTAGGATGTGGCCCAAGAATAGAAGATGATGGACTACTCGGGCTGATCCATACATAGAAGATAAGGGTCTAGTTAGACTTGCCTCAAGAATATAACATAGTGGACTACTCAAAAATTTCCCACAAATAGCAGAGGGAGGGTTACTAGAAGGTGACCCAAACTTAGATGAAGATGAAGGGCTACTTGGCGTTGACCCCATAAGAGATTGTGATTGAGGAATTATGATAGAAAAATAGTTATTGGGTGATGAGAAGATACACCATGGATCAATACAAGACTAAGGATTTTCATCACATAATGAAGAATGTGAAGATGGAAGAATAAGAGGAGGGTCAATTTGCATGACCTGAGGCTCTTCCTCCATTTATTGATAAAAGGAATCAACCTTTTCCTCACAATATGCAGACACATCAAAGTCTAAAGAGAATCCTTTCTCGTAATCTGCTAAAGGAATATCTTCATATGCCCCTATAAATGCCCTGATTGTTTCTTCATTCTGAAAGAGATCAATCGGTATGAGTTGTTGATCAACCACCAGGGGTTGATTGGAAGAAAGAGATCCAATTGGTGTGGAAGACTTAGAAGATGTTTGATGATGATTGATAGAAGAAAATGATGTGGGGGATGAAGAAGATGTGTAGCTAGATGTCTCAGGAGTAGAAGAAGGTGGTGTGGACCTACCTATACAATGGTATGTCGTATGTAAAATAGTAGGATTAAGTCCAAAGTCTATAGATTGCGACACATGGGTTGATTCAGACGTTTGTCTCAAAGGACTTTGAGTCACATGAATCTTCAAAGGAGGAAGACTTATTGGGGGTGATTGATGAAGAAGGTCTGCGAAGAATGGGAGGACCGTGATTCAAGAATCACATCGGATGAATAATAACAAGGGTTCTGCAAAGAAAGAGAGGACCATGATTCAAGAATTGTATTAGATGTTTGATTTGAGGGATTTGGAGTCACACATATCTTCAAAGGAAGAAGATGTCATCGAGGTGACTGATAAAAGGGGTCCTACGAAGAAAGGGAGGACTGTGAGGGTAGGAGTCATATTAAATGTATGATGCAGAGGTTCCTGTGAATATAGGGTAGACCATGACATAGGAGTCACATTAGATGACTTAGGAGTCGAATTAGATGAATCTGAATAGTAGTTTGGATCCGAATAGTAGTTTGGATCTGAATCATCAGAAGAGTTAGAGGAAATATTTGGATTGGAATCCTCAGAAGAAGAGGAAATGTTTAGATTAGAATTAGAAGAAGAGTGGGGGGAACTCGAATAATAATTCAGATTAGAAGCATTCAAACCATACCACTGACTATGAGATGAAGGTGGGGATCAAGCTACCCGTATGGGCTCTCTAGCATGAAGAACCAAATGAGGTTTAGTTGTAATGGGAATCTTTTGATTTGAATTGCTAAACCTAGGTTCCATATTTTTGTAAGTATGGGGAACCATGTGATAGTCAGTCATTTTTGGCACTATTTTAAGCACAAATGTCTAGATCTAGATAGTGTGATGGAACTCCTTCAAAAGGAAGGAAGTGACATGTCAATTTAGGTAATAAAAGGACAACCAGCTAGACATTGTGTGAGTATGGAGATGCATGCGTGGTTTTTACGAAGGTCTAAGGAAAATAGACATCGTGATTTACACAACTCGATGAGATCGAGAGGATTGTCCTAGAAAATAATTTTTCGAATGAATAATCACAAGGAACAATCATGCAAGTGTGAAACCAGAGCCTAATCAATCAGGAAATACACCATATGAAAATACGATAAAGATGATCAACACAAGATCAAGATCAAAATGAACAAGGCATAAATATTAACAAATGGTAAATGTGAATCCCAATCAAAGGATACCACAACAAGTTCAACAACCAACAAGGCCTAAATTCTAAAGGGTGAGGTCTACAAATGTAAGTTACGTAACCACATTAATTGGACATGTCGATCAAGCTTCGCAGAAGAACTGAGATATTAGTGTCAAAGTGGTATCAAAATGATGTAAAAAAGTAAGCGACACCCTTCAAGATTTGGGACAATGTTTGAAATCAAACTAAGTCAAAGTATACTAAGGATGTGTTAAAATGTGGGCAGCGTAACGCCACAATATAGACACTTAGATCATGTTTACGAGAAATGTGACATAAGTATCTTAATTATGTTGAGACAATGCAAATGAGGTAACATGTCAAAGGGAGATAAAATGATGAATCATTCCTAACTATGATGACGATCCTGATGTGGGTATCAAGATCACAAAGGCTACCAATGATATAAATACATCTCCACACTTTAGACATTTAACTAACCCAACTGCAAACATGGATGGGCATAAACGGACAAAAAAGTGGCAGAAACAATTGATTGGTAACACAGAGGTAGTCACCCTTCTTTTGATCAACAAAGTGTCAAAATAATGTGAAGGAAGTAGATCAAAATGGGGATGAAAAATGTTGGCTTCACTTGGCAGAGTTTCACCTTACCTTAGGGTAAGTGAAAAACTAAGCAAAAGTAACGCGTCACATGTTTCGTGATGCAAAGATGGCTCATAACTCAACAATGTTTTGAAATGGTCAAAGTGGGCTCCTAGCCAAAGAATATCTTCCTAGGTGGTTATCTCATCCTAGGTGTTACAAAATTATCCATGAGCGGGACGATTTACCCAAATAGTCCCGACTATCTTGGGAGTATCTCAACTTTTCCCCCTTCAAGCACAGTGGGCAATAAATGCATCCATCATGTACTTAAAAGGGTCACGTAGGGACAACTTGTAATGCTATCTCACAAAGGAATCACTAGTCAGATAGGTAGTGCAGAGCACTTCCCGTATTTTCTACAAGGTTCCCTCTTGCGTAGACTAATTTTGGGTTCTGGAACCACCCCCATTGTTGTAGCTTAAGGCGTTATGCCAAAGGGGTTATGTTCCAGTTGAGCGGAGAGGGATGTAAATTTTCGGAAACCTGAAATACAAGATGTTTTGAATATGTTGTTATTTTATCTTGTTTAATTAGGTGTGGTTTGCTTGAACACCTTTTGGCAACTTGTATGACAATTGTATTAGTAGTTTGACTTTGTTTCGATTCCACCTTTCTTTGACAAGTATTTTTAGGTCCTGCACTCAAGCATTAGTAATTCTCCAAGAAAATCACATTATTTAAAAGAGTATTAAGAGTTGATTTTGATTCTCAAGATCATCCAAGGATGCAAGAGAAGAGCATACACAACAAATAATCCAACTAAAAATTAAATAAAAGCTTTGCAATCAATGAACCATACAAAAAGCTTGATAAATGTTCATTCCCTTAAACCAAAAGTGAAAGATGAAGTTTCTAATTTACCAAATGTTATAAAATAAAGACTAAAGTTACTTTTTATTCTCAAGATCACCCTAAGGTGCAAGAGAAGAGCATACACAAACTTTATCCCAACTATATAGAAATGGAAAACTTCAAATCAAAGGACCATTGAAAAATGCTTTGTAAAAGGTTCATTCCCTTAAGCAAAATGAATAATCAAATTTCCAAGTTTAATCCCAATGTTAAAAATATAGAGATCAAAGTTGTTTTGATTCTCAAGATCACCAAAAGGTGCAAGAGAATAGCATACACACACTTTGGTCTAAATTAAGTAAGCATGGAAATACACCATTCATCAAAACATTAGACATATTAGAAAATAAAAATTTTAAACTAATAGAAAAAACTATAATTTTTGTTAGTATAAATCTTCAAATTTATTTTTTCATTTCATATTTAACTTCAATATCTTTCCAACGCAAAAAAATGGAGTCATTTTGAGTTCGGGAGCAAAAGTTATGGCCTTCGGAAGATGGGTTATGCATATGCTCTTATGCTCACGGGTATGCACTTGACATGCACTCAAAAATGTCAAAAAAAGGTCCCTTAATTTGCAAATGGTCAAATTTTTCCAACCAAGATTCAATTTTGACAACAACCCATCACATTAATATATGAATAGAAGACTCAACACTATCAAACATTGACATACATGCTCAAGAATTTAAGATTTTCAAGAAATTGCCAAAACTAACATGTAGAATGATGAAAAAGTAAGCTCTAAAAATGAAAACATGATGAAATATTAAAATTTTCTCACCAAGATTTAATTTTGACAGCAACCCACCACATTAATATGTAAATATAAGACTCAACACTATCAAACACTAACCTACATGCTTAATAATTTAAAATTTTCAAGAAATTGACAAAACTAACATGTAGAATGTTGAAAAAAGTAAGCTCTAAAAATGAAAACATGGAGAAATATTAAAATTTTCCCATCAATTCTAATTTTTATAGCACTTCCACCTCCTTTACATCTAAAAAGAAGACTTAACACATACACATCAACAAAACAAGTTAAGAAAAAATAAATTAGATCAACATGTGTAAAAAGAGTTAGTAACCAAAAATGAAACTTAACTACAAAAACTTGAAATTAAGTGTAAAGGACAATGGAGTAGGTCCCACCGGCGTGCAGATGTGTGCATGAGTTTTTAACTAATTCTAATATAAGTAAAGACTAACACCTAAATAGCCTTAATTAACAAAAATTAAACAACATACTAAGCACCATCAAGATAAGAATTAAACAAGGTTAGATGCTAACATTCATCATTTACAAAAAAATTGAAACTAAAATTTTAAGCATCTAAATCCTCTATTCTCTAACAACAACTAAATGAATGGACCTAAGTAGGCTCCATGGCAATAAAAATGGTTGTCTTTGGTATTCCAAGAACCTAGGAATGAGGGCTTGTCAAAGTTGGGCTACAAGACCATTTGAAACCTCCCATATGACCTAAGCACTTACGAAAGAGGCTTAAAATATTCAATATTATGAAATCTCAAGAAAATAAAGGAAATCTTTAAGTCTATTTTGCTAAATGCTTTGCATTTTCTTTTCAAAATTTTAGGTGTAGGTATAAAGGTAGAAGGATGGCTCCTTATATAGCCCAATGGATAAAGGAAACACTTCATCCCTTTGCATGTGGGATAAAGGTAAAACATGATTAGGAATGGATAAGTTTTCTTTATAAAATGTAATCTTACTTTAGAAGGGTTTAATTTATGCTTAACAAGTCATCGAGTTGGGGGTGTTTTAATTAATCAAAGGTGATTAACTAATAGGTAGATGTAAGCTTATATAAGCTAATTAGAGGAATATTAGTACAATTTAAGCTATTATAAGGGGATTAAATCAATTAAATATTTATTTATTGGTTAAATGAAAGGGAAAGGTAATTAATTAATAATAATTAATTAGTCTAGGTAGAAGGGGTGATTTATTAACGGAATGTCGTTAATTAGGGTATTTGTTGGATATGTGACTTAATTAATTAGCTTAGTGTAATTAATTAATGATGATATGAGGGAAAATGAGTGTTATTGACAATATGTTGTCAATTTGCCAGAAGATAGATAATTAGCACAATTTAAGTATTTAAATTTCTCGAGCGCATAGTTATGGGTGTCTACAAAAACTACAAAAGAAGAGAGAAAGAGTAATCACAGTCTTGTGTTATGAAAAATATGTAAAAGCATGCAAAAGTATGTAAAAATTGTAAACAAGGAAAGTGTGCACCTGATTTGGGAAGAGTGAAAATGGATAGAAAATGTTACGAATTAGTATAGAAGAGAAAGTTTTATGGGTGATATAATGCCTAGAATTTTTTTTTTTGTGCGATCTCATGCTAAGAATGTGTTTTTGGGGGATCTCATGCTAAGTGCAAGTTTTTGGGTGATCTCATGCCATGAAAGCATAGTGTTGAGGAGAAAGGTCTAGTGTTATTCTCCATTCATGACCGCTTCCCAAATTTATACAACATTGCAGATGGTGTGATCTGTTTTTAGTTCATGTTGTTCTAGTTTGATCCAAGTAAAAAAGGAGATAGAATGCATTCTGATTGTTAGAGGATTGTGCCTTTACTATGTGAAGTGTTTGGAGAAATTATACCAAATATGCTAATATGAGAAGATACTTACAATTGCCCCATGGTCATAGGAATCTAGTAAATGTAGGAGTACCTGGGGATAGTGTCTATAGTTAGGAACTAGTGTTTGTGCTGAACTAAGGAACCAAGTCAGAATCAGGCTATTCTATGTAACAATAAATTTATTTTCTTCCTGTGTTGAATTATAATGTGTTGTAGCTATGAGATGTTGTATGGGGTGACTGACTCACCTAATGTATGCCCCCTCATTTTGGGTGCATACGATGTCACTAGAAGAATGCGGACCAAAGGTGAGAGGACCGGATGCGATATGAAACTCGTATCCCTATAAGGGGAGGAGATGTGCATGGTAGAAACCAAGGCACATGAAAATAAAGTGGATAGATGTATGGTGTTAGTATAAAATTAACAAGCATGCAATTTAGATAATTAGTGTAACAAGTAAATGTACATACAAAAGAGAGACCACAAAAAGTGGGTTTCATACATGGGACATCACTCATAATGTCACAAGAAAATCAAGGACAAAGTGGAAAAAATCATATAATGTGCATACAAGACAAAGGGCATAGCCTACAAACAATGTCATACAAAGAAATACAATGGAAAACAATGAAAAATTGTAGTAAGTAAATAATTAGAAAACCATGTTGGAAAATAGATCCTGCAAGAAAAAGTTTATGTATGAAGCACCCATTATCATGTTAGAAAGATAAATAGTATGTCAAAGTGTGTATAGATCCATGGAAATTAGTTTTCTAGTAAAAGTAGGAAGTAGTATAAAATGAAATAATAACACCTATAGTGTGTAAGAGTAGAAATGTACATGCCTCTAGGAGCCTCACTAGAATTGGTAAGAGATACAATGCCAAGAATCAATGCCATGTGTAAATATCTATAGAAAGTATGCATTCACAACTAAAGAACAAGTGAACATGCATGTGTATATAGAAAATATAATGACATACTAGATATTCTTATAATATAGTAATACTAGTGTACATGCGAGTATAAATAAACAATAATAATTGCAACCAAGATATGTAACATGTGTGTTTGAATGGAATGGAATGCAATGTGAATTGTATAGGAGTAGTGTGACCCTCAAGAAAATGTGTATTAATGCATATGAGATGAGGCTCATTTATGAAATTCCCTCAATAATCTATAATGAACCATATAAAATGAGTGCATCATGGGGAAATGGTTTGATAAAGTGTACTAAGAAGATAGATAAATGACACATAGAGATTAGAGTGTAGAGGAGGATAGTATGAAGTGTGAGGATGGAGTGCTAACAAGATGTATTGTGAAGCGCAAATCGTGAAATGTGTAGTTTGTGAGGTTCATGAATGTAGTATGCCCAAAAAATTCAAGTGTGAACCTTAACATAAGAGTGAGTCATAGGGTAATGATGATACAAGTGTATCAAGATGTGTAATGATGCTCAAAGAGATGAAATATGAAGCACATATCATAAGAGTAGAAATGGTAGACAACTTAGAATGTTAGAATGGGGGAGAGAAGTAAACATGATTCCCTTAAATGTATGATGATGATTGAAATATCCAACAATATTAAATGAAAAGGGTTCTCACCTGATGTTTGAAGAGATAAAGGTTTGTGATCATGCTCTAATATCAAATATGTATGAGAGTGACTTTGTATCAATTAATGAGACCTATGTTTTGAAGGAGGGAGTGAAAACCTATATGAATAAGACCTAGGATGTGATGACAACCTATGTGAAGGATATCAAGCAGGTGATGGGCACCTATGTGAAGGAGACCAAGGAGGTGATGAGCACCTATGTGAAGAAGACAAAGGAGGTTTTTGGAGTAGAGATAAAGTTAATAGTATATTTTACTTCGGTGGGATTGGTAGATGGCTTGAAAGTTGACTTACTTTGAAACCGATTAGAAGATGAGGAATGATCATGATACTTAGCCTTTCCCATAGATAATAGTTTAATTTCGTGTAACTTAAGAGTATGGCATAGCTGATTAAATGATGGAGAGGTCTCAAACAAGTAACTCTCTTGCAATGGAGATAACAAAATTTTGACAAAAATATCTTACAATTTAGAGTCCACGAGTATATTAAACATCTTAACTAAGTTGTTCTTATATTGTAAGACATAATCTGCTATATGCTCATTAGATTATTTTTATTTGTGTAAGTTGAGAATAGGATATCTTAGAACCAATATTGATTGAAAAATGAGTGATAAAATTATTACCTAAATGCGTAAATGATGTTACTGAATGGATAGTTAGATCGTAGAACCAAAAAATAACATAATCTTAGAGGCTTCTAGGAAAGAGCTTTTCTAACAAGGTATTATCATCCACATAATCTAGACATTCCACATGAAAATATCAAAGATTCTCTTGAGGCTCACCATGGCCATTGAATTTGGGAAGCTTAGGAGTGACAAATTTTGGAGGAAGTGCATAAGTGGAAATGGTGGGTGCGAAAAGAGTATGAAGGAGTAAGGTGGAAGCTAGAGATAAGATGCACAAGAAGTAGCCTACTGAAGTTGATGGATTTGAACTTGGAGATCCTAATAGAGAGATGCTAGGTCTTGATTTCTAGTGGAAGAGACTTGCCGCATGTGAGAAATAAGAGGAAGAGTGAAGTAGTTGGTGGGGGTAGGAAAAATATGAGAACAATAGAATTAGGTGGAAGGGTAGAAGTAAGGGGTTGAGTAGAAATAGGCATAGAAGTAGGAATGAATGTATGGATATTAAGCTTTGCAAGATTTGTGGCCTCCTCGTGAAAAGTGAATAAGAGTAGATCTAGATCTTAGGGATGTTCAACAAGATGAACATTGAGCTCATGAATATTTTCTTCATTAAAGGGTTCGCAAGATTGAGCCATGATAAGAATATTGCCAAAAATATATAGAAGCAAGGTTGGGTTTGAACGGATTAGTTCACCAAATGATTTAAAAAATATAAGAACTTTTATAACCCTAATTTTAGAGTCACGTATGATAAAAGACTGTTGGAATATAAATGACATAAGTAATAAGATAGATAATAATAAAACCCTAAGTGCAAGAGGGAGAAAAATACTTAGATGATTCACTCTTTCTTGATGATGATTTAGATTGACATAATCGATGATCAAGAAGAGTAGAATGTCATAATTTCCTTTGTAAAATTCTATAGCTATTGGATATGCCAGACTTGGGTGCCTATAATAGGAATAGGGTTCCAAGCACTAGGGACCTCTCTGGGTGCATGTGACCATGTAGGAAATCGAAACTAGTTTTTACTATGTCACACAAGTGTCACTAACTTTCTATTTTGGCCTTTTTGTATGTTGTTGGATGATCGCGAATTCACTGTGACCTACAAAGAGAATATGACCTATAAAACCTCTAAAACTACATCAAATCCCAAAAATAAAAGATGTAAAATGAGGAGTCAAACTAACCTTGATAGTCACCCCATTGAGTGAGCTTACAACCAAACATTGCACTACATTTCATACTCCTTGTAGTTCTATTGCATGTGTGATAGAATTTTCCCTAGGAATCCCATGCAAGTGTGCATGATAGAGGGAGATAACTAGATGTACTAGTGTAAATAGATGTGTGGATGGAAAAATAAACTTCCCTTCCTATTCATGTATGTAGAAAATTTATTCCCTTGTTCCTTGAGTGAAAAGCTCAATCGGTGCTTTGATGCTCTTATAATGCCTTTAGATTCAAACTTAAGTGATGATAATATATGCTTAGAGCTTGGTCATTTATCATGGTCACATAGCTTTTTATTTATCTGATTCCTTTAGTTAAATTTCATAATTGAAAACTAGAAGTTCAACCCATAAGAAAATAAGATTCCCAAATGATACAAGATTACCAAAAAGAGAGCGTAAAGAAAAGAGAGGTCTGGGGTGTTTGTAGAAGGATGAGGGAACCTGGGTGTTGGCGTATTGTTTGGGTGTTGGTGTCAAAATTCATAAAAATATAAATAAGTGAAGTACCAAGTGGGTTTTAGGGTGTAGAAGGCCAAATAGAAAAAAGAAACACAGAAAAATTACAAAGATAGTTGTCAATTGCTAGTTTTCTCACTTAGGAATCATATGAATAGTAGTGTGATTAGGACCTATAAATGTACCCAAGTGCATGATTTTGTGTCTAAATTTCTAAAATATAAGTAACTAAATTTCAGTTTCTCTATTTTCTACCCTCAAAATGTGTAATAAAAATCACATGCTTAAAATTTAAATAATCCTATGTGTGTATACAAAATTTTTCTTCACTTGAAAATTGTCTTTTAATGTGTGTTGGTGTTGTCACAATCCATAGAGAAACTTATAACATAGAGTTTAGTCAATGTCTATGATAGAATATAAACTCTATCTCAACATATAAATAACAATTGTAAACTTTGTAATATTTTAGTTTACTAAAAGTAAATTAATGGAGAGGCAAAACATCAAACGAAAAACCTATTCATTCTATATAGGAAGATATCCATTCTTCGTGTACTTTAGAGCTTTAGAGTTGTCATTGAAATGCAAAAATATTGGGGTGATCATTCCCCAATTTTTCCAAAGGATAAATTATAGTGTTGAGAACATTCAACCAAATAACGAAGAGAGAGAGAGAGAGAGGGATGAATCAAAATAACCCATTAAGAGAGAGGATCATGTATTATAACCTTTAATAACACTAATATATTTTCCTTTTAATTTATAATAAGAGAATAAGAACATCTTTGAAGAAATTTTATACCTTTTAACCTCTTTAAAACTCCTATATTTCACCACTATATAAAGACCTAGGTCCAATTTCGCAACTAAACCAACATAGTAGAAAAGGAATGGATATGCCATGCCCCAACTATGTTTTGTTGACATGTGTGTGCTTGTGTTTTCATTGATGTAAAATGTGAAAGAGGTATTAATGATAAAATTTTATGACTAGAATTGCATGAGAAAGTTGGTAATGATGATGACATGGGAAAACATAGAGTGATATGGTTACAAGAATGAAGATGATGATACTTGTTTAGTTAAGAAGGCATAATTAGGAGGGATAATTAGCATGGGTGATGGGATATGGATCTTTGAGATGCATGGAGGCTTGTGAAGCATAGTAGAGGCATAAAGATCATTTTAGAAGTGTGTTGAGACACTCATACAAGTCTCAGAAGGTGATTGCAAGGTATGAGCAAGGTTTGTATCTCTTCATCTAGAACTAGTCTACGTGTTTGGTGGCCTAATGGATCATGAAGGTTAGTTGCAGAGATATGTGGGCCCATGAGGGCATGCATAGGTGTGATACACATTTTCTTAAATGTGTTATGTCCTTTTGAAGTGTTTTTAAGCAAAGGTATGATGTTTATATACTTTTTCTATACCTAAATTAGACTGATTTCTATGACCTAGCTAGAAAATTCATGGTGGTTTTGAAGATGTAGATCTAATCATGATCAGGTGATATAAGTTGTCTTAGTGTTGTGGGACAAGTTTTATGTTGGTATGATGAGATTATTGCATGATATGGTGTTTTTAGTCCTACATTGAGCTCAAGAAGGTGAGTTTCTTAGCTCGATATGAGAGAAATCATCTTGGTTGGCATGTGAAAAGTCTGCATGGGGACTTGATCCTTTCAGGGATGTTGAGGAATGGAGCTAATAAGGTTTCAGAAGTGTAATGAAGTAAAATAATGTCTTATTCTTTATGAACAATCATTAAGAAGCCAAGGAGGTCATAAACCCTACCAAAACCCTAGTTCACTAGCATGGAAGAAAACTTGATAGTGTGAGCTCTAAATGCATTAATTCATCAAATTTGATGATTGAAAGATGGAAACAATTCTTCTAACATTCGTATAGTGGTTTGGAGTCTTGAATGTAGGTCAATCCAACTCATAATTTCTTGTTTTTAAGAAAGTTTAATTTTCTCTCAGGTTTTCCATTAGACCAAATGTTTAAATTTTTGTTCTAGGTTTATGGGGAGATATTTATATGTTTGAGGTGATTTTAGTGCTTAGTGAAGTCATTTGGAGGTATGTACAGTCTAAATAGGAAAGATTGGGTTTTAGTTCAAGAAGGAAGTTTTTGGTAGTCATGGAGGAAGAAGGTTCTGGGCAGGTGTGACTTAAGTTGATGATTCTAATAAATATGGAGGTGTTATAGACATCCAATATGACATAATGCATATTTTATTAGGTCTACAAGTCAGGTTTGGTGGTAATATCGATGTCACAAGCTAACCTACTTGACATGGTTTTTAGACAGTATAGGTCCCTTGATGAAGTTCGTCTAAAAGACCAATATCTTATATTGGTTGATGATGCCTATCAATTGGAGAGTAATGATGGGTAAAATTTAATCTTGTTCCATGATTTGAGAAGGTTTTAAAGTTTCATCAAGGGTGTGATAAGGTCCTACTTCCAAGACTAGTTTTTGGGAAATTCAAGTTTCTTGAAGGGAAATTTTTTTATGACTCTATGGGCTGATTCATGATGCATAAAGTGGTTATAATGATTCCTTGGATAAAAATATTTCCAATGAGTGGCTGCATGATATAGTTTAGGTGTTTTATGAGAGCTAGGTCTTCATCTTTGAAGACTAGTTTGTTGGAGGTGCTCTAAATGAGTAAGAAACACTCCTACTTGATGGTGACTTGGAAAAACTAAATGATGTAGAGCTTCCAAATATTTTGGGAGATGTTTAGAGTATTTAATTGACATGTTTTGATCTGTTGGAGGCATGATTAAGATTCTTATTGTCCTTGGAGTCCATGGAGTGCTTGGTGGAGTGAAACTAGAATTTTAGGTCTGGTTGTTCATGATAGAGTATCTTAGTCCATTTCCAACCTATATGGGTCTTTCATATGATTTTATATAATTTTTTAGTTTTATTTTTTTGTTGGTATGACAGACCATAAGGGTCATGGCTGACCTAATGTTTTTGAAATCAAGATTCATGTATTTAAGAGCCATGTATTTGCTCATCGTGACTAGTTATGAGAGGAGTGGAATGTGTGAGATAGAGGGAGTGTGAAATAGGTATGAGGTAATTAGGACAAGGATGAAATAAGGTATGAACTATTGAGAAAGGTATATGAGCATATGTGTAAGGTCAATATACCTAATCAACCCATGAAGAAGAAATATTGAACAAAGTGGGAGAGTGTGTGTTTGAAGAAGGTTTTAAAGTGTGTGATCTAAAATTGTCATCACTATCTATTATTGGTGTAAAAATATATTAGTGATCTTAATATTCAAGTGGTTGAGTTGGTTCTCTTGATCACCTTAGGGGATTTATCCTCCTTGCGGGGTTAGTGCTCCTTATGAAGTGGTTGTTGTGTCATATTTATGTAAGTATTTTGGATTGAATAATATATACAAAAATTTTAGTGGGTTTTCTTCCCCTTAAAGGATTCCCAAATTAAATATTGTGTTATTATGTACTATCTTGTTGAATGTTCTTATGAATAGTTATTTCATGTTAATAAACACACATTGATACACGATTAAATGTTGATGGATCACACAAGTTAAAGTAATTGAAGTAAAAGTTTTGAAAGACTAACTCACCCCTCTCTCAACATTGTTCTTCCAATAATTTTACCAAATA
Source organism: Taxus wallichiana var. yunnanensis (assembly GCA_018340775.1). Lineage (NCBI taxonomy): Eukaryota > Viridiplantae > Streptophyta > Pinopsida > Cupressales > Taxaceae > Taxus > Taxus wallichiana. Next base: position 590,034,450 of record CM031242.1, on the reverse strand, counting down.
TGGTCCTTTTAAGAACTTTAATCACTTGAAGGAGATCCTTTGAAGTAATAGAATGTTGAGTCAATAGAGTGGAATAAACAAAGCTAACTTATTTGATGGATCAAACTATGCCTTTTAGAGGATCGAGATGAGGAATCAAATCATGTCCTTAGGTTTTGATATTTAGTAGTCTATGATTGATGGGTATACTTTTCCTCAGACTCCTCCAATAAAAACTACATACAAGAAGGATATTAATGACAACTCTAAGGGAATGATTTTAATTATGTGTGAACTAGCTGAATCGAGAACTTGTTAAGATCATCCATTATACATTAGCTAAAACTATGTAGGATAAAATTCAGGTCATTTATGAAGGATATTCCAAGGTAATGATGGAAAATATCCAAACATTCAAAAATGAGTTTGAAAGCATAAGGATGAAGGAAGAAGAGTCTATTGCATCCTATCTATACTCAGAGTTGATGAAGTAGTCAATACTATTAGAGGATTAGGTGAAGAAGTGAAAGAAGAAGCAAGTGGCACAAAAAGGTATTGAGAACCCTTACTCCTAAGTTTGATTCTAAAGTGGATACTATTAAGGGAGCCAAATATTTAAGGTCATGTTAATGGATGAGCTACATGACATCTTGAATGCATATGCTATGAGGATTATTGATTCTAAACATGTCAAGAAGGAGATTGATTTCAAGGATGAGAATAATTTAAAGGATAAGAAGGATAATGATGATGATGTTGCTCCTGAAATTGATGATGATGAACTTATTACCATGTTTATTAGAATAATGAATCCTAGTTCAAGTAATTACAAAGAAAATTTTCCTTTTAAATTATTTAACAGTGGTGAAATAGGTCACTTTTCCAACAAGTTCCCTCATAAGCACAATGATGAATATAATGAAGATCATGACAAGAAGAATCATAGTTTTGATAAAGGAAAGAAGAATTTTAAGAGGTTTGACAAGAAGAAGAAGTCCAAGAATAGTTTTTACACATAGAAATAATTTTGTTCATCCGGGGCAAGTAACTATGATGGAGTTTTAGAGTCTAATCCAGAATTAGAGCATGAATATTTAGGCGATGAAATCTTATTTATGACCAAGGATGTTATGAGATCTATGAGTGAAGATTCCATATTTTTGGTGACTCAATGCATTTTGAGGAATTATAAGACTGGGATGACATAGAGAATGAGCTATTGTGTGTTCAGATTGAGTTTAAGCATGTATAGAAAAGTAACAAAAATCGAGAGCACAAGTTAAAGAGTATGAATAAAAATTCATGATCTTGAGAAGAAGCACTGGTCTAAAACCAGTAAGCTTGATGAGACAATCAAGCAACTAGAAATAGATATGGATTCCTTGACTACATGCATGCAATCCAAAGAATAAGAATGCATTAGGTTTGAAGAAGAGATGATCTTTCTAAGGGGAGAGATGTCTGAAGCAGCAAGAAAGGATAAATCATTCAAGAAGTTTGAAAAGAGCACCAAGGATCTTGATGATATCTAGATATTCAAAGTTCATTAGGATATAGGATAGGATTATGATTCAAAGAAACCTTAAAGGAAAATAATTGATGCAATATGAAACTATTCCAAGGAAAGAGAATGAATGTTTAAACACCAAAAATGATCATAAATAGAGAAAATTCAAAAACCATGTGAAGATAAAGTTTGTGAGGCATCCCAATGCATCAAGGTATGAAAAATATTTTAATTAATATTGTTATACTTGTAATGGTTTTGGGCATAGAGAAAAGGAGTGTAGGAGGTTTTTCAAATATGATCACCCTTGGAGGGATAATAAAGATGATAAAATAAAGAACATAATTTTCTATAATTGTCAAGAGAGAGGCCATATTGCTAGGTAGGGATTATATGAAAAATCTAGTCATAATTATAGAAATGAAGGTGACATAGATAAGAGTGAAATTGTATGCTTCAATTGAAATAATGTTGGACATGTTGCTAGAGATTGTTATGATCCTTCAAGGCAATTAAAGAGATTTCAGAACCCTAGAGTACATGTTGATGAGAAGAGGCAACAAAGGACATGGGAACAAAGAGAACACTATCATCCCACCTAAATCAGATGTTGAAGCAAAAAATAAGTTTTATAGGTACATGATTAGAAGAAATAAGGAAAAGGTGAGTCACATGTGTCAACAAAACCTATTTAGCTTGCTATTCTAGACTCATCATTTTATAGGATGTCTTTTCTAGGATTCTTAGAGACATTATCATCCATATGAAGCATGATGTTAAGGGGGATCTTGAGTGGTTTGAAGCATGGCACTGTAGAAGTGTTGTCATGGTATCAAGGTGTGTTCATTTTGTTCTTGAAGTTATCCAATCTATTTTGGAGATGGTTTAGGTGTTGTCATGTTGTAAGGATGCTAGATTCTTGAATAATAAAGTCATTTATTTTGTATGATTAATTAACTAAAAATGGAAATCTAATACTATGGAAAGTATAACCACTAGTTAATCTAAATAGGAGGACTAAAATGTTGTAAAATATGAACTAACAACAATATAGAATAATTGCAAATAATTATACTAAGTGAAATAAAACCCTAAATATGCAAGTAAGGAAGGAGAAATGAATTAGATGATTATTGAAGGATGTTCATGGTTTGACAAGAAACCAAGAGGTAGGAAGGAGATCTCAAAAGTCCCGAAAAGGAAATATCCAAAGGATCTCGAGTATACCGAGGCGCTTGAGAAGGTACTCGGGAAATCCAAGGCACCTGGTCTACAAATTAGGCACCCTAATCTCTGTAAATGCCTGGACTCTAAATTTTGTATGGTCACAAAGTGTCTTGAAATACTACCTTTATGTTGCATTGGATTCATTGAGTTGTGTGCCGAATGTGTTAAATAGTACAATGATGACTGAATGAAAGAAGGAAGTATCAAACCCTAAGAAAAATAAAATATGTAGAATGAATGGGTTAGACTAACCTCAGCCACCAAACTAGTGGTCTTATCATTGAGCGCTACACTACATTTTAGACCTAGATGTAGTTTTAGTGTGTGTGTGTGTGTGTGTGTGTTATACCCTAAGTTCTCTTTTTCCAGTCGCACTTCATAAAGTAGCGAGCAATAATATCTAAAGAACATGTACTAGCATGTATTCATGGAATAGAATAGAATCCCCCTATGTTGTGTGTGTTGATGTAGATCTCCTAGCCTTGATGCATGGCACTATGTGGATGCAAATGATGTAATGGATGTAACTCTAGATGGATTGATAGTAGTATGTGATGTTAGGACCCTTATTATGGTCTTATAAATTTATATTTATAGGGTTCTCTTGCTCTAATTTCATAATTAACCCTGACATGGACAACTAGGAAAAATATAAGGATGAAAAATGGATAGAAAGACCCCAAAAAGAAGCAGGAAAGTGGAACATGGATCGGGGCACCCCAGGTGGGACCAGAGGCACCGGGCGCCTGTATAGGCTAACATTACGGGATAGTTACGAAAAAAATGGATATGTATAAAAATATGCGGGAATGACAAAATAAAATATAAAAAAGATGGTAAAAAGGTGGGATTAATTAGTACTTTATTCACTTGAGAACCCTCTAAATAATAGTATAAGACCGGGCTAAATAATGCTGAAAGTTCATGATTTTGTGTTTACAATGATGAGTTGATTAGACCATTAGAGGAGGAATAGTATGATGATGCATTCTAGGTATGTGTGTGAGTTGATCGGGGCTATATGTTATGTCTCAATTATTGATTCATGTATGAGATGTCTCAAGTATGTTCATGCTTCATGGAGGTAGTATGATGAAGGTTGAGTACTATCCGGTCTCGTAAAATATCAAGAGGAAAGGTTTATCAGTTGATGTGCATTACTTCAAAGATGTATGTGGATTTTGGGGTCTATAGTGGTATATTAAGCAGGAGTATATAATTTCAAGAGGGTTTATAGGTATATAAAATCCTAGAGTAAATATTTTCATCTTGATAAAGGGATACAAATATTGTGTAAATATATCATAAAATAAGGTATGCTCTTTAAGTTTATACTTGAAGTAGTAGTAGATTAATAAGGGGAAACGTGTACTATTACAACCTATAAATTAATATTAATGATGTTTTGTAGTAGTGTATGAGTTTGAAGGGGATACGGAGTGATCATTACCCTTAGGAGGATAAGTTAGGAGTGTAGTAAGACAATATTTAGTGAATATTAGATAATGCTAGGGTATAGTGTGTTTTTGTGTACTATAATTGTGAGCTACTGGTGTTGAAGACTTCAAGAAATAGAAACAACTGATATTGATCATCAAGCAGGTATCTAAGGTGTTAAGAATGATAACTTGGCATATTTGTTGGTTGTTTGCAAGTATATTTGCAAGGAGCTATCCATATGACTCAACAAGCTATAAAGACATGAAAAGAAGGCAATGCACGTTCAAGAGTTGCTTTATGTATGTGGTGTTGTTTTTGAATCATCTCCATAGCATGTGAGTATAGTATGTGCTTTTTTTTTTGTTAGGAAGTTAAACATTGATGATATGTTGTGAGGGGGAGTAATAAGGTGATATTTCATGTGTTTAGTATGCTTCCATAACAAGGAGGTTTTGGAATTTTCGATATGAAGGGGAGCTTCGGGGCTCTAGATCCTAAGAAGTTGTTTACAATATGCAATGCAAAATCCAAGTCGATTGTGGGTGTTTTTAGACGAGAAAATTTTGGTGAAGTGTCAAACATGTTGTGTTTTCTTGGAATTAGGGTTATTAACATGTGTGTCCGCTATATGGTAAGCTTCTTCCTGTGGGAACTACAGTGACATGATGAAGCCAAAACAAATTCAAGAGAATAATGATAGGATTGTGATCTTGTTTGATGTTTTTGGTTCATGTTTCCAGCCAAGATGTGATCATAATATGTTGATGAAGATGGAGACCATGTGCTATAAGTATGTGCTTTGTCATTAATGTAAAAAGGGGGATAAGTACTAGGTTGTTTTCCATAAATGAAAATGGGGGATATTATTGGAATGTGTGTTCTTGTGTTTTCAGTTATGTAAAATGCACGAGAGGAATTAATGAAAAAGGATGATGACTAGGAGTGCAAGAGAAAGTTGATAATGATGATGATATGGGTAGACAAGGAGTGACATGGTTTCAATAATGAAGATGATTAGACTTGCTTAGTCAAGAAGGCCTAACAAGGAGGAATAATTAGCATGGGTGATGGCATATAAAGGCTTGATATGTATGGAGGCTTACGAAGTATGATAGAGGCATGGAGAGCATATTAGGTGTGTGTTGAGACACTCATACAGGTCTCAGAAGGTGATTACAAGGTATGAACTTGGTTTGTAGGTATTCATATAGATGTAATCTAGGTGCTTAGTGGCCTAATGAGGCATGAAGGTGAGGTGAAGAGATATGTGGGACCATGAGGGCATGTAGAGGTGTGTGACATGTTTTTCCAAAGGTGTTAGATCCTTTTTAAGTGTTTTGAAGAAAAGGTATGTCAACACCAATCCGACACTCGATAATATTTCATTGGGAACTCCTCGTGCTATGATTATTTTAGTAATGCACAACTTTTGGTTTGGTGGTAGTAATCTAGAAACACAATAGTAGACATAACACAAGAATACCACAGTATGACATAAAATAATGATGAAAAATCTGAAATATAACTGTAAAATATATTATTAACATGAAATTGTTACAATCTCACCCATGAATTACTCCAAGTGTTACCAAATCCACTTGTTTTCCAACAATAGTTATGGGAGAAACTTCACAATTACTCATCTTGATGGCTTCCTTAACACACCTTCACAATGAATCCTTTATTCATAAAATAATTATTACAAATTTATTCCATGATAAATGAGAGGGGTGGCTTCTCTATTTATAGAAATTCAGGCTTATCCACCCTATCTCTAAGATAGGATAGGAAATATCTTCCGCCAATCATATTTCATGCCTAAACTCTTACCTTTACATGTAAGCTTATCTTTTAAGATAAGATATACCTTATCATCTGACATGGGTTCCACCTTTATAGATATTACATAAATTTAATATAAAAATATTTATGACATCACTCCTTGTCATTATTACAAATATAATATTTCTAATTCTAAATCATGTAGACCCTATTGACTTTGACCCTTTTAACATTACGAAGAACCACTTACGAGAAATAATTACTTTGTACCTCAACATTCCTATTATACTTTGATTTTTACCATACTATACATTATGGTGGTGTAATGATCATTGCAAAGCCAAGTTATCTTTGACCATACGCTACTACTAATTATACTTAACAACATCCTATTTCTAATACATACATTAATGAAATAGAAATTACAAAGGAAAATTTTAGTGTCGACATCTTCCCCTCCCTAGCTTCTACTTTGTCCTTGAGTGGACTATTATGTATATTCAAGTGGTGCCACGAAAATATTTAACTTGTCGTGGTTGACCCATTTCGTAATAGGAGTACCATCTAATTCCTCCAGTTGATATGTACCATTTTCATGCACAACTACTATTCTGTAGGGCCCCATCCATTTGGGAAGAAGTTTTCTATGCCTCCTCTTTTTGTATCGAGAATCATATACTAGGACCAAGTCATTCACCTAAAATGGAGACCAGAGGATCTTTTGATCAAAGTACTCCTTCATTTTCTTCTTATATCTTGTATCCTTTTCTATTTCCCTCATTTCCTATAGAAAATTGATATGTACCAACCTTTCCTTTACCAAATCACTTTCATCCATCCTTTTATTTTGCATAACTCTCACAATGGTGGGAATATCAAACTCAATAGGAAGAACTAGATCAATGCCGTAAGCCAACCGAAATGGGGAGTGTCCTGTTGTTGACTTTGATGTTTCCCTATATTCCCACAATGTTGCATGAATCCTTTTATCCCACTTATGTACCTGCAAAGCTACATATTTTTCTAGAATTTGACACAATACATAATTTTTCACTCCACCTGTCCATTTGTGCTTGGCTTGTAAGTTGTTTCCTTCCTATGCTTAATAGAAAAATTGTTTACTAGGGCTTCTACCACCTCATTAATGAAGTGGATTCCTTGATCTGTTACAATTTCTAATGGAAAACCAAATCTGGTGACAATGCATTCATACATGAACCTTGCCACTTCATCCATGGAAGTTGTTTTCAAGGGCCTAGCTTCAACCCACTTGGTTAAATAATTTGTGGAAACTATAATATACTTATTTTGGCATGGGGTAGTTGGAAGTATACCTATAATATTTATTCCCACTTTTCAAAGGGACTAAGAGGAAAAATAGGGCATAATGGAGATGATGAAGTCTTACGGTTCCCATGTATTTGAAAAATATCACATGTATTACAATAATTATAACAATATCTAAAAATATTGGGCCTGTGATAACCTATTTCCATGATCCTTCTTGCCATAAGTTGTTCGGATAAGTGTCCTCCACATGTAACATAATGGAATTATTCTATTAGCTCTTTCCCTTAATCATTTCCAACTGACCTCTTGTACTATCCATCGTGCCCTATCCAAAATAATACTCCATGTAAAATAAAATATGGATGACTAGCTTGACTACTATTCCTCTTAGTATTTGCATCGACACCATTAGGAAAATTGAAATCATTCAAATAATTCCAAATATCTATGTATTCACTAGGGATTGTGTCAAGGATAACAATGTTGCATTTGGTAAATCATCATAATCAAAAGATGAACCTAAACCATCATAGGCTTGTGAGAGAGTGAATTCACATTGACATGCTTCTTTCCTGTCCTATCTATAATATAAAATTTAAATTATTGTATCAAAATTATCCATCTTGTTATCCTTCTGGTGGATTAGGATTATTTATAATATAGTTTATATCCTAATGATCTGTTACAACTATAAATTTCTACCCTAGCAAGTAATTTATAAACTTATTTACAAGTAAAAATGATAGCTAGAGCCTCTTTTCGATTACAATATAATTTACCTCAAGATTGCTCATTTATCTTCTCCCAAAGTAAACTGGATGAACATTCCCATTTTTATCCTTTTGGCTTAGATAACTTCCTAGTGCTGCATCTGAAGTATCAATATACATAGTGAATGGCTTGTTGAATTCTGGATTCTTTAAAACAGCCGAAGACACCAAAGCTTCCTTTAGTTTTCAAAATCTTCATGTTCCTTCTTTCCTAGTTCATAAGTATCATCCTTCTTCAACAATTGGGTTAGTGCCTATGTAATCTTTGAGAAATTATTGATGAACCTTCTATAGTAATCCACATGGCCTAAAAATGATCTCAAATTACTTCTATTAATAAGAAATGGTAACTCTTTAATTTTTGAAACTTTATCAGGATTGGTACCAATACCATCTCTAGATACAACATGCCCTAACAAAACACTTTTAGAACATCCAAAGACACACTTTGTAGGGTTTAATGAGGCTTGTGCTTCATCTAACCTTTGAAATTCTATCTCCATCTAGTGCAGGTGGTCCATTTTTCTCCCATAGATGTAAAAATCATCCAGAAATACTCTGATGAAGCTTCTAATGTAGGGTTCAAACACCCTATTCATTAAGCACTGGAATTTTTTTGGAGCATTACACAACCCAAATGACATAACTCTATAAGAAAACATTCCCAAGGAGTGGTGAATGTAGTCTTCAGCTGATCTTTCTCCGCTATACAAACTTGGTTGTATCTACTATAGCCATATGTAAAACTATAGCACTCCTGGCTAGCTACTTCGTCCAAGATCTGATCTGAGAATGGAAGAGGGTAATGATATTTATTTGTTGCCTTGTTGAGCTTTCTATAATCAACACAAATGTGTAGCTTCCCATTCTTTTTTATTGAGATCACAATGGGAGAAACCCATTCCAAATTCTCCACAAAGAAATATGAATCTCGCATCAAGAAACTTATCTATTTCTTCTTTTATATTCTTGGAGAAATTAGGATTCATTCTATATGGCATTTAATTTATGGGCTTAACACCATTTACCAACTCAATAGAATGTTCTACCCAATTTACTTGATGGAGTTCCTTGTAATCAAAAGTGAATAAGTACATGTACTTTGAAAGAGATGGAGGTAGGATTCCTTCTCACTCTCCATCATAGCATCACCTATCTTAATTTTTGGAGACGATCATCAATTTCTTCTTCGAGATAATTTTATGGGATCATGAGTCAATGTGACTAGAAGGATATCCATGACCCAAACATCAGCCTCAATTTCTTTATCTTCTGTATCCACTTCACCGGTACTATAGTAATAAGAGAATGTCCAATAATTAGTTTCATCACTTGAATCCACGTGTTCTTTCTTATGATGCCGATGGATCACATTTATCTTCACACTCTTTCTCGCCACATCCAAGTGTCATGAAGCCTTCATTTCAGTAGTTTCTTGCATGATCTCTCCTTAGCCATGGCCTTCCTAATAACATTGTGTATGCAACAATACCATTCTTCATCACCTAGAAGTCTACCGCACATACAACAACCATGATAGATATTGACACATTTGAAACAACACCTTCTGGTTTATTTTTTCCCTTATTTAATGACCTTAACATAAGTGTTAAGGTACGATCAATTTTTAAACCCAACATATTCATTCATTACATTAATCGTAGAACCTCCATCTTCTAAGACATCAAGAATTAAAATACCATTACATAATACCTTAGCTTGTAGAGTGTAGGGATCCACCTCTACTTCATAAATAGGGACCTCAACCTCCTTCCTTTTCTAAGAATTGATTCCACTTTGCAGCTCCCACCTCTTCTCGAAGACATAACAAGAAGTTGACCACATGTAATATTTATAGGCCTTTTGGATAGATATTCTAAGATAGAGTATGGTCCTTACCCTTGTGAAATAAAAAAATATTTCACACCCAACTTTATTACTTGATGTTTCTTATTAGTCTCTCCTTTCATATTCGTAGGATCATTTCCATCTTGGTTATATTTTTATTTATTTCTTTTGTTACAAACACATCTGCTTCATTATTTATGCTCCTATCTACTACATCAAAAGAATTCATAGGTGCTTTTCCTTCATCATTATCTCTTGTACTAGATGTAGAAGCTATATCTAGACAATTATACTTATAATGACCCTTTTTATAACAACCATAACATACAACTTCAGATATATTTATTTTTGGACCTTTATCTCCTCCCTAGGAACTAAATTCCTTTCCTTGAAGAAGATTAATAGTTAACTAGCCCATCTTCCTAAGGATATCTTCATACTTAATGGAAGTACTAGAGGGTGGATTTTTTCTCACCAATAGTGGTTGTGGTGTCTAGACCAAAGGTGTTGGTGTAGGCTCCACCTTAATAACAACTTCTTTGGGCTCCTCTTCCATGCTTTCTTCTTTCCTTCTTGCAATCTCCTTTGCTTGTTCGAGGGTCACTGGGTGGTCATACTTCACTCATTGTCTGATCTTTGGCTTCATCCCAAGAATGAAGTGCTTACATAGGAGATTATCCACACAATTCATCAACCTATATGATAATCCTTCCTTCCAGATCTGGGCATCGAGCTTCCTCCTTAGCTCTAGAACATGAGCATGATAATCCCTTATCTTCCTTCTCTCCTTGGGATAGCTTTGTGATCTTAATCATGAGGTCTCAGATATTTTTTTGTTCACCAAATTCTTCAAAAAACTTCCAGTTAATAAATCTCATGAGTTTTTAACATTATCACTTAGTTTTTTAAACCACATAAGGGTTGAACCATCCAAAAGGTAGGAAAAAAATCAGTCCATTGTTCCTTCTTTTTAGGCCATTACAAATTTAAGATTGTTTAAATTATGAATGAAAGAGGGATCATCTTCATTATATTGGGATGAACAAATAGGAATATTTCCCATTTCCAAAAGTAACTCGATAATATTTCACCAAGAACTCCTCGTGTTATGATTATTTCAAGTAATGTACAAATTTTGGTTTGGTGGTAGTAATCTGGAAACACAATAGCATACATAACACAAGAATACCATAGACTATGACATAAAAGAATGATGACAAATCTGAAATACAACTGTAAAATATATTATTAACATGAAATTGTTACAATCTCACCCATGAATTACTCCAAGTGTTACCAACTCCACTTTTTTTCCAACAATAGTTATGGGAGAAACTTCACAATTACTCATCTTGATGGCTTCCTTAACACACCTTCACAATGAATCCTTTATTCATAAAATAATTATTACAACTTTATTCCATGATAAATGAGAGGGGGTGGCCTCTCTATTTATATAAATTTAAGCTTATCCACCCTATCTCTAAGATAGGATAGGAAATATCTTCTTCGGCCAATCATATTCCATGCCTAAACTCTTACCTTTACATGTAGGCTTATATTTTAAGATAAGATATACCTTATCATCTCACATGGGTTCCACCTTTATAGATATTACACAAATTTAATATACAAAATATTTATGACATCACTCCTTGTCATCAGTAACATTACAAATATAATATTTCTAATTCTAAATCATGTAGACCCGATTTTGACCCTTTTAACATTACTTAGACCACTTATGACAAATATTTACTTTTACCACAATACTCCTATTGTACATTGACTATTACCATACTATACATTATTTGCATGTGCCATACTAGAAGTGTTGTTATCTTCTATCAGGAGACGCCACTACTAATTATAATTAACAATATCATATTCCTAATACATACATTAATGAAATAAAAATTAAACCTAAACATACTCTATCTTGCCAAGGAGACAGGGTTAAGAAGATTACAAGAAATTAAACCTAAACTAATAGAGGTGATGCACCAAAGGAATGTTGAATAACTTGCCTTGCATGGAAATGAGAATGAAACAAGATTGAAGAGGATGAACATCAACATAAATCAATTTCTTATCATAAATTCATTCACCATTAAACAAAAAATTTCAAAACATGTAACACAACCTAACATGCATAGTTAACCAAAATTGTAATGAGAGATCAGAAAGGAGGCACTGAACACAACAGAGGGTTGAATATCATCCACAAAATTATAATGTTGTTCCACATATTTGATACAATGCATTACAATAGCCAAGAGGAAAAAAATGCATTTTACGTTTTAATGGGAGGTTTGAAATCAAAAATTCACATACGTACTAAAGAAGAAGGGAGGGTTAAAGAAAAACTATCCAACATTAAAAAATGCCCCTCCTTATAATATATATGAAGAATGAGAGAAGGGAGAGAGGGAAGAAACTTGAAATCTTTCTTCAACCACCCTAAAATGAATTGAATTCTCCTGCAACAATGATGGGTGCCACTGTAAAACCCATATAGGCTCCATGTACTATGCCTTGTTGGGAAAGAAAGGAAGCCCATACCTTCATCATTTTGCAGGTGAAAAATCTAGAAGCACCCTCTAAAATGGTACACTTTATTTCCTATACATCATTTGTGTAGGTGAGAAATCTACTCTATCTTGCCAATGAGACAGTTGTTAAGAAGATTACAAGAAATTAAACTTAAACTAACAGAGGTGATTTACCAAAGGAATGATGAATAATTAGCCTTGCATGGAAAAGAGAATGAAAAAGATTGAAGAGGATGAACATAAACACAAATCAATTTCTTATCACAAATTAATTCACCATTAAACACAAACTTTCAAAACATGTAACACAACCTAACATGCACAAAGCTTAACCAAAATTGTAATGAGAGATCAGAAAGGAGGAAATGAACACAAGAAATGGTTGAAACTCATCCACATAATTCTATTATTGCTCCACAGATTTGACACAGTGCATTACAATAGCCAAGAAGAAAAAAATTACATTTTTATAGTTTGAATGGGAGGTTTGAACTCCAGAAATTCAGTTACTGATAAGAGAAGAAGGGAGGGTACTTGAACGCACTCCAAAATTTTAGGGTACCGCACCATCGAACAACATAATTCATGCCCCAATGATGATACAGGTCTCCTCAAAAGGTGTTCAGGATCTGGAAAAGCTCTCCAAGTATGCGTTATCATCCCACATGCCCCACTTAGCCCCCACATGCTTTGTTTTCTATTTTTCCCTCTTTTCTTGGGCTTTTTCTCTTCAGTTACGAAACCACCGCCCTACCTAGGTGGCAGTCTCGTGACCTCCGCCCTCATCGGTGGTGGCGGTCCCGTAACTACTGCCTTGCCAGGCGGCGTTTTACATGTTTTCTAGAATGCTCTTTTAACGTGACTCACGTAAATTTCAACAATTCACCAACTTTTTTTCACCACCATAGGCTTGCATTAATGATTCTGGTTCCCTAGAATAGTGTTTTTCCATTATTTATAGTTTAAGAGTTCAATTTGGTTTTTACCTTGGGTAAATGCAAATGCTATAAATAGATGGCTTGTGCTCAAGAAAATGGCCCCTCAAATTTGCCTCTGAATTTCTCATTGCAATAGATTAGTCTTTCATTTTATTTAGAATTCTTAGTTTCTTTCATTGCATGCCTAGTTAGTGTTGTTTTGTTGTTAAGAAGCCACATATCCATCTTGTGCAAGTGTTGTTGATATTTTATCCAATCCATTGGAGTAGAATAGTTTGTTTTCAATAGGAAGCCATTAAAGTTACAGGTTTTGTTCTTCAAACAGGATAGTTTCAGGTTCTGGACATTTTATGTTGCATGACTCGCAATAAATCCCGCTAGGAATTGCATAAGCCAAGCTCTGTACTCTCGCGTTATCTCTCTCTTACTCACATTGTATTCCTCGTATCCTAAGCTGCCTTTGTCCCAATATCTACTTCATTGATGCTAGCATTACACAAAGGGGACATAGCCACACACACCATCGATTCGCCACCTGTTTCTCACAGAATCCGTGTTCTAGCTTTCAAAGTTCTAATTAGAATCATATCAAATAGAGTAGCTAATTACTTTATTTCAGTCAATCTTACTTTCGATATTGCCAGGGAAGCTATGGGGATTGATAGTTTCTAAGAAACTATGATTCTTTCCTCACTTCTGAGGTAGGATTGAGAGTCTTTCAAATAGATTAGATCAGTTATTTCATTGCTTAGAATAGATTTACAACTACACAGTGCAAGTAGCTATACTCGTTACTTTGTTTGTTTTAAAATTCGACACTAGGTTAACTGTCATTTCTAGATATATTAAAATAGCTTCTCTTTCAAATTCATTTAAAAATTCATCAAAAAATAAAAAATATAGAAGTTATATATGTTATAGACATACTTCACATAGTTAATTTTATCTTGCTGCATCTAGTTTACATTTTGCTTTTGTATGAAAATCACGGGACCTAGAGAGCCCAGAGAATACGTATTTAAGCCAATCATGCCCCAACCCAATCTCATCATAGCAATAACTGATATAGATCAAAATCTCAGGATCTAAGTCTTCCAAACAACGGTAAACTTACAACAAATTGGTTCCCAGTTAAGCAGGTTAAACATAGAAGATGACAAAGTGCACACATTTTGGTCAAATCAACCAAACTATAGATTACCCTAGGTATATATCCACATGACTATAGAAAGGCTTGAAAGAGAGCAAGCATTTGGTTGTGACCCTTTGGTCCCACAACCAGAAGCAGGGGATACTCTCACAGACATAGATACTAGCTTGAGAATCCAGGTTACACAAACGCCTGTAAGATATTCTGAGAAGATCACACAATTATTGATTCTGAATATAGAAGCTAAAAAGGCATATGACTATTGGATACTAGGGATTAGGGATTGATTCAAAGCACATGACCATAGCAGGACCACAACAAATATGAATCTATGGTTGTGACCCACAAATCCCACAACCCAATGAGCCCATAGGTGAATCGGGACATAGATGCCGCCTACGACACTAGTATTCGATCTACTCCACTTCCACCTATCATCATTCAATAGTTATCCTTATTAGACATAAGCAGATAACCAAGCTAAGGAGTTTTTACTAGGCCGAGAATCACCCATAGAGTCGATATAGTTACCATCCACCCTATGACCTTATTGGAAACATACATGAAACTATCCCTGTGTCATTTTTCACGTATTCCACAACCTATGATCGAATCACGCCGAGCTCGATATTGATTGGAGCCTTTGAGTAGTCATCCTCGCGATCGATCTATCACACCAATTTAGGTTAGAAGGACCTTCTTTGAATTAGATTCATAATTTCCACTAGTACGCGTCGAAGACATTAGATTGCCCAATTAGCTTTGTCTCGAATCCCATGCATATTCAACCCCATCGGTTGTCTCGGCATGACCTGGGAGGTTAGGTGCGAGGAAGAGTTGCTTGTAGATTCCCACGCTCGCTTGTCACTTTTCCATCGTACAAAATTGGTGAACCCGACGTGAAAGTTCCTACTTTCTAAATCTAGAATCTTATTCTTACTTGTGTTGTCAAATTGTTTTACTTTTTTCTTCTCCGTCTCATCGGCCTTCACATCAGCTTCACCAACAAAATTGGTGAACCCGACGTGAAACCTTTCTACTTTCTGTTCTGGAGTCATATTTCTACTGGTTCTTTCAAATTAAAAATGACTCTTTCATCTTTACTACCTCATTAGCTTTCACCATCACCTTCACTCCTTCCCATTATTCTGCGGGTATTCATATACCCCCCAAATATGTCGGGATTTGATGCATATGGTAGGCCTCTCTTAGGTCTTGAGGCATACTACGCTCAACTGAATGGACAATCATCACCCTCGCTCTCAGTATGGGGTGAAAACTACTCAAATAACCAATTATCAACACAAAATCCATCTCCAAGGATCAGATATAGCTCATCTTTCCGAACAGAGGAGTTGGATCAGTTCACTCAAACACGGCAAATAGAGCCTTCAGGCTCGAATAATATGACGCTCACAGGAGAATCAAGTTCGTCTCCTTAGGTACTACTTAGACCACAAATTAGTAGACAATCAGACTCATACCTAGGTTTAGATGATGAACATTTGGTACGTTATGTTAGGAATGAACAACGTTCTCGAAGTATGTACCCACCTGTAGGAGGTTTACAAACACAACCCGAGGTCTCTTTTCAAGAAAATACCTCCATGCCACTACATATAGGAAATACCCTCGGGGAAACTTGGCAGGGAAGTGATCAATTCATAGTAGGATATCACATGCCTATACAACACCATGATATACAACAAACGCCACTAAGGCAAAACACCGTGACTTCACCAAATGAAGTCATTTCAATGTTAGTAGAAAAAGTGAGAGGGTTAGAACTTTCCTAGGAAAATCACCATTCTCAAATCATGTAGGCAGGAAATCCTAATCCTCCACACCATCCTAGCCAAGTAGACCTCCTCACAGAGTAGGCAGGAGTTAGGCATGACCCCTCAGTATTCACAATGAACGCCGATTAGAACCACCATTTCTAACACCATTCCAATACCTCCCGGTCTGGTACAAAATAATCCATTCTTGGACAATACCCCTTCATACGTAAACATGTACTCCAAATCACCATAAACGGATAAGTTATCCTCCCCATTATTTTTACTCAACCACAGGGGTTCCCTTATGCTCCTACCAATGCATATGCAATGCCATATCAACAACCCATTCCACCTCCACTCCCTCAACAGGCACCATCAATGGTCGAAACCTATGCAATAGGGACATATTCAGAATACTTGAAAGAGCCCTTAGATTTCACCATACGAAGTGTCATGCTTCCAAGACCTCTTCCCGATTTTCCCAAATACAAAGGTGAGGGAGATCCAAATGCCCATATCAAAGCTTACGCTATGGCCATTCGAGAATTACTCCCTTGGGATGGGGTTGTTGCTAAAATATTTCCCAAAACTTTGGAGGGCATCACTCTCGATTGGTATTATAGAATACCTGAGGCTTCCATCCATTCATTCAAGCAACTCGTGTCAGAGTTCATCAAGGCCTTTGACATGAACAAACTATTAAGAATAGGAATCAAGGAATTCTTGCACATTAAAAAGAACATAATGAATCTGTCGCCCATTTCATCCAGAGGTGGTGCACAGTTCTCTATTCTTTAGCAAGTGCTCCGAACATGGATCAGATGGAACTATGCAATTTATTCCTTCATTCTCTCAGCAGAGAAGTAAAGGAAGAAGTCTAGAAGTTTCCACTAAGAACTTACGATGAAGTACTTGAGAGTGCTCTCCGAATAGATCAAGCGGCAATTGATAGTGGTCGCAAGACATATGGAGCAAACGGGAGGTTAATCACCTCCAACCAAAACACTACAACTTATCCTACTATCACAAATGTCAATCAAGGACCTAAAATTCTTAACAAAAATCGTGGAGTGACAACGGATGGAGTAACCGATCAGGCTAGAAAGACAAATGTTGTGAATACTCCACCACAAATAAACAAACAACGAAACAACAACTTTACCACGACAATCAATGCAGTGGATTTTAATCATCCACAACAACAACGGTGAAGCCCTACACGGGATCCAAATCAAAATTCAACTAGGTATCAAAACCAGAATTCAAACCAAAAACAACAAACACAAAACTTTAATAGGCAATGGTTTGATCAAAGTTTTGGGCCACAATATACATCAAGCCAACAACCTAGGAATTACAATCCTAACTCCTATTGTGGTTTCCACAAAATTCGGGGCCATGACACTAGAACATGCCATGACTACAATAAATTCATGCAATGTTTTCCAGATGAACAAAGACAACTTTTCATAGATATGTTCTTGGCAGATCCTATGTCACCAAAGACCAAATACTTTTACAGGGGCAGTTTCCCCTCAAAATGCACCCTCAAGATCTTCAATGATCCGCTCCCAAATCACAACAATAACAAGTTAAATCCAAGTGGGACAAACAAGGGTGTGATTCTAGGAAACAATGATCATGAAGCTTCAACTTCACTAAATCCATTAGTTGCGCCACAACTAGGAAGTCAGCCACGACCTAAGATAGTCGGATTAGTGGAGTTAGATGCCGAACTACCCATAGAAGTTGTAACAAGGACATGAGAGTATTCCTCTCAGCCAAGTCCAAGCTACCTGCTAGAAACAGACAATGTCCAACAAATATTAATAAAACCCGTAGGTGCTTATGATCTAACAAAAACCTTCTCACACATATCCTTTTTGGATTTATTAAAGAACTTCCTACTCACGGGGCTGCTCTTTTAGAATCATTGGGTTTAGGTCATCTAATTAGCATCACTCCACCTCCCGAAACACAGGTAAATCATATAGACTTTGATATCCATCCTCCGGGGCAGCTGGATAGGGACATCGAATTCATATTCGAAATAAACAAAATTCCCACAGATGCTGAGATTACGTGCCGAGGTGATCCAGCCTTACACTTGCAAGTGTGGGTCTATAACAATTATGTGAAACACGCGATGGTTGACGATGGGGCAGCAGTTAACATAGTCCCTTTTTCTTTCCTTCAAAAGTTAGGGTATGGAGAAACCAATTGTTCCACGACTCGAAATACGCTAAGAGGCTATGACAGCCTTAAAGCCACTTCAATTGGAACTATAATATTACCGGTCACCTTAGGACCCAAAACCATCCTGACTGAGTTTTATATTATAGATCAAGAAAATAACTATAATACGATCCTCTACGACCATGGATACACCACATGAAGGCAATCCCTTCTACGATATTTCAAGAAGTAAGGTTTTTACACTTAGGAAAGATATTCATAGCCAAAGGTGATCCAAAACCATTTGATGTACACCTAGCTGACTTAAAGAAAAGACCAGGCATGCACTCGGAGTTTGAACTCCCAATGAACCAACTTAATAAACCTACCGATGCGAAACCAGAAGAAAATTTGGTACCTATGACAAATCTCAAACTATGAGCCTAGCCAAGGAAACCCCAGCCCCCAAAGATGAGGCTAACACTGTAGAAATAGTATCATTAGGAACTACTGCAAAAATTGTTGAATTACTAGAACAAGATCTACCAATGTTCCTACCATTTGATTCTGTAGGCATGGGGTGCACCACAATAGACCATGAAATGTTATCTCTTATGGAAGGATTTTATCACTATAATTAAATACTTATCACGACCAATGAAAAACATAAGAATTAATTTATTACCCCTTGGGGACCTTTCAATATCGTTAAATTCCCTTAAGAATCAAGAACATATAGGCCAAATATAAACATGCTATGACTTATATCTTCCGTGATATCATCCATAATAATGTAGAATACTACCTTGATGACCTATTAGGTAAATCTAAGAACCTGAAGAGACCATCTCATTTTCCTTGACATCATCTTTTCCCAAATTATTGAATACTTCATTCATCTTAACCCGAACAAGTGTGTATTCGGCGTGATCACCATAAAATTCTTAGGGTTTATTGTATCTATTAGACATTGAAGTAGACCCTTCAAAATAAAATTATTCTTCAAGATTCCACCTCCTTCCAACATCAAAAAACATCATAGTCTCAAAGGTAGACTTAAATCAATCTGTCACTTCATCTCCCAACTCTTAGATCACTATCAACCATTTTATCATATCCTTTGAAAGGATTTCCATTTTGAATGGGATCACAATAGTAAAAAGGCCTTTGAATACCTCAAACAATATATCCTATCGCCACCCATGCTTACACCTCTACACGATGGTGAGTCATTCGATTTATACATATATATCACTAATCATGTTGTGGGTGTTGTAATAAAACATCGAGATAAGTAGGGTAGAAAAATTCTATCTACTACATAATCCACACTATTCATGACTAGGAAATACATTACACCAAAGAAGAAAAATTTATGTTGTCCCTCATACTTAGTAACTTCTAAGATTCATCAAGTATCTCATAAATAATAATACCTACATCATAACTAGTTTCTATACCCTCAAATATATGCACTCCAAATTATACCATAGTGATGTATCACTTGATGTATCATGATTGAATTTGATCTATAATTCATGTCGTAAAAACATATCAAGGGGAAATCCATCACTGAAAAACTAGTAGATGCTTGTAGTGCACCCACTTCCCTTCAACCCTTTTGATTATTGATTTCGATACTGCCGACTACTCTTATGGATATGATTATGGATTTTTTATTTATTATGATGTTAGGTGTTAGAAATACTAAACTATTGTTGATTTGATTCATATATGATGCATGTGGATCATTAGATACATTTCATATTGATGTTGATATATTGTTGACATGGTTATTTTTATATATATTTCTGACATGTGATATATTTCATCATATTGAGTAGACATTTGATAACTGGAATAATGTTGTGATCATTTTGACGTGAATGAAATGTTGGATAGAAATTTTTCTAAAAATTTGGAAATGATTTGTAATTACCTAGATGATATTAATCTGTATATAGATGATTTTAGATTTATATTGCATATTTTGGCATAGATGTTTTTAATGTGGCCATGAGGCCAAATGAGGTATTTTTGTGTTTTGCAGGTAAAATTATTCACAACAAACATTAGGGGGATTGGAGACCAACCACATTGGAATTCTAGATGAATTCAACAAGGGTCACCATGGCAACATGTAATTGTGTGTGTTAGAATTATTTGGCTAGGGGAAAAGTGTGACCAAGGGAACATGTGTTGTCTTTGGTTTTAGTTTCCCTTTTATTAATGTTAGTATGTGTTTCTTTTAGTAATGTAATTTACTTGTTTTAATTATTTAGATTTTGATGTATGTTTACCCCTTTATTATTAATGGGTTGTAGTGTCTTAATTAAGCTAATTTAACCTTGTCCTAAACTAATTAAAGATGTGACCAAAAAGGAGTTCATTTATTAGACTTGATTTGCTCTTGGATTTTGTGTTGTGTGTTGAATGCTTGAGATCTTGAGTGTTGTACACTCTACCCTTCATGGGAAACTCGAATTTGGCCTTAGAGGCCAAATTTGGAAGCTTGTGGGACAAGTCAAACTTGTCCCACACCTCTTAAATTACATAACCCTACCTATGGGTTCAGGGTGAAAATTAGACCCTATTAGGTGTTTTGGGAAGATAAAAAGGTAAAATGTTTATTGCACTTCCTTTCTTGTAATTAATTTTGTCCTTAGGGGGTGTGGGCTTAGATGGTGTCTATAAGTAACTTATTATTCCTTCAACAACTTATTAATGGTGCTTTGGAATATGTGGTTGACTAAGGTGATGTGGAGTGGAGAGAAAATGAGGTGGCATCCTACTTGGAGCCACATAATCCTCCTCTCTCCTTTTTCTATTTATTGAAATTATTTTTCTTGTTTGGGGGTTACTTCATTATTTTTGCTCTTGCATTTTAGAGGAGTTAGAGGATTATTGGGAGTGCTTGTGGATTGTGGGAGCTTGTGGATTCTTTCTTGGTTTTGAGAAGCTTGGAGTCTTAATCTTGGAGCAAGCTCTACTATGGAAAGGTAGGAGCTTTACCTTGTTATTGTTATGCTTTATTTTGTGTTTATATGCTTATGTTGAGTATTTCTTTCTTTGGATTGCTTGTTGGGTATGGGTAGATTGCCTAAGTTTGGAGTAGAAGGAGACTATGGGAAGATTTTATGTAGGGAGGAATAAGAGTTTACCCTTTTGATTTGAGGGAGTTTGGGTTGGGTGCCCCACCCTGTACATGGAATGCTTGCATTTCTTTCTTGTTTATTTTTTGAGGGAGGCATAAGAGATTGAGGGAGGCATAAGAGTATGTGGGAGGTATAAGGGGTACTTGAGGGAGGCATAAGAGTATGTAGGGAATTTGAGATATGCATTGGAGGCTTTAAGGTGGGCATCCATTCCCATTGGGAGGCATAAGTGGCCTCCCCATAGGTCTTGCTCCTTTGGATTTCATTTTAAGCCTTATTTTGTTGTTTTTTGTTCTTCCTTCTTGTGTTGTAGTTAATTTTGAATGTAGTTGAAATGTTTGTGAAATATATTGTTGTGTTGTGGAAGCTTGTTGTTTCCATGTGTTGGAATCATCTCCCATTATAATGTGGTTGGGGCTCGGGGCCAATGGAGAGGATGGCTTCTCCTCTTCATTGGATATCTTGGTTGGGTGGAGAGCGTTTCCTCTCCCCCATTTTTTGTGAATCAAACAAATCTTGGAGTCTTGTAGGAGATCCTTCTTGTAATAAAATTTCCTTTGTGTTAT
Source organism: Taxus wallichiana var. yunnanensis (assembly GCA_018340775.1). Classification (NCBI taxonomy): domain Eukaryota; kingdom Viridiplantae; phylum Streptophyta; class Pinopsida; order Cupressales; family Taxaceae; genus Taxus; species Taxus wallichiana. The sequence continues at coordinate 590,012,290 of CM031242.1, read as the reverse complement.
TCCCACTGAGAGTGGAAGAACTTGTAATATTGTGTTATAATTTTAGCTTATATTCTTGTATGACTTCCCACTTTAAGTGGAGGAAATTGTATTGATCTTGTAAAGGAAAGTTGTATTCAAATAGTTTTTATTGATATTTTATTGTATGTGGAAAGAAACAAATAAGAAAATAAAGAAGAAAGAATTGTAATGTAGAGTTAGTTTTGCAAAAAGAAAAGAAAGTAATTCTCTTTATTTGAAATCTTGGTTGTATTGTGAGAAAAATAGTTCTTTGTGTTAAAAGAAATGAGTTATACTCAATGGGAAAAGAAAGTCTAATTTATTTGTGAGATTGTGTTGTTGCAAATGAGAAAGTAGAAATAGAAAAGTGATAATATGTTAAAAGTATGCATAGTAAATTTGAATGTAAAAGGAAGTTGTTGTAGTTGTTTTAGATATTTGAGTTGTAGTGAAAATGGAAGAGACAAAAATTTGAAATAGGAATTGTTGCATTTTGTATTAGAAATTAACAATGTGAAATTAGATATATATTCCTTAATTTTCTCTTGGAATTTAAAGAAAATTAGTTGAATAAAATGGAATAGATCTTGTAGTTGTTATTGTCACTATTGGATTTCTAAATGTTTTAAATGAGTAATTTTAATTAAGAAATGAACTAATGAAATGAAATTCCAAAACTGGAAACCTTAAGAGCATAAAATTAAAGTTCAAAATGTATTTTAGAACCTTGTAGTAAAATTTGGTTTTGTGAAAATCTCGATTAAAGGTTCTATTTTTTAGAAATAGGACCGCCCGCCCTATGCAAAGCGGTAGTCCCATAACCACCGCCCAGGCTAAGGTGGAAGTCTCAAAACCACCACTCAGTAGGGTGGTGGTCCTCAGCACTGCGTCGCTCGCTTTCTGGCAAAGGGTTCTATCACTTACGACATAACTCCACAAATCCGTGCCTGTGTGAAAATTTAACTAGTTTTTACTAATTTTTAAGATGTGAAAAATTAGCCTATAATCACTAGAAGAAAACAATGAGAAATCCCATGGATTTGAACAATAAACCATACAAATGGAAGATTAAAAACATTATTTTCATTTATAACAATGGGGGTAGGGTTTGCCCCAAATTTAAAATCCCAAATACACTTAATATGGATACAAAAGTAGATTGGTAAAGGAAAAATCCTCCCAATCCTTGAATGAAAGTAATAACAACAATAAAACTTTAAATCTAAGCTAATCTAAACTAGTTCTCCTTATAGAACCCTCCATGGATTTTCCTCTTTTTCTCCTAGGTTTCCTCCTCTCCAACCTGTAATTTTTAACAAAAGAAAATAGACCAAATGAGGAGAATGGAAAAAGAAAAGGTTTAATAGAAATTCATAAGGAAATTGAGGGCTAGTTTGGAACCTTAGGATCTAGTGGCCAAGATTGATTTGATCTAAGGGTCAAGAATTCATCCTACTATTGTTAGGTAGAAATGTATTTTAAATGTTTAATTTAAAATCCTTAAGGGTATGTGTAATTGGGGAATGGGGCCATTTAAATTACCTTAGAGTGCTAATCCTTTGTTAGTTCTTAGAAAGCCTTGGGAAGTCACAAAAAGGACTCTAAGCTAATAAGATAATGAATTTAATAAATTAAAATATGGTTAACCTTTCTAGGATTGAACATTAGCTAAAGAGAAGAAAATATTTAATTAAGTAAATTACTCCTTGGTACCTTCCTAATGAATAATTGGTTAATGGACCTTTGAGATGAATTTGAAAATATGTTAACCTTTTAACTAGACCTGGTTCTTCAATCGTAAAGCTGAGTTTAGTAGTGTAAGTTAATTTAATGAACCCTAAGGGGTTAAGCACCCTTGTAACATTCTTAACGTAAATAAAAAAATTAGTTGCAATTTTTGGGTTAATTTTTAGGTTAAGAATGTTCCTAGAACGTCATTTTTGTGGGTGTTACAATGCTACCCTTCCTGATAATCAACTACCTCACAAATAGTTTCCCGATGAATCCATCAACAAAATAAATCAAAAATACACTTCCATTAGAATGACACTTTTCTTTGATGGTTCCAAGTGTTGACAAGGGGAGGGGTTAGTATTATCATCATACCTCCCTGGGAGACTCCTACCCCTCTATCCATCAAAATAAATTTTAAATGTACTAAAAACATGGCAAGTATGAAGCCCTCAACATGGGTCTTTAAATTGTTGTTATGCTTGATGTTTAAATCCTTGAAATCTATGGAGAATCTAAAATTCCATCATCAAATAAAAGGAATTTACCAATGCAAAAATGATATTTTACAAAATATAAAAACATTGTAAATTTTCTCTTAGAGGATTTCGATCAAGACATCATCCAAACAGTTCCTCAATGATCATTTTTTTAGATACTATGTCTTCTCTCACATCACTCATCCCATTATCAACTAAATATTCCAAGTTGTTTGCTTTTGTGCCAAGATTATAGATTAACCATATCACACCAATGAACTCCCCTCTATCAATCTTATCAAAAATAATCAATCAGTCCTATTGACAATCAGTAGCACTTGTGAAAAAATGGGAAACTTGAAAGTTTTGTTTTTGATGGAAAGGAATTGATGAGATGGGCCTAACTAGGGGGAATCCATACAATTTTAATTATGTTTTCAGTTGCATTAAGTGAATCAACGAAGCAAAATGCAGCTATGTGTGTTGTTGCAGAATGCAACACCTCACATATGCTATTATTTCATGTTCACCTATATCAAATTTGCATAAAAGCTCGAGAAACTAAAGTAAAACCCTGATTAAGGTAGAAATAAGTGAAAACTGAGGAATTGGACTGGAAAAAATAAACATAGTTGTTTTTACATGGTTGAGAGTTCATTTTTAAGTTACAAGTATTTTCAATTTGATCATTTCCTATGATTAAGTGTTATTAAGTATGTTTTTGAGTTTTTTAATTCATTGTACAATCATTACATATCATAAGATCTAAAAGTAAAAGGAAGTACACAACTCAATTACAAAAATAATATCATTTATTCATGAGGAAATTCAATTTTTCCCACACAAGCCGTGGGATGTAACTTATGATTATTGAAATAAAAGATACATGTGCATAAAACTAAAAGCAAAAGAGTATAGAATAAACCCATCATTGCCTTGGGTTTTATTTTGTTCTTCATTTCTCCAATTCCAAATCCTTCATCTTCATCTTTTGCATCTTTCAGTCCATCAATGTACCTGAAAAGAAAAAAAGAAAAGAATGTGCTATCTAGCTTTAGGAAAATGAATCATTTGAGATAAAAAAGCATAAGGTACATCAAAGTAACAGATTCAGATTTGAAAAGTACTATCTAGTAGAAGCTCATGACATTCACATAAATCATGAGAGAAAAGAAAAAAGAAAGAGAAAAAGTCACTATGGGATACAAGAGAGGCCAAAAAGCCTATTGTTTTCTAATTGTTTGATTAAGTGTGCAGGTACATGTTGTAGAAGAAAAACATTTAAATTATTTATTATCAAATATAGATTGCAATCAGTGCACAAAACTCAAATAATAACAACTACAGAAGCAAGAGTTTGAAGATAAAACAGAATTAGATTGCATATTTTCATAATAACAACCGCATTCAAAGATCCACCGTACATGCTGAAGTATGTTAATATACAAATTTATGTAGTTGGGTCAAAGTAAAAAAAGCATAAGGTTACCAGACATGACTAGAATGATCTCAAATATCATAGTGGATGTGAATTAATAACACAAGTACATAAACAAATCAAAGATACTACGATCAAAGCACTAGGTCATTAAAAGAAAACAATCAGAACTATATGGTTACAACTCAACTCAATAATCATATTCCTCAATAGAAACAACAAAGTTGAATAGATACTTCAAATATCATCAAATAATGAGGTACAAAAATCAAATACCTTCAATTTACTATAGGGAAAAATATTTGTTATTGCAGTCAAAACAAAGCATCAACTATTTCAAAATGACAAGAGATTTTAAGAAGTATATCAATTTTCAAGGGTTCAAATTTCAAGAAAGAACAATCTTACTAAATTCTCATGATATATCAAATTGTACATAAATGAGAAACAAAATTCAACCATTTAGATCAAATATTATAGATTATAAACTCTTTTCAATAAATTATTTAATTTCTAGCTATAGTCCAAATTTTGGAACTCAATATACAAAGAAAACAAAGCTATTTGTACAAGAAACAAAAAAATATTTTATGCTCCCATTACTTCTATAGAGAAGGAATCTCAAATGATAATAGTCTAATCAAATGATAACAGAGTTGTAGAGACCCTAAACACAACAACATGAAAGAGAAATAATTACAAGATATAATACATTCATGTTCGTAAAGAACAATGAAGTTTGAAAAATGAATGGAAAAGCATCATCAACAAATTTTTAAGTCTCTTAATAATGACATACAACTATACATAAAAAACTCCAAAGTTCTAAGAACATCAAATAGATCTATTCAAAAGAGTCACAAATGAAACAAAGTTGAAGTCATTTGTAAGAACTTGAATCAATTAAAGGAAGAATGACTCAATGAACAATAAATAACATTAGTTGAGAATCGAGCTCCCAAACAAGAAACAAAGAGTTCAAATAAAAAATAGTGACTATCAAAATTAGAAGCTCAAGCTAATGCAAGTGCCAACATTGAAGAATCGGGTAAGAAACAAATTTTTAGAAGCTTGTAATTATAAATGAATGTGTAGTTTATAAAAAAAGGTTCAATGTTACAATCTTGTAAGATCCTCAAATAGATTTTCAAATATACAAAAAGAGTAACATGTCGGAAACCAAAGCTAAGATTCAAATTAAAAATCTAGGTTGATACCCTTAAGAGAACATGTTGCAGAGCATATAGAAGGAACAAGTACCCAACAATTTAACTCGAGCTTGTAAGCATACACTATATAATGAAATAAACATAAGAGCAAGTTGTACAAAATGAGCCATACACGTAAAGTATAATTCATCAATAATGAGACATTTATGGTGAATCACATAATATATGCCTTCAAATATAATAGAGCTGATGTAAGCATCAAAGAATCAAGGAACACTTTTTTAGAATTGAAAATTTTGAATAAATTTTATTGAGAATCCTAGTGTTATATTTAGGAAATCAAAATAAAACTAGAACAATAATATTAGACATCAATGGTCGAAGAATCCATCAAACATGTTATAGAACAAGACTAAAAATTAGGTTGTGCAAAATACAACAAATGGAGCCATTAACAACTCAAACAAAAGATTCAAATAGAACGATCTTCAAAGCAAGGCTGAATGACTTACCAAAAAGATCAAAATATTCAAACCTTTGAGTCGTAGATTGTATAGAATGCACAAAATGAGTTTCCCAACTCAAAATTGGTTGCCATTCAAAGGAAGCACAATAAACACAAGATATTTCAAAGTTTTAGTACTATGGAGCCAATAATAAAAAATGAGCAAGTTATAGTGGAAAAGAACTAGAAAACTTACCATCACAAATAATGGCCGACTCTAAAGACAAGATATTGCACAAAAGCTTCCAAAAATATGAAGGAGATAAAATGGAAAAAATGACCTAGTCTTCAAACCCAAAGCTTCAAAGTGATGAAATATACAAGATTCAAAGTCACAAAGCTCATAGGTTAGAAAAGTGCATCATTTAAAGCTTTAGAAACTCAAAAATCATGGTGTGATAGAAAATTTGGCATGGTTTCCATGCTCGCAAGAGCAAAAAAATGACCAAGTGATAGGTTCAACTAGCTTTTTACTAAACCCAACTCATCCGAGTTAGTAGATCAACGACCAAGATCATTCGGTACATGATCAAATGATGCCAAATGATAACTCCAATCAACCACCCTATCAACCATGGGTGCAAGATTGATGTCCAGATTATATGTAGTATAAGGATCAATGGATGAACTTACCAAAGAATTTAATTCAATAGAGCCCAACTCAAAGACAACATACAAATCAATGAAACAAATCAAAAGGTACAAGATTTAATGATCCAAATGAAAAACCACAACTGTCAGTGAACCAATGGATCAAAATTCAATAGTACACACATCAACGGTTGACAACCAAGATCACCAACACCACTACAAACTCTAGAGGTCCAAACATAACCAGAGTTCCGGGAAGTGCTATGTGCCGATTATCACATGAAATCGAAAACCTAACCATGGTTCGAATATGCCACTGAAAAAATAATGGGTCAATCCATCGTGGGAAGGGGGCCATCCCCAAATGATTTAATTATCATTACTATGACCTTGTCTAAGGTATGTTTGCACGTAAAATCAAAGGGGCCAAAACATATATGATGCTACATGTATAATACAAAAGCCGACACCATCATTTGTATATGATAAACCAAAAGATGTTGATTATTATAATCAATGATGTGTGCCAAGGATCAGATCAAAAGGAACGAAGTCTATATACCATTGAATATGAAGGGGACACATTTTAGCCTATGTAATGATTAATTAAAGGAGACCACATCATATGTTTCAATGTCTATGTCATGTAATCAAAAGATGACCAAGGTAAAAGGAGGGCCTTACCTTAATATTTGTAAATATTTTACCTTAATATTGCAAAATAAACCTCATACAAGGTGAGATCAAAGGAGACAAAAGTTGAGCATGTGCACATGGACAAGTGGTCCCCACAAGTAAAGATGCAATATTTTGCTAAGTGGTGGAGATTAAAGGCATTATTTTTGTAGAGTATGTAATTTTTTTTCATGCCATCACTAGAGGACATATCAGAGATAAAGCCAAATTTATCATTACAAGTGGATGAATGCACATGTGTCACATCATGCATAAAAGGAAAAAGAACATGCACTTGCATTGGAGGAGACTTGCACAACAAGCAAGAGCTATTGTTAGCTAAAATTATTCACCCAAGTTTATTAATTATATTAAAATAGAGTAGTCAACTACACTTTGACTAAGTGTATTTTTGTAACTAAGGCTATTAATGCCTCATTGTAAAAGCATGGTTATTTTTATTTCTTTATTTATTCATGATAAAGGCTAAAATTAACATGCATGGGTGAGTACATATTGTAGTCTATTTTTAGGAGGGGTTAGGTGAAGTATTTTGCTATATATTGTGTGCACTAGTAAGGAACAAGGAGGATTTTTGAATACAGGAGTACTTGAAACATCTTTTTACCATTTATTCCCTTCAATGAGAACCATATTTTCCCCTTCCAATTATTTGCAATGGTGTGTATCTTTCTTTAATTATTGTAAATGTTAATTCCCTAATTTAATTATCTTACCTTGCTGCAAATTTGGTGTTTTCTATACAGTCTTAGTGTGCATGTTAGCTACTGTGTTGTTGTGATTTATTCCCTCAACACACAAGTGTTTGCCTTAGGATCAAGCTGAAAAACCCATTGGTTTGTGTATCGTAATTTGTTCTCAATTTTATTGTGCATGTAATCAATCAATTTGATGTATCACCCCATTTCAATTCAGTTACAACAATCATTTTACCCTAAAACCCCCAAAAATTAGTTTAAGATACATCAATAAGGAACCGACCTTGATATCAGAGAATCACCTCAACAATAGGTATACCCATAGACCTGAGGTGTTTCCATTATATCTACAAAATTGAGAGATAAAGCAATCTTAGAACCCCTGTTGTCATCTCTCAATAAGGGTGCACTTCTGAGAGATAACATTTTTTAGCACGCCCAATGGGACATGGACTAGATTTTTAGTGATTTTTAGTAAGTTACAACAGATTTAAAGAAAAGAAAAACAACACTTTTGGAAGGACAAAGCTGCAAATATTCATTGAAAATCAAAAGAAAATTATTTGGTGACTCCATAAGGCTGATTTCAAACTATTTTTGCAACATGTTCCATGCCTAAGGTGACTACAAGATCAATGGTAAGAGGTCTTCCTCATAATTTTTTTTCTTTCCTTTAAATTCAACAAGAAGAAGAAGAGTTGGCAATACCTTACCCTATAATAGACCCAGTTTGGAAACCCTCCTCCACTTGCTTCACCATGTATCAATCTTTGTTTAAATCCCTATTATTACAATGGATCATCAACAACAACCACCACCTAGAAATTTTGTACCTTTTAATAATGGAAGCCCTTTGATTATTCCTATTTATCATGATATACATGTTACTTCCTTAAAAGGTTTACCCTCATTTACTAGTGAAAATCATATTACCCTTGTTGAGCATATTAAAGACATTGCAGCCCTTTTTTTAGTTCATAATATTACTCATGAAGATGTAGCTTTAAGAATTTTAGTCTGCATCATTTAAAGGAAAAGCATTGCAATGGTACCAAACTTTAGAAGTAGGGACAATAAAACTTGGGATGAATTGGGAAATTAGTTACTTAAGTAGTTTCAAGACAATTCTAACCATTTATCTCTCATAGAGAATCTATCCAAAATCAAAAGATCTCCCCATGAATTTATGGCTAGTTTTAATATCAAATTTTCTAGAACTTGGGAAAGAATTCCAGCCAGTGTTAAGCCTCAAGTTGATCATGCATTTTTATACTATCTTAGAGCCTTAAATAGTGATATTTCAGCTATGATATAGTCTATGGGAGGAACTACACTTCTAGCAGCTTATGACATTGCTATTAGAGCTGAAAACAACCTTATTCAAGCTTGGTAAACAGGCTCCTAGGCCTTAAAGGACTATTATGGTAGATTTAGCACCTATTCCACAACCTATTACCATAATAGAGCTCATTGTTACAACACCATCATATGTAGTACTTAAGCCTTTTGCAGTCACATACAAATGAAATAACAACATTAAAGAGACAATTGGCTCAACCTAATAGACCTTATCAAGAACCTTATCAGCAAAATAGGAAACCATACCAGCAAAATAAGAATTATAGGCAACCTTATCAAGTAAAAGTAATTTGATCCTAAAGCTCCTAGTTCATCTAGTGCTCTTGTTTCAGTTAACATGGTTTTTGAAGAGTGGTTTACACCTTGCAATCAACCTCATCCCACTGCTGATTGTCCAAATGCAATCCTAAATTTGAGCCTTGTTACACAACCTCAATATGAAACATTATACATGCCTCAAATGGAGAGTGGGTAGCAAGAATCTCAGAGTCAGAAACCACTTGAATAGAACTTAGTCAGTTTTGGAGAAGAATATTTTATTGTAGTTACAACTAGGTCTTAGAAAAAGGCTCAAGATGAAGAAAAACAACAAAAAGGACTGTTTTACCTACCATTACCGATAATTCAGCAAGTACAGTCAAAAAAATGCAAGCGAGTTCAAATTTGTTAAAGATCGATAAAAAAATTACAACCTAATCCTAGAAAATTATTCATACCTCATATTTCAAAAGATCTTTGAAGAAGAGTCAATTTTTGCTAAAGCTTATGCTAAAAATGTAGAAGTTGTTTCTAAAACTATTTCTTCTTTTAATGTTGTTGAGGTTATGAAAAAATGAATATTAGTATTTCATTATGGGATGCTTTAAATCTGCTAGGACAACAAGATTTACTTGCTCAAGAGCTTGCTAAGTTGTAGATTTCTTCAAAAACAATAGAGAAAGAAGCTCATAAAGTTGATATGGTCCTTGGTACAATTAATCAAGACCATATAATGATGTAAAATTGATGGTACAAAAGGTTATAAATGCTCATGATATTAAAAATCCACCACCCTTTTATATTTATCTTATTATTGGAGATCATCTAGTAAATAACTACATGGTTAATAGCGGTGCAAGAAACATAGTTGGGCCAATGCACAAAGATGGGGGGCCAAAAAGCAAACACAAATCCAATTTTAAGAAAAATGTGAGCGTGTTTTGTTAAAGCACGAGCACATTCTGAAGTACTAGGTTTGGTTGTTACCAAACCTAAAATGCATAGTGCGTTATAACGTGTTCACACATTCTCAAGTATTAGGCTTGGTTGTTACTAAACCTAAAACACAAGCGTGTTATAATGCTTTTGAGCTATAACGTGATGCATTATACCGCACTCACATTCCTATTTGTTATGTACCATATGTGGTTGATGGATGCTTCTATGTATAAAAATAAATTTATTATTATTATTATTATTTATATTTTATTATTTCTTATAATTTAAATTTATTTAAGTAAATATAAGATGTTAGGGTCATTCTCGCACCTTATGGAATTAGTTTCACAATCTCCATATGTCACGGTTTAGAAGATAATTTTCTATATTCTAATCTAGTCAAGACATAGGTATTTTTAAGGATTTTAGCATTCAACCTTTAAGCTTTTAGGGTTTAAATTATACAATCGATATCTACTTTGTGAAAGAAAATATGTATTGTTTAGGTTTTGGGGCCTTTTGGATTGGTTATTGGTATTTGTAGGAGTTCTAGGATTCTATCATGTTCTCGACAACTAAACCACCTATTTACCTCATCTATTTTCTCAACATTTATCTAAAGAATCCTCTCACTCGCCTTTACCAAAATTCCCCTTACATTGCACAAAAGCAAGCTTCATTTGTCACTTCTTGGTTTCTACACCGCAAACTCTTTCAAGCAAGCTAAAATCATCCCTAAACACCCTTCTCCATCTCAAAGAGGTATGAAAAGTTTGTTAACATATATCGACTTGTATTGGGTTTTGTAGGAGAGGTATTCGTAGTTATGGGAGGGTTTAAGGAGTTGAATCAACCGTGCCACAATAATAATTGTATTCTCATGAATAAACCTAATAGTGATTTCGTAATCTCAAAACCCCACTTATCATAATAATGGAAAATAAATCTAACTAATAACAATCAAGCATCTATAAGTAAATATATGGTAGGGAAATCATTGTCTACCACGTGCCACCTCAAAATTCTAAATTTCATTTCATTTAAATTCACTTCAAGAAAGGTTGGGGGAAATGAACTCGTCATTTTATTCACACTTTTAGAGGTCTAGAATGGAGAAATTGGAAACCTAAATTGGATTTATAAAGATAAACTCGAAGTGAAGGAATGCATTTCGTAAGTAATTCCAATCAATTTTTTTATTTATACCCGCTAAAACTAGCTTTTTATTGCATCCTAATAAAAATAAGTTCACAGGAGCCAAGGGATATTTTAAACTTATCACACAAGCATGGGGAGTTCTCTCCGATAATACTAGAAAGGCTACCAATGACGCCATGTGAAAAAAACAACAAGGGCACAACCTTCCACCAATTGAATTCCATAGGCATTGCCACTCCATTAGCATTTACAATAATCTAAATGGGAAAAATTATTCAAGTGTGGATTCCTTTCTTGAAACTTCCATATTTATGACCACAACCAAAACTAGAACTCGAAATAAAACATGACCAAGAACACGACCTAGAGTGGCAATTTGAGAGGATTTCTGAGGTTCAATTTAATTTTCCAAGATGCATTAATCCAACGTTTCTCGGAGATGTAATGACATTCTGATTCAAACACTTGATGATTCCGAATTTCCAATCTCATCATAGACCCCAATAGTCCTTGATCTTTGGATATTGGGAGACAACATTACTTGGATTCCATTTATAATGATAGAGATATTTGTAAATTCATGTTATGACCTTTAAATCTATTTGAATTTCATGTTGTTTGGAAATCACATCAATACCTTCACTAGGATTGATGCCTACCCCTATCTTTTTAAAGGTTCTTTTGAAAGAATCCTTGGGTTTATCATAAAAAGAATTATCAATGAATAAAAGGTCACTAAGCCATAGGACATATGACTCCCACTCAGAACTAAACAAGAAATATTTACTAGGCGATTGATAACCCCTATGTGTTCTTAGCCATTCCCATGTTGTTATGCTTATTTTGTATAAGCAAACTCAATGATTTTTTAGGCACAAGACTTGGAAATATGGTCCTAACATTTTCATGCCCTCCTAGTTAAGTAGTTAGAATCCATATTAGTCTTATTGATACTTAGTACTAATTACCCATGAAATATAATTCTCCATATTTCATTTACTTTTTTCATATTCTACGTCATACTAAATAACTGATTTAATAAGGGAATTTCCTTCTTCAATGGTGATACGATGAATATGAATATGATCCTTGAGATTCGATCCTCATCCGACCATAATACAAGTATGAACTCTTTTGTTAGTAATATTACGGTTAAGGTTTTAGAGTTTGGGGTTAAGGGTTGAGGGTTTAGGATTTAATTTTTATGGTTTAGGGAACTTAGGGATCAATGTTCATGGTTTAGGGTTTAGGTTTAGTGTTTTAGTTTTTAATGGTTAATGGTTTAGGGTTTAGTGTTTAGTGTTCATGGTTTATGGTTAAGGGATCAATAATTAGGGTTTAGGGTTTATAGTTTATAGCTTAGGGTTTAAGGTTTAAGGTTAAGGGATTAATGTTTAGGGTTTAGGTTTTATAGTTTAGGTTTTAAGGTTTATATTTAGGGTTTAGGGTTAAGGGATTAATGTTTAGGGTTTAGGGTTTATATTTTAGGGTTTAGAGCCTAGGGTTTAAGGTTTAGATTTTAGGGTTCAAGGTTTAGGGTCCATGATTTAGGTTTAAGGCTCATGGGTTAGGGTTTAGGATTTAGGGTTTACTATTTAGGGAATAAACACTCTAATGGTATTGATCTTCTACACTGGTATTCGGTCTATAATAATGATTACAAAGTGAAAATTGTTCTTAATATTCTACACTATAAGGATCAACAAACATTATATATTACATATCTCTGCCAAACATGTTTCTCCCCACATATACTTACATTATTGAATGTTTCTTGATCTTCTACATATAATTGTGCTATTTATAACACTATAGGAGATCCAAATATTTCACAAGCTATAGAAAAAAAGGAGATAGAGCTCTAATGGGTAACATTTCTTTGTACCAAATTAATCTTAGATATCTGGAATTTCCCTCCTTCAAAATATTAGTAGATGAAAGGCATCAAATTGTGATGACTCTCCTTGAATGTTATTACTATGAAGAAGATGAAACCTTTTTAGTTGAATACTCTCTTCCAATACTAATAAGAATGGGTAAGACACAAAAAATTACATTGAATGAAATAGTTCCCATGCGATGTGAAAAGAAGATATCTCTATTGGGTAAAATTTCTTTTGTACAAGATTCCTACAGGGAAGGGGTTTCTTAGAATAGGGTTGTACCAAATTTTCTTGGATATCTGAAATTTCCCTCCTTCAAAATATTTATACCATTTTAAATCATTCTCATTAATATCTTTTTTATAAGTCTTTACAACAAGTATTTTTAGTGTTCAAGGTATAAAATTTAGGGTTTAGGATTTAGGGTTTGAGGTTTAGGGTTTACACTTTAGGATTTAGGGCTCAGGTTTAGGTTTCAAGGTTTAGGGTTTAATGTTTAGGGATTAGGGCTTAAGGTTAAGTGTTTAGGGTTTAGGTTTTAAGGTTTAGGATTTAAGGCTCAATTTTTGGTATTTAGGGTTTAGGTTTTAGTGTTTAGGGTTGAGGGTTTAGATATAGGGCTCGGGGATTAGGGTTGCGAGTTTAGGGTTTAGGGTGTCCGGGTTAAGGGTTTCTGGAGGAAATGAACTCTCTATTTTCTTCACACCTTCATAGGTCTAGAATGTCAATTCACCCCAAAGTTGGCAAATATATAGAACTTGGAAAAATGGATTGCATTTATAAACATAAGATCGAAGCAAAGGAATGCATTTTGTAAGTAATTCTAGTTAAATTTATTTATTTTTTTGTTGATACCCATTACCAAACCAAGAGGGACATGACCAAGAATTGAAGTTTGAGAGGATTTTGAGATTCAATTTTATTTTCCAAGATGCATTACTCCAACATTTGAGAATGTTTCTCTAGATGCAACGCCATTCTCGATTCTTACACTCAATCATTCTTGAATGTCCAATCTTACCATAGACCCCAGTAGTCCTTGATCCTTAGATATAAGGAGACATCATTACTAAGACAAACCAGGGACTTTCAAGGAATAAGAGGTTCTTGTGAATATATAGTTTTGACACATCACATCACAACCTTCATTAGGATTGATGACTACCCCTATATTTTTGAAGGAACTTTTGAAAGAATCCATGGGTTTATCATAGAAGGAATTATCAATGAATGGAAGGTCACTAAGCCATAGGCCAACTAACTCCCATTTAGAACTAAACAATAAATATTTACTAGGTGATTGATAACTCCTTTGTGTTCTTAGCCATACCCCTATCGCTATGTTTATTTTGCACAAGAAGACTCAATGATGGTTCTAGGCATGAGACTAGGAAATATGGTCCTAATATTTTCATGGCCTCCTAGTTGAGTAGTCAAAATCCATATTAGTCTTGTTAATACTTAGTACTAATTACCAATGAAATCTAATTCTCTAGATTTCATTTTCTTTACTCATCTTCCACATCATACTGAATAACAAATTTGACAAAGAGCTTCCCTCTTCGATGGGGATATATTGAATATGAATATGATCCTCAAGAGGAGATCTAAACTTGAAAGGTATCGTTAAACCATGAGCCTTAAAACCTAACCCTTAAACCCTCAACATTAAACTCTAAACCCTAAATCATGTACCCTAAACCCTAAACTCTAAATCGTAAATAAACCTCCACGTTAAACCTAAACCTCAGCCATAAACCCTAAACCCTCAACCATAAACCCTAAACCATTAACAATACACCCTAATCCTTAAACCTGAGCAAGAAGCCCTAAACATTTATTTTTGTACATAAAAGCATGCCATAAAAACATATAGCCCATAACACTTTGAAATGTGAGCACGTTATAAAGCACGCTAGCATTTCACCTTTTTTGGGTTTAAAATTCCCAATCCATAGAATTGGATTTTCTTTAGATTACCAAACCAAAGTTTTGATTGTTTCTACATGTTTAAAACCATGTTTGATAAAAACATCAAAATTTTCATGTGTGCACCACAATATATCATGCAAGAAACATAACATTCAAAAATGAATTCTACTATGATGTCAAGCTTAGTTTTACCTTGATGATGATATAATTCTTTCAAAAATCCAATTAGTTTAAGGCTTTCATCCATATTTTCTTTTTCTAGTGCCTTGTTTTATTGCAAAAACCTACACATACATTGTGGTGCACAATTTATGATTTTTTCATCCAAATTAAAAAAATTGTTTTTTCTAAAATCCATTCTACAACTTTTTTATCTCAAAGTTATGTGGGTGCACACACAAATATTTCATTTTCGGGATATGTGCACTTTGAAAATTAATAAAAAATTATACATTCATCCAAAAATTATGAAACATTAATGGACCTCATAAATGGTCTTATCTAACTTTCTACAAAAGGGATTTGAAAAAAAAATGTAGAACTGAAAAAATGGGGGAGTGCACACACAATAGGTTCTTATCATTTTAACACAAAATAGACATAATTTGTGTATGCACCACATTTGACCCTCTTAATCTCAACCATTTAAAAAAATTAGTAGTTTAGAAACTAGATTCGAGATCTATGGTACTTATTCTTATCAATTTGTCAAATTTTGAGCATAGGCATGCCAAATTATTCGATGAAGTTTAGGTTTTTACTTGATTTCAGGAAAAATGTGTCCCTTTTTACCCCCTTTTTGTCCCCCATCTTTGTGCACTTACCCAATTATGCCTAAAGAAATTTAGAAAAATTATACCTACAAAATGAACCAACGAGAAAGAGTGTATTACGACTTGATGAAATAGCAACCAACACAATTGGTGTCATAAAAATTTAGAGGTAACATTACATGCTTGTCCTAATGTTTCAATTTTACAAGATGTAATTGTTGTAGATCTACCTCCCTACTTTTCCTTATATTTATCAAGAGATTTTACAAAAAATATAGGAGGTTATCTTTCTTCGGATTGGTCATTTTTTTCTTCACTACGAGGTATGGAACTAAAGTTACAGTTAATTTAGAGCCTTTGGCTAGATTTCATATTGAACCTCATGCTTCAAATGTTGTAGAAAATTATGCAGCCATAGATCAAACTAATTTTGATGTCACAACACATGTTTCTGCATTAGATGGTGTTTCTAACTTGTTTATGGATGAAAAAACTCAAGAAGAACATGCTTATGATCCTTTCAAGGAAGTAGAAGAAGGTTTGTTTGGTGTTTATTATTTGCATGAAGAAAATGCACATATCCCTTTGCTATCCAAAATAGAAAATATGGCTCAAGTAAAATTTAAAATTATCTATATGGATGCAAATTTTTCAAAACTATAGACTAATCCCATAAAGGAAAAGTATGAATCATAATTTAAAAGGTAGAGAATGATCCCTTAAAGGAAAACTGTTAATACAAATATATACCAATCCCTCAAAGTAAGGATATCTATAATAAAAATAAAAATTGTAGACCACTCCCTCAAAGGATGGTTACCTATATCATTACAAAAGGATTTCCATATCGACCAACCCTCATATCAAATTCAAAATAACAAAAATCATCCTAGGAAAGCTTCTGCATCAATCAACTTTTCCATCAATAGAAATCTCCCACATTGACCAATTTGCGCAATGAAATTATAGCTAGGAATAAGCCTACAAGTCATTATTGGATAACCTACTCCCCCTATAAAAACTATATATCAACCCTTCCCATGTTGTAAGAAGGTATATAAGCTCATTTCCATCTATATCTATGATCCTACATGTGACTAATTATTGTTAGTTATATGTTAACATTTTTTACAAGGCCTCAAGTGCATTTCATACACATTTAATTTACCATCAAATCACATGTATCAAATCTAGTTTAAAAACAAAATTTCACATTTAATCTTAACCATGATAAAATACATTTTGAAACATATATTAAGATCGAAATATTTAAGTCACATCACATCACATCAAACATCATATCCACACATCTAATCTATCCAAAAATATCAAAATATCATAAAAAATTCATATATAAAAACACATCAATATTAATCAACATAACATGAATCCAAAATCATAATCATATATATAGATATATCAAAATTTACTATACATCACCATGGGTTTCAAAAACCCTATGTATCAAAAATATACATCAACAAAGGCCTCAAAAGAGTCTCACATATCTTGATACATTATAGGATTCAATAGAGCCTCATACACCATATTCACATATATATCTACCGAGTGAATTGAATTTATTTCAACCGGACACCCCTTTTGCATTACTCCCATGATCACCACTAGAACCCCATCTGTCCTCTCTCTATCCGGTCCTCTCGGAAACTAACCAAAGACTCACAACACTATCGATGGTTCTCCCTGTCTCTGCATTAGATATACCATGTATTGAGGCTCATCAAGTAGCCTCCGTCATATTATCTTCTCATCATAGCTGAGCTCATCGTACAATGAATCATAGTTGGCCATACACATACTACTTAGTGGCCAACTCTGAGAAACTACTCTGAAATATTTCCTCCTATATCTAGAATCCCAAAATATAAGTACTGTTAATCGATAAGCCTTTTGTAATGCCTCTTTCTACTGACAAAGTATCTATTTGTATTAGCTATAACATGTGTTAGATATTCTTGTACATTGGTAAGTTGCTGAATTAACCGATCTCTCTTAGCTACTAACATGGCCTTCTTGGCCTTTAAAAGATCCATGGAAGACTCAACACTGTCAACCTATCTCCCCATCTCCACCCTTAACATCACAAAAACCTCTAGAGGTTCCACCTCTACATGGGCTCACACCTACCTCTCAACCCATCAAATTACCCCTACCACCACACAATGAAGGCCTCCATCATACCGAAATCACAAACCCCTATTAATAATCCATGTGCATCAACCCTCGACAAAACCCCTCCTCATATACCATATCTACTACCTCTTAACAAATGGTAGTACCACATCTGTCTTAGTATCATATCTTTGGTAGGATATTGCTGCCTCTAGTACATCTTGTACCAAATTACATTATTGTCTAACACAACCAAATTATATCAGCTCCCACTTACCCTCCCTCTCGCCCCGTATGCACCTATCCTACTACATAGCCATAACCTCTCTCAATGTATCCGTCCATATTAGGAATCTTGTATATGTCCTCCAAATAACATCACCACCCTCTAAATTGGAAATTTGGGAGATGCCTATAGTAGTCCTCTCCCGAATAGGCCCTATAATCACAAAATATGACCTTCACTACATAAAACCTACTAGATATAATAAATTCACCAATAAATCCCAAGGAAATCACCTCGGTTGAGCCACTAAAATATTCTCGTACACTAATCACTCTAATAAAAAATGATACATCTATCCCAAACCTCCATCTAGTTCTCCAGGACCATAAGTCCCTATTTAATTGTGCCAACAATGTAGGGGCCCACAAAAATCTGTCCTATGTACTATCACATCAACTACCAACCCTATCAACATCTAGGAAAATTTCACTCTCGTTGAATCTAGAAAGGCGTAATGGTGATCCCCATCATCATCATCTCAAGGCCCTTCCCTCATCATCACCACTAAATAGGGCCCCATATGAGAAATATTCGAATATTTATACCACATATCCGACATCATCACCGTATAAATCTTGTAGAGAATCCCCACTACTATTCTCCTTTATAAAATAGGTCTGCTCACACTATACTAGTAAGCGCAATAAATAATGCACATTATCCAAAATAAATGTCATCTCTTTGCAAGAAACCAAAATTTCCTATCACATGATTGCATCGATCAAGAAATACCAACAATAAACCCATGTGACTATGGATACGCCTATAGTGTCATATCCCACCCAATCCAACCGCCTCTAAAGGATCTCAATAATCAAGTGATGATAATGATCACACCTCATTAAAAATCTTTGGGACCTTGTCTGTGTATTGAATTTCTCCCAAGCCAGCATCTAAAAAAAAAAACAAAATTTAATCCACAATCTATCAAATTCAATTTGAATCTATCAATAATCAATTGGAAATTATAAAAACATAACTTTTGTCTAAATCGCCAACAACTTGTAACAAATTGTTGATGACCTTCTAATAATTGCCCAAAAATCTTAAAGCTTTGATGATTTCATAATGAAATCACAAGTTCTTTCCAAGTGCATATCCAACCTTAGAAAATACAAAAAACAAGCAAAATCACCAAAAACTTAAAAACACCACCTACCTTAGCACGTGTGGGTTGATGTCACCTCTATAAACCTCCAACCACCTCCATCATGATAAAATACACTTTAAAATATCAAAATAGTGATACAAAGATGTTGTTATCCATTTTTACCCCCTTTGCTAAAAATGGACAACTGGAGAAAACCAAACTTGGGTAGTTGACAGAGCTTCATGGTTGAGCCTGGGGTTTTCAAAGGCAAAGGAGTTCAATTCTCGGCCAAATTTGAGAAAATTGAGTAAAATCAAGAAAATGTGGCTTTGGGGCACTCTACTTAATTTTCTTAACTCCCTAATCCAATAACATTCTAAGGAGTTAGTAAAAATTTGAGGAAAAAAGCCACAGAAAAATCCGTGAAGAAGTCAGCAAAAAGCCACTAAGCCGCAGAAAAGCCGTGGGAAGCTGCAGGAAAAAGCTGCAGAACAAAGCCACAAGTAAATATGTGGAAAAATCATACAAAAAATCCATAGAGTAAATATGTGGAAAAATCCACTTAACAAAGGGCGCGCGGAAAATCCACGGGATGTTGCAGAAAATTGGAAAATCCGCAGAACAAAGGAAAATGATAGTTTTCACATGAAACTTCGGATGGGAATAAATTTTGATCCAGTGCTCAAAATTTGACAAAATTTATATCATTGGAAAGGTCTCAACATCCTCTATATAGTGAGAATTGTACTTTTTAATTTTATTGAGGTTAGATGTGCAAAAAATTAGAAAACATATCCAGCACGAAAATACATAGTCCTAGGCCCAACCACCGCAATTAATGAAGTATGACACCCCATTTCTTCTTCTAGAAGCTAAAGTACATATGTAAGATGATTTTTAAGGGTGCCCATGCCATATTTAGACCATTGAATGGTAGTTGTTGGTTAGTGAGAGAATAAATCCTAGTCTCACTCTTTCTCTCTCTTATTCATTTTCTATATATTGTAACACTTCTCAATTGAGAAGGGAGATATTCTGGGATGTGGGAAAACTCTGTAATGTTTTTCCCAACACCATTAAGCTTCAAACAATCTTATGGGCCTAGCAATTGTATTTATGCTTCTATTTCAAAAATGTAATGGACTGTGCATATTATAAGAGGAATCAAATTGTGGTCGTGGTGTTCTTTCAACACTTGCATTGTTTTTGTATCTCCTGCCCCTCAGATTTTTTTGTTGTTTTTCTATGCATGTATGTCTCATTTGCAGGTAGGATGCTATGTTTCATGGAGATTTATTGGTAAATGAATATCTGAGTCTATGTCACATTGGTCTTGCCTCTCTCAACTCCATTTTCCTTTTATATTCTCCCTCGAAGGATGTTTCACCCCTTTTCTTAGTGCTATCACCTCTCGTAGTATAGGATTTCTTAATTTTCATGCTCTCTTTCTCTCCTTGGTCCTTGGAATTGTTAGATTAGGAGTAGATAGTTGAATTTACTTCCTTAGAAGTAGTTTAGTGCTGGGATTAAGTAGAGGAACCATCCTTCTCTGGAGGTCCATCTCAAGTAGCAAGTCCCACAACTTAAGATATGGTCCAATGTTACCCAAAAACACCAGTTGCTCATTCACATAGGCATGACAAACCTGGAGGGTGTTGTTTTTGGTGATAACAAATGTCTTAATCTTAATCATTGCACATTTTCATAATAACCCCTAGTTTTAGGGGAACAACCTATCTAAACAAATAACCAATCATCTAACTAGTTTTTATGTAGTAGTTTGTCCAATACAAACCACTAGACAAATAGGGGAAAACATAGACACCGGATTTTTAGTTACCCTAGGTGACCTTCTACACTTCACGCATATAAATCATTAAACCTATCATTATAAGCATAACCTAAGTGACTACCCTCACCCCTACAAAGTGACATCTTTAACCCCATAAACCTTACTTACTAGGCCTTAACCTCATTAAAAATTCCTAACCATTAACTAATAATTCTAAACCCATTTTATACCACCACCCAACCTCTTAAAACGTTAACCACATTACCTCGGATCTGTTAGCACAAGAGCAATGTAAAATAATGTTTGAATGATATATTGAATGTACGAGGGGTAAATAAATACATAGTGAAAACGGTTAGGAGGTGTAACCGCCTGTACCCAAACTAACCAATAAACAATGTATTAAATATGCCAACATTCCCCCCCTTAATATATTGTTTTTACAAATCTACCCCAGATTCATCATCTTGTTACGTCACGACATGTCCTATTTGCTTCTTGCAACAAGGACTTTGCCTGGATTTTCTTGAATCTCTATGACAGATGTGCTCTCGTTTGTAGAAAAATAGATGAAGAAGTGAGCTTGAAAGCTCATGTGGTGCGCCACAGATGTGCCTGAGGGCATTTAATCTCGCATTTGTCATCTGGATCGACACAACTCTTCTCCGTCTATATGTTGAACAAGACTCAATCCATTATGTCCTCGGATTGCAAGTTTTGGAGATCAAGCATAAGTAGATACCGATGCTCTTCGGTTCTCTCAAATGCGGCACATCTCTATGGTTTTCGTAATGTTCTAACATCTCGGGGCACGACTTTCATGCTCTCTGACTATTTGCATGGGATCATGGCTGGTTGTTTGCATCCATCTTTGATAGCAAATTTGATGAATGAATGAAGGGGCTTAATCTCGCGTTTTGTTCGATTTGATTCAAACAAATTCCACGTCTCTTGATCTTTTTACAAAGCGCTTGCTAATGTATCGCTTGGTTTTCGAACAATAGTTTGGGGAAGGAGTCTTCCAACGCACACTGGGTTTTCGGTGGTCAATGCCACTGGATGTCAAACTCCACACTTTGATAAGTCGAAAAGTGATGGTCATCATTTGCCACATGCTCTCTTCTCCTCTTTAGTGACGGATTCTTCTTTTTGAATTCTTGATATGGTCAGGCTTGTACCATGGGTATCCTCCTAGGCTCACACGCCTGACTATTTACTCTTCTGGTCACTGTTGTTTCCTCACACGCCGAGAAATGGTCGTTGATGGGATAACTCGCAGGCGGACTTGGATCAGTTTAATGATCGATGCCACATTGCCAGACATGAATAACAACAGAATTCTTCATGTTGTCGCTGCGCACAGTTATGGTCTTCTCATTTTGTTTGAAGTGGTTATATTTCATAACTGTCTTCTTCAAGACAGTTATCTCCTCTCCTTCCACGCAGGCAGAGACCTCTTCACGCACGGGTTTGTTTCTTCTCTCCACGCACTGACCTCCCGACCTCCTTCAAGCGCCACGCACAAAGAAAGCCTCTTCCTTTTTGCTGAGTCTCCACGCACGTAGTTTTCTCCTCCTTCACGCAAGTTTGCACATCAATTTCCAAACATTCCAAAAAAGAAAACGGACTCCAATGAGAGGAAATGAAATCAGGTCGTTTGGATCTCCACGCAGGCTGAGGATCTCCTTCCAAGACAGTCATACATGCCCATTTCTCCATGCATATAATCCACTGCATCTCAAGCTTTAAAGACCAAAATGGACGGGGATCGGCAGAGGAATCTGAGTCTCCTCTCCACGCGTTTTAGGGATGAATAGAAAAATGGTTTCACAACTAACTGCTTCCTCCCTAGTCTTCTTTCTTCCCACGCCAAGTGAGGACACACCAACAAAGAACAACCCATAAGACCTGCATAGCACACACACAGAGGATGGACAGAGGCTCAAATAAATTTCCCTCATATAAAATTCCTGAAACTAATGAAATACAAACCTTTCTGGCTCCCTCGCTCCCACTTCCACGCTCTGATACCAATGTTAGCACAAGAGCAATATAAAATAATAAATGATTTATTAAACCGAAGGGGTAAATTACATAGTACGGTTAGGACCCAACCTCTTACCCAAAAACCAATAAACAACATTACCTGCCACAAGATTCCCACATGAGAAATCCCAACTTATAATTCTTTAAAACCATTTCATGATTGATTTCCCTAAATTTTTTAGAGCGCTAATCATCCTAACAAATCACCATCAATTATAAATATGAACTCAAAGCTCTTGTTTCTAGGATCGATAAGCTCTATCATGCTAGTGAGCTAGAAAACATTGTCTCCAACTTCCGGATATCCTCAACACTTTTATTAAGCGATCAAATGCTATACAAATCTCCTATGAAAATTTGCAGGTCTATGTATTCCATTTTTGTATCCAAGATAATCAAGTCCTCATTTCTATCTATTTTCATATTAGATAAAATTCAAATAAATTATCCTAAATATTTGTTTCAAAAAAATATCTTCTTATCAATATATCAAATTTTTACAAAGATCACCGACAATTTAATGAATCACGGGATTCTACCAAATCACCCATGATCCCTATGGATCACTAATAATTCCTATAAAATTATTCATTTTAAATGATATCATACATTTATCATACTTCTATCAATCACTTTATTGTCTAACTTGAGCTTGGTTGGAAGATGTATGTTTTATAGATGTTTGTTCTGCTCCTTCATACCCGATCACCACCATATGTGATCTTCTCGTCATCCAACAACCTTTTATGTGGGAACATTTCAATGTTGTCTATGAAGTCAGCTTGTGTGCCATCACACTCACTCCACACATCGAAGATCAATTTAAATTCATACAAGAAGAATGATAATTCACCCGAGTAATTTTGGTATAACTACTTTGAGGATTTTTATCTTTCCACCGTTGTATCCTCGGGATATTTACAATGCTTTGAGATGATATCTCCATATCTCTTGAGTTCTAAATCATTTTCATTTATCATATTTTATCATTATATCGCTTGATTGTACAAATTGAATTGACACCCTTCAAGGAAGTCCTTTGGATTCCCGGGATCAACATTCGTTGTTTAACTCATTATATCTTCATCTAATATTTGTCTATTTATTTTTCTTGGTACACAAGTCTTCTCATCTCGAGAAAAAGGAGGAGTCTCTTTCATTTCTCTAGTACCCAATCATCTCGACATTACGATTATGAGTGCAAGTATCGGTAAACCATTCTTTATTGGATATTTTTGTATTTCAACATTATATAACAACTAACAAAAATTAACCTTAAACACTAATCTTATTAGTTATTTTATCGCACCCACTTGTCACACCTTCTCCCTCTACCTAATATGACCCTATTAGTACACACTAAAATAAAATAAATTTTCATTCCTTCTCCCTCTACCCAAAACATCTATAGTTGTGTGTGAATTGCTACATGCATGAAATTCCACCCTTGGACATATTTGCTCCACATAATGTCAAGGAATATGATTTGAATAACACATCTCCACCAAATTCCCCTTATAGCATAGAGGAATATATGATAATGCGACTCATATATGTTGTTAAATAAAAACTATGGGAGGTCATTTTGTAGAAATAATAACAAGGATATCATCTTAGATTCCTTCAAGGATGTACAACTAGAGTCAACTGGAAAGTATATTCATATGCTTGATTATGAGTATGTTTAAAATTATCTTTTACAATATTTGACATCAAAATTAAATTCTATATTTTATTTTTTCCTATGGTTTATATTTACAAGTATTAATTCAGCGAAATACATGCAACACAAAAATAGATACTTGCATACTGCTACTTTTAGCTACTTTTGTGGAAATAGATAGATAACAACACCTTATAACATATAGAGATATTATTCAAGGAAGACCACACAAAAAGGAAAAGGAATATTTATTTCTGAACAACTAATTTAATTTTTCCTACACATTCCTTTTCACTAATTTTTGTCCCGCCATGAATAATATCTATAAACATAGTATGGAACAATTATTTAACTACTTCTTAGAGAGTTGCTTAAAGTAGAAGCCTACATATATTTAGTTTTTGTTCCAAGTATCTAGCTCCAACAAGTATAAAATTAGTTTTTTTGATGTAGTGCTTATAAGAAAATAATTAACAATCTAGCCTAGAAAGTAATGTAAATTACATCAACGTCTTCTATGTATAATTAGCAACATAATGAAAACATAAGGTATTTTAGGAAGCTTTGAGACATATTTGATCCATATATGAACAAGGGTAAGTTTATTTGAAAAGTATTAATACTAAAATAATTTAGAATGATTATGTGTTGTTTTGAAACATTAAGTCTATTTTTTTACTATATGTAAGTAAATGTATGCCAGGATAGAGCGATAACCACCTTAAAAAAATTGTGGCTAGCAACAATTGGATTAGATAAATCATTGGGGGTATATTTTGATTAATGAATTAATAATTTAGAAAAGTTTAGAATATTTTGTATTGAAAAATTAAAAATTTAAAGTTATTTCAAAGATTTTACTAATGATTTTTTTCTTTTCAAATCATTTGTACACTTTCACACTTCAAATATAAAGAATGGAATAAGTTGATTGGATTTTCTAAAAGTTGTAATTTCTTTGGTCAACCAATCGAGCAATAAAAAGTTTTAGAGGTATGAGAAAAAAATGGGGAAAGGGTAATAAACCGCCAAGGTACCATGTTCTTCTTAGGCGTAAATTTTCAATATGTAAACACTATGATTTTAATTTATTTCAATTACTAATTTTAAATGATTTTTTATTTTAATTATATTTTACATTCTAGAGCTATTTTAAAATGATTTGATGAGGTAGTTGTGATACTCATAACCCTAAATTTGAACTTATGTGACACCTAATTAATTTTTGTTTGATAAAATAGAACAACATAAGCTCTAATATACTATACAAAGTTGTTCCTATTTCTACAAATATTATATTTTATACAAAAATAGCTATAGATTTACGACCAAAGCATATAATAGTGTCCTCTTTTTGTTACATTTTGTACTTTCACTAAAACTTTAACAAACACATTTAACACGACCAAACGGGTTTGTTAAGAGCTTAATTATAACAACATGGAGTGCATCCACAATTTACTATAATTTTATAGTTTTAAAAGTTTTTTTAAATACTTATTTACTAGTCAAATTTAAAAATTATTTCAACCACAAAATGAGAAACAATTATAATATTAATTATAATTTTTTACTCTTTTTGTAAATATTTCTATATATAACACAATATAGTTAAAGAAAAGGTAAACATACATATTAAAGTAATATATGGTCCTTATATAGGTGTGTAGCAGAGTCTTGAGTTGAATGTATAGATACTCCAAAGATGAGCATATGAACATTATGGAGTTGACTATATTAGCCTACAAGAGTTCACTACATATTAGTGCTTTAGACCTATGTACTCTAGAGTTGATTATATAAATACGTGAGAGTACATTTCATGTAGTTATATTTACATTTAACATTAATAAAGACAAAAATTATGATATATCATTATAATAGGAGGCAAATTATGGATATATTGATGTGGGTCTAGTTGGAAGAGGTCCAGAACACACACACACACACACACACACACACACACACACACACACACAAATTACCTCACACACACACACACACACACACACACACACACACACACACACACACACACACACACACACACACACACACACACACGCACACACACACGCACACGCCACGCACGCCGCCTTGCACGCACGCACGCACGCACGCACGCGCGCGCACGCGCACGCACGCACAAGCACGCGCATGCATGCACATGAACACACACGCACGAACACACTCTTGCATGCATGCATGCATGAACACACGCACTCACATGCACACACGCAGCTCGCACGCACACAACACACAATTTTGTAAAATTCAAATAGCTTCAAAATATTTTATCGTCTTATCTTCCACATTAAAAATATTTTACCATATTTGCTACGAAACCATAAAACACAAAAAAACCTACTAGTAAAACACCTCGTATGGCCCCCAAATTTTACATGATAAATATAACTTCATAAATGAAGGGTTACACCAAATCTTGGATTATTATATAAACAAAGAAAAATATATTAAAAATCTAAAATTTTAGGCCACTAGATGAAGGAATTTAGCATTGAAAATATGCCAAAATGGAACCCAACCTTTGTGGAAATGTTGGTGATGGAATATTACTATTCAAGATATAATAACCTAGAAAATTTCATGAAAACCCAATAGTTGAATCAATAGTTATAGCCTTTGGAAGTTACACTCTCACATCATTTCCCCTAGTTGAAAAGAATTCTACTCCCTGTAAATTTAGTGGATGGAATTCATCCAATTTTCCATTCTCAATCCTCTTCAACTCCCATTCAGAATCCAAGTGTTTTCTTCCTAATGCAAACCTTCCCATTATACCAAACATTTGTTGTAACTACTATGCCTAGTAGTCACTCTATTTTGGTCCAAGACATGCAATACCCTATCCTTTTTTTCTTTTGATCCGCTGCTCCCAATTTATTTCTTCCTCCTCGATGAAATTTTCCTCATTACCTAGAAAACTTATAGGTAAGAAACATTAAAACTACTGAAATAGAAAATTTATTAGGTAGCTCCACCTTGTAGGCATTATAAATCATTTTCTTCATAATCCTACATGGCCCGATATTCTTAAATTTTAGTTTATTATGCATCCCCTTTGAAAACATATTCTTTCTAAGATGAACCATAACCATATCTCCTTCTTCAAATGAATTTAATATCCTACTTACATCTACACCTGATTTATATTTTGTATTACCAATTTTAATCTTTTCCCTCACTTCTTCCTACAATTGTGGCATGTGTTCTACAAGTGTTGAATCGCATCATCACTTGTTTTATCTTCACCAGAAGTAAAATCAGATCTAGAAATCCCTTTAGATTCCTACCATAGATAATTTGGAAAGGAGACCTCTTTCTGACCTGTTTACTTATCTATTTTAAGAAAAATCAGCCTATGGTAAAGCCAAATAGCATTATTTCAGATTTTCTCTAAGTATGCAATGTATAATATTTCCCAAATTCTATTTACTACTTCTATCTATCCATCTATATGGGGGTGATATGCATTACTAAAATGTATTTTTTCCCCATTTACCTCTATAGAGTCTTCTAAAAGTGACTCAATTTTTTTCGTCTCGATCTAAAGTGATAGTTCTTGGAACTCCATACAACCTAACCACTTCTAAAAAAATCTAAAACTCTAGATGCATCATTAGTTATCCTAAAATCAATGAAATATGACATTATAGAGAATCAATCTACCACAAAAAGATAGAATCATTCCCTCATTGTGTGTTAAGAAGTCCTAGAACAAAATCCATACTCAAATAAACCAATGGCCATGTAGGGACAGGTAATGGCATATATAGCCCAATATTGTGTGCATGGCCCTTATCCATTTGGCATAATATACATCTTGATATGATCCTACTTATATCCATATTCATCTTTGGCCATTAATACATCTCTACCAAAAGAGAATTTGTATTAATTATACCAAAGTGTCCAACCAAACCCCCATTAGGAAGTTATCTTATAATATTTTCTTTCATTAAACTAACATGGATGCACAAAATTTCACGTGAATAAATAACCATGTTGTGCATTAAATAGTTAGAATAACCACTACCCATTTTAGGGTTCTTACATTATCTTACAAAATCACCAAGATCTAGATTACTTTCATACAACTCATTAAATACCTAAAACCTACGAGTTCATTTTATATTGTTATCGAAAGTTGTACATGCCTACTCAAGGCATCAACAAATTGATTCTTCTTACCTAACTTATGTTTTAAGAAAAAATAATTCTTGCAAAAACAAAACCCACTTCACATGCCTACTATTTAGTTTCTTCCATGGATTTACATACCTTAATTCTTAATGGTGGTGAATAGTACAAATTACTTATCTACCAAGTAATGTCTCCAATTCTTTAATGCTTGAAAATAACATAAAACTCCACATCAAAAGTAGAATATTTCCTCCTAACTTCATTTTACAATTCATTAAAGAATGATATAGGCCGTCATTATTGATTTATTATAGCTCCAATACCAACATGTGAGGCATCATAATCAACCTAAACACCCTTTATAAAATATGGAACTACTAAAATGAGTGCCTTCGACACTTTCTTCTTCAATAATTAAAATAATCTGTTGGTACCTTGGTCCATACAAACTCCTTTCCCTTTGTGCACTATATTATGGGTGCAACAATGCTACTAAAATTCTTGATGAAATTCCTATTAAAGGTTTCCAAGCCATGAAAACATTGAACCTCTTTCACATTCCTTGAAATAGACCATTCAAAATTTTCCTACACTTTTTCCTCATCCGTCCTCACTCCATCCTTTGAGATGAAAACCCCAAAAAAACTAGACTTTTCTAAAAAATATGCACTTCTTTAAGTATTCATACAAGCTTTTTTTTCTTAACGGTTCTAATACCAATTTCAAATGCAACAAGTGTTCTTCCATTGTCCTATTGAATATAAAAATATAATCAGAATAGAAAACCACAAACTTACCATTGTATTCTCACAATACTATGTTCATGAGCCTCATGAATTTACTAGGTGCATTAGATTACCCAAATGGTGTCACAATCCACTTGTATAATACATTTATTTTGAAATCCTTTTTCCATTGATACCCTTAAAGGTTTAATATTGCTAGTACCCACTCTAATGGTCAATGTTACTAAAATATCGGGCTCCTACTAAGACGTCCATCATATTGTCTAATCTTAGAATTGAGAACTGGTACTTAATTTTGATTTTATTTATTGGTCTATTGTCCACACACACTATCCAATATCCATACTTATTAGAAGTCAATAGTGCTGGAGTTGCACATGGACTCACTTTATCTCACCAAACCTTTCTATTAGATTTGTTACTTTCACATTTGACTCCTCACTCTGCACTAGGCTTATCATATATATTTTCTAATTCGTAAGGGCCAATCCTACAATCAAATCAATATGGTGTTGTATATCCCTCTTCAAAGGTAACCTATCTAGGATCTCATCTTGTATGAAATCTTTGTAATATCTTAGTACCTTTATCGCCACTACAGTACACCAAATCCCTCTCTAGTTCCACCTTATTTTCTATTAAATAATAACACTAACCCACTTCTTCCATTTATAAAAAAAAATAATTTATATCCAACAATCCCTCACTCTTCTCTTCTTCCTTGAAGGGTAACAAGACCACCTTTACACCATCCTTCCAAAAATTATAAGTATTCTTCCCTCCATCATGCATAACCTTTCTATCATATTTCCAAGGCCTCCCAATAATATATGACATACATCCATTGGGATAACATCACACCACACCGGAATCCTTGTAGGTATCCCCAAGTGAAAAATTTATTCGGCAACTTTTATCTATAGTTACTTCATTCCCTTTCTTGAACCATGACATGTGATAGGGATACAAGTGCTTCTCACATTTTAGATTGAGTTTATCAACCTTCACAGTTAAGACCATTATTTTTCAACTACCACCATCAATAAAAATTCTACATACCTTCACCAGAGGTGCATCTTGTTCGAAATATATTTTCCATAGCCAAGAATAACCATAGGAATAATACTTTTAATTATCCTTCCTTGGGACAATTATTTTTCTCCTTGTCACGAGGGTTTCACATAAGTCTAAAGAAACCTTAATTTCCTCTTCTTCTTCAACTTCAAAAAGGTTTAGTCAAGGATATTCTACTTTCCATTTGTCTCTTGAAGGATTGTGTAGACACTCAAAAGCTCTATTCCCTTCTTCACCACATCAATAATTAGTATACATTCTTTGGGTGCTTTTCCAACACCGTTCTCCCCCATATCCTCTTCCTATCTAAAACCCCTATCTCTTTGGTAGTTATTGTTATGGAATAATCACAACACCCTTGATTGCTTGCAAGTAAATGGTTGAGGCAGTTAGTGTGATTCATCAAACATGGAGTTATCCCAAAGTGTGGGACTTTACAATCGGGATAACCCTCCAGATGAAGGCTAATTCCTATTCCTCTATTCTAATGCACACATCCAAATTGTAGAGGATCTACTCTAACTTTCCAAGGAGACAGGGTTAAGAAGATTACAAGAAATTAAACCTAAACTAACAGAGGTGATACACCAAAAGGAATGTTGAACACCTTCTTTGCATGGAGATGGAAACCACAATCGATTAAGAAGGATGAAAATACACCATAGATCAATCCACTGATGAGAATCCACTAACCATTAAACACAAACCATTAAACATGTAATACAATAACCATGCACAAATAACCAAGATTGCAATGAGAGATTAGAAGAAATAAATGAACATGAGAGAGGGTTGAAATTCATCCAAAGACTTGTATTATTGCTCCAAATATTTGATACAGTGCATTACAATGGCCAAGAGGCAAAAATTTCATTACAACTTGAATGGGAGGTTTGAACTCCAAAAATTCACTTACAGACAAGAGAAGAAGGGAGGGTATAAGAAATATTATCCAACATTAGAATTGAGCCCCTTCTTAAAATATATAGAAAGAATGAGAGAAGGATCCAAAATCTTACTTCAACTACCCTAAAATGCATTAAAATCACTGCAACAATAATGAATGCCACTACAAGACCCATGCCTCCATGTACTTTGTCTTGTTCGAGAAGAAATGGAACCCATACCTTATCATTGCGGTATGTGAGAAATATGGAAACACCATCTAAAATGGCAGATCATGCGTATTTATTCATTTTTAAATATTTAGTCTCACTAAAATTAAGAAAACTAGTCATAGTTGTGTAGAGGACACGAGGGCTTTCTAAAACGTCTGATTTTGTGCAAAATATGAGCTTCCAGGTCATAAGTTATGGCCATCTAAAGATGGGGTGCCATTCTTCAAAAATGTGGGTGTTTGATTTTCGGACTCAAATTGTCTTGTAACCTCTGAAGTCCAAAATTTAAGACTTTTGGGAATTTTGACTTCAGAGGTTGATATTATTGTTCATTTGACTTGAGTCAATAAAACCCTCGAAACTCTAAAAGTAGTAAAAATTTATACTTCGGTTTTCCTAGTTTCAAGTTATGATTTTTTGAATTGGGGGTTGAAGGTTCCAAAATTCCGAAACCTCAAAGTCTGAAACCTAGACTTTAGGTTTTGGAACTTTCCAAGTGTTGGACTTTGGGCCATCTAAACCCCGAAATAAACCCTAGAAACCACCCGAACTCCGAATTTTGAAAATAGTACATCCGAAAGTCTAAAATGCCCGTCGTGTTGACCCGAACTCAAGTTTGATCCCAAAACACTAAGCCCTTTCACAATTTGGAGTTTTAGGTTTTTGGGCTATGGCTCGTGCTTTTACGTTTTTTTTTTGTGAAGACCCCAAAACTTCAAAGTCCAAAATTCGGAGACGTCGGAGTTCGGACTTCAAAATATCTTATCCATGGTTTTTGAACCCAAAACCCCAAGTCTTTTGGACTTTAGTTTCTAGGTTTTGGGCGTTTTTGTTATTTTTCCCTACACGGCTACCTAAACTTTGAAATATAAAACCTCAAAATTCCAAAACTTCAGACTTGAGTCCCCATTTTTTCACTTAGCTCTACTATGATCTTCCTTCAAGTTCCCCACCTACGCGCTTAGTGACTTGAACCATCTTTCCACTAAGTAAACTCTTTCATGTTTGTTTCAGTGCCAACAAACTTGTTTTTGTTATCTCATTATCCTCCTTGCATGGTTAGCCCAACCCATTTGGGCTCGAGCCTAAGCCAATGTGTCCTCCCAAGCTTGACGTGGTCCTCCTCCCAACTCACCCAAGTTGGTTTGTGACTTACTATGACTGATGCATGACTTAGCTTTTTGAGCTACTCGAAATCTCCTTTATCAATGTAACCACTTTGAGGACCATGTTAGGAAATTTTTTTTCCCATGGGAGAAAAAGATTGTCAACAGCTACATGCGGTCTTGAAAAAATTTCTCATTCCCTTCTATATTAGAGGATTCACCTTTTAGGGAATCTAATCTAACTCTCACCCTCATTAGAGACGATGATGGTCCTTTCTTCACTCCTCTTATAAAATTACTCCTCTTGTTATTTTCTTATGATTTAAATGCATTTTGATAAGCATCATCTAGGCTATGGATAGAGAATAATCGATTCATCTTTATGGTATAATTCAACCCATTTAATTACTTTGAGCCTTTTGTTCTCCGAATCTCCTTATTCCACTTGGATTGATAACTTATAAAACTAATTTGTATACTCTTAAATGTTGATATCCTTTTGTTTTAGGTTTTGAAACCTTTAAAATAGTGTCTTGGCATAATCTACATGAAGAAAATTTCTTTCAACTTCTTCACCACTCTACTCTAGTCCCAGATCTTTTCCTTTCCATTCCTTTGTCTTACATTTTGAAGGTGATCTCACTAGATCAATGCATGTATGACCAACTTAGTGCATAAAAAACTAACATTCTTCTCATATGAAAGATTTTACCACTCAAATAATTTTTACATCTGATTCAACCATTCAATAAAATCATTTGGTCGTAACTCTCCACCATAATCAAGACCATTAATTTTGATATCGTGATTATTTCCTCCAAATATTTGATTCGTTTCTCCTTGAATGGCCTCTCATTTAATGTTTCTTCATATCTCTCATTTTATTATTCATTTCCTCCATTATTTAATGGAGTTAATTCATTATTAGCACTATCTAGGTTTACATCCCCATTTTCACATATCTATCTAAGATGGGTAGCTTCTCTTGTGAGCTCAACAAATTTTCTCCATAACTCCTACATATGCCTATTCATTTGGTCATAACCTCATCTCATTTGTATAGCCATGCTTATATAAAGTAGAGGTAATAAATCACATATAAAAATGTAAGTTATATTACCTGCATCATTCACGCAAGATCAAAATCTTGTTTTGATACCAATTGATGTGGATCTAGCTGCAAGAAGTCAAATTGCCTCAAACAAAACACACACACACACACACACACACACACACACACACACACACACACACACACACACACACACAATTTTACAAAACTAAAAACCTTCAAAATATATTATTGTCTTATTTTCCACATTACAGAATATTCTACTATATTACAATCTTTCTTCTAATGTCCATTATCTCTAAAAATCCCTAAAATGCCACGAAATCCTAAAACACAAAAATACCTACTAGTAAAAACACTTGGTTGGCCCCTAAATTTTGTGTTATTGATATGCCTTCATAAATTAAGGCTTACGCCCAATCTTGGATTATTAAATAAAAATAGAGAAAAAAATATTAAAACTCGAAGTTCTAGATAAAAACAAAAACATTTGAATCCAATTTTAAATCAATAGATGAAATAATAAACCCTAAAAATATGCTGAAATGGCACCCAACCTTTGTGAAATTTTTTTATCATGGTATACTAATTACTAATCAAAAGTTTCAAGATGATCTAATGGATGGATCAAAAGTTTTGGTATTCAAAAGTTATGCTCCCGCATCATATCTTCTCAAATCTTACTAAAAATGATTCATTTGTAAGTGTGGATATATTTATATATATAAGGAAATATTTTCAAATGGATTCCCACTACTATGGGTACACTATTTATATTGACTCCCTAATTTATATTCGCAAACTAATTTTTTTTTTTTCTATTATATTTTATGATATTTTAAACATTTCTTTTATATTTATTTTATGTAGGTGAAACATGATGTCATCCTTGATAGTGGGTGGATGCATTACTCAAACATTCAATGGGAGGGTAATGACTATTAGAGTTGTTCTAGAAATTCTTTAGCCAATGGACACGTTGACACTAGAGAGGGTTCGAGAGGTTTGGGTGATATAATAGTTCGAGTGATGCTACATAGGAGGTTTGAGATCAAAGCAGAGGTAATGTAAATCAAAATGTAAATCCTAATGTAATATGGGGTCAATCATGATATTATGACATTTGATTTCTCATGTTGACCAAAAAGTACAAGGTTAAATATGATACCTTGACTTTGTATCTATTTTTAAAATCAATATAACAATAACAATTTTAGTTTTCTATTTTTTTTTAAAAAATTTAATTTATGTAATTTTTAAAAAAAAATTCATAAAATTTAAATGTATTAATTATTTTGTTTATCAATAATATGTGTATTTATTTTGACTTTTAAGCTATCATAATCTCCTTTTTTAATCTATAAGGTCAGAATTAAAATTAGTGGAATGATTATATAATTACAATTATATTTAGTGAATTATGTGTGTAAAAACTATATATTTTAATATTATTATATTGATTAAATTAAAACAATTATTGTATTTCTGATTGTACATGAAGTCAGAATTAATGTTGAAATTAGTGGTGAAAAGAATATCAAAATATAAGGTGTAAGTAAGGACTTGATTTAAGTCACAATGCAATTCAAAGTTTGAGTCAATGTTCAAAGATACTTTTAACTTATATGATAAAATTGTAGTTTAAATGAAATTTATAGTCACAACTATAGTAAAAATTTATTTCAAATTAAATAGTTTTAGTTTGCATCAAAACTTAAACAAAAATTATAGTCAAAATTATAATAGAAATTCACCTCGATGCAATTCACACCACATGTATACTCAACGATAAGTTTAATTTGAAGTCAACTTTTACTTCTTTTATAATTGAAATTTTAAACACATTTCTATTGTAATGGATTAAGTCAAAATTTTAGTCAAATTTATGGTCACAATTTTATTCAAAAATAATCATTCAACCTTAACCACATTCTACATTGTCATTTAAGTGAAATTTATATTCATAATTATAATCAATATTTGCATGTGGCGATAGTGTTTATGAGGGACAAAATGGATGTTTTAGGGTCGTTGGTTTGATTTAGATGGAAAGGAATGGAAGCAATGCTGTAAAAATCACGGGTGCCACTGAGCCGATGGTATGACAAGAAGTGTTGCAACCCTTGCCTTCCTCTAATAGCGTTGAAATTGATGCACCTAACAAGTGTGCTCCAGGGGACGAAAATTAATGTGGCAGGTTTGCTCCAAGGACAATGATTCATGTGGTGGATCCTCCGGTTGGGGACTCTCAACATATTTCTCCCACCAAACTATGTTTCCCTAGTTGTGTTAACTCTTTGCGGCAGGCGATGAAGGTGGAAAATAGGGTTCAAACAGAGTTTGTGGATACAAGGGCTAATCCTACTGGTCTATTTAAAAGAATCTTTGGGAAAGAGCTTTCTATAACTAGTTAAATCCACTAATGACATACTCCTAAGCTTATGGCTTCAGCCAAAATCTCCTCGTTTATTTCCTTTCAAAAGTGCGAGAGGTTCTCTAATCTAAAGAATATTTCAAGAGTAATGGGATGATTTGTAGATTTAATAATCTATGTCGAGGTCCTTCATGCTCTTCATGATTAGATATTGACTCATTGAAAGCCTCTTATGGAAGGTAAACTTGATATTTACCCCACATCTAGAGGATTTTTCATTATAGTTTTTGACAAAATTTTAGATAGAGATTTGATATTTGGTAAAGTTTGGGATTTTAAATCTCATTTCCTTCTTATGAAACCATGGTTCCCCTTGTTCAACCTAGTGACTAAAACCTTTCATGTCAAACCTGGTTTTGATATGGCTGCCATACTTACCCCTCCAATTTTGGAGTGAAAATTGCTTACTTTCAACAAGGGATGCCTTGGGTAAATGTTTGGCCATCGATCCAAATACATCTTTATGTGAGTTTACCACATATGCTCACATATTGGTAGATATGAATACTTCTATTAATTTTTCAGCTACTATTGATCTCATAGTGGAGGACCAAATTTGGATTGAAACTCTAAATTATGAAGGCTTCCATTTCGATATGGGTGCTTTTTTTTCTCTAGGTCACTTAGTTGTGGAATGTTAGATTATGAAAAATAAGGTAAAATTAGATCTTC
Organism: Taxus wallichiana var. yunnanensis; assembly: GCA_018340775.1. NCBI lineage: Eukaryota > Viridiplantae > Streptophyta > Pinopsida > Cupressales > Taxaceae > Taxus > Taxus wallichiana. The sequence goes on along the minus strand of CM031242.1, from coordinate 589,975,285 downwards.
TTGGTCGAAGAATTCAGATCCTAGTCACCTGGTTGTTAATAACTAGTTAGATAGTGATTTAGTGGAAGTTTCGAGAGAATGAAGGTGATCATGTGATATGATGACCGTGAAGACTAGTCCTTCCCCTACTTTTATAAGTAAGGCTACACCTCGTGTTGTTGTTGAGGATAACAATTACCTTCATCTTGTGACTCGAGACACATGAGTAGAAGGAAAACTGAAATCATCATTCGATTCATTTTAAGGAAAATGTAAATCCAAATAATGATGTAGGTTGGATTACTGTGGGGAAAAATAAGAAAGGGAAAATATAAAAATATCCCCTTAAAATGCATTTAAGATCCCATGGGAAGGAGCCTCAGGGATGGGTTAGAAAATTATTATATAAATATTTTAGCTTAGTTGTTTGTGTGGCGGGGCTATTATAGTTTCTTTATGCCGCTTGTAGAGGTAACTTCACTTGATCATCATTGTTTTATCTTTGTCTCCATATGTAACATCTTCTTATGGGGGTTGGGTCCCCTTAACCTACTTTTACCATGATAAAAATATTAATCAATATTTGTGTAATGCGGCACTAATGTTACTAAATTCTTGTGTAAGTGTGTGATGTTATACGAATGTATATGTCATCTTTTTTATCATTAAAATCTGGTTTCCAAAATTGTAATATAAAATCACAATTTTTGTTTCACCTTGGGATTTAGGATTCCTTTAATGTTATTATTAAAGGTTGAATTAAATAATTTCAAAATGTATTGGATTTTAACAATTCTTAGTCAAAATCATTGTTTCCATAGTTGCTTGAAATGAGTTTAGATAAAAATAATAAATTACAAGTATAAATTTAATACAAACATGGAAGATAAAAATTTTAACTAAGAATTAATAATTTCCAATGATTATAACCATTTCCTAAATATAATTATAACATTTTAAAAATAAAGTTCGGACTCACATATTAGACGATTTTCTTCATATATATATATATAATTATTATTATTATTTAATATATATCTAAATCATATATGTATAATATATATATATATATATATTAAAATTTTCAAAATCATTTAAATATTGATTAATTAATATGAATGTATAAAGAGTTTCACTTTCTTTATGTTTAATGTTTCTAGAGAGTGCATTCTACCAACGTCAGCTTTTCAAACTCATCCACAAAATAATAACATTATATAATATACAAATAAAAATTAGTATTCATCTATAATCTACTACTAGGCTTGTGAAGAACAAAATATTATATTATAAATTATATTTTCGTCGTCAACAATGCACAAAGCATGGGATTCACAGTTGTACACCTTACAACCATTTGTTTAACAATAGACTGATAACTCTTTACTTCTTTATTATTTCTGTAAACTAAATTTCTAAGGGAATTATCATCATATTATACTTAGCAGTGCAATTTTTATGGCAACAATAGATCGCATTGATGTTGTTATACCATTTTTTTCATAAACCAAAACATCTCAATACACTTTCCACCCAATTAAGTTTTCCCTAGTCCCTTTGAATAATAGCTTTCATAAAGGAAGAAACGAAAATCCGCACCATTAAGAAATATTACATCAATGGATCCATCTATGAACCGTATAAAATGGTTAGCATGGCAGGTTTTAAAATTACAGCGCCGTGTTCCTTGAACAAAGAATTTTATATAACAAAAAAATTCTCATTCAGAAAACTGACGCAACATATCGACTATTTGTAGATAATGAGCAGATGGATTCCTGGAATACATAAGACAGAGCAGATGTTCAAACAAGCAAATATTACACGCCACTCTGAGAACACCATTGTGTGAATATCCCAACTCGTTTGCAGACAGATCTAAAAGCTCCTCAAATAATGGATGACTTAAGAAATGTATATCCACAAGGAAACGGTGGCCTTCATTCCCAACGTAAATAGGCAAGCAACCTCGAGGAACACTTGATAACTCCGTGGATTTTATTCCGTGTCTTAACGAGTTCCTCATCTGTGTACTCTTTCCTAATTTTCGCAGCTGTTTTTAGAAACTCTTCATCTTTAGACCAGTTCTTCCGGCAGAATATTCACAGATTTCAACGGCCAAGAAACAAAACGGTGGAACTGCTTTATATAGAAAGCCATATACTATAGGGAAATATTAAAAGAGTTCAGCCATACCAGGCCTTAAAATCAGCCAAGCTAGGCCTATCTCTCATGCAAGTTCGCACAATAGGGAAAAAGTATTTTCCGTCACGTCATCGTTAGTTTTGACAGAAAAGGAAACAACGTATTACATTGTTGTTTCCTTTTCCGACAAATTTCCGTTTGTGGTTTTTTAAAAGGAACCGGCGCCATATGGTTTCATACGTGAGTGCGCAGCAGGATGGCGGGGCACGAGAAATAGGGCGCGGGGGTCCTGGGTTCAAGGCTGACTGGGTGCAAGGATAGCACTGGTCAAAATTTTGTGCAGGTTCGCGTTGACTGCGAACCTGCATGATGGATAGGCTCATCGAAATCAGCCAAGAACATTTACAAATTGCATCGTCCATGTGGAAGTGGTTAGAATAAATATATTATTTGGTACTGAATTCAGTGCCTAAAATTGGTAATAATTTAGAAAAGTTCCGTACGTCATATTTTATTTGTCAATGCACTGGACTGCACTACTGATTGGAGGATGGACGGTGGAGAACGTGTAACAGCAGCAGCAGGCTTTTGTTGAAAGCTGCAGTGATAAGGTGTCGTTTATAAGAATCCCCGGACCCAATCGGATTCATTTATACTTTTCTATGATGGGGGGAAACTTAACCGTTCCATCTTCCCAATGCAGCTTTATCTTTGCATGCTTGCAGCTATATATATATATATATATATATATATATATTTAAAAACATGGATAATGTACTTCTGAGTCCCTGCAAAGGTGTATGACTACTGCTGGCCTACTATTATATTTACACTTGCCATCATTTCCAATCATATCTCATGTTACTTAAAAGGTTCTTTTATTGGAAAACAAACACTAAGCGGTTTGTTGTATTTATCAAGGTCTATCACGAAGATCTTTAATGTTGATAGGGATGTGTTGAAGAATTTAATTTTGAAGGAGATAAACATTGGAGAAAGAAGGGGTGGGAGAAAGAAGGGCTGGTGAAGAAAGAGATTTAGTGAGAATAAGTTTAGGGTGCGGTAAATGTTGGATTGAACATATGAGAAACTACTTTCTTTAAATTGACACATATAAATTATGTAGTATTTTCATTAGTCATTTGAGCAAGAATGTGGGTGAGGTGCATAGATTATTCAAACAAATTACATTGGGCATATCATAGAAAGCAAGCTCATGTCCACTAATACACATAATGCCAATAGTTTCTTTTTGCAATGTCATTCTTTATGGTTTTATATCGGATTTTCTTTTGTACCATGTAGGATACTTTAGAGATAGCGAACTTGTTAATTGGACTTGATATCCCATGTTGATGTAATGTATTCATTGAATTTGATGAGAGAAAACATGATGGTTAAGGTGTTTTGCACCATATTTGCAAACCGTTCTCTTAGGCCATTCTCCATGCTTATTGGGATTTTATTCATATTCTATCCATGTGTGGTACATATTCCGAGTTTTACATTTGTACATAACAAGGATATTGTTGGAATATTCATATGTGCATGTAATTTCTCCCATAAATAAAGTATAAATTTATCAAAGAGTAGTTAGTCTAATCTCATGCAGTTTGTAGCTGTTTTTGCTAAGTCCAGTTCTCTCTTATTATTAAATAAAATAAAATAAAAGAATTAAGTCTGTAAGCATGAACAACATGCGTAAAGTTTTAGAGGTCCGTAGTTTATTTTACGGGAAGCTTTGTTTTGAGATAAGTTTGAAGCTATGTTTAGGAATAATTTTATCATATAAGAGAAGCAATTGTAAATGATGTAGATGCACAAGACAACATAAGTCAAGGAGAATGAGTGATGCACAAAATTTTAGATTGTAAAAAGCCAAGCTCTATGATACATCAAGAAATAAATTGTTTATGTACAACATTGATGGTTTGAGTGATTACTTTGTTTTATTTGTAAGTTATTTTATTATTTATTTTGTTGTTCGTTGTATAAGTCTACATAATTTCGACAAATTTGTATCAAAGCGCGGTTTTTCTAGTAGGTTATTAATTAATAGTCGACCATGGCTTCTACATTCAATATGCAGATTAATCGTAATTTAATGGAAAGAAAAATGAGTACTTGGTCATTAACTATGAAGGCTTTATTCAAATCCTAGGATGTGTGGGAGGTTTTTGAGAATGGGTATTCATATACCATAGATGCAACAACGTATATTACACTTTCATGACAGTAAAGAAAATTTAAAGGAGTTACAAAAGAAAGAAAAAAAAGATCTTTTCTATAATCATCAAGCAATGCATGAAAGCATCCTTCCCAGAGTGGAAGTGGCCAATCAAGAAAAATCCGCATGGGAAACTCTCCAAGTTGTGTATCAAGGTAAGAAGAAAGTAAAAACAACCAAGCTATAGTTACTTCACATATATTTTAAAAATATATCATCGAAAGATTTAGATTCTATGGAATCATTCTTTACTTATATAGTGGGCTTATTCAATAAAATTAAATCCCATGGTGAGACCATTGAAGACAGAAGGATTATTGAAAAATTTCTTAGGAGTTTGCCTATGAAATTTGATCTTTTAGTTGTCACTATTGAAGAAACTAAGGATATAAGTCAATTTTCAATTGTGAGTTGCATGCATGACTAATAAATCATGAATAGAGGATGAATAGATAAGATGCATTTGTAGATCAAGCTTTTTATCTCAAACAACATGTATTCATGAAAGAGGAAGTGGAAGGCCCAATCCTAGAGGTAGAAGAATAAGTTCATCTAGAGGACGTAACAATGGTTCATCAAACTTCAAGTGGAAGAGGATAGAGTAAAGAACAAATACATGGTAAGAGACAAGATAAGTCTCATCTTTAGTGTCATTAATGTAAGAAGTATGGACATTATGCTTATGATTGCTAGAAAAAGAAATATTATCGGGATAGGAAAAATCAATATTATGTTGGAATTCCTACTCCTAGATCTATGTTTATTGCATGCACAAGGATTGCTGAAGAAATACCTTCTTTATCCCCTATTGAGTGAAAATTTTCAAAAGAAATTCCATGATGATGTATGGTATTTGGATTATGGTAGTTGCAGTGTATCACATGTCGTCAAGGTAACTTAGATTTAGAGATTTCCAGTTTAGATGAGTCAACAAAGAGTGATGTTACTCTTGGAAATAATAATACAATGTTTGTAAAAGGAAAAGGAACAATCAATATTCTAACTAAAATGGGGAGAAAAATATTATGCATGATGTTTACTATGTTGTAGGTTTGAAGAACAATCTTATGAGTATGGAATGGATTACGAGTTGGTACAAAAATGATACATAGTTTATATTGAAGATAATGAGTGTATGATTGTGGAAAAAGCCCCTAGAACTCATTTGATTGCAAAACCGAACATGAGCAGCAATAGAATGTTTCCCTTGATATTAAAGCTGGAGGCCGATCTAGGGAAAAAAGAGAAAATTAGTAGCTCATTTTGTAACCAAGTCCTATGCTAAGAAAAATCAGTCCCACATTGAGTATTGCACACAAGAAAACAAGTCATGTGTTGTGGTGAATGAGTCCTATGTTGAGTCCCCTGATTTAAGTTTTAAAAAATGAGGCTGTGTTAATTTAAGTGAATCTGTTCTAATATAGTCAGCTGATCTATGTGCCATGTGTTTTGCACTCAAAGAACCAAATGATATTTTAAATTAGTCATGAAAGATGAATCATGGCTTTGACATCTCATGTGGAATGGACATTTTAATTTGGAGGTTTGACCTTATTACATTTTGGGAAAAAGATGGTTAAAGGATTTCCATTGATTCAAAAACAACAAAGAGTATGTGAAGGGTATATTTTAGGGCTCATTTGTATTCCTTTTGGTGTTAGAAATGACACAATGAGTCTTTACCAATGGGAAAAGGTGGGGGTCTGTAATGACAAGAACAAGTGCACCTCTTGAGATTGTACACTTGGATTTGTGTGGGCATATGCAAACAACATCTATTGGAGGTTGTTCATATTTTATGAGATTTATTGATGATTACTCAAGGAAGACATGGCTATATTTTTCGACACATAAGTAAGATACCTTTGATATATTTTTTGCAGTAGTTCAAGGATTTAGTGGAGAAGAAAAGTGGATACTACATCAAAGTTTTGAGGAGGACAGAGGAGGTACGTATGTTTCCATAGTTTTTCTAATGTTTTGCAAATATCATGGTATACACAAGCAATTTACTACTAGGTATACAACATAAAAAAATGGTATGGCAGAGGAGAGGAAACATATAACCATTATGGAAATGGCAAGAAGTATGATGAAGGAAAAGCATCTTACAAATGAGTATTGGGAAGAAGTAGTAGCAAATGTTGTTTACATTTTAAATAGGTGTCCAAAAAAAATTGTTAGAAACATGGTTCCTCAATAAGCATGGACTAAAATGAAACACAATGTTTCACATTTTATAATTTCTAGGTGTGTGGCATATTTACATTTTGTTGATGAGATAAGGAAGAAGTTACAAAACAAAGGAGAAAAGGGCATATTTTTGGATATTTAGAGAATACAAAAGCATACAAGTTGTATAATCCAATCAATAGAAAGGTTGTGATCATCGGAGATATACAGTTTATTGAAAATGAATCATGAGATGGAAGCATAGAGAAAACAATCATTATAGCAGTAGTTATTCCTCATGTATTTATGGCAGATGAAACTTTAGAACAACAAGGTATTATATCTTCTTCGAATCTTGGACATGCATCTCAATTTTTAGCACAAGTTACAATTCCTTCTACAATCATGAGGTATCAGAAGGTATAAGTAATTTGCATCCATACAAGAGCCACCACAAAGAACACTAGAAGAAACTCCATCACCACATGAGATAAGGAAGAAACACTCCATCATATGTTAGTCCTGAATTGGAACGGAAAAAACAAGGAGTTTTAATGACATTTATAATGTTGATATAACTAATTCATTTTCAGTTTTTGTATTATTTTCTCAAGCTTCACCACAAAACACTCAGATCCAGTATATTTTAAAGAGGCTATAAACATGAAGTTTGGGCATAGGCCATGGATGATGAGATAATCACTATAGATAAGAATTAGACATGGGAGTTGGTGGATCTTCCAAAAGGACAGGATGTGATAGGAGTTAAGTGGGTCTACAAGACCAAATACAATGTAGTTGATGAAAAAGTACAAAAGCATAAAGGAAGGCTGGTTGCAAAAGGTTTAATGAAAAACATGGAGTTGATTACAATGAAATGTTTACACCAGTAACATGTTTGGACACGATAAGAATGGTTTTAGAAATTGTAACTAAAAAAATGGCCTATTTATCAGATGGATGTAAAATCAACATTCTTGAATGGTTTTCTTGAAGAGGAAGTTTATGTGAATCAGCCAAAAGGTTATGAGATTGAAGGTCATGAAGGAAATGTATACAGGTTGAGAAAAGCACTCTATGGTCTCAAGAAAACACCTAGAGCTTGGTACAATATAATTGATTCTTATTTGATATAGAATGGTTTTAGTAGGAGCAATAGTGAGCCTACTTTATACACCAAGATAAATGAACAAGGTAAGATTCTAATTATTTTTTTATATGTAGATGATTTGATCATTACTTGAAATCTTTCTCTGATTCATTCAAATCAAAAATGAAGAAGGAATTTGAGATGATAGACTCTGGTATTATGAATTATTTTTTAGGATTCAAGTGGAAAAATGGTAAGGAAAGTATGCTAATGATGTTTTGAAGAGATTTAACATGTTGAATTTTAAGCCAATTCCAAGACTAGTCAGTAGTAGGTTTTTAGTTAAACAAAGAGGATAACAAATCATTTGTGGATCCAACATTGTTCAAAAGGTTAGTTGTAAGTCTCATGTATTTTACGGCCACACGACCTAATATTATGTGTGGTGTGAGCCTCATCTCAAGGTTCATGGAATCTCCAAAAGATTCGCGTTGACAAGCTAGAAAAAGGATTATACGGTATGTGTGTGGATCAAAGAATAATGGAAGTTTGTATTCAACTTTAGACATGAGTTCAATCTCATATGTTATACAAATAGTGTCAGTTCTAGTAGTATAGATGACAACAAAAGAACATCCTAGTTATAATTTTCACATTGGAATAAGAGTGGTTTATTTGGCATAAAAAAGAAGCTCATTATCACTTTATCTTCAAAAGCATAGGCAGAGTATGTAGTAGCAACAGGAGCAACATGTCAAGTTGTGTGGATGAGAAGAGTGTTGAAATATTTGAGGCAAAATCAAGATGATGCTACACATATTTATTTTGACAATAAACCAACAATACCATTGTCAAAAAATCATGTTTTTCACAACATGAGAAAGCATATTGACATGAGGTATCATTTCATCAGGAAGTTGGTGAATAAAAATAAATTTGTCTTGAAATTTTGGAGATCCAAAGATCAATTTGTAGATAATTTTACTAAAGATTTGGAAAAGGATGTCTTTGAATATTTACAAATTTGTTTGGGAGTTTTGATCTCAAATATGGAAGATCTATAAATACAAACTAAGCTCCATAATAGTGAAAGATAGAAGGTCAAAATTGATGGGGAGTGTTGGAATATACATGTGTGCATGTAATTTATGCCTAGATAAAGGGTGTTTCATAGCATAGGCTCCCTTCACCCATAAAAACAACTAATACAAGAAAAAAAAGGACAAGTTCCTAGTTGGATACTAGTGTGTTATGAGAGTTGGTCATTTATCGATGTGTCAAATTCAAAAGATTTCCAAATTCATTAGGAAGTATCAAAAATTTGAGAAAAATAGTCATTGATGAAGCCTATTTATAGAGAGCTGGAAATTTATCGATGTGCATAAAGAGTTTGTTAGGAGGGTCACTTATTTATAGATAGTTGGTCATAAATATGAGGAGATGAGAAAAGGATGTACAAATATCTTTGCATTGACTCTTTATAAAAGTAGGCACCATTGTGAAATTGCATTGTTGATTTTATATACTTTAAAATTAAATCAAACAATTTAAATTTGAGTAAGTTACAAGTATGTATTATTTTTTCTTATTAGAGGGATATGAGTGTTGTACCGATATCTAAATGTCTATGAAATGATCCAATTTTGCGCATCCCAATGAGCCATTATAAGAAAACACAAAAATCCAAAAGTTCATTCCTTTTAGAAGGTATGCTATGGTATCTAAAAAGGAATTTGACATGTGAAATGCATCTCCAAATGAAAGAAATTTGTATTGTAAGAGATTAAAAAGCTATAAAATCTTGTAATAATAATGATTGGTACTACTTCCATTACCAAGCATTGTTTATTTACTCGCACCAATTTTCATTAACAATACCACCATCTAAAAATGTAATAAATCAATAAATGGTTCGTAATACTAAACTTAGGGGACCACAACGGTCAAACAAGAATCAAGGTCCAAAATTATAATGCCATGTAAATATTAATATGCAACTACTTCATTAATGAATGCTCTTAATTCTAAACCAAGTACTTGATGTAAATTATGATGCTTTTAATTCACTCATAGGAGTATATTTAAAGTAGATGGTCTCTATTACTTATCTACTATTTAAAAACATATGTCAAGAAATGTGGAAAAGAAGGATAAAGAATTTATTCCTCTATCACTATAGGGATTTCAAGCCTTGAATGCCAGATTTTATGCAATAAAGGTGTTGATCAAATTCTAGCTTGGGCCCTATCATAAGTTATGCTTGAGTTGATATCCTTTACATTATACTTACTTATACAACAATGAAAATAATGCATTAAAACTTTGGTTTTAGTTAGCACATTTCAGGGTTTAACCTATACCTCATTTTATCTAGTGTTCATGATTCATATTTTAAGAAAGTTATAAAAATATGATATATTCTAGGGTGAGCATGTAATTTTATCATAAGTTTGACCTAAAATCAAAATTACATGATGAATAGCAGGTTTTGGTCAGCCATTGAGGTCTCATTTCTTCTATATCGTATCAAACACTATTAACATTAAGGCCAATTGCAATATTATGGAATCACATGATGACTCTAGCCAACGTGTACTTGTTACTTCTTAAAAGCACTCTACGAAGTGTGTGTGTGCCAAGATCAATGGATGTAATTTTATACAAACCTTTATAGGTATGAATTCATTAGTTAATAATGAAATTTGAAAACAAAATAAAACTTAAGCGAGAAAAACATATCCTAATATCTCTTTTTTGTGAAGTTTGTATAAAACTATTATTAATAAATATATGAAATCCATTTCCATGGTGAAAAATGCACATACAACCTACATCCTACCATCCACATAGGCCTATCGGCCATTAAGCTCTACAAACCTTCCATACTATTTCCACATTGAAAGTGTGAGTTATCAATGAGGGTATTTTTCCCAAAACCCCTCAAATTAAACCTCCTCTGCCCTACCGCCTGCAATGGTAAACGTTTTGAAAGTAAGATGTAAAAATTTTAACAATATAAATGTAAAAGGAAAGAAATCCCATGGGAAATTTCATACACTCTAATTTGGTATCCAACTTGCTTGTGACCTAAAATCATAATCTAAATAAAAAACCATAGCCCAATCCCGAAGGAATTCTAAATAAACTCTATCCCAATCTTGAAAATAAAAAACCATAATGGATACTATTAGAGAAAAAGTAATGGATCAAAAAAATAAGATGTAAATAAAACCGTCCTAATGTCAGCGCATGTTATCCCGCTACTGTATCATATGTTGGTCCTTTTTCTTCCAAATTTCACAATTCGTCCTCAACTAAAACTAATCACTCTCAGATAATCTTTGTCAAGCTACGCAAGTCCTCACACTTTGAAAGTCCGAGTCCTTGGACTTTGAAAGTCTTAGTCCTTGTACTTTGAATAATTATTTATAGGAATACAAATAATTAAGAAAAATACATATTTTGATATATAGGATACTTGATAATTATCATCAATGATTTAAGGATGATTAGTGGTAGCGAAATTGGAATCCATAAAGAATGAAATTAGAATTCAAAAATAGTGAAATTGGAATCCAATAATACCGAAATTGGAATCCAAAATAGTGAAATCGGAACTTCATTTATTTCAATAACAATAATATTGGAATCAAATATTACTACTAATACAACCTCATAAATAGTAATAATGGAATCCAAAGTAGTAACAAAAATGGAATTTACTATACACCAAAAGGATGGTATATTTAAACCAAAACATGTAATAATGGAATTTAGATAAAATGGAATATGTCCATATTTAATGAAATAAAGGTTTTACACCTAAATATAAAAACAATGCGTCTGTCACGTTTGAAGGAAAATAATTTTATAAAAACAATATACATTTGTAACACTCAACTTGATCAATTATTTTATGTCGTTATGCTACTTAAAACCTGTAAAACTATGTATTCATGAGTCGGAGAGACATGCTAGAATGGATACACCTCTCTTATATAACATGTTAAAAAATACATTCATAGTTATAGAGAGAAAAAAATATTCACTTTCTATACTTATCAATCAAAACAAATTTTTTTAGGATTGAGAGAGTGGCTCTTTACAAAGTAAACTATACCATTTCCATAATAAAATATGGTGAGAGATTTCACAATCCATTTTGATTTATAACATTTACATTCTAAAGATATTTTCATAGTAAGACATGTTTTACAACCTAAAAGTGGTTCTCATCCCGTTATCACTATAGAATCTAGTTAAACATGCCAAATTATGTGATTTCAATTTTCCATTAATAGTCTTGTTTAAGTGTAAAAAATATTTATTTATACTCACAATACATATTTATAAACAAAAATTAGTTTTAAGCATCAAACAAACCTCGAAAGTGAGTGTCGGTCTATAGCCATTGGTTATATTGTTGCGTAAATTAGCCCAAGTGGCCACAAAATAGGCCTAAAACAAAAACAAAAATGGAACATCTAAAACTTTACCCTATTCTCTAATTTATAGTGAATCATATGAAATTGATAGAATCCAAAACCAATCACTGAGGCTCAAATGCAACTCCCTTTCAGAGTTAGTTGTCTATAATTAGTCATTTGCTATCCATCATTTTTTTAACTAATGGGCAAAACAATGGGTGCAAAAATGCATTTTTAAGGCACAAAGTAAAATTAAACATTCTACATACTCTCCATATATAATTGAATAGGTTTATAGGTCAAAATTTTCTTACAGGATTCATATGCATAAAATGTGAGGTTGTTTATGGAGGGTTAGGTCAGAAACAAGGTTGCTCCTAGCAAAGTGTTCTTCGAAGTGGCTAAAAACCCACTTTAAGAACATGTTTATCAAAAATTTTTGATGATTTTCTAGGTTAAAAAGGGGTTACCATACGATGTGAGAGAGGTTACATAATTTATGAAGGAAAAGTAATGTTCGAGAGAGCTGCAGACACAAAATCACGTACTTACGTAACTATTTACTATATCGCCAAGTATGTTGTTTTATATATGGAACTTACATAAGAAAAGTATTCAATGATGACCTAGTCCATAGTCCATGCACTTGTCTTGTTAGTTTCTATTACTTTTATCTTTCACACTTGTCACTCATACACATAGTTCTCATCGAGATCACGGGGATCCTTATCGCCTAATCTTCACTCCTTTTTCATCACTCGTCTCAGACACTAGTTCGCAGGATTGGAAACTAGCATCAGAACTCTTTTCCATCCTGGGCACCCATGTCCTCTTTATGTTTTATTATTTTTGACATTTAAGGTCGGTATTTTATGTTTTCCCATTCATATATCCCGAGGTACTATTCGGCATGTTGGGTTAATAGTGTCAAAATTCAAGAAAGAGATCCTATATAAACAAAACATAAATGCCATTATAAGGCAAATAATTCTTATCAAGGGATAGCTATCTACATACATCAAGGGATTTCATTCGGGACATTATTCTACATACACACTTCATAGGAATGGGACTTCATTCTATTACATCCACACAATTGTATTTTATCTATCTACCTCCTTTATCTTGGAATCATTGGCGCTAGGGTGACCTTGGTTACTATTACATAGATAAGCACATGGAACTACATTGGGTCTAAGATGTAGTGCATCGTATAGTCATAAGTTCACCATTGTGATAGTTGAGGATAGTTTGACCCCTCATTTTTGTCTTTTTCTTTTGTTATGTTTTGATTCCTTTTGAGGGTTTTCTAGAAGGATATTTGTGTACAAGTTTACAGATACCTCAATGATCCAAGTGCCACATACAAGAGAAAAAAATAAAACAAGTGTGAATCCCTAGTGACCACATTAGAACCGAGTTCTGAAATTTTCTACACACTCCAATGCCCTCATAGAGGTCCAAGACACCCACAGTGCCCTTGTCATACTTTAGGTGCCCTAGTCCAGCCATTTCCACCTCTACTACATTTTTTGTGGTTCGTTACGATGGTATGTGAATCTATTTCATCATATTTTCTAGTCCAAACTCACTTCGGGATAAGTAAAATTAAGATAAGTACCTTATCCCTCTCATTTCCTTTCATAGTTAAAATTAAATAATAAAATTATCACATATATTTCATTGTATATCATTTATGGCAAAAGTTATATTTTATTAAATCATACTTTATTAAATCACTTTCCTTTGGGTACACTAAAACCCTAATGGATAAGGATAGCTCTTCTCCTTCTCAGCTAGTCATGCCTCATGTGAGTATCAATCCTATCTATGATGAAACAACCATAGCTGAACTCACCACTCTATATCACAATGTTATTCTTCCATATGATACTCAAAGAAAAATCTTAGCTAATGAATGCAATGTGAATACTAGCTTTGATCATTCTACCATTATCATTTTTTCTAATATGACAAGATTTTTGGTTGTATACCTTGTTATTCAGTAAGCCAAACTCTTCCTTTTGTTATTTGTAATGAGAAATTAGATGATGTTATTATTATTTTTATTTTTAATCTTGATGATAATGCTTTAGTTAAAAAATAGGATGACAATACTGAGATGTGCATGACGATGTTTCTCATACTAGTCAAGATGATTCTATAGCTGCATCTCATACTCCTTGTATTTAAGAAAATGTTTCTTATGATGCATTGAATACTAGTTCTCCTACTTTATTATATGTCGATGATACGCTTAATTAAATCCTTCCATTTGAATATATATATGATATTGATGATACACATACTAGTAATGATTCAACTTCTTTGTATATTGTTGAATTTGACTTTTCTACTCTGCACTTTCATCTTCTTCTAAGATTATCTCTAGCAGCATGCATGATTCATCTCCTTCTATTACATCATCTCCTACTAATGAATTCTATGCTATTCCTACTACTCATATCAACACTCCATGCGCCTCACCACATGTAACTTCTTGAGAACCTACATATAGCATGCCTTTAGCATCGACATCTTCCATTTCTTCTCTTTACATCCCTATGAACACTCATAATGGAAAGATTCAACCACTCAATACACTAATCACATCTATTGTAATTCCTTCACATGATATTTTATCAATCATGCATATTTTTGGTCAATTACAATCTCAGGTTCAATCTCTCATACTTGAGAAAAGCCTATTATGCTTCTATCAATAACAATTCTTTAAATGGAAAGCCTATTCTGAAAAAGATTCAAAATTCAACATTCCCTAAGGATTTCATTATGCCTAAATTTTCATTCTTTGATTATCTTTGAAATCCATATTCACATCTCAAGCATTACCATATAGATATGGCTTCATACTCTAATGACCGAATGTTGTTCAAATCCTTTTTTCTTAGTCTTACAAATGACACTCTTCAATTGTACACACATCTACCCCCTTGAATCTATTAGTACCTATTGTGAGATGGAGGAAGCCTTCCTTCGACACTTTATACTCAAAATAGTCCTAAAGTCACATATGATCATCTACCTGGCTTGCATCAAGGCATAATAGAACCCATTATTGATTACATTTTTACTTCATTGCTAACATGCATCAGTTAGTCTTCCATCCCATTGACCTAGAAAATCAATTCATCTTCTATCGTGGTTTGATTCCTTCTTTGAAACAACAATTTCAATATGACACATGTGAATCATTCACACTCTTATGCTATAAGGTTATTGATCTAGAAAAATATCTCATTGTTTCACATGGTATAAATCCTCCTCCTATCATTTCTATTGTTGCTTCATCTAGTTCTTCTCCACTCCCATCTATTGAGCATCCTACACTATCCTCATCTCCTCCACCTCGCAAGATTCTTTAGTCTTCTCCATTTCATAAGTGTATTTCATCTCCTCCTCCACATCGGGATCCACCTCATACTTCTACATGTGTTTCACATGATCCATTACACTTTTCTCATCACACTAGACCTCATGATGTGTTGTGCACCTTTCTTGAAAAGCATTTAATTCACTTACCTTATAATCAACATCATCCACCTCATCACTTGTAATGCTAGCATGATTTATCTTACAATAACTATCATAATATAAATGGACATTGAGACAATGACTGATGTACCCTTCATGATCGCTTGCAACAATTAGAAGATAAGGGTGTCACTTTATTTGGCTCTTGATCTTATGAGAACTTTATGTCTCCACTTTACTTTGGCATGTTGTTACTCTAATTAATTTATCTCCTTCATCTATTTCTAGGGTTATTATTCATCCACCACTAATGGTTATTTCTCATTGCACTCTCCATCTCATCCATCCACCATTGCATCATTTCATCCATTGCATCATGTTACTACTACACTACTACTACACATTAGCTTCTACAACCCTCGAATCTCCACTTCCAGTGGTGCATCACCCATCATTGGTACCATTTCATCTAGCAATCAATTTGGTTCATACAATCATGCTACTTACTCACCACATGCTCTCACCGCTCCACATCAGTTTGGTCTTTGGTATGTGATTTCTATCACCTTACCCCCCGATGATGCACTCATGTTGGTACGGTTCTTATGTAACTAATTAAGGGGTTTTTATAATAATAACCTCACTTCATCTCTTCCGCTACACTCTTCATCAATCTATATACCTCGAACACACTATCATATAACTTATTGATGGCACACTCTTGCTTTATGGTTCATTCTTTATTGTTGAGGGGTCTTATATAAATGAACCTTATCATCCATACATTGGGGGAATTACTATTCTCCTTCCCCCATCTTCATCATAATAACATGCGCTTCATTACACTATTACGACCATCTCATACTCTTACACATTATTCTTTTTTACTTTATCATTCATCAAAAATTTATTCATACATACAATACACTTTTTCACAATCACACTACATACATCATCTATCATCATATAAGCTATCCATCACTTATCTATCTATAATCACATTAATCATCAATTATTGCTGAGTCAACATCAAAATCTACACATTGTAAATTAATTCAAAAATAAGAACAAACAAAAATCACGTATCACTAACAACAATAATCAATGCCTCATACACCAAGAATATATATATATATATATAAAATTCACAATCATAGTTACAAAAATCTCATCGGTGGGGAAATCACCCCACATCGATACATCTATACATATCATATCTCATCATCACTATCACTATATGCCACTATGAGAGATATAGAACTAGAAGGTTTAGCCCTCACTCTACCCCATTAATAGTGGCACCTATATCTACCCACCTTCCTATGCAATAGTGTCACCTCATTTGAATTTTCTTCAAAGTGACCCTATAACTTGGAAAACCATACAAATATATCATGTTTTAGGGGATCCCCAACCTCAGCCTCTCTATGTCATGGTGTCTCCTCATGCAACTCATACCTCTCACTTAGTAGCAAAGTACACATTGGTGTTGTTATCACCATTGGCTTAAACAAATGGGCATGCTTTCTTGTAAGAACATCCACACACTCTAGCATACCTCCACCCACAAGTACATCAGTGGGCACATTACACATCAATGTGCAGATGGATGTGTTTATAATCAATGACCAATATGCATCACTTGTATCTACAAATTAACACATTAGAAAAATATGCAAATTACACAATAATATAATCAATCAAAAACATAACTATACACACACTTTAGTGATATCTATCATATATTCTCCATCACATCACTACATGCTTACTTTAAACTCAATGTTCATTCTCATCATCATGTCCCCTTTCACTGAAAGGGATGCTATATACTCGTACATAATGTGAAATACCACACCACTTTCTTATGATCCGCCCTAAAGACCTCATATGGGGGCAACAAGCATAAAATATCTCCATGAGTAACAAATAAATCAATCACATACATTCAAATGTGACAAAATTCAATCACATCAATCAATCAACATGAACACAACTCATTTTTATCCTCCCATATGACCTAACTTGGGAGTTACATCACCACTTTCCCAGATGACCTAACATGGGACATTATTCTACATTTTACAACTGCTTCTAGATAACCTAACCTGGAAGCCACCACATACACATTATAACAACACCCATGGAGTGATGGGGGAAATTAGACATCATTGAATTTCCTATAATAATCCTATATGGGTTATTCACTTTTGATAAAAATTGGATCCAAAATCTAGTATTTTTCCATCTATAAAGTGGCTAGACCTTTTGAGGATGTAGTTAAAGTTAAAGGATAAAACTAGACCTCTCTCCCTACACTCTTCCTCTGGCGGCAGGATGCCTAAATCCTCATTTTTTCACACATCCACAATAGGGTTGGGAACTAATCACTCCCTACCAAAACACATCTCAATCAATTACAAAATAAAAATATCCAATTACTCAATATCAAAATCATCAATCTCGTTTAGTGTTCCTCATAACAGATGTCACCTTTTCGTTCACGTTGTATGGATCGACATGCTGATCCATGGTTCACTATGATATGTGTTCTCACTCGAAATGTACTTATATCACATTTCGTGTCTAATTCGCAAGATGAGCCTCTCTAGACTTCTCTCAAGTATGTATCGTTATCTACTTTATGTTACCGAGCTTTCGCTCAACAACATAAAGTGGGAGAAAATGTAGATACATAATCACACACTTATTACTATTTACTATATCCGCCAAGTATGTTGTTTTATATATGGATATTGTGTGAGAAAAGTATTCACCAATGACATATTCCATATTTTATCCTCTTGTATTATTAGTTTCTATTTCTTTTATATTTCATGCTTATCACTTATACACACAATTCTAGTCATGTCACAAAGATCACTCTTGGTTAGTATTCGCTCATTTTTTGTCACTTGTCTTTCGACACTAGCACCAGGAATAGACACTAGCCCCAAGCACTCTCGTCCATTTGGGCACTGTCTCCTCTCTATGTTTGATCTTATTTTTAACATTTGAGGTTGGTATTTTCAGTTTTTTCATTCGTATCATGTGGTACTATTCGCCATGTCGATTCATTAGTGTTGAAATTTTGGCAAGAGATCTCTATATAACACAACATATATACCATTATAAGGTGGATAATTTCTATCAAGAGTTAGCTATATACGTACATCAAAGGACTACATTTGGGTACATTATTCTACATATACACTACATAGGAAGGGGAGTTTATTTTATTCCATCCACTCATTTATGTTTTATCCAAGTATCACTCGTTATATTTACGTCGTAGGCATGCATGAGGGAAGCCTAGGAGTAATATTACACACATAAGCACATAAAAGCGACATTGGGTCTAAGATGTAGTGCAATGCTAAGTCGTAAGTTCACCATTGTGAAAACTAAGGACAGTCCAACCACTCATTTTGTATCTTTATTTTTTAGGATTTGATGTCTTTTTTAGGGTTTTGCGGGAGGATATCTATGTCCAATTTTATGGATACCTTAGGCATCGAAACGTAATATATAGGTGAAAAAGGAGAATAATTTTGAATTTCTAGTGACCATATTGGAACTAGGTGAACTAACCTTTCTGTAGACTCCAATGCCCCACAGAGGTTGTGGGTGCACAGAATGATCCAAAAATAATCAAGTTTTTATCTACCTGATCTCGGACCCTTATAGGCTTTAAATATTTGCTGAAAATTTTCTCCTTTTAAGTAATCAATTTAAAAATTAATGCAAGACAATAAAGACAATTACACAATGATTGATTACAAAGTTCAGCAATTACCTACGTCTTTGGGTTCTTATCGAACCATTCCACTAGTCAAAACTTGTAAGTTACAATAGTACTTTCACAAGAAAACCTAATGGAAAATATTAAGAAATTTCTTAGAAGAATATCCAGACCTTCGGATGATAAGGGTGAAAGATAACACCCGACTTCCACCTTCCTAGTGTATTCGGCAAGCTCTATGGCATCAGCTCTACTTTTCATAATCCTCCCGATTCTTGATCGCCTTCCAGATGCTTCGTAACACCCTATGGCACTCTGGTTGATATTCCAAGATTCACAATAATTTGGTGTGGTGCTATGGGACGACTAGGTAGTATTAATAACTCCTAGCCACAAATATTCCATCTAATATTGCCTAAAATAATAGGCCAATAGACAATATTTGTCTATAGTAATTTTAGGAATTTAATATAGTTTTACAAAACTATATTAAAATTTCCCTATTACTAAATCTGACACATCCCACAAATAAGCTTAAAAAATAATAAGCTTCTCGGGCTAATGTGTGTCCATTACAAAAGAATGGGTTCCCTATTTATACAATTTTAGGGCCCTTAAAATAATGCACTAAAAATTATCTATAGGCTATTTTTAAACCTTAGCCCGTAGCATTTTGGATATGCTTATCCCATATTAGAGAGGATTACATGTTTAATGGGTTAAAATCCCAATTTGAGTGGCTAAGGAGAAGTGGGTGGTTTGCATGTTGATGTGGGTGTAATATCCCACATTTGGTGCCACTTATATTTGGGTAAGGTTTTAATAACCCTTACCCACTCCATTATTCACGTGGAGCTTACCACGCATGGGCCTAGCCCCCCCCAACACCACTTCACCTCCTCTCCTCACGTGGAATCTTCCACGCATGACATTACATGCCTTCACCATGTGGACATAACCTAGCATGTTGGTGGTTATGTGTGGTCGGTTGGTTTATGTGGGTAAGTTAAGGTTTAATGTTTCATATATATATATATATATATGCGTGGCATTTGGAAATAAGTATGGAAAATAATTACAAAGTAAAATGTAACTCGATCCATGTATGACTTAGATAATTAGCTCGATGTCATCCCTTGATAGGAAAATTGATCATATTCAATTCGTGGTGGCAAGCCACATGGTGGCTTGTGGACCCACCACATCGGCAATAATACCATAGTCCACACGGCGGCCGGGCTCCCCTCCGTAACAAAAGTTGAGCCTCTTGTTCCAATGAGCTATCTTTTACGACCATCAAAGACCGGAGATCAAAAACCAACAAATGACTCCCTTTTCCTTTTCACCACATGTCATAGTGCCATTGGTCCAATATTGACCAGTTGACCATAGTTGACTTTCTTGTTGACTAAACTTTGACCGGACATATCTAGAGCTCCCGATGTCCATTTTTCACATTCTCATAGTCGATGGAAAGATCTTAATATGATCTTCTACATTGAAACAATTTAGGGATGTTTAGAGAACCTTCAAAAATGATCCCCGATCAATGCAAGTGCCCTTGTCCTACTCACGCCTTTGGTCCAACCATTTCCACCTCATTACTTTTTTCTATGGTTCCTTATGATGGTTTGTGTTTGAGTTTCATCATATTTTCCAATCCAGACTCATTTCGGGATAAGTGAAATTAAGATAAATACCTTACCCCTCTCATTTCCTTTCATAGTTAAAATTAAATAAATTGTTTAACATTTATATTTCATTGTATATCATTTATAGCAGATCTTTACATTTAGATTTTAATAAAATATTCATATTTTATTAAATAAGAGAATATTATTGTGTGCTCATTTTAAGAGGTGATAATGAACAAAAAATATGTCGATTCTAGTAGATCATCACATTCAATAAAATGAAAGAAATTTGATATAATAAATTTACAAAAAGATTTGTAAACAAAGAGTAACAATATCATATTATGTCTCATGGAAATCTACATTGTACAATTAGAAAGTTCCTTTCTTATATAGGCAAGGGAGATCAAGGAAAAAACTAGACAAGAAATAACTAGTGAAGACTATAGATTAAAACTAGTCAAGACCATATATCAAACTAGTCGGGACCATAGATAAAAATAAAGAACTATACCTAACAGATAGAAAATATCCTCATTAATATATATCTAAGAAAAATGAAATATCCACACACAAGTGGGTGAGGATAACTAAAATAAAAGTTAAATAAAGTATTCGGGTGAACATGAGCTAAGGTAAACAACCTACTCTAACAAAGTGTTTATCATGATTTGAGGGTTGTATAAAAATTAGTATTTTTGTTATAGAGTGCATTTATCAATCTAGTTTGGCTATTACAAGACGTCCACTAATGGTGTACATGCTACAAGTTTATTTATGTCAAGTTAAAGGTCCATTATTTTGAGATAACATCCAAACCATGACTATTCATGGCTCTAGTTTTACATTGTATGAAAAATTGTTTTATGAGGTTGTTATTGCTATCCCAAATTTTCCCAAAGCAACTTTGGTCAAACACGACCATACAGATAATCGATGGCACGATTAAGACTTGCACACTCACATTCAAATCCAATGACTAAGGGACAAGTGAGCTCGACTCAAGTAAAGAGAAGGGTCAAAAGAGGCTAATGAACATCAAAAGAGTCCAGAGCGTACAAGAGAGAATTAGAGGAAAGAATAAAAGTTTTGGGCTTCAGGAGTTAGCTCGAGGCAAAACAACAGACTTGTGGAAATCACCACATGTCCTAAAGGCACAATTCCAAAAGGAGCGGTGAAACAAAGACCCCAAATAAGCACACGAGGCACCACGTGGTTGGATTGATGAAGGAGATAAGAGCTCGAAGCCTCCACACGTCATCCCGATGCAACTTCAAAAAGTAGGTTTAAAAGGGAGTTTCTAAATGAGTGTCAATCTATCATGTAGCCGTGGTTTTGAGTCAAAGTTTCACCTTGATAGTTAAAAAAGTCTCAGGTCAGCAGAAGCCTCCATACATCCCAATGATGCATCTCCAATGATCATAGTCCAAACAGGGTCCATGGATGAGCGCGGGCTCGCCACATGGTCGAGAATCCAAATGGAGGCGGAGATAGTGGAAAAGTCAAAATGGGGTAGATCTAGTGGAAGGTGCCACATGTTGACTTAACACAACCTCAAAGAAAACTTCGAAGGTGGAACCCCAAACAAGTGAAGACTCTCCACATGTCTTAGACTCTAAATGAGGATAGAGCCGACCATTTAAAGTGACTAAGTATAAGAGTATCGGAAAAAGCCTCCACATGTCTCATTGGCGTAACACCAAGGATGATTCAAAAGTGCGAGAGACTCAAATGAGCACCAAATCTCCATGTTTCTAGGGTCCAAAAGTCAAAAAGGAGAGACATGGTGGGCCCAAAGCGAGTAAGTATAGAGAGCAGCGGATAATGCCACATGTCTCATCAGCACAAATTCAAAGGGGTGACCCAAGACAGAGACTTAGACAAATGTGGGCCTTCCGCATGTCATAGGCCGAAAGGGGTAGGCTAAAATTGAATAAGTATAAAAGGTAAGTGGAACAAGCCATGTGTCATCGCGATGTAATTTCAAAATTTCAATTGGAGTGGGTTCCCAAATGCATGTTGAGCCTCTACTTGTCTTGGGTTAGACATATGGCCCTGCCAAGCAAAAAGGTCTTAGTTGAAACATAAGAAATAAGGAAGAGTAGTGGAAGGAGCCATGTGTCAGCACGACGCAATATTAAAAGGGTCAAAGCATATAACTCATTTTTTAAATTTTTATAGTATTTTTAACTATTTATTTACTAATTAGATTTTAAAATATTTATGGGCCACAAAGTGGGACACACTTGTATGCTTTGACCCACCGTAAAATTTAGAGTGGGTTCTATATGTATGAGCCTCCATGTGTCTAGGGTCGGAGATGGCCCCTAAGCGAAAAGGACTTAGCCAAAACACTCGAAATAAGACAGAGTAGCGAGAAGGTGTCACGTGTCTCTCTCGGCACAATTTCAAAGGTGTGATTGAGGAACCGGGTCCTAAAGGAGCGTCAACCCACCACATGTCCCAGAGTTGAAAAGGTAAAGTCACCGTTGAAAATTCCAAATCCTCTGGAGGCCGCCACATGTCTCATATGTGCAACATCAAAGGGAAAAACACAGGGGGTTTCAAACATGTGCGAATCCTTCACATGTCTCGGAGTCAAACATAGCGCCTTCACCGAGAAGAAAGAACAAAGGGTAGAATACAAAGAAGACAGAGGATCGGTGGAAGCCACCACATGTCGGTTGGTGTGATTTCAAGAGTGAAAGGAAGGAGCCAAATATTTAAGATGCATGAGGCTGCCACATGGACTTAGTACGGATAGACTCTTTTAAATATTGCACACCTAGCCAAAGGGTCTTCAAAAGACCATATATTTTGATTGAAAGCTTAGATTTGGGTGGGAGAAGACTTTTTGGAAAGGTCTCGACATCTTCTATGGTATGGATGCCTATAATCCTAATTTTGAGAAGGTTAAGTGGGAAAAAATGGAAAACCATCTTCATGCCATTAATGAAGGATCTAATCGATTCAACCACCTGGATTTGATTTGATCCACCGTTCTTCCTTCTTCAACATGCTAAAGGGACATGAAGCGGTAGACTTGATAGATTGTAGGGTAGGGGATTTAAAGGATGGTGTTTGATATTTCAGAGAAACATTCAATGCATCGTAGGGGTGGTTGGAACAGAGTTCAAATTCTTCCCTGCTCTCTCTCTTATTCTTCCTATATATTCAACGAAGGGATATTTTCTCATGGTTGGTCATTATTTCTCTTTGCTCCCCTCTATCTTTCTTCCCTAGGATAGAAAGTGGAGCCTAAATCTCTCTCATGGCTTTGTAATGGAATGTTCTTGCCTCTTTCCCACCGATGATGTACCATGTAATATTTGGAGTAATAGAATCTATTTCGTGATGCATTTATCCATCCTTGACTCATTTTATTGTCTCTTCTTACCTCTAATCATTCAGAGGTGTACTACTGTGCATAGTCTAATGTTCGTTGTAGGTTCTAGAAGCTATGCTTAATGAGTCTTTAAGTGGTGTTCTGTGTGACATTTATCTTTGGTATGTGGTGCATCTTTTCCACCCTCTCCTCTGCTCACCTCTCTTGTACTTCAAGTAGTCGGATCTGTGATCATCCACTTCCTTTTCTGGTGTATCACTACTTAGTATATGATCTCTTTCTCTCTCTATCTCTCTTTGTCTCCTTGTCTCCTTAGACTGGCTAGATTAGGATAGATTAGGTTCTACCTACACTTGAGCAGCTTGTGGTAGGTAGATTAGGAAGAAAGAACCAACTTTCTCCGGAGGTCCAACTCAAGTTTGCAAGTCCCAAAACTTGAGATTTGGTCAAATGTTGTGCAATCACACTAAATGCCCCAATCGCACATGAGTCCATTTGGGGGTGTTGTGATTCTACACTAATAGTTTTGGCACACCTAGTGGGATAGGTCTGTAGCACCTTACCACTTCATCTTAGCAATTTGGTGTGTTCTTGATAAGATTCAACCTTTTGAGGCATATGCAAGCACATCGGTGACTCGATCTAGTCAATAACCCATCTCTCGAAGTTGGAGACCTTTCCCATCCATTTCCACCGATCTTCATTCATATTTCTTTGCACATATTTCATATTCTTCCATTCATGAAGTTGTGCAATCATGACTTCATTTCCCTCTTGGAACTCACACTTGCAGCAACCATGATGCATCCAACCTCGAATGTATTTTAAAACTCCTCCAAATTAACATTATGTTTAGATCCGAACAATCATGCTTACCCATATGAGCGGTGGTCAAAACAAGTTTTTCCATGAAGCTTATCAAGAACAAGGGGATGCATACAATGGTGACAGCTACATGGAAATAGTTGATCTACTGGAGAAGATTCGAGGGATGGAGACTAGCATGGTATAGTCTAGGCCACAACACAGATGAAAGAATTCTAAATTTGTTATCGGGCACCTTGTCCATGGGCCGGCCCTATGCTAAGACATTACTGACCCTCAGGAGAAGATTGACTTCATGGTTGAAATGTTTCCCCAACTTGCGCAATGGAATGAGGAGATTGAGGCTTATGAGTTGGACACAAGACAACCTTGTCAATGGGTAAGTCCACCACCTCCTAGCTTTTCTTTTCCTCTTCCTCAAACTCCATCATTTCAGCATGATCAAGAGTCAAGCCCCTCACTTGCTGCCCCAAGTGTTGATTTCTCTTCTCCACCTCCCAATCTTCCATCTCATCCCAATTCTTCTACCCTTTTCCCTTCCGGATCTATGTCCCCCAACAAGAGCCAAAATAAATACCTTCCCTCTACCACAAACAAGGAAACAACTAGTGGAGACCCCACCCACCACTCCTCTTACTTTCCCAAGTCCATGTTGGGAAGAGACTCGAAAGACCAGCCAAAGAGAACATCAAGCGAGAGGATCCCAATAGAGAAGAAATGATAATATGAAGAGTTGGGATATTAGATTTGAGTTGACAAAGATTCCCTTGTAGGTTAAACCTATGGAGGAGGCTAAGGGTAAGCCACAAGTGGTGGAGGCTCAACCACAACACAATCGGGGAAGAGGGAGCTACTCCAAATGCAAAATAAGAGGATTACATTCCAGTGTGGAGAAGGACCATACAATTTTAGAGGCCCCAATGTGGAGGGGAAATAGAAGAACCTTCAATTTTTCCTCCCACTTCATCCCCTTCAAGCTATTATGTTGAAGAAGAGTTTGAGCCTTCAAACTTCATATTTTTGAGGAAGAGGGGAACCATGGTGAGCAAGTTTCAGATCGGGAGGACACCATGGAGGAGGTAGAGCACATGTAATAAGAAAACAAGGAGATAAACTACTTGTCAGACTTGGAGGATTGCTTTGATGGAGAGGATCCTGAGGAGATCACGTCATTTTCTCCTCCATCATCCACCTTCCAAGCATATGAGCCTATTGCCATGAAGGAGAACATCCAAGTGCAACAATCTGCACTTCATAATAGCTCTCTAAAACCAAGGTTGGAATACCATGATCTTCCATGTTCTTCACAGGAGAAGGAAGTAAAAGGGAACAAGGATCCCATCTCTCTCATTCCTCTCACACCATCTACCCAAGAAGGTCAGCAAGAAGACTCCATTCTTGGGGTTGAAGTTTAAAACAATGGGCACATTCAAAGGATTAGATTGTTCCCTATCGTGTACTTGACTTCATTGAAGCCAAGGAGAAGCCAACACCACGGTCATGCCCACTTCAAGGCATGGGGATGAGTGTCCGAGTAGTAAGGATCAGCTGTAATTGCGTCTTCATTCAAATGTAGAGAAACTAAAAGAGGAATTTGTTTTACTTCCTATTGATACCTTGATTATTTGGGTGGAAGTTCGACCTCCGGTAAGTTTTTCACTCATAAAAGCAGCCATGTTTAGTGCCAAATCATATACATGGCCGCATTTTATGACAAAGGGATGTTATTTCTCCTTGCCTTTGGCGGGATTTGTTTAGAGCTTTTCTTAGTTAGGGTTAGTGTAGGAGTAGGAGTAAATTTTCTTTCAGCATAAGAAGTTCCTTATACACTTTGTATGTCTCACTTGAGGCGTGTATGATTTGATCTTTTTACATAGTGCATGTTGTTGTGTTTTTTTTCTCGAGGTTATACCACGATGTAGTTCATCATGCCATATAGTCCATTTAAGGGACAAATGAAATCCCTAGGTCAATTTGTTTTTACTCTCGAAGCCTTGTTTCAAGATTTCTTATGAAAATATAGAGTGCGGATGCGTGCGGGCAAACTTAGGGTCAAGAAAAACATAGAAAAGGAAGGAAATCAAGATTCTATTTTGAGAAAAGGGTCAAGAGTACTAGGCTATTATTTGTGACTCCATGCCCAATGGATGGAACAAGGCTACTAGTATCTTCATCTAGCAAGAATATGTCCCTATGAGTTTCCAAATTTTATCCCAATTTTTTTCCCCGACATGTTTGGTCAAACATGACCCGGACACATAATCGATGGCATGATTGTGCCGCACACTCACATTCAAATCCAATGACCAAGGGAAGGGTGAGCTGACTTAAGTAAAGAAGCAAGGTTAAAAGAGGCTAGCAACATCAAAATAGTCCAGAACCCATAGGAGAGAATTAGAGGAAAAATCAAATTTTCATGCTTCGCATAGAGTTAGCTCGGGGACGAACACCGGACTCATGAAAATTGCCACGCATCCTAATGGTGCAATTCCAAAAGGATCAATGGAACAAAGACCCCAAGCCTATCTACGAAGTCACCATGTGAGTCGAGTCAACGAAGGAGATAAGAGATGCAAGAGCCTCCATGCATCGCCTTGGCACAACTTTAAAAAGTAGGTTTCAAAGGAGTTTCTAAATGAGTTCCATTCTGCCACGTAGCCGGGGTTAGAGTCGAGTCTCTTTCGATAGTTGAAAATTCTTTGGGGTGAGTGGAAGCCTCCATGCATCCCAATAGTTCATCTCAAAGGTTGAAGTCCAAACAGGGTCCATGGATGAGTGCGGGCTCGCCATGTGGTTAGACTCCAAATGGAGGCGAGAGATAGTTAAAAAGTCAAAATGGGGCAAAGCTAGAGGAAGGTGCCACATGTTGACTCGGTGTAACTTCAAATACAAACTCCTAAGGTGGAACCCCAAACAAGTGCATGCTCTCCGAGTGTCTCAAACTCAAAATGGGGATAGAGCCAGCCATTTAAAGCGACTAAGTATAGAGTATTGGTAGAAGCCTCGACGTGTCTCATCGATGCAATACCAAGGTTGTGTCAAAAGTGTGGAGAATCAAATAAGCACCAACTATCCATGTGTCTAGGGTGTAACAGAGTCAAAAAGGATAGACAGGCGGGCCTAAAGTAACTAAGTATAGAGAGCTAAACAAGTGCATGTGTCTCATCAATGCAAATTCAAGGCATGACCCAGAGTGAGAGTCGATGAGCGGGTGCCTTCCACATGTCCTAGGCCAAAAGGGGGAAGGTTTGAATTAGCTAAGTACAAAAGGTAAGTGAAGGAGCCACATGTCAATGTGGCACAATTTCAAAAGTAAAATTGAGCTAGTTCCCAAATGTGTGCCTGAGCCTCCACGTGTCCAGTGGTCGACGTATGGTCCCGCCTTAAGAAAAAGGACTTAGCTAAAACACTAAGAAATAAGGAAAAGTATTTGAAGGAGCCATGTGTTAGCATGGCACAATTTCAAAATTAAAATTAGAGAGTGGGTTCCCAAATGTACATTGAGCCTCCACATGTCCGAGTGGTCGAACATATGGCCCCGTAAAGAAAAAAAGGACTTAGCTGAAACACTAAGAAAGAAGATAGAGCAGCGGAAGGCACCACGTGTTTCTTTGGTGCGATTTCAAAGGTATGGCCTAGGAGGGAGTTCCCAAATGAGCATCAACCCACCATGTGTCCCGAGAGCTCTGAAAAGTTAAATTCACCCATTGAAAATTCCACGGTTTATGGCGGCCACCACATGTCTCATCTCGTGCAATTTCAAAGGGAAAAACCTCAGGGCAATTTCCAAATGTTAGCAAAGCCTCCACATGTCTCAGGTCAAACACATCACCTCCTCCAGCAAAAAGAACTAAGGGCAGAATACAAAGAACATAGAGGAGCTGCGGAAGCCACCCTATGTCAGTTCGGTGTGATTTTAAGAGCGAAAGGAAGGAGCCGAATCTTCAAGATGCGTGAGGATGTCATATGGACCCATCATGGATAGAATCTTTTAAATATTGCATGCCCAGCCCAAGGGGCTTTAGAAGGCTATATCTTTTTATTGAAAGCTCAGATTTTGGCGGGAGAAGACTTTTTGGAAATGTCTCGACATCTTCTATGCCATGAGAGCCTAAAAACCTAATTTTGAGAAGGTTAGTTTTGTAAAAATGGAAAACGTCTTCATGCCATTCATGAAGGATCTTATTGCTTCAACCACCGGATTTGATTTGATCCACCATTCTTCCTTCTTCAACACGCTAAAGAGACATGAAGCAGTGGACTTGATAGATTGTAAGTGGATTTGTAGGGGGAATTGAAGGATGGTATTTGATATTTGAGAGTAGGATTTAATGCATGGCAGGGGTGGTTGGAACAAATTTTGAATTCTTCCCTCCTTTCTCTCTTATTCTTCCTATATATTGTAATGAGAGGTGCATTTTCTCATGGTTGGTCATTTTTCTCTCCTTCCCCCTCTCTCTTTCTTCCCTAGGGTAGAATGTGGAGTCTAAGTCTCCTCTCATGGATTTGTAATGGAATTTTCTTTCCTCTTTCCCACTGATGATGTACCATGTAAGCTGTTGGAGCAATAGAATCTATTTCGTGATGCATCTGGTCCATCATTGGCTCATTTTATTGTCTCTTCTTACCTCTCATCATTGCGGGGTGTACTATGCATACATTGATGTTCGTTATAAGTTCGGGAGATGTTCTTAATGGGTCTTGAAGAGGCGTTCCATGTGACATTTATCTTTGATCGGTGGTGCGTCTTGTCCACCCTCTCCTCTCGCTCACCTCTCTCTACTTCGTGAAGTTGGATCTCGTGATCAGCTACTTCCTTTTATGGTGTATCACCACTTAATATAGGCTCTCTTTCTCTCTTTCTCTCTCTCTCCTTGTCTCCTTGGAATGGTTAGATTAGGATAGATTAGGTTCTTCCTGCATTGGAGTAGCTTGTGGCGGGTAGATTAGGAAGCAAGAACCGGCTTTCTTCGGAGGTCCAACTCAAGTTCACTAGTCCCACAACTTGAGAGTTGGTCAATTGTTGTGCAATCACACTAAATGCCCCACTTTCACATGAGTCCATTCGGGGTTGTTGTGATTATGCATTAACATTATGTTATTTAGTAACACAACATCCAAAATAAGATCAATTCCATATTTAATTTTTAACTATTGTAAAACAATGAGAATTTAAGAGAAAGTACAAAGTAGGATTGAATCCATTTCTGGATGAGATGGTAGTAGAAACTATCATGGAGATCCAGTTAGTTTGCACATGTACTCTTAGAGACATCAAATACTCCAATTGTTTTTCCACCAGTTCAAAAATATTTAGAAATATAGTATAAAAAAATAGTCACCCTATTCCAAAGCCTTAATTTTGAAGCAAGAAAATAGAATGCTTGCAAAGGTTTTGGAATTTCATTTTAACATTGCCATTTTTATTTTCTTGAAAGTTTCTAAATCCTTTTCACATAATTTTTTTTTGTGCATATTATGAAATCATTACATTCCATGAGAGATCATTTCTTTGAGGCGGTTTGTGAAATAGTTTTTGTGCCTTATCTTTTCTCCCACATTTTTATATAAGTCCACCACAACATTTTCTATTACAATATCGACAAAATATGTGAACATCCTCACAATACATGAACATCCTAATAAAACATTGACACTAGTGATATGTATTTTATTTCACATACCCAACAAATAAATCCATGCAACCTCCATAGTTTCATTGGCACATTAGAGATAAGTTTAAGAGTTTCGTCAAGATATAAGGATTGATTAAGAAGTTTGGTTTTACAACATTCATTTACATTTTCTTAAGTAGTTCTAATGCCCTTTTACACAAATCCATTTTGTGTATAGCTTGTTATCCTTGGACAATGAGAAACACATTTTTTAAGGCATTTTTCCAAATGGTTCTAATATATATCTACCATAACCATGCAACTAGAGCATTTGCCACATGTCCCTACCCTAACTATAGCCAAAGAGACCACGTTTTTAATTTTTATTTCCATGTTGATGATAAATTTTAGAGCTTCCTTAAGACATTTGGGTACAACATGCTGAAGAAACAAAAGAATGAATCATCCATAGTTAGGTTCTTCTCCAAGTGACCCATTGTACAAAAACCCTTTTTTCATTTTTCTTTATAAGACATCCACAAAAATGTTGTGCCTAAGAAGTTAAAAATATCAAAAATTAATCATGCATAATCAATGCACACTCCAATCACACCATCAAATTTATGAACGCCCATACTTGCTCTAGAGCTCCCATTTTAGAACATAAAGGGATGAACACTAAAACAAATGTGGGCTAGTTTTTGTATTAGCCACAATGTTTAAAAGATTCCATTTTGCTATAGGATGGGAGGATACGAGGCTAAGAAAATGATGGAAAATGTTTTGGATTTTTTTGTTCGTTTTTATTGCATTTTCTTGAAAACCTTCCATAGCCTCCTTTAGCAGGCCCAACAACATATAAAGAGAATAAAAACTTAAAACCCATTTTCCCTAATTTACCCTCCCACAATTTTTATTTCAAATTGTTTTTAAATACATTATATAAATCCTTAAATTTTATTATTACCATTTCATATATTATTTAAATTGTATATATACATTTTTATTTCCTTTTATTTAAACATTCCATTCAACAGTCTAATAACCTTTCTATTCATATAACCATTAAGCTTGTGCACCCCATATAGGCTATAAGGTCTCGTGACAAAGATCATCGACATGATTACATTGAACCAAAATGCTTCACGACTAGGAGTGATGAAGCTAAAATGGAAGGGGCACTACACACATATTGTGAACATGTCACTTAATATGGACATGACAAATAATATCTATATTTATGAGGCATTGAACCCTTATTATTAGTATTACACTTCATTTAAGAATATTAGTGTTCACATATGACGTAGTACATAGACGAATATGAAAATAATATTTCATGAGAATACACATACTAATAGAAATAAAGGTACCTAGGTGTAAAAGAATGCACACTTAGTGTTTAATAGTGTTTACATGCATACATATGCATACATACATGTATACATACATACATACATATAGTATGTATGTACATACATACATACATACATACATACATACATACATACATATATATATATATACATACATACATATCTATATGTATGTGTGTATGTTGTTTATGCGTGTGTGTGTTTAAATATATTGATAAAATATGATTAATAGACACATACAATAATCGCATAATAGATAATGGTCTAATATAATTACTTTTTTGCATGACCTAACTTATTCTATTTGTTCTCAAGTCATTAATCTACTTCCAAGTTAAACTTCAACCATACTCATTAATAGTAAAAGGATATTGTTGTATAAAATTTATGTGAGATTGTTAAGAAGCAAGATGTTGAATATTTATGAGTATTACTCCATTCATGGAGAATATAAATAGTGACGGACTTGATTTATCTTGTAGGAGCAACAAGATGGATTTCATGCCAACATTCTCTTAAATAAAAACCATGATAATATATATATATATATAT
Organism: Taxus wallichiana var. yunnanensis; assembly: GCA_018340775.1. Taxonomy (NCBI): domain Eukaryota; kingdom Viridiplantae; phylum Streptophyta; class Pinopsida; order Cupressales; family Taxaceae; genus Taxus; species Taxus wallichiana. The sequence continues at coordinate 589,942,660 of CM031242.1, read as the reverse complement.
ATATATATATATATATGTCAAAGCCGTCGAGGCCTTACCTTGCCCTAGCCTACATTATTAGGCATTAGGAAATCGGTCGATCGAAACACTTCCATCAGATTACTCTCATAGAGAGTAGATTATAGAGAGAGCCTAGAGGTAGGGATCATTTCTCGACCAAAATATAACTCAACTTGAGCCCCACCCATCTTCTGAGAGTATGATAATGATACTAATTCCTCTGGTTGGGGCTAGGGGTTCCCAAATATAGCCTTTAGCCCCGTGGATCAATTTGGCCTTGGGAAATGAGCTTATATATCTACAAGGCTGAAGGCTAGATCGATCCATAGGATGAAGGCTATGTCAAGGGAACCCCTAGCCCCAACCACATGAATCACTATCAATATCATACTCTTGGGAAGATGGGTGGGGCTTGAGTTGAGTTATATTTCGATCAAGCAACTATCCTACCTCTCTCTATATCCTAATATATATAGAGAGAGTAATCTAAATGGAAGTGTTTCAATTGATTAATTTCCTAATGCCTAATAATGTAGGCTAGGGTAGGGTAAGGCACAGTGGCACACACAAACACACACACAAATATATATATATATATATATATATATATATATATATAATCATGGTTTTTATTTTAAATAATGTTGGCATGAAATTCATCATGTTTCTCCTACAAGATAAATCAAGTCCATCACTATTTGTATTCTCCATCAATGGAGTAATACTCATCAAGATTCATCATCTTGCTTCTTGCAATCTGCATACATTTCACACAACAATATCCTTTTACTATTAATGAGTTTGGTTGACGTTTAACTTGTAAGTAGAATATTTCTTTGAGAACATATAGAAGAAGTTAGGTCATGCAAAATAAAATAAAATATTAGACCGTTATCTATTATGTAGACTCTATGTGTCTATTGAATGATATTATCAACATATATGTATAGATGGTATCAATGAGAATTATTTATGCTTATGTAAAACCTTATTTCTTATAATCTTATCACCTAATTATAAAGGATATAATTTCCTTGTTAGAGGTAAAATACACAGTATGGATTTCAAGGTAATCGAGATAGGGGAAGTACTTTATTTTTTTCTCAATACTAAAATTTTCTATAAGGGAAAGCCAATAAAGTGTGAGAATGAAGATAAATTGTATGAAATTGATTATCATGATGTTGGTGGGGTATGTAAAGAAATGTATTAGATATTTGAATTGGTATAAGGTCACACATAAATCCACGACTCTTTAAATCAACCAAGATAGGTGTTATATGTTTTTGTATAATTAAATAGTTATATTTGGATTTGTAGCTTGATTTTCTGCGTGAAATCTAATGATAGTGTTACTGTCATGTATTATATCCTTAATAGATGCAATTTTATGGTAATATAATTTTTTTGTCATATAATAGTAGTCATATCAAATGTAAGTCAATCAGGTTTTATTCAAATTCGTATATTAATGTTATGGAGGGGAAGAAGTTACTCTTAATAACTACATTGAACTAAGCCTTGATTATGAAATTGTTTAATAAGAAGAAAATATACTAGAGGGTAGATGAAATGGATGAAGGAATTTGAATAATATCCTCTCGTAAGCTACTAGCAATGAGGCCATACAATTATATGGTGGATTGTTTATTCCAACGTGATTTCTATTCAATTTGTTTATAGTACTATGTTCATGCTTTCTTCTATGTTATATTCAATAAAATTGTATTGTGACATATGAGAAAGAAGCATATTCAAATAATCTATCTGTTGGGAAACAAAAGAATATTAATCAATATTGATTATTTTCCACGTAGTTATGAGCTCTAGGAAAATGAAGGATTTGTACTTGGAGGCTAAAAATATCAAGGAATTCAGTCCATCGGAGATCTATGAATATAGGGAAGATTTATAATTTAGGCCCCATGAAACTTAATAGGATTCGTATTGTAACTACTCATTTATGTCTTTAAAGAGACAACTTAATGGAGTTATACCTAGTTAATGATGTTTATTTAGGGAGTAACATTTGCAAGATATGTTCTCTTCTCCCATATTCACACCAAGAGGGAAATTTTAGGAATATTAATGTCCACACATGCTATAGTAGTTATGTGAGTGTGAAACTAATATTTAGTGAGCATTTATATTTGTAAAAACAATAAAAGTGTGAGAATGTACCTATAAAACACTTATTATAATAATATTAGATGTAAGAAACTAGGCACATGAGGGATGTGCCAAACTACATTAAGGTAGAATATGAAAAGAATATAAATGAATTTTGAAATATATTCAATATTATAATTGAGAATTTATTATGAGTCTTATTATTTTTATTGTAACCATAATCCATAAATTATTGTCCTATCCTATACCTTTAAAGGCTATATGATTCTTATAATTGATTATTTGTTTATGTGCCATCACTAGTAATATATGGGTATCTCTTGACCTTGAATCCACTCCCTCTCCCTCAGATAATCCTAGTTATGATGTTAAAAAGAACTATTGATGAGAAAAATATCATTATTATTTTTCCTCTTCTTAACATTTCTATTACTATTTAACATGATGAACTTCCGATTATCAAAAAATATGACACATTGGAAACATCTTATGATAGAGGAAGTAACATGTTATACTCATGAGGATTAAAATATGAAACTCTATCAAATACATGAAACTAGACAATGTGTGAATGGAAAATAATATGTTATGTGCTAGGTTCTAAAATATAGGGATCCAATCTAACTATGGCCACATGTTGTAGATATAAAGGTTTTTAAGGTGCACTAGTGTTTTAATTATATAATAAATCAAACCTAACCTTAACACTAGGATAACTATTGGTTTCAAGGTCTATGACTAAGATAAAAAAGGTATCCGACTATGATAAACAATAAGGATAACTAAGGGTACATAAAGCCAAGGGGTATAATATAATAAGGCTATATAATTAGTCAAGGTAAACATACATCTACTCTTTATAACAATGAATGATAAATATAAAACATACATAATCAAGATAAAAAACCATAGAGGGTTACAAATAGTTACTTGTGGCATATGTTTGAATTATGATGAGTAATACTCCTTAGGGATAATATTACCCAGAGAGAATCACTCTGGGTGGGAAATATTTAAGCTTAGCAAGAATATATCTAGTCCTACCTCACTATGATGACCCAAAATACAAAAATGTAAAATTCAAGACTCAAGTTAGAAAATAAGGGAAAAATAGTATGATCTAGAAGTTCCTTCATGTATGGTAAAAGTAAGTATTTTGTGGTGGTTTTACAAAATAAATGTTAAGTATATATGTCTCGATCCCATAACCCATGTTAAATGGCACCAAAAAAGGAAAAAATGAAACAAACTCAATATCTTATACCTGATGGCATTATCCTTTGGGAACTCTAAAGTCAGGATGTGAAAAACATGAGGAATGGAGGCCAAAAGATAATTGGATGTGAATGAAGAAGGTCAAGGGTAACTAAAAGTAGTGATAATGACATGGAATGGGAAAAACAAGTTGATATAATGGGAAACTTAGAAATAAAGGTTGTATTGTGTGAACAATGGGAAAAAACATAAATAAGGTAAGCTAACTAGGGCATAATACTGAGATCTCTAAAATATTTCGATCTACCCCACATGACAAAATCTAATCACACCCTAATCTGTAGATAGGCCCCTTAAGGAACCCACTAAGGAGGAGAATTCATCAATAACATTTGCACATAAAAAATGGTCAGATTGTGTTAAAATATGGTGTAAACATATGCATCATCTCGAATATCATCTCATATAAAAATAACGAAACATGAGATGATCTATGGAAAACTATATATGTAACACATAAAATTGAAAGTAAATGCCAAAAGTAAATATAAAATGAAAATGTTGTAAAGAATAATAAACTCCACCAAATGTAATATACCTACCTCATACTTATCTGTGGTGTCATTTTACTTGCATGTAGTGGGAAAATAGCTATTTTGAACCCTAAAAAGGACATCTTGAAAAAACTAGAGGAGAATTAGTAAAATAAGACATAAATAAGCTATTTGGGAGGTCACATGAAGGATGGTATTAGAGTGTGAGATTACATAAAATGATGATTTTTAGCTAAATTTTGTAGGTGTATTTGGACTTATATTATTAGTATGGTTATGGCATTGATCTTGTGCTATAAGGCAAGATAGAGTATTGCCACTATTTTTACTAGTGGCATTTAGTGATACATTAGAGGATGGGATACAATTTAGTTGGGAAAAACCACATGGATGCGTGTGGTGTATGATTTTTATAGGATTTGGGTGAGACAACGAGAGGGTGTTAGTGCCCATCATACTATTTTATTCTTGTAATTATTAGTGGTTCCATAAATAAATAAATAAATAAATATATATATATATATATATATATATATATATATATGGACACAACTACACGTAGTGAGGATGTCGAGGATCCTATAATGGGAAGGAAGCATAGTAATTTGAACAGATGTTTGTAATATACATTTTATATAGGTCATTAAAGATCATGTGGTGTGGGATCATATAAAAGTATCGCGGATCAATGGCATATGGGGACAAATATAATGGTTACCAAGGTTACATTAGAGATGATGGGGTATGTGCAACAAATTTGGGTGCCAAAAAGTGGTCATAAGTGGATGTCATATTGCAAAAACAACAAAATCTCAACTTGAAGGGATTATTAGCAATACGCGCACCCAAAATTAGAAAATGTTATATAAACATGAATTATAGCATCCAGAATCTAGTTTCTAAAGTACTATTTAAAAAAATGGAGAAGGTTAGCTATATTAAACATGCAAAATTCTATGACTTGGTTTTATATTTTAAAATCCTATAATATTTTAGTTTGTTTGCCGTGATTTGGATGACAAAATTTTGTTATTTTTTTCCTTTAGTGGAAAGTTAGATGTCGTTGTATATCTTGGGATGGATTCTATTTTATATTTTTTTAAGGAATTTTTTTTTGGACATTTTCCTTGAAAGTGGTCAAAAAAATTAGAAAATGGATCACTTTTTTGTTTTCCCGCCATAACTACATCGAAAAAATTGAAATCAAAGACTTTTTTTTGAACGTGTATAGAACTTTGCCACGCTTGGGATGGTATAGGTTTTATCACATTCTAACAAGTGAAAGAAAAATTGTAGTCTTAAAAAGAGAAATGAAAATTCATGGGAAAAATGTCTTAAACATCTACTATTAGTCAAAATTATAAATGATATTTATCTTATTCTATTCACTTTAAAATCAATATTTCTACAAAGCTAACAATCTCCTCTAATTGATGGTACCATATTTGTGACATGTTTTTGATTTTTAGGCATGGTTTAAGTTTGTGGAAGAGAAAATTTTAAGTTTTTGGCCTTTCACATGCCATAATGACCTCCCATAGCTCTGGTTGGGAAAAATAGAGATTTCCCGAGCCTTGAGGGTCAAATTGTATGATACTGGTAAGAACCGCGATCGCGATCTATAAACCGCAATCACGGTTTTAATTATGGAACCGTGATCACATTTTTAAAATCATAGTAATATGAATCCCAACGTTGGATTTGCCATGTGATTTTTAGTATCTAACCTTACTATACAAATTCTTGTGAAATTATGTCACTTTCTCCACATTTTTCTTATCATCTAAAGAAAAACATCATGGGAAATAAGAAATTAAGTCAAAGAAGGAAATTAAAAAGTAAAAACACTAGATGATATAGAGGAAAAAATATTTCAAGATGTTAAGTGAATGCGGAAACTTTGTGAATCAAGAAGAGGTTCATCTTCAACCCCTACTATTGTAAGCAATGAGGAACTAGGTAATGTTTCTATTGTCAATGTTGAAGATGAATTAAATACTCATGATGAAGATGTTTTTATTGTCATTTTGAAGATGAATTAAATACTCATGATGTATTTGATGTTGAAATTGAAGGATACAATTATAATATAAATAAGGAAAATCAGTTAAAATTCTAGACAAGCAAAATTTGATAAAAACACCTCCTAGAATTTTACGTAAGAGACCTAATTATTTTATTGAAATTGATGATAAAATTTTGAAAACAATTTTTGAAAAACTTTCTAAATGAAAAATCAAAAGAAAAGCCACTAAAATTTGGGATAATCATTTTAAAATTTTAAATGATTCCCAAAGATGTCAGTTCTTGGTTAGTTTGATGAAATTGAATAAAATGATACCTAAATTAAACACCTTAGGATTGACAACATCTAATATACGTGTTCAAACCTTCTACAATTGTTGAAACCCTTCATGATGAATATCACATTGTTGGTATCAAGAGATACACATAAGGGATAGTAATGTTGTGTGTCATTTAGTTACTACTAGTGTTGTTAGTGAATCAATAAAAAAATGTTTGATTAGGCAAACAAGTCGAATATTGAAAGTTAATCGAAAAACTCTAATGTAAGTAATTGAAAGGCATAATATGCTTCAATCAATCAATAACACGATTTTTGGGAATTTTATGCTAGAGCACCATATAAAGACAAAGATATATATCATGTTATCAGATAATTTATTTAATTTTGGCATGGTAACACTAGAGTTTCACCTAATGCAAGAGATGTTGTAAAACAAAGAGTTGGTTCTACTAATCATGAACCACATCCAAAGCATTTATTAGATATGAATCAAACTCAATTTTTTTGTAAGTTTGAATAGGAGCATCTAAAAATTAAAATTAGTCAATTTTTTTGAAATGTTGAAAGCATTCTATGTGAAAATCAACCATGCTCGCATAACTTGTTATAGGAAACATGTTGAATTTATGATGTATTATGCTAAATTTTTACGTATTAATTTTGATTTTCATTATGAAACTATGTTACTAGAATTTGGTGTTCAAGTTCCACCAATATCTTCTAGGGATTTCATTCATATGATATTTTGTGAAAGAGAAGTTGGAAAATTTTTTTATAGTTAGGATTGTTTAGATGGAAGTTGTGGTACGTGTGGCGGATTACCTAAATTGTAAAGTTGTATCTATGATAAAATTGTAGGTTTAATAGGACATAATTTATTTGGGTTTGATAAATATAAATCAGTACCATACCAATTGAAATATAGAAATTATTCTAAATGGTGTAAGCTAGTTCTGAGAACATATACTTGTTTTCAATTTATGAGAAAATGTAAGGATGAAATTGTTTATGACTATGCTAGCCATACACACATAGAGCTTGATGGTTGGATGAAAAATTCAAGAAATGCAAAGACACATTTCCTATTGGTACTATTATGTCGGTGGTCAATTTTGCAAAGATATAAACGTAAAACCACAAATGGAGGTTCAATTGCAACATTACATCTCAATACAGTTGCCATTTTCTTGCATATAACATTAAAACATTCTCTTGATAGTATAGAGAATGATCAAAAAAATTTAAGAGTACCAATTTTATATCGGTGATGATCATACTCATTCTACAAAATTTGTGCAAGGAGTTTCAGTTATTTTATGTAAACTTTTCTCATAGGGACATCCACTCCAATAAACATTATATATGGTTAGATAATTGCACGTCTCGGTTTAGGAATGCATGAATGTTTTTATTGGATAATTAGGATGCACTTAAATATTAGTTTGCAACATATTTGGAGTTTCACTAAGTCCGGACATGGAAAAGGAGATCATGATGGTGCGATGGCATGTGTAAAATGATCTTTTGCAAGAGAAGAGTTAAATTACAAAGATGGTGATAAATTTAAAGATCTAAATAGCATAATGGAATGGTATATTGGCATCATGGCCCGTAGTTCTCATGAAAACTTCATAGTACTTGGTGTAAGAGATACACTTCTTAGTGCTTATTTGTACTCAATTCACCATCTCTACATATATGCATGTCTCTTCACCCAATTACCCTTGATTGAAGGATGTAACTAAGAGTTCTTACTTGATGTAAATAATAAATTTACCTAGTATAGGTTATTGGAAAATTGCATTCAAACCCTTATTCAAGCATATGTGAAGAAAAATGAAAAGCATACCTTGACCTGGATAATTAGCCTTCTTTGATTTGTTTCAATCAACATATACGATATTTCCTTACATGTGTGAACATTACACCTTGTCTTAGCCTTTCCCTTGATCCTCTAAAAAAAGAACTACCAACTAGCACTATGTCTCTTTCATCATTCCCCACTAACTCAATATGTATATGGGTCAATAAAAAAGACGAGTACATAGACTGTCTTATATCTCTTCATTGTTCTAGTTCATCCTTGAACCTGTATCACCTATTCATCTTGATGTTCCTTAAACATCTCATCTCCATTTTCACGAGCTATGTATATACAATCTAAGTCCTTTATAGCCCATAGACAAAATATATTTTATGGGATCATCACTCCTCTATCCTACCCTATAGCTTCCTACCTAGTTCTCATCATGTACTCCATTTATTCTCTTTTAATCCCTTCACCCACTTCGCCACCTTATTCCATGCGAAAGCTTCATCCACATGTCGATTGCACCACTTCATAGGCTTCAATAGGAAAGAAAATTCTACATGAACATTCTATCATCTCTCCCTCTATCGTTCATACCCTAATTTATTATTCAACCATGAGTTCTTATTCAAAGGACATTATTTTCTTTACTACCCTAATAGGATTTGCTGGTACTCAATTTAATATTGCCTTGTTTGTTCGAAATAATTCTTAGTCCACATGGTTTGAATTTTTCTCCATCTCCCTATATTGATGTGTGAATAATTTCTCATTCATTTGTTTTTCATGGTCAGTCCTTTCCTTTGGTTGAGGATCACATTGAGTCTAGATATTTTTATTGTTTCTCTGTTTATGAGAAAGAATTTGTAATTTGGGCATGAATTCGGGGTTTCCCCTTGTTTCTATTTTTCAAAAGCAATGTTTTCCATGTCAAATTTTGTCCCAACATCCATGGAAACATGGTCCTTTCTAATTGGATGCAGCCCAATGGGTCTTTTTGGTGAAATTTGTCACTCTCATCACATTTGTAAAAATACCAAATTGGCCTCACAGCCCTAATATTATATAATTGATTATTTAATAAACATGAAGCGGTAGGCAAAAATTCTTACTTTGACCTCGAAGATGGAAACTTGACTGTCTTTCAAGACAAAAGTGGAGAAGCAGGTCAGCGGAGCACTTTGAAGTTTTTGAGGTCTATTTTCAAATGATGTAAAGGTATAAAAGAGAGTTCATGACTCGATGGAGACCACATCAAAAGTTGGAAGTGGAGAGGTGGGTCGTCGGAGCATTTTGAATTTTTTTGGCCCGTTTCAACTCAAATATTTTCCACATGGAGGGTTTGTGCTCATTTGAGGATTTTCATTTTGGTTTGACATTTGGAGATTTGCGCCAAGGATACACGTGGAGGTTTTAGTTGTCCCGCCGATACTTAGAATTTTTCAGCGATGGATGTATTTATGTCAAGTTATGGACACGTGGAGGGTATGTGCTTATGTATGGATCTACCTATGGGTCCTACCTTTGGAATTACGCCAAGGAGACACGTGGAGGCTTCCATTGGACCCTCTTTATACTTTGAATTTTAAGTTTCTAGTGCAACTTTGTCAGACCTAGGACACGTGGAAGGCTTGCACTTGTTTGGGTGTCCTTCATTTGAGCCTCATTCCAAAGAGTACTATTGATGGTGAATCACAGCACCCCTGAATGTCTACAACTCAATGGGTTGAGACTCTCAGTGTGATTGCATAACATGGAGCTTTTCCCAAGTGTGGGACCTTGTGAATCGGGAAAGCTCTCCGGATGAAGGCCGGTTCCTATTCCTCATTCTAGATGCACACATAAAAATGTAGAGGGTTTACTCAAAAACCTAATCTAACTTGCCAAGGAGACATGGTAAGAAGATGCATAAAAATAAACCTAAACTAACAAAGGTGATGCACCGAGGAATGAAGAACACATGTCTTGCCAATAAACACAAACCATTAAAATGCAATGCAAGATCATGCACAGATAACAAAAATTGTAGTGAAAGATCAAGAGGATGCAAATAAACACAGAGAGGGTTGAGAATCATCCACAGACATGCATTATCTGCTCCAAATATTGATACAATACACTACAAAATGCCAAGAGGCAAAGTTGCATTACAGTTTTAAATGGGAGGTTTGAACTCCACAAACTCACCTGCCAAAGAGAAGAAGGGAGGGGCAAAACAAGAATGTCCAACCTTTAGAAATAATCCCCTCCTTACAATTTATAGGAAGAATGAGAGAGGGAAGAGAGAGAAAATCCAAATCTACCCCAACCACCTCTAGGTTACATTTAATTCATCTCATTAGAGGTAGGTGAGAACCCTAAAGAAACCCAAAAAGTGGCGAAGTGTATTTTGTATTTTTAAGAACTTGTTCTCACCCAATTAAAGACCTCGTAAGCTTTTTAAATGTATTTAAGATATTTTTAAGGAAAATTCAACCTCGGACATAAGCTTTCGAAAATTCCAAGTCTAACCTTTCGTGAATCCGAGCTCCCTGTGAAAAGTTATGGCCATCGAATATCCGGGTTCGGGGTTTGCTTCTGTCGGTGCTCAAAATGTTGTGCCTCTTGAAGGTGTGCCATAGGTGCTGAAAATTACATTTCTACACTCTTTTCCTACGCCTTGGTGCATAATTTTTCGTGTCGACATCCTTTGCTATGCGCCCTTAACCTGCGCCTTGGCGCTTCCATTTACATGTCGACACTCTTTTTCTGCGCCTTGACGCATCCTTTTTCATGTCGACATCCTTTGTTGTGCACCCTTAACCTGTGTGCACATCCATTTGGCGTCATCCTTTTTACCTGTCAACATCCTTTTTTTTGACATCCTTTGTGCCCTTAACCGTGCCTTGGCGCATCCATTTACATGTCGACACTCTTTTTCTGCGCCTTGGCACAATAAACATCGGGCTTTGAGTTTCTTTGATTTCCATATTATTCTTCTTGTCTATATCTACCCGGGGGGAAAGATATATATAACAAGTACAAAAGGAAACTTGGAGGTCTCCACTCACTCTTTCATATAGAATTTTTCAGCGGTGGATGCATTTATATCGGGTTATGGACATGTAGAGGGCCTACGCTTAGTTAAGGATCCACTATGCATGCTACCTTTGGAGTTGCACCAAGGAAACATGTGGAGGCTTTTGTTGGCTCCTCTCTATACTTAGAATTCTCAAGAAACTTTCTTAATCTCGGGATGAAGGCCCACGCCTATTTGGGGACTCCGCCCTAAATTTTACTTTTGAAAAAGTGCCGAATAGACACATGGAGGTTTCTGTTGGATCTTCCCATACTTAAAATTTTTAATGGCGAGGAAACTTTCTCAGACCCTAGGCACGTGGCACCTTTCGATGGTCCCTAAATTATTTCAACAACTTTTCCAGGCTAAGACATGTGGTGAGCCCACACTTGTTTGGGGTCTCCACTCCGGGCTCCATATCAAAAGTGCGATGAAGAGACACATGGAGGCTTCTCGCTAGATCCTCTTCTTATTGAGACTTTTTCAAAGTCCGAGGAAAACTTTCTTGGGCCCAAGGCACATGGAGATCCTGCACTCATTTGCAGTCTCACCTCTAAACTTCATATTTGAAGTTATGCCAAATAGAAACACATGGAAGCTACATCTTTGCCTTCCCGGACTTTGAATATTTAGAAACCGATACAAATCTCTAGGGTTCGAACACGTGGATGGCCCGCGCTCATTTGGAAACCTACCTCTAGATTTCACCTTTGCAGTTGCGCTAAGGAAACATGCGGAAGCTTTCGTTGGCTCCTCCCCGCACTTGGCCGACTTGAACTCACGACATGAATGTAGGTACCCATGTGAGGGAAATCATTTCTCAAGGTGTATTCTTAGAGGTAAAAGGATTTCTTATTAGATCAAGCCATATGGAGCCACCTAAAAATGATTAAAAAGGGGATTTCCTACATGACAGAGTAAAAGAATGATTTAGACGGACTATCAAAGAATTATGATATGGAATACAAGTCATAGTTTAGGGTCTGAGAAACATGATTAGTTCATGATTTATCCACCTGGTAGCTTTGGGTGTAAATTTGTTAAACATCACTTTCTAGGACAAACTTGTAACAAGTAAAGGATTCCTCGAATATTCTTCTTTAGGGGGAAAATTTGGGATGATTGAGTGAGTGAATTGTATAAATGCAATGAGAATACTCTTGTAAGAGGTTGGGAGTTAACTTTTCGAGAAATTATGAGATAAACCACTTTCCGAGAGGCCGTCTAAGAGCCCAGTTCATTTCCTGTTTTGTTTATATTCAATCACGTGAAGGTGGTTGCAAGTGTATAAACATTGACATGCTTTTAGATTGTTTAAGAAACTTTCACCCGATGATGAATCTGATGAACTTTGAATGACTCTATGTTGATCAAGTGCGTTATTATGGATAGTTTCAAATTATTTCAAGATAGTTTCAAATAGTTTTTACTTGTTCGGACCATTCCAATCTTATGTTAGAATTTCTCTGAGTCACACAAGATATCGTCTTTGTGTTAGTATTGTGGCATTTGCAATTTCATTATGAGAAGATCCTTCATCTGGTAATGAAATAAACAATTTAAAATCACTTTACTCTCACTATGTTGATAAAGATTATTTGTAATCCTATGAGTGTATCCTAGGCATGATGAACCGAGGATTCCAAGCATTTAATCAAATCTTTAACATGATCCTTTGTGTTTAATTATCGAAGAGTGTGTGAAACCATGCATCTTTGGGCTTCCATTGATGCACACCTTATTTTAAATGAATATATTGGTTGTTTTAAAGCATTATGTCTATGAGTTTTCCAATTTTTGTAAAAGGCTCTCAAAGATTTGGTATAATCAACTTTATCTTTCTTAACTTCCCACCAATAAATTTCTCAAACAACGAGTCCTACACGAACTACCCCTATTTTTACTGTGTATCCACAAATGAATAAATTCCATTGCCAAAGTATGTAGGGACAATTAGGATTCATTTATTGTCTTTAGTAACCCAAACCTTTGTCTAGGAAACATCTCCACTCTCTAGTGTGACAACTCGTGAGAGTTATATTGTGTTGTATTGATCATATTTCCTCAAGGTTCTCATTAAAATTGTGTAGAGAAGGATCTCTTGATATCCTTCACTAAGATATGGGTTATAGAATGGGTCCTCTCACCCTGGTTGAAGGCACAACCTAAAGTAGTGAGGGTAGATAAAATCCTCAGTGAGGTGTTATCCATTTCTCCAACGCCCGAGTGACAAAGAGTCAGATGAATCTCATCCCCAGCTACAAAATGACTCATATCATGGTTTGTCTCGAGCATCTCTACCGGTTTCCTACCGTTTCATGATGGTGCTCGGTCCTCGCGTGAGAATCAATTTGGATACCAAAACCAAATTGGCACCATTTTTGGGGACTATTTTTACAAATGTATACACAAACCAACCCGGTAATGTTTCTTACATAGTTTAAGTACAAATACGTTGTTTAAATTTCATCATTTGTTGAGATTTGTAAAATTGGTGCAAAATTACAAGTTCATTGTACAATATTTCTAGTTTCTAGTTTTTGTTGCACTAAATTTGCATCAATAGTGATAAATTTGGGTAAAGGAAGGTCAGATTTGTTAAGCTTTACAGAAATTAAGCATTGATAGACATTTGACAAGTTACTTATAGTGCATCCGCACAACTAAGGTTAACATCCTTAGTGGTGAGACCATGTTGAATTGCAATTTTGAATAGTTACTAGTGCCTTAACCTTTTCAAGTGAAATTTGCCATCAATTTGTGAAAAGTTGGAAGGAAGAAGATCAATCTTCACTAGGGATCCTAGAAATTTATTTCCATAATCGGGAAAAGAAAATTCAAAATGAAAACAAGTATGGAAAGTTGTTCAAGATCGGGGATCAAAAAGGGTTTCTTCCAAGGTTGATAGGGTTGTCCAAGAAGCTGATTCATTAGAGAATATCTATTTTGAGAATTATATTCATGTTCTCCAAAGACCCCTCATTCCCTATCATTTTTCTCCTATAAGATCACCCCCTCAAGGCAATATGGCCCAACCTCCACCTAGACCTCCATTTGTTTTCAACACTTTTGGACCTATAAATTTCAGAGGTATGAATGGATATCCTAATATAGTGCCACAAGATTTCAGAAATAGGTTGCCAAAATTTTAGGGGAATAACGCCATCATCGGTGACAAAGCATTTAAAACTCTTTGTCAATATGATGGAATATTTTGAAATTGAGTTTGAAGATGTGTATATAAAATTGTTTATTCATACTCTTGAGGAGGATGCACATGAATGGTACAAGGCTTTACCAGATAATTCAATAGATTCATGGACCGAGATGAAAAGTGCCTTTAGATTGTAGTATGGGGATAAGACAGATCCCAGGTTCCTTTTATCTAAATTTGAAAATATAAAGAAAAATCCAAATGAATATGTTCATGATTTCAATACTAGATTCAATAAAACCTTGAATAGGCTACCTATAATCCTAAGGCCAAGCTATTTTTCTGTTTGACAAAATATTCTGATGATTTTGATAAGAAGGTCGCTTATTACTTGAGAGATAAGAATCCAGGAACATTGAGGTAGGCATTCACCATGGCCTTACAAATAGATAATAATAATCAAAGCAGTTGGAAAGCCTCCTAAGAGGGAAGGTGTTAAGTTGATCAATCCTGAAAAGCCTCAGTCAAGAAAAGTTGTGGATCTGGAAGAAGTTGTAAAAACTTTGGCTGGAGTAGTCAAAGAAATATCCTATAAACTAGCTAGAGCAGAAAAAGGGATAGGACAAATTTCCTAAGGTCAGCATAAGCCACACGGTCAGGAGAGGTTTGGAAATAATCCCTGAGGTGATCACAGACCAAATGATAGAGGGAAAGGGATCATGGGATCAAGAAATAAATAGCCTCAAACTTGAGAGAATAGATTGGTTCTTGATCCTTTAACTGCTAGGGTTGCTGTTGTGGAGGAGGCAAATGTTATTGAGTGGTGTGATAGGTATTTCTTACCACACTCCCCATGTGATGTAGATCAGGAAGTTGAGGAAGCTGATAATGATGAGATAAATGATGATGTGTGCATGATGGAATGCCCTACAAACTCACGGCAGGGGAAACCTCAACTAAATTGATAAGTGTCAGAACTGCTAAAGATTTCTGGGATTGTGCCCATCGAGTATTACCTCTACCTCCCATTAAATTTTTTGAAATTGATATGGTGCAAGAATTTGATATTCCTAATCATGATTTTGAATACTCAAGGGATTTGATGATTAAAAAGTATGATGGAGGGATCCCTTACGAAGAGGATAGGAAATTGTTGATGAATGCAAGCTATTTCTTAGGAGAAAGAATATAACACCGAAGTAAGGTTATCAAAGAGGGAGGGTCACAAGCCAAGCCAAAGGTTCCAATCCTCACCAAAGTATCCTTGAGGAGACCCCTAAGAAAGATACATTTGGAAAGGGCCTAACTACCCTAAATAAAACCTATTCTTCTCCTAAATACCCAGATTCCAAAGACTCCCATATTATTAGATGAAATTTTGAATCGTCCTTCTAACACTTGCCCTACCAAAATATGTTCCTTGTGACATGGCCCAAATCTTGATTCAAATCAATGTTACTATTGCTATTGTTAAATTACTTAGAATCCCGAGAATATGAAAAGGGCATTCAAATATTTGGGATTTGAGGAAGAAAAGATTACTTAGGGAAAAAGTGTAAATAGTATAGAAGTTTCTCCCATTATTGCAAAAAGAAATACCAAAAGCATTGGAGGAACTAGGTGAATCATCCGAGGTATATTTGGGAATTTCTATGTGTTAGGTTGTGGAGCCTGTATTCATGTGTGAAAGTGTTGAAGACTATACACTAAGAATACTATACACTTTTCATGTATCCTCGCAGGGGTACATTTTTTTAGGCATAAATTTTTTTGGCCTCAAAAAAATGCACCCGACATATCGGGAAACGTGCTCTTCTCATATGGGTGAGATTTTTGACCCATAGGTTTATGGGACGGGTTTTCCCATGGTTTTGATACCCATGGTTTTGTAAAACTACTTAAGTAGTTGTCTATTTATATGGTTTTATGCATATGATAGAGGCATGAAAAACATTGCAGATGTGTTTTGAATTCAGCTATGAATTCTATAGAGTTTGTTGAGCATAGCTCCAAACAGATCTGGGTATTGTATTGAGAGAGTGGTGGCTTGTAATAAAATATGAGCAAGTGATTCTTGGTGGACATAGCCCAAATTAGGTGAACCACATTAAATATTGTCTCCTTGTGTTGTGTTATTTTATTTTGTAATTTTATTTCAGATCTGTAATAATTTCTGCATATTAGTTTCTATTGTTGCGATTCTGAGGGATTATTCCACATATTTTATCTCTTATTTCCTAACAATTGGTATCAGAGCCTAGTTTGGTTTGCTAAAGTGTTGAATCATAGGGAAAGTTTTTAGCTTGAGTGGGAGCTATGGCAAATGATGGAAGATCTAGGGTTGATAAATTCAATGGGTAGAATTTCAGTCTTTGGAAGATGCAGATGGAAGATTACCTTTATCAGAAGGATCTTTATACTTTGTTGTCTGAGAAGGTGAACAAACCCTCAAGTATGACAGATGCGGAATGGGATTTTTGGATCGGAAGGCACTTGGAATGATCTGGTTGTGTCTTGCATCTTCGGTATTATTTAATGTTTCAAAGGAAAAGACGACAAAAGATCTAATGGATGCATTAGGGAAGTTGTATGAAAAACCCTCTACCTCTAACAAGATATTTTTAATGAAAAAGTTTTTTAATATGAAGATGTCTGAGAATAGTTCAGTAGCAAATCATTTAAATTATTTCAATATGATTGTGAATATGCTAGCTTCGGTTATAATAGAATTTGATGAAGAAGTTAGAGCTTTATTAATTTGTGTTGTTTACCTAAAAGTTGGAATAGCTCGGTAATGGCAAAGTAAACAACTCGGTTCCGGCTAACTTGAAGTTGAAGTTTGAGGATGTTGTAAGGGTGATTCTAAGTGAGGAAATGTGAAGAAAAGCTCTAGGAATCTTCTACTTCTGGGAATGGTTTGATATTGGAAACTAGAGGAGACAGAAGAATAGAGGAAACCGTGGAAAATTGAAAGATCGGGCAAGGTCAAAATCCAAGAGCAAGATTGTATGTTGGAACTGTGGAAAGTCTGGGCATGCAAAGAAGGACTTTTGGGAGCTTCGAGACAAGAAGAAACAACAGGAAGAAAACAAGGAGGCAAATGTGGCATCGGGTAATGTATGTCAAGATGCTTTGATTCTTTCTTTGCATAATATTACTGAATCTTGGGTTTTAGATTCAGGGGCTTCTTTTCATGCTACTCCACATAGGCATTATTTTGGGCATGTTTTTCTTGGTGATGATGAGCCTTGCAGTATAGTTGGAAAATGTTCTATTCAGGTTAAGATGTAGAATGGGAATACATGGCTATTGAAGGATGTCAAACATGTGCCTACATTAAGGAGAAATTTGATATCGGTGGGGCAATTGGGAAGTGATGGTTGTACTGTGATATTTACAGCTAACTCTTGGAAGGTTACCAAGGGTGCTCTTGTGGTGGCAAGAGGTAAGAAGGTTGGAACCTTGTATTTATCCACTGATAGTACTAATGATTGTAATCTTGTGGCTTAAGATGCAAATACAACATTATGGCACTATAGGCTCGGTCATATGAGCCATAAGGGCATGGAAATCATAAATAATAATTTGCATGGATATACGAAAAAGTTTGGATTTCGTGAGAACTCGCATATATGGGAAACATAAGCGAGTAAGGTTTCTCAAGGTTGGACCTACAAAGAAAGAGAGTAAGTTAGAGTTGGTACATTCGATGTGTGGGGCCACTCGGATATCATCTCTTGGGGTTCAAGTTATTATGTTACTTTTATTGATGATGCAATAAGGAAATTGTGGGTTTATTGTATTAGAAACAAATATGATGTATTTGACACTTTTGTTAAATGGAAATCCTTGGTAGAGAATGAAACATGTCTTAAGCTAAAATGTCTCAGGTCAGATAATGGAGGGGAGTATTGCAACAATGAATTTGATGATTCTTGTTCTAAGAATAGAATCCATAGGAAAAAGATGGTTGCGGGAACTCCACAATGTGAGAATGGGGTATTAGAAAGGATGAAAGAATAATAATGGAACGTGTTAGGAGCATGAGGTTACATGCAGGACTACCTCTTTCTTTTTGGGCAGAAGCGATGAGCATAGCTATGTACTTGATAAACAGAGGACCCTTAAGTGACTTGGATGGAGGCATACGATGATGCTTGGTATGGTAAGAAAGTGGATTATTCATTTCTTAGAGTTTTTGGATGTGAGGTGTTTGTTCATATAGATAAGGATGATATGACCAAGCTAGAGGCTAAATCAGAAAAATGTAATTTCATTGGTTATGGTGGTGATGACTTTGGATATAAATGTTGGATTATTAAGGAAAAAAAAATTCATTCGATCTAGGGATGTGGTCTTTAATGAGAAATTCATGTATAAAAAGTAGTTGCGGGAAAACAGGAAAAATCCAAGAAAGAATATGCAGCGGTAGAGGATATTCCGGATGGAAAAGTGACACATGAATAAGTTCAGGAACCTCCTCAACAGGAACCCCAAACTCCTATATTGAGGAGGTCTTCTAGGGTAAGAAGAGAACCTGAACGTTTTCTCCTTCTCTTTATTATTTATTACTCACTGATAGTGGAGAACCAGAGAGCTTTGATGAAGCAATGCAGGTAGATGCCAGGAAGAAGTGGGAGCAAGCCATGGATGAGGAGCATCAGGATCTCATGGAGAACTAGACATGGGATTTGGTAAAGCTACCCAAAGGAAAAAGAGCATTACAAAACAAGTGGGTGTTCAGAGTCAAAGAGGAAGAAGGAGGAAAGAAAAGATACAAGGCCTAGTTGGTGGTCAAGGGGTTTGCATAGAAAAAAGGTATAGATTTTGATGAGATTTTTCTCCTGTAGTAAAAATGAATTCTATTAGAACTGTTCTAGGAATAGTTGCAGTAGAAGACTTGCACTTAGAATAGCTTGATGTAAAGACTATATTTCTCCATGGTGATTTGGAGGAGGAACTATATATGCAGCAACCATAGGGCTATGAGGTCAAAGGTAAAGAGGAGATGGTGTGCAAACTGAAGAAGAGCTTGTATGGCTTGAAACAAGCTCCATGTCAATGGTATAAGAAATTTGATAGCTTCATGATGGAGCAAGGTTATATTAGATGTCATTCTGACCATTGCATGTATACAAAGAAATTTTAGGATGGAAGTTATATTATCCTTTGTCTTTATGTGGATGACATGTTGGTTGCAGGTAAAAACATGCAAGAAATAAAAATACTCAAGAAGCAACTAAGTGAATCCTTTTCTATGAAGGATTTGGGGGTAGCAAAAAATCCCTTGGTATGAGGATATCTCGGGATAGGAAGGAACGGAAGATGACTTTATCTCGGAAGAGTACATTAAGAAATTCTTGGAGAGGTTTAAGATACAGGATGCTAAACCCGGTTGGGACTCCTTTGGTGCCATTTCAAGTTATCAAAGGAGTAGTGTCCCAAGACAAGAGCATGAGAGAAACCAAATGTCCAAGGTACCTTACTCATCAGCGGTTGGCGTTTGATGTATGCCATGGTGTGCACTAGGCCCACGATATTGCCCATGCGGGGAGAGTCTTGAGTAGATTTATGAGTGATAAGTAGAGATCATTGGAAGGTAGTAAAGTGGACCCTTCGATATTCGCAAGGGACCATGGGGATAGTTTTTTTCTAATGGATCAAACACCATTTTGTGTGGTTATGTAGATTCGAGATATGGCGGGAGATGTAGATAGCAGGAGAGACAACAAAGTTATGTTTACATTGTAGGTGGAACAACAAGTAAGATGGATTTCACGACTACAGAAGTTGGTGGATTTGTCAACCATGGAGGATGAGTATGTTGCTGCCATAGAGGCAAGAAAAGAAATTATTTAGTTACAACAATTACTTGAGGAGTTGGGGCATAAGCAAGAGGAAGGAAAGTTGCATAGTGATAGTCAGAGTGCTATACACCTAGCTAAGAACTCGATTTCCACTCTAGGAAAAGGCATATATAGTTAAGGTACCATTTCATCAAGATAGCTTTAAAGGAAGAGAAGTTGAATTTGGAGAAGATTCATACCAGTCATAATCCTACAGACATGATGAACAAGGTAGTCACAAGGGAAAAACTGAAGTTGTGTTCAACTTTGGTTGGTCTTCATAGAGACTAGTGGAGGGTTGAGAAGCTTGCTCAAAGGAAAACTAGTCTCCAAGTGGGAGATTATTAGGTTGTGGATCATATTTTCATGTGTGAAAGTGTTGAAGACTGTACACTAAGAGTACTTGTACACTTTTCATGTATCCTCGCTTGGGGTTTGGGCGCGGCCCAAAAAAAAAAAGTAGGAGTAAATTTTTTTGGCCTCAAAAAAATGCACCTAGCATATCGGGAAACATGCTCTTCTCATATGGATGATATTTTTGACCCATAGGTTTATGGGACGGAGTTTTCCCATGGTTTTATACCCACGGTTTTGTAAAAATGCTTAAGCGATTGTCTTTTTATATGGTTTGATGCATATGATAGAGGCATGAAAAACATTGCAGATGTGTTTTGAATTGGTGCCATGAATTTTGTAGAGTTTGTTGAGCATAGCTCAAAACAGATCTGGGTATTGTATTGAGAGAGTGGTGGCTTGTAATAAAATTTGAGCAAGTGATTCTTGGTGGACATAACCCAAATTGGGTGAACTATGTTAAATATTGTCTCCTTGTGTTGTGTTATTTTATTCTACAATTTTATTTCAGATCTGTAATAATTTTTGCATATTAGTTTCTACTATTACGATTCTGTGAGGGATTATTCCGCATATTTTATCACTTATTTCCTAACACTATGGTTGAGTCTCAGCTTAATGTGGATTCATTTTTTACCACTTTGATTATTAACATAACTACATGTTTGACTTAGGAGTCTCATGTAATGTAATGCCTCTTGAGGTAATGAATGAGTTAGATATCAAGGTAACAACATCTTTTGGGAAATTTAATGCCATGGATTCAAGAGAAGTGCCAATAATTAGGTATGTCAAAGGGTTAGTAGTGCAATTGGCAGCTTTTCCAAGAAAGTGCTTAACCATTAATGTGCTTATTGTTGATTGTCCTACCAAATGGGGATACTATTATCTAGAAAGTGGGCAACTACTGTTGGTGGAAGTGTGCAAATGGATATGTCTTACGCAATCATAATGTTGTCAAAATTTCACCCCTGGGTAAATTTCGATAACATGTATCGATTTTTGTAGTTCCAAGCATGTAGATTGATCCAAGAAAAATCATGAAAATTGGCTAGGTCTGCTCAAGGTCAACTTTGGGACATTTGGAGCAGAGGTACGCAAGGGCGCGAATCGGCCGGTTCACCCGAAACAAAGAATTTTCGCAAACGAACAATCGGGTCGCGAGGCGCGAAGGGCGCGAAAAGGTGAAGCGGTGAAGCGGGAAGCCCATTTGGGCGGTTCGGAAGATTTTGTCCCAAAGCAGCAAAGGGACATCTGGGACAAATGTATGCAAAGACGCAACCGGCCGGTTCGGCCGGAACGAGGAAACTTTAAGATCTGGGACATCTGGGCCACGTGTCCGGCCTAGGGCCCACAAGGAAATTTCAAAGGAAAGCCCGCGGAAAGGTGGAGGAGAGAGAATTATTCAGCGAATCAGAGCCTGCCACGTGTCATCCAGGTGGCGAAGCATGGGAAAATATTTCAAAATCCGTTTTGGTCTGTTCCATGCCCTAAATCTTCAGATCGTCATATCTTTTGATCCAGAGCTCAGATTTGCACGTTCTTTATATCAACGGAAAGCTGTTGAAATTCTCTACATGATTCTGGGATCAATCTTCCATTTTGGTGTAGTCTAGAGAGAGAAAGTTAAGAAATGGCTCTGACGCATGGTAATGCCAGAAGTGACGCTTCAACAACCAGCTTTAATGCAGCAGACAGCCCGCCGTTTTGCCAGGATCCGCCGCTTCTACCATAATGAGATGATTTAAAATGCGACCTAGAAGTGGTTGTGGTAGTTTCAAATTTCCTCTCTTCCCTCTCTCTTTCTTCCTATATATTGTACAGAGGGGCTTCTTTCAAAAGGGGGACATAACAAGTTGTTCATCTTTTCTGCTCTGCCCTCCCTTCTTTTCTTCTCTAGGGTTGAAAATGGAGTTCGAACCTCCTCCCTGCTCTGTAATGGCGTTTTTGCCTCTTATTAATGGAATGATGTTGTGCAAACTTCGCAGCAACAAAACGTGTTTTGTGATGCATCCTGGTCCATCCTTGCTTGTTTTTGCTTGTTTTCTCTTCTTGCCTCTCTTCATTCTAGGTATTTGTGCATGTTTGAATGTTCACGCAGTTTGGAGCTGTGTTCATGGAGTTTTGGGACATTTTTCGTGTGAAATCTATCCTTGGGCATGTGATGCATCTATCCATCCTTCCCATTGCTCACCTCTCTTTGTCCCATGGCAGTTTTGATAGATGTCCAACATTCTCCTTCTCTGGTGTATCACCATTTTAGTGTAGGCTTTTGCTGTTTTTCCCTTCTCTCTCTCTTTTCGTCTCCTTGGCATGGTTAGATTAGGTTTAGATTAGCTTTCTCGCACTTTGGAATAGCTTGTGGCGGTGTAGTTTAGGAGCAGAGGAACAAGCCTTCTCTCGGAGATTCCTCTCTCATTTTCACAAGTCCCACGCTTGAGAGAGGTTTCCATGTTGTCTGCAATCGCACCTGGATGCCCGAGAGATCAACCTAGAAGCCTGATTTGCATCCGGGGTGCTTTGTGATTTGCACTAATAGTTTTGGTTTGGCACCGGTGGGACCTTAGAGGTCTTCCACTTCATCTTTTGCAGGTTGGTGTGTTCCTGTGAAGATTTCAGCCTTTGGAGGCACTTGCAAACACATCTGGCGACTCCATCTGATCAGCAACCCATTTCTGAAGTTGCAGACCCGTTTTCCATCCATTCCCGTTCATCCTTCTTTCCATCTCTTTCATTCTTTCCCATTCCATGAGGTTGTGCAATCATGACTTCATTTCCATCATGGAATTCACATCAACAACAGCAGTATATTCCACCTCCAACATGTTTTACAAATCCTCCAAATCAACATTTTGAGCAGATTCAAGATCAGTATGCATACCCATATGAGCAGCAGTGCCAAAGTCAGTTTGGCTATGGAGCCTTCCAAGAGCAAGAGTATGCATACAATGAAGACCATCAGATCCAAGATGCTGGTCTGTTGGAGAAAATCCAAAAGATGGAGGCAAAGATGGTGCAGTCCAGAAACGGCTCGGATGAGAGCTTTTTAATTGGTTGCAGGACTCCTTGTCCATGGGGAGGCCCTTTTCCAAGACACTTCAGCCCTCAAGAAAACTCCTGGACTTCATGATAAAGATGCTGCCCCAACTTGCACAATGGACAGCGAAATAGAGGCCTATACATTCGGTGTTGAACAACCTTGTCAATGGGTAAGTTCTACACCATCATCTGGTTTTTCTCTTCCCATTACTCAAGCAACATCATCTCATTTGGACTTGCAAATTTTAAACTCTCCATCTGCTGTCCCAAATGTTGATCCCATGTCTCCACCTCTCAGTCTTCCACCACACCTCAATTCTTCTTTCCTTTTTCCTTCCAAACAGTCATCCTCTCCACAAGAGCTAAAAGAAATCCCCCCTCCTCTAAAGAAACAAGAGATTTCATCTCCTTTACCACCACAAAAATTGCCAAATCAATTGAGTTACAACCCACCCCTCCTCTTGCATTCCCAATTCCATGTGGGGAAGAAGAAATTGAAAAAATCAGTCATCAAGGACAGCAAGAGGAAGAGCCAAGAAAAGAAGAAATGATTAAGAGCTTAGTAAGTTTGGCTGCCAAGTTTGGTATGAAAAAGATCCCTTGATGGTTAAGCCTACGAAGAGGCTAAGGTTGGAGAACAAATGGTGGTGGGACTGATTACATTGCAGCAGAAGAAGAAGATCTTGCAGTCCCAACTTGTCCTCTAGAGCAGCAGATTGAAGAGTTTGACTTGACAAACTTCATGTTGGTGGAGGAGCTCATTCAAGAGCAAGATTGTCTTGAACATTGGATGAAGGAGAAGCTGCTCCAGATCCAGCAGCAGAGGAGCACATTCTAGCTGTGGAGGAGAAAGTTGTAGATCCAAGAGCTCTAAGCACAAAGCAGGCTACAGGAGAACCTTGATTCTTCTTTCTACTTCACCTCTCTCAAGTTCCAAAGTCTTTGAAGAGGAGTTTGACCTCTCAAAATCAATGTTGGAGGAGAAAGAAACCATGGTGGTCAAATTACTGAGATCAAGAGGACACCATGGAGGAAGTTGAAGATTTGGAGCAGAGGACAGCCTATAAGGCGGTTTATCTCGCAGATTTGGAGGATTGTTTTGATGGAGAAGAGCCGGTTGAGTTTCCACCATTCTCTCTTTCATCATCCACATTCCAAACACAAGAGTCTATTGTCCTGAAGGAGAACATTCATTTGCAGCAGCCTACATCTTATAACAACTCTTCGGAATCAAGATTGGAAGATTTTAATCTTTCATGTTCTTCATGGAGGAAGAGAAGAAAGGGCGAAGGGTTCTACCATTGCTTCCACACCATCCATTCAAGGTCTATAAGAAGACTCCATTCTTGGAGTTGAAAATAAGAGCTATGGGCATATCAAATTGATCGACCTTGCCCAAGGTATTTGGCTTCATTGGAGCCAAAGGAGAAGTCACAACCAGTCATGCTTGCTTCGAGCATGAGGGTGAGCTACAAAGTATCAAGGATCAGTATGTCATACCTCTTCAACCCAAATGCAGAGCAACTAAAAGAGGAATTGAATTTTCCTTCAGCTGATACCTTGATGATTTGTGTGGAATACCAGATTTTTGTTGATTTTCCACTCATCCTAACAACCATGATCATCTCCAAATCAATTGCATGGCTGCCAATTTTGAAGAAAGGAAGCTATTTCTCACAACGATTGCGGGGGTTTGTTTAGCTTGCCTTTGCTTCGATTAGAGTAGAGTAGCTAGGTTTGCTTTCGATAGAAGAAGTGCTTGTGCACACTCTGCATGTTCCATTTGGAGCATGTATGATTTTTAGTTGCGTACATAGTTTTGGTGTTGCATCGGTTCTTTGCTCTTATGATTCTGTTTCAAAGTGGCATTTTGGTGAGAACAACTCCATGTCGGTGGGATTCAAGTGGCTCAGAGGGAAGTTTTCAAAGTTCAGATCAGTTTTCAGGCTTGCTTATGACTCCATGCCCAATGGATTGCTTTAGGCTACTGATCATTCACCTAGCAGGCAGGTGACCCCACTGAGTCGTCAAAACTGTTGTCAAAATTTCACCCCCCCAGGGTAAATTTCGATAACATGTATCAGAGTTTTGCAGTTCCAAGCATGTAGATTGATCCAGGAAAAATCGTGAAAATTGGCTAAGTCCTGCTCAAGGTCGCCTTTGGGACAATTGGAACAGAGGGACGCGAAGGGCACGAATCGGCCGGTTCACCCGAAACAGAGAATTTTCGCAAAGGAACAATCGGGCGCGAGGGCGCGAAGGGCGCGAAAAGGTGAAGCGGTGAAGCAAGGGAAGCCCATTTCGGGTGGTTCGGAAGAATTTGTCCCAAGCAGCAAAGGGACATCTGGGACAAATGTACGTGAAAGACATGAACCGGCCGGTTTGGCTGGAACGAGAAACTTTCACACTGGGACATCGGCCGGGCAGGACGCGAGGGACGCGGATAGCCGAAAAAGCCGAGAGCCAATCAGATTGCGCCACGTGTCATCGGTAGATAAGGGACAAGGAAGCCCATTTCGGGCGGATCGGAGGTTTTGTCCCAAACAGCACTGGGACATCTGGGACAAAAAGACGCGAAGGGCGCGAAAGAGCGGCAGGCCCGCAGACCAATCAAATCATGACACGTGTCACAAGGGAAAAGGTCAAAAAGTCAAAGGGTGAGTTTTGAAGGGTCAGCCCGAACCAATGGGATAGTGCCACGTGTCCCAGCTAGGGCCCACAAGGAAATTTCAAAGGAAAGCCCGTGGAAAGGTGGAGGAGAGAGAATTATTCAGCGAATCAGAGCCTGCCACGTGTCATCCAGGTGGTGAAGCGCGGGAAAATATTTCAAAATCCGTTTTGGCCTGTTTTTGCCCTAAATCTTCAGATCGTCATATCTTTCGATCCAGAGCTCGGATTTGCACGTTCTTTATATCAACGGAAAGCTGTTGAAATTCTCTACATGATTCAAGGATCAATCTTCCATTTTGGTGTAGTCTAGAGAGAGAAAGTTAAGAAACGGCTCTGACACATGGTAATGCCAGAAGTGACGCTTCAACAACCAGCTTTAATGCAGCAGATAGCCCGCCGTTTTGCCAGGATCCGCCGCTTCTACCATAATGAGATGATTTAAAATGTGACCTAGAAGTGGTTGTGGTAGTTTCAAATTTCCTCTCTTCCCTCTCTCTTTCTTCCTATATATTGTACAGAGGGGCTTCTTTCAAAAGGGGGACATAACAAGTTGTTCATTCTTTTGCTCTGCCCTCCCTTCTTTTCTTCTCTAGGGTTGAAAATGGAGTTCGAACCTCCTCCTTGCTCTGTAATGGAGTTTTTTGCTTTTATTAATGGAATGATGTTTTGTGTAAACTGGAGCAACAAAACGTGTTTTGTGATGCATTCGTCCATCCTTTCTCGTTTTGCTTGTTTTCTTCTTGCCTCTCTTCATTCAGTATTTGTGCATGTTTGAATGTTCATTGCAGGTCCTGGAGCCGTGTTCATGGAGTTTTGGGACATTTTCTGTGAAATCTATCCTTGGGCTGTGATGCATCCACCATCCTTCCCATTGCTCTCTCTTTGTCCCATGGGTTTTGATAGATGTCCAACATTCTCCTTCTCTCGGTGTATCACCGTTTTAGTGTAGGCTTTTGTTTTTTCCCTTCTTCTCTCTCTCTCTGTCTCCTTGGCATGGTTAGATTAGGTTTAGATTATTGCTTATCTCGTGTGGAATAGCTTGTGGCAGGTAGTTTAGGAGTAGGAACCAGCCTTCTCTGGAGATTCCTTTCTCATTTTACAGGTCCCACACCTGGAGAAAGGTTTCAATGTTGTGCAATCACACTGGATGCCTGAGTGATCAACCTAGAAGCCTGATCTGCATCCAGGGGTGCTGTGATTTTGCATCAACAGTTTTGGCATGCCCGGTGGGACCTTAGAGGTCTTCCACTTCATCTTTTGCAGGTTGGTGTGTTCCTGTGAAGATTTCAGCCTTTGGAGGCACTTGCAAACACATCTGGCGACTCCATCTGATCAGCAACCCATTTCTGAAGTTGCAGACCCATTTTCCATCCATTCCCATTCATCCTTCTTTCCATCTCTTTCATTCTTTCCCATTCCATGAGGTTGTGCAATCATGACTTCATTTCCATCATGGAATTCACATCAACAACAACAGTATATTCCACCTCCAACATGTTTTACAAATCCTCCAAATCAACATTTTGAGTAGATTCAAGATCAGTATGCATACCCATATGAGCAGCAGTGCCAAAGTCAGTTTGGCTATGGAGCCTTCCAAGAGCAAGAGTATGCATACAATGAAGACCATCAGATCCAAGATGCTGGTCTGTTGGAGAAAATCCAAAAGATGGAGGCAAAGATGGTGCAGTCCAGAGCAACAGCTCAGATGAGAGCTTTCA
This sequence comes from Taxus wallichiana var. yunnanensis, assembly GCA_018340775.1. Lineage (NCBI taxonomy): Eukaryota > Viridiplantae > Streptophyta > Pinopsida > Cupressales > Taxaceae > Taxus > Taxus wallichiana. The sequence goes on along the minus strand of CM031242.1, from coordinate 589,914,801 downwards.
GAATTGGTTGCAGGACTCCTTGTCCATGGGGAGGCCCTTTTCCAAGACACTTCAGCCCTCAAGAGAAGCTGGACTTCATGATAAAGATGCTGCCCCAACATGCACAATGAACAAAGCAGAAATAGAGGCCTATACATTCGGGTGTTGAACAACCTTATCAATGGGTAAGTTCTACACCATCATCTAGTTTTTCTCTTCCCATTACTCAAGCAGCATCATCTCATTTGGACTTGCAAATTTTAAACTCTCCATCTGTTGTCCCAAATGTTGATCCCATGTCTCCACCTCTCAGTCTTCCACCACACCTCAATTCTTCTTTCCTTTTTCCTTCCAAATAGTCATCCTCTCCACAAGAGCTAAAAGAAATCCCCCCTCCTCTAAAGAAACAAGAGATTTCATCTCCTTTACCACCACAAAAAATTGCCAAATCAATTGAGTTGCAACCCACCCCTCCTCTTGCATTCCCAATTCCATGTGGGGAAGACGAAATTGAAAAAATCAGTCATCAAGGACAGCAAGAGGAAGAGCCAAGAAAAGAAGAAATGATTAAGAGCTTAGTAAGTTTGGCTGCCAAGTTTGGTATGACAAAGATCCCCTTGATGGTTAAGCCTACAGAAGAGGCTAAGGTTGGAGAACAAATGGTGGTCAGGACTGATTCTGTTGCAGCAGAAGAAGAAGATCTTGCAGTCCCAACTTGTCCTCTAGAGCAGCAGATTGAAGAGTTTGACTTGACAAACTTCATGCTGGAGGAGGAGCTCATTCAAGAGCAAGATTGTCTTCGAACATTGGATGAAGGAGAAGCTGCTCCAGATCCAGCAGCAGAGGAGCACATTCTAGCTGTGGAGGAGAAAGTTGCAGATCCAAGAGCTCTGAGCACAAAGCAGGCTACAGGAGAACCTTCAGTTCTTCTTTCTACTTCACCTCTCTCAAGTTCCAGTGCTGAAGAGGAGTTTGACCTCTCAAAATCAATGTTGGAGGGAGAAAGAAACCATGGTGGTCAAGTTACAGATCAAGAGGACACCATGGAGGAAGTTGAACATTTGTAGCAGGACAGCCATGAGGCGTTTATACATCGATTTGGAGGACTGTTTTGATGGAGAAGAGCCGGTTGAGTTTCCACCATTCTCTCTTTCATCATCCACATTCCAAACACAAGAGTCTGCTGTCCTGAAGGAGAACATTCATTTGCAGCAGCCTGCATCTTATAACAGCTCTTCGGAATCAAGATTGGAAGATTTTAATCTTTCATGTTCTTCATTGGAGGAAGAGAAAGGGCAGAAGGGTTCTACCATTGCTTCCACACCATCCATTCAAGGTCTACAAGAAGACTCCATTCTTGGAGTTGAAAATCAGAGCTATGGGCATATCAAACTGATCAGACCTTGCCCAATCAGGTATTTGGCTTCATTGGAGCCAAAGGAGAAGTCACAACCAGTCATGCTTGCTTCTGAGCATGAGGGTGAGCTACAAAGTATCAAGGATCAGCTGTCATACCTCTTCAACCCAAATGCAGAGCAACTAAAAGAGGCATTGAATTTGCCTTCAGCTGATACCTTGATGATTTGTGTGGAATACCAGCTTTTTGTTGATTTTCCACTCATCCTAACAACCATGATCAGCTCCAAATCAATTGCATGGCTGCCAATTTTGAAGAAAGGAAGCTATTTCTCACAACCAGTTGCAGGGTTTGTTTAGCTTGCCTTTGCTTCCAGTTAGAGTAGAGTAGCTAGGTTTGCTTTCAGTAGAAGAAGTGCTTGTGCACACTCTGCATGTTCCATTTGGAGCATGTATGATTTTTAGTTCTGTACATAGTTTTGGTGTTGCCGGTTCTGCTCTTGCACAGTTCGTTTCAGTGGCATTTTGGTGAGAACAACTCCATGTCCGGTGGGATTCAAGTGGCTCAGAGGGAAGTTTTCAAAGTTCAGATCAGTTTTCAGGCTTGCTTATGACTCCATGCCCAATGGATTGCTTCAGGCTATCGATCATTCACCTAGCAGGTAGGTGACCCCGCTGAGTCATCAAAACTGTTGTCAAAATTTCACCCCCCAGGGTAAATTTCGATAACATGTATCAGAGTTTTATAGTTCCAAGCATGTAGATTGATCCAGGAAAAATTGTGAAAATTGGCTAAGTCCTGCTCAAGGTCGCCTTTGGGACAATTGGAACAGAGGGATGCGAAGGGCGCGAATCAGCCGGTTCACTCGAAACAGAGAATTTTCGCAAAGGAACAATCGGGCCGCGAGGGTGCGAAAAGGCGACGGTGAAGCAAAGGAAGCCCATTTTGGGGAGTTTGGAAGAATTTGTCCCAAGCAATAAAGGGACATCGGGACAAATGTATGTGAAAGAAGTGAATCGGCGATTCGGCCAGGAAGGAAACTTTTGACTGGGACATCGGGCCGCGAGGACGCGAGGGACGTGGATAACCGAAAAAGCCGAGAGCTAATCAGATTGCGCCACGTGTCATCGGCAGATAAGGGATAAGGAAGCCCATTTCAGGCGGATCGGAGGTTTTTGTCCCAAAAACACGGGACATGCGGGACAAAAAGACGCGAAGGGCACGAAGGAAGAGGCAGAGCGTGAGACCAATCAAATCATGACACGTGTCACAAGGGAAAAGGTCAAAAAGTCAAAGGGTGAGTTTTGAAGGGTCAGCCCGAACCAATGGGATAGTGCCACGTGTCCCAGCTAGGGCCCACAAGGAAATTTCAAAGGAAAGCCCACAGAAAGGTGGAGGAGAGAGAATTATTCAGTGAATCGAGCTCGCACACATGTCATCCAGTGGCGAAGAAGCGCGGAAAATATTTCAAAATCCGTTTTGGTCTGTTCCGTGCCCTAAATCTTCAGATCGTCATATCTTTTGATCCAGAGCTCGGATTTGCACGTTCTTTATATCAACGGAAAGCTGTTGAAATTCTCTACATGATTCTGGGATCAATATTCCATTTTGGTGTAGTTTGGAGAGAGAAAGTTAAGAAACGGATCTGACGCATGGTAATGCCAGAAGTGACGCTTCAACAACCAGCTTTAATGCAGCAGACAGCCCGCCGTTTTGCCAGGATCCGCCGCTTCTACCATAATGAGATGATTTAAAATGTGACCTAGAAGTGGTTGTGGTAGTTTCAATTTCCTCTCTTCCCTCTCTCTTTCTTCCTATATATTGTACAGAGGGGCTTCTTTCAAAAGGGGGACATAACAAGTTGTTCATCTTTTCTGCTCTGCCCTCCCTTCTTTTCTTCTCTAGGGTTGAAAATGGAGTTCGAACCTCCTCCCTTGCTCTGTAATGGCGTTTTTGCCTCTTATTAATGGAATGATGCTTTGTGCAAACTTGGAGCAAAAAACGTGTTTTGTGATGCATCTTTCCATCCTTTCTCGTTTTTGCTTGTTCTCTTCTTGCCTCTCTTCATTCCAAGTGTATTTGTGCATGTTTGAATGTTCATTGCAGGTTTGAGTGTGTTCATGGAGTTTTGGGACATTTTCTGTGTGAAATCTATCCTTGGGCTTGTGATGCATCTATCCATCCTTCCCATTGCTCACCTCTCTTTGTCCCATGGCAGCTTTGATAGATGTCCAACATTCTCCTTCTCGGTGTATCACCGTTTTTAGTGTAGGGTTTTGCTGTTTTTCCCTTCTCTCTCTCTCTCTCTCTGTCTCCTTGGCATGGTTAGATTAGGTTTAGATTATCTTATCTGCACCGGAATAGCTTGTGGCGGAGTAGTTTAGGAGCAGGAACAGCCTTCTCTGGAGATTCCTCTCGATTTCACAAGTCCCACGCTTGGAGAGAGGTTTCATGTTGTGCAATAACACTTGATGCCAGAGTGATCAACCTAGAAGCCCGATCTCGCATCCGGGGTGCTATGATTTTGCACTAACACATACCAATTAAGGGGAACCTTGTGAAGTTACACGGTGAGAAGAAAATGTTGCATATTATTGAGGACCCTAACAATGCTTCTTATGAAGTATTGTACACAGATGTTGATGTCGAGTAACTTCATGGGCTATGTTGATTGTAAGGAGCATAAAATTGATGAGTGCAAGCATCCTAAGTAGGTTGGTTCTCCTTGGACCTTGATGTTTGATGGGGCTTGTTCTAGATCTGGAAATGGCACTGGTGTTGTTTTGATATCTCCAAGCCAAGAGGAGTTTAACTTTTCTTTTAAACTCAATTTTGAGTGCACAAAAAATATTGTTGAGTATGAAGCACTACTCTTGGGTCTAAGGATTGCATGGAAATATGGTGTCAAGGACATTGTTGTTAAAGGAGATTCAGAGTTGATAATCAAACAAGTTAGAAAGTTGTATGCTACAAAGAATCAAAGAATGAAGCAATACAAGCATGTAATTTGGGACTTCATTGAAATGTTTGATTCTTTCAATATAATACATCATGATAGGAGCTATAATACTGTAGTAGAAAAATTGGTAGTATTAGGATCTAAGTTTGAGAATTATACAATGTATCCGTATTTTGAATATGATATTGAAATATTGACCAAACCATCGTCCCCACGACAATATCAAGCACTAACATGTATTTAAAGATGATGCCTAGGTCTAAAGGTTTATACAAAATAAAGGGGAATTTTCCAATCAAAGTATGGACTGGGAACCAATGGTTTGTGTAAATGATGAAAGAGAGACCCTATTTGGTAAAGACATTATCCAATTGAAAACCAATACTATTCCCAGAGGTTTGGTTGCACTGGAATCAAATTTTGATAATGTTGATTGCATTATTAATAGACACATGTCAGCCTCGAGGGATGTTGAAGAATATAACCTGGGCATAGAGGATAAACCTAGGAGAATTTGGCTAGGCAAAACTTGAATAGAGAAGAAAAGTAGTCATATGTCTAATTGCTAAAAAAGTACTAGGACTACTTGGCTTGGTCATATTTAGAATTGAAGGCATATAGGGAGGATCTCTTTCAGCATGAAATACCCCTGGAAGCTAATGCCAAGCCGTTTAGGTAGAAAAAAGACCAATTAATCCTCTCCTTTCCTCAAAAATGCAAGAAGAGTTGAAAAATTTAAGGGATGGAGGAATTATACAACCTACAAGATACTCCTCATGGGTAACAAACCTAGTACCTGTTCGAAAGAAAAATGGGGATATAAGATTGTGTGTTGACTTCATAAACTTAAATAAGGCATCAATTAAAGATAACTATCCCCTACCAAATATGGATAACATGTTGTAATTGGTTACAGGTTTAGAGTTGTTATCCACTTTGGATGGTTTTTATGGGTATAACCAAGTGGTTGTGAAGCAGTCAGAAAGAATCAAAACCACTTTTACCACCCCATGGGGAACCTATGTGTATGTCATAATGTCATTTGGCCTGATGAATGTTGGATCCATGTTTCCAAAAGAAATGGATGTAACATTCTTAGGATATATAAATGACTTCATTGATGTGTATTAGGATGATGTGACAATCTTCTCAAGGAAAAGGAGTGATCACCTGCAACATTTAGAAAAGATGTTATTAAGATGCAGGGAGTATGGTATATCACTGAATCCCAAGAAGTGCCATTTTGGGGTTCAAAAGGAAAAGATTCTTGGACATATAGTGTCAAAATAAGTGGTCATGATCGATCCTGAGAGAGTAGAAGCCATTAGCAAAGTTCCTATTCTAAGAACCAAAAAGGGAATTTATACCTTTTTACGAAAAAAATTATTAGGAGATTTATCTCTAACTTTTTTGAGTTGACTATCCCAATCACTAGTATGTTGAAGAAGGATTAGAGTATCAGATGGGAGGAAGAAACTATTCAAGCCTTTTTTGGGATCAAAGAAGAATTGAAGAATGCCCCTGTTTTAGCAGCTCCTGATTACAAAAAGGCCTTCCAAATGTTTTCCTTTGCTTCAGAGAATACTATTGCATTTTTTTTTTACAAAAGGATGATGAAGGAAGTGAAAGGCCAATTTCTTTCTTTATTAAATCATTAGAAGTGGCAAAGCTAAAGTATACTATCATGGAGAAACAAGACTTTGCTTTAGTGAAAGCCACAAAAATCTTCAAGCCGTATATTTTAAGTTCTAAAGTTATAGCCTATGTTCCCCATACCATGGTTAAAGATATCCTATCAGAAATGGACACTTCAAGTAGGAGATGTCGATGGGAAAACAAATTGTAAGAATATGACATGGAAATCCAAACTACAAAATTGGTTAGAGGTCTGGGCCTAGCAAAGCTAATGGCAGAAAGCAACCTGTAAATAGTTGAGATAAATGAGGTTGAAGAAGAAAGATTGAATATTCTTGAGAAAGTGAAAAATTCTGAATGGTACAAGGATATTATTTTTTATCTCAAACATCTACAGTGCCCTGAGTATTTAAGAAAGAATCAAAAGAGAGCACTTAAGTTAGCCTCCCAAAAGTACATCATCATTGATTATGGGTTAGCTTGGAAGAACCCTGAGGGAGTTCTTTTGAGATGTATCACTAAGGATGAAGCCCGAAATTAATTATTGATTTCCATGGAGGAGTTTTCGGGAATTTTACTAGAAGAGTCATAACCCATAAGATATTAAAGGCTAGTTACTAGTGGTAATAACTATTTTTAAAGACAAAACTCTACTTGTAAGAAGGTGTGAGAGTTGTCAATGTTTTTTAGGAATATCTGAAAGATTCATGATCCCTCCCTTTGCAGCATGTATCAATTGAAGCCCCATTTAAGTAGTGGGGAATGGAATTCATTGGTGAGATTTCAGATCCTTCAAGTGCATGCCATAAGTGGATATTAGTGGCCAATGATTACTTCACCAAGTGGGTGGAGGATATCCCTACTAATAAAGCTACCCATCAAATTGTTATGGTCTTCATTCGAATCATATAATTTGTAGGTTTGGAGTTCTACTAAGATACTTTTAGACAATGGTATGAGTTTTTGAGCCAAACATTTGGTAGCTATGTGTCATGAATATATGATAAATTTAACATATGCTTCAAATTATAATCCATAGGGTAATGGACAAGTAGAATCAAGAAAAAATAATTTGTTGAAAATAATCAGAAGGACCTTGGAATTAAACAAACGGAAGTGGAGTGAGAAGTTAAAGTTTTTGTTGTTTGGGCCGATAGAATTACTAAAAAGAGCTACTAGAAATATCTTGTTTGAGTTAGTGTATGAAACTCAGCTCTACTTCCCCGCATATGTAATTTTCTTCTTACCAATTTATCCAACAATTGGAGGACCAGGAGGTCAATCCTTATGATGCTCGTATTAATCAAATTATTGAATTAGATGAAGAGAGAAGAGAATCCCACCAAGGACATGTGAAGTTTAGGGAGAAATTGAAGAAACTATTTGAACAAGAAGGTAAATCCAAGAGCTTTCAGTGTGGGAGATCTTGTGCTATTATGGGATAGTAGACATGAGGATAAGGGAAAGCATGGAAAGTTTGATGCATTATGGATGGGCCCTTATTCTATTGACATTCAGATTGGCGAGAAAACTTTTTTCCTAAAAGACTTGGATGGGAATTGCTTGAGTTTCTGTTAAAGGAAGGCACTTGAAAATTTTCCTTGACTGATTTCTTAGAATCAAGGCATGCATCATTGTACAATGTATAAATCTTTTTTCTTGCTCTGTTATCATGTTTTTCTATTTCATTTTTCCCGATCCTTGGAGACCAGTTTTTGTTGGTTTCTCGGTTCGTCTTGGGGGATTTTTTTATTTTCTTTTTGCTCTGCAAAGCATATTTGTGACTCCATTACCCAATAGATTTTGGAACATGGTATGGTATATTGTTCTTGTGAGACTCGCAGGAGTGCATATCCCGAGTCGGAGCCAATGTTAGAGCTCAATTTAAGCTCACCTTGTTTGTTCAAAATATTTCTCAGTCCACATGGTTTGAAGTTTTCTCCGTCTCCTTGTATTGATGCATGAAATATTTCTCCTTCATTTGGTTTCCATGGTATGTCCTTTCCTTTGCTCGAGGATAAAATTGATTCCATATATTTATTTACTATTTCTATCCATGAGAAATAATTTGTAATTTGGGCATGAATTTGGGGTTTCCCCTTCCTTTTTTGTTCCACAGTCATTTTTTTCCTCACAAATTTTGTCCAACATTCGTGGAAACATGGTCCTTTCTAATTGGATGCAACTTTGGTGGGTCTTTTTGGTGAAACTTTTCACTTTTTCACAATTGTTAAAAATACCAAATCGGCCCCTGGCCCAGAGATAGTATCTAATTGATTATTCAAAAACATCAAGTGATTGGGGAAAAATTCTTACCGTGTGACCTCGAAGATTGACATGTCGTTGTTTTTCAAGACAAATGTGGAGAAGTGAGTTGGTGAAGCACTTTAGAAATTTTTAAGCTCTGTTTTCAAATGATGTAAAGGTATAAAAGTGAGTTGCGACTCCGATGGGGCCCACATCAAAAGTTGGAAGTGGAGAGGTGGGTCACTAGAACATTTTGAAGTTTTTTGTCTTGTTTCAACTCAAATATTTTCCATGTGGAGGGTCTACACTCATTTGAGGATTCACCTCTCAGTTTTACCTTTGGAGTTGCGCAAGGAGACACATGGAGGTTTCCACTAGCCTTGCCCATAATTAGGCTTTTTAGCGACAGATGCATTTTATGTCGGAGTTCTAGACAAGTGGAGGGCCTGCACTTACTTAAGGATCCACCTTTGGGTCCTAGACTTGGAGTTGTGCCAAGGATACACATGAGGTTTATGTTGGCTCCTCTTTATACTTAGACTTTTAAGTGTCGGTGTAACTTTTTCAAATCTAGGACACATGGAAGGCCCGCAATTGTTTGGGAGTCCTTTTGAGCCTCATACCCAAAGAGCACCAAAGGCAAATTTGGATTGTCACCACTCACTTTGTCCATAGTTAAATTTTTTTCAGGCGAGATGCATTTGTTGGATTCTAAACACGTGGAGGGCTGCACTTACTTAAGGATCCACCTCTGGGTCCTACCTTTAGAGCTACTCCAAGGAAACATGTGCAAAGATTCCGCTAGCTCCTCTTTATAATTATAATTCTCAAGAAACTTTCTTCAACCTAGGACATGTGAATGGCCCACGCTTGTTTGGTGACCCGCCTCGAATTTTACTTTTAAAAAAGCACAAAAGGGACACATGGAGGTTTCTGCTGGATCTTTCCATACTTAGAATTTTCAATCGACAAGGAAACTTTATCGACCTTAGGTACATGGTACCTTCCATTGGTCCTTAAATTATTTCAAAAATTTGTCAAGCCGAGACATGTAGTGAGCTCGTGCTTGTTTGGGGTCTCCACTTTTGGGCTTCATATCAAAAGTGTGCTGAAAAGACACGTGGAGGCTTTTGATGGCTCCTCTTTGTATTGAGAAGTTTAGAAGGCTGAGGTAAAATGTCTTGGCCTAGGATATGTAGAAATCCTGCGCTCATTTGAAGTCTTGCCTCTAAACTTCATCTTTGAAGTTAGACCGAACAGATACGTGGAAGCTTCCACTGGGCCTTCCTAGACTCTGACTTTTCATTAACTGGTGCAACTCTCTAGGGTTTTGAACACGTGGGAGGTCCGTTCTCATTTGGAAACCTACCTTAGGATTTCACCTTTGTAGTTGTGCTAAGGAAACACATGGAGGATTCCATTGGCTCCTCCTTGCACTTGGCCAACTTGGACTCATGACTCATTAATACAGCTACCCATGTGAGGGCATTCATTTCTCAAGGTGTATTATTAGAGGTAAAAGGATTGTTTTCTAGATCAAGCCATATGGAGCCACCGAAAATGATTAAAAGGGACATTTCTGCATGAAAGAGTAAAAGAATGATTTATAAGGACTATCAAAAATTATGATACGACATTCCAGTCATAATTTAGGGTCTTAGAAGTGTGATTAGTTCATAATTTATCCACCTTGCAACTTTGGGTGTAAATTTTTTAAACATCACTTTCTAGGACAAACTTTTAGAGGTAAAGGATTCCTCGAATATTCTTCTTTTTAAGGGGAAAATTTTGGATGAGTGAGTGTGTGAATTGTATAAATACAATGATAATATTGTTGCAAGAGGTCGAAGGTTAAATATTTTGAGAAAGTCTTAGAGAAACCACTTTCTCGAGAGGCCATATGAGAGACCAGTTCATTTCCTTATGTTGTTTAGATTCAATCACATCAAGGTGGTTACAAGTGTACAACCATTGACAAGCTCTGAGATTGTTTAAGAAACTTTCCCCTACTGATGAATCTAATGAACTTTGAATGACTCTATGTTGATCAAGTGTGTTATTGTGTCTACTTTTATTTGTAATAGTTTTAAATAGGTTTTACTTGTTCCTATGACAATTTTATGTTAGAATTTCTCTGATTCACACAAGATCTCATCCATGTGTTAGTATTGTGGCATTTTCAATTTCACTATGAGAAGATCCTTCTTCTGGTAATGAACTAAACAATTTAAAATCATTTTACTCTCACTACATTGATAAATATTGTGTTAGTGTGTATTATTTTCCACATCATTAGGTGAGTCATCTCTTTTAGGTGAGATCGTAGGTCCATGTGTCATTTAGGGTCATTATGAGATTCTCTTACGCTTCAATGTGTAAGTGCATCATATGCGTCATTGAGAGTTACACTTATATCTGGGAATGTAACTCCCCTCTCTACTCAAGTTTTCATGATTACATCACTTTGAGGTTACTCAACACTTCCTATATGTACACCCCATTTGATCTATGAGATAGAGGAGATTTTTATGGATTAACTAGATTCTTCCCGTGTTTCAAATATTTTATCCAAATTTGGTTGATGCTCGCTCCTCCCGAGATCTCTTCACATTGTCGTTCACACTTCTATTGATGTGTACATCATCCTCGTGATCCTCACTTGCGGGTTTTAAACCCTCTTTCATGGTATCAGAGTGGATATTGTGGATCTGTGCACTTCTCGGCATTTCTCATGTGTCTTTTCGGATTCAGCGTGATATTGATTCTCATGCATGCATGTGTCATAATGGATATTCCGATCGTGCTCTACTTGCATTGATTTCGGGCCTCACACCTCTGTTTGGGTTTGTTTGTGGTTCATTTGGTTGTGTTGGTGTTTGCAGATTTTCAGGCTTCTTTGAAGGTTTCTTGCTGGTATTTTTGTGTTCGGAGATGCAAGCTTGGTTTGATGGCTCACCGCATGATTCTCATGCTTGTCTTGAATTGTTTTGGCTCATTTTTTCTCCTTTGTTTGAATGTGTTCTACCATCTTGCTGCCTTGCATTGCTTTGGCTCGCTTTTTTGGTGTGCTATGGCCTCGCATTAGAACTTGTGCTCACCTACATTTTTCTCATTATTGGCTCAAGTGTTCAAATCGATCTACACTATTTCCATTTTTGTTGCCAAGCTCTCTGCTCGTGCCTTTATTTGGATGTCCCACTCGCCAACTATTTCAAACCTACGGTTTCTCGTGCTCACTTCAACGTGTGGCCTCCCTACCATGTTTCAAACTCCACGACGACCCCTCCTTCCAACATGCTCATGCGTTGTTGTTTGGAGCTGTTGTCACATCGCTCCTGCTATCTCTAGTTGTTACAAACTAAACTCAATGCATTCCCAACATCCACCACTCCAACTTAGATGTATCAACTTCAATGGTTCACAGGTGGTATCTTGACCTACATTTTTTCAGTCCTATAGCACCTACATCACCTACCTCGATCGAGCCTACACCACCAAAGCACCTCCAAAGTGCATCTCTAGGCATGTAGCAGGTTTTCCTTGCATAGCTCATTCCATAATTACATGCACAAGCCATCAATTAGACCTTTCCAACGGTTACTCCACAACAGCTTGGTCAAAGTAGGCCCCTTACCCATCTATTAAATTGATCACTACTAAAATCATTATCCTTTTTTAATGTTTTTAGGTAAAAAAACATTCCCTTTTCATGGCATTGTAGAAGGCTATATTTTCTTGTATTATGACCTTCATACGAGCATCGAAGATGGAGGGCGAGGTCCGGGGTTGGCAAGAGGCTAATCCCCCCTCGCAAGAAAAACAAACTATGCCTAAAATTTGAAGCCATTTCCAACGGGTATCCACATGACACCATTTGCACCCATTTCGAGCACTTTTTTAATGTGTTTGAAGCATTTATTAACTTTTTCCATCGATTCATGGGAATCGTTTTAATGTTATAAATTTTGTCTCACTGCTCATTTTTGAGTGCTTCTTTAGTCAAAGTTACATGATTTTTCACACATTACGTGATGACATTGTTAGTTTTGTAAATGCACTACTTTATAAAGTGCCACATTCTAGGGGGTTGACTAGTACTCTTAGGTTTTCACACGCAGATGCATTATCAGTTGAGTCGACGTCTTGCATTTGTGCACCTTACACTTTTGATTTTGCATCATGGAGAGTGCTCTTTCTAGACTTGAGCATCATAGGATCACCTTATAGCCTCTCGCCACTTCTTACCGAGAGAGGGAACTATTTAGTTTGGCGTGCTTCCATGGAACGTTACTTCACTCACGAGGGTATTTCACCCTTCTTACTTGGGCCCGTTCCTACACCCACTGATCATCATCATTTGGAGGAATTCCTTGACACTTGTGACCATGTTTTTGGTCACTTGATGATGCATGTCTCTCGATCTCTCTGGTTTCACATGGTAGACTCAGATCCACCTCACCGTGTCTGGAGCATTCTTTAGTCCCTCTATGGAGACCCTTCACATACTACCACCATTGTTGTTAATACCGATTCAATTGTCGCTCTATTTCTTCATGTGATGATAGCTCCACTGACACAGGATCGTTTGGTTCTACTTCTGATGATGAGGATTGTGCATCCAATTTTGATGTCGAGAGTACTACAGAGGACTCTTCTCCTCTTTCTCTCACTATTCCATAGAGTGTTGACACTTCCCACATTTCATCAGATATCAAGCAGCCTCCTTCTTAGCCATACAATCATCACACCTACCTCTTTTCTAGCTTTAGTGGGTGAGGCCCCTTCCACTCCTTTACCTTCATTGCATGACTTATATCTGTCTGACATTGCTCTTCTATTTTTGAGTCACCTCATTGGGATGAGTATCTCGCTGACCTTAGTCATCTTTCGCAGAGTCCACTTGTGATGTATTATAGGTCCCTCATCCATCTAGAGGTGTTTCACAGAGTTCATCATCTCTCTGTTGTTGGGAGTGCCCCTTCGGGACTCTTACCACTTCCACTTTTCGAAGACCTTCATTGATCCACCCTTTTTGTGGATCCCTTTTCTATTTTGGAGGATGTTTTGTTCCCTTCACATTAGTTGGACATCCTTTCTATGGGTGTTCACCTTCATACTCTAATATTTCTGCACTCGTGACATTACCTTTGGTTCCTTTGCACTCACTTTCTAGACCTATGTCAAAATTTCATGGACCAAACTCAAAGTTCTTTGTGTTGTTGCCTTTAGTTTCATTTGTGGAGTGGGAGGACTTCCAACACATCATTTTGTCCTTCCTAAGGGTAGGTACATAGTTCGGTGTGGGTGGCTCTTCTTCAATCCAGAGGTAGAGGATCTCATCATCGACATTCTTCTGGGAGACTTCTTAGAGCTGTAGAGTTTAGATCCATCCATGGCATCTTCTGCATCCCTCTCATCTCCCTCTTCTTCTCTCTTCTTCTTCTTTTCAAGATATTTCCTCTTTGTACATGGGTACCCTTTCAGGCTCATCTATGGTTAGGACCCATATTTGGCATCTTTCTTAGATTAGAGAGTGTGTTTTTCTCTTGTGGTGGATGTTTTTCCCACTGGGTTTTCCTTCACTGCTTGGGATCTTTTTCTTGTGTATGGGTATCTCATCAAGATTTGTGTGGGGACCCATTTCTCATTTCGACTTCGCCTCATCCTAAGTTATGATGAAGGGGGGGTGTTGGTGTGTATTATTTTCCACATCATTAGGTGAGTCATATTACTTAGGTGATATCATATGTCCATGTGTCATTTAGGGGTCATAATGAGATTCTCTTATGCGCGTCTGCATCAATGCATCAAGTGCATCATATGCATCATTAAGAGTTACACTTCTATTCTAGGAATGTAACTCCCCCTCTATACTCGAGTTGTCATGATTGCAGACTGGAGGTTACTCAACAGCTCCTATATGTACACCCCATTTTATCTACAAGATAAAGGAGAGTGTTATGGATTAACCAGTTCTACCCATGTTTCAAATCTTTGTATGCACATTCGGTTGATTCTCACTCCTCCCTGAGATCTCTTCACACTATCATTCATAGGTCTATTGATGTGCATGTTGTCCTCTCGTGATCCTTGCTTGTGGGTTTTAAACCCTCTTTCAGATTATTTGTAAGCCTATGAGTGTATCTTAGGCGTGACGAACCATGGATTCATAGCATTTAATTGAGTCTTTAACACGAGCCTTTGTTTTGAATTTTTGAAGAGTGTGTGAAACCATGCGCCTATGGGCTTCCATTAATACACAACTTCTAGTTGAAGGAATATTTTGATTATTTTGAAGCATTTTTCTGTGAGTTTTCCACTTCATGTAAAAGGCTCTCAAAGATTTGGTATAATTAACTTTATCCCGCTTAAATTCCAACCACTAAATTTCTCAAGCAACGAGTCCTACACAAACTACCCATGTTTGTTATCTCAGATCCACAAATGAATAAATTCCATTTCCAAAGTATGTAGGAACAATCAAGATTCATTTATTTACTTTAGTAACCCAAACCTTTTCTAGAAACATCTCCACTCTTTAGTGTGATAACTCGTGAGAGTTAGATTGTCCGTATTGATCATATTTCCTCAAGGTTCTCATTAAAATTGTTTAGAGAAGGATCTCTTGATGTCCTTCATCGAAATGGGTTACAGAATGGGTCCTCTCACCCTAGTTAAAGACACAAACCCTAAAGTAGTGAGGGTAGATCAAATCCTCAGTGAGGTGCTATCCATTTCTCCAACGTCTAAGTGACAAAGTGTCGGCTAAATCTCATCTCTAGCTATAAAACGAGTCATATCATGGTTCTTCCGTCTCTTCGAGAATCATGCCGCTTTGTGATGCTTCTCGGCCCTCATGGGAAAATCAATTTGGATACCAACAGGCTATAAGGCTCAATAAGCCAAAACTATACTGGGATTTTTTTTTCATTATTGACATCCATGAATTGTTTAGTCATCCTTGTTATGATGCATCTAAAATTATATCTTTATTTTGGCCTCGATTTATACTAGCTTCCTTCATATAAGCTACATACCCTAGTAGCCCTCCTTGTATACAAATGCCAATGAATCTCTAATATGTTTGAAAAACCTTACCTTCCTATTAATAAATCCTAAACCATTTATTGAGTCCATTTCTCATGTGTGAAGATCATTTATTATTCCTTTGTACAAATGACACTTCTTTACTTCTCATAGGCTCACTACGTCTCTTAAAAATGTATGGGTATGATAGCATGGTTTTAAGACCTAACTTCACTTGAAAAACTACTCAAATACCTACTTCATGTCTCTAATATTATCAATGATGAGACTTAGGGTTTGATTCAATCATTTACCCTTGTATGCATTCAATTTTCCATGATCAGTAGCACATAGGTACATGTAGACCGTAGAACTACCTACATTTCCTTCACACTTGCGAATTGGGCCTTAAAATTTATAATCCCTAGTATACCACTAGGATGAACTTCCCTTAAAATTTCATGCAAATTGGATGGGTACATTTGATTTGGCTTGATGCCCTAGTTAAGACCTGAGAAGAGAAATATGGAGCTATAAGTCAAAATAGACCATTTCAAGAACTACAAAAATTTGATCATGCTTTATTAGCCATCTGTGCAACTTTTCCACCTTTCATAGTCTTCCAATCTCCCTCACAAGTCCACTGTTATATTTCAAGCTCTCAGCCTAAAAAGAGACCACACTATTAACATGGAGAAAAGATGGAAATTATTACAAAAGGCATTATATATTTGATTCAAAACATCTTCATTTATTTATTCATGGTGTATTACCTCCTTGTTACATACTTGTTTTGAGAGAATTACATATATTATCTTAAATTCATCTTAAACACACTAGAATAGCTAACCCCTAGCTTTACTCAACTACCTCCTAGGATATCTCAACCATTCCTAGCTTTAGAAAAGACTTTAACAACTCCTATACATGCTTACAAGATTGATTCCATGTGGGAATATGATCCCAAAGTTTGTTTTCACTTATTTTCTACCTTCATACAATAAGAAGGCCTTATTTAGGCTTTTACACAAAACACTTGCAAAGTGTGAATATTTGAAATACAACATTTTAGAGGGTAATATATACATATACCCTAAGAATACCTAAAATCCAACTCTAACACATTCTCAATGACCACCCATTTATGCACCTGCATTATTCTACCATTAAGAGGAAAGATTGAGATTCTAGCTCAAATGGTGCTTCTTAGTCTCATTCTCTTATTTCTTTCTTGCCTTTCTAGCTCTAGGTATCTGTTAGTGCAAATACACAACACTCCCAAATGAGTTCTGGATCTGATTTTCTAAGGAAGGGTCATTTGGTGTGATTTTATAACATTGGATCATTCCCAAGTTGTGGGACTTACAAATGGGAATGATCCTCCAGATAAGGTTAGTTCCTTTTTCCTAAAATACCTACCACAACTATCCTAGTGGAGGCAAGATAATCTAATCCTAATCTAACATTAAAGGAGACAAGGAGAGAAAGAAAACAAGGAAAAACAGAGCCTACACTAAAATGGTGATACACTAGAGAAGGAAAATCTTCAATCATCTACCAAACTACCGTGGAACAAAGAGAGGTGAGCAATGGAAAGGATGGACAACAACATCATAGACCATAGATCAGATTCACATAGAAAATGTTCCAAAACCCCATGAACACAGCTCCTAGATCTGCAAATGAACATTCAAAACATGAACCAATACCCCAATGAAGAGAGGCAAGAAGAGACAACCAAAAACAAGCAAAGGATGGAAAAATGCATCACAAAACACGTTTTTTATTTCTTCATAGTTTGCACAAAGCATCATTTACAGAGAAGGGGATGAGGTTCAAATTCCTTTTAGACCTTGGGGAAGAGATAGAATGGGGAGGAAGAGAAGAAAAAATGAACTACCACAACAACAACCACCACCTCCTTTTAAAATATTACGTTTAATAGCAAAAACATGGGATTTTCTCCAAACACTTTTCAAAATGCATTTTAATCCTTCATCTATTGATGGGCTTGATGTATAAGTTCATATTTCCATGTATCTACTCTATAGAACAAATAAAATGACCCATACTTCATTGAATGTGTCCAACTACCAAATAAAACACTATTATGAGTTTGGCCACATTTTAAGAAAAATATCCATTGGTACCTCATTGAATATATATTTTATTGATTTCTATGCATTTGGATCAGAAACATGATTCCAACGGTACCAATTTTGTGTGATTTTGTTGAGAAATGCAAAAGTTATGGCCTTCTGAGTGCGAGCAGCTATTTTGGGTCTACCAGGTATTTTCTGTCATTTGACAGGAATGAGCATTAATTGACTAGAGATTAATATCTACCCTCATTAAATTTAATAAATCCTATTTTTTTGATGTAGAGGACATCATGTGCATTCCAAACATTTCAATTTTATGAAAATCGGAGCTCAGAGTCAAAAGTTATGGCTGTTTGAAGTTTGGGAGGTCAAACATTGATCTTTTCTCTTCACTGCGGCTATTTCAACAAAATCAGGTTTGTGTACCTTTGATGTCCATGACACATTCTTCTACATCACCCGATTCAGGATTCCTTATCCTTATGCATCCACCGTTGACCGGGCCATGAGGATCATTGATCTCCCATTCTCCGCAATGTCCGGTTTCTTTGCGGCCTTTTAGCCTTTGCACATCTCACACGTACTTTTGTCCCAAATGTCCGGGGACCATGTGGGCCAAAATTCCCAACTTATTTGATTTTCCTTTTTTTTAGCAATACACATACTCGCGTGTCCCTATTGAACTTTTGTGGTCTGGGACATAGAAAGTGGATTTAGCCGATTCCTTTATATTTCAGCTCCAAACCTGGTATAATGAACCTTGGTATGATCTGCAGCCTCCAGACCCGTAATGCATTAAAAATAGCCCACGAATTCATTTTTTTAACTTGTTGGATTTTTTCCTTAGATGGGGAAGTTAGAGAGAAACCAAAGGGACCCCCAAAACATGATTTTGGGCCTTGAATCAATTCTACTTGCTCGGGACCGAAGAATTTGATGCATGTTATCAAAATTACCTTGAGGGGTGAATTTTGGATAACAATATCTTATTCAACTTACATAGAATCCTTTTATATATGCTTATGGCCTTCTTGTTCTTTTCCTTACTTTCTCTATATGTTCTGTCTCATTCCCAAGGTCTTCTTTTACCTAGGCTCTTACTTGATTGATTGTGTCTAGCTTACATAGTTTAATTTCTTTTTACATTGTCCTAACAAAGTAATGGCCAAAACTTTCTTAGGAACTGAAATATTTTTACCTTTACTTTTCTTCCTTTATGATGTTTCATACTCCTATTTTACCAAATCCACTTGTTTGCCTTTTTAGTCTTTCTAACCTCAGTAGATACTTGTACTACCCACTCATGCATATGAGTATACTCTTGAGCTCAACATTTGTGCTTTACCTTTTCTTTCTTCCTCATCATTTGCATATGGACACCTAGTAGGGACTGTATGAAAGTCATTATTTTCTTCTCACTTAAATTTGCTTCTTCATCTTGAATCCTACACTTTAGTCCCTCCTTGAAATCATGTTTAATGCTTACTTGGTTTGCCTATTTTGTATGCTTTCGCTATCTTGTTTTACCAGTCTTTCTTCATTCAAACCTTCAAAATGATTACGCATTAGATGAAATCATTATTCATTGCACACTAAGATTATGATTCTTATTCCATATTTATGGCCTATTTCTATAGCAATTTGACTTCTAAACATATAGAAAGATACTGGGTCTTGAAGGAAAAACTCTGCATTGTCTATATCTACCATTTCTAGGATTGAGAAATATTAATATGTCCCCTTATAGCTCACAAATGACATATGATATCTGATTAAACACTTGCATCTATTGAAAATGAGGATTTGGTTTCCTACCTCAAGAGATAGCTCCATTTTTTGTTGGCTTGACTGTGAATGATCTACTTCTTTCACTATTATGTTGATTTCCAACCAAAATTGAAGAATTGTTGACCTTTCAAAGGTACTACTCTATTCATTTATAGCTTCTCTATTTCCTTCTTCTTGGTCACTTGCTTCTTCTTGAGCTGCCTTAACCTTTTCATTTTCTTGATTCCTCTTTTCTATCATGCCTTTGTTGTCTTTCTCTGTAAACATAATCATTGTCTTCTTATTTTTTCTTCCATGATTTCTTTCTTCCATGCTTGCTTGAACTTTATAGGAGGTAATTCTTTGTCCTTATTTTCCTTCAAAGGCATTCCTTTACTCCCTTGGTCAATTTCTGTCTTCTTTAGAAATAGTCTGTGCCTAGAATCTTTGGTTTTTATAGTGGTCATCACTTCTTTAGCTTGGCCTTCCTCATAGACCTTATCCTTGAGTTCTTCATGTTTACTTGACTATCCTTTACCTACATGTTGGTCCTTCATGGACTCAAACATCTCCTCAAGCTTCTGCAACTCTTCTCTCAAGATGAGAGCATCCACTCCTTCCTCTTCATCATATCTAGGACCAAGTTGGTCTTCTTGCCTTACAATGGCATCACCTTAATTAATTCTTGTACCTAAATTTTCACCAAAAATCAGGATGTTATGGGCTGTACCTACATATAAACATGCCCACATCATGTTAGTTATAAATTTCAATGGTCTCTTGACCTTCCTGCTAGCTTCTCACATGGTTTCTTCCACCATTTTATCTTCATTTAAGCAATTGAATGCTCTATCAAGGTGGTACTTCTAATCCACCATATATTTATTTTTCCCATAACTTATCTTTAGTGTCATATTCTTCATATAACCAAATCCTTGGTCACCAAACTCCATTCTTGGTGTTTCTCTTCTCATTCACAACTCGTCAAAAAGAGACACTTATTTTACTTTCTTCATCTCCTTAAGCTCGTTGCTATTTTTTTTCATGCAAATACTTTCTCATGGTCATTAACATGAAAATTCCTCTCTCATCACCTGCTTCACCCTTCAAGGGTATGAGACTATGCTCAATTCCACCTTTACAAAACTTGTAAACATTTGTTTTTCCATCATGTTTGGCTTTCCTATCAAACTTCCAAGGTCTACCTAAGAGCAAGTGGCAAACATCTATAGGTAGAACATCACATAATATTGTATCTCTATATGATCCAATCTGAAAATCAACAATAATTTTCTCACTTACCAAGATATTATGACTCTGTTGCACCCATGAAATGTAGTAAGGATTTGGATGTGGAAGTATTCTCAATCCCAACTTCTTCACCATGTATTCTAACACAACATTGTTTGTCTTCCTCTATCTATGATGAGATCACATACCTTGCCTCCTGACTTGCATCTGGTCTTGAAAAGTTCCTTCTCTGACTCATGTTTGTATCTTGTCTTCTTAAATATGTCTTTTTGCCTCTTGGCTGCTCCAAAACTCTCTTCATCAAAAGAGATTCACTCTTCATTTTCTCATTCCCTTTACATGACTAACTTGATATGGTTACATGCCCTTTTTAATTTTTTTAATGCAATTTACATCTCTAAAACCAACATACAGATCTTTAGTAATCAAACTATATTTATTTTCATTCACATCACTAAACACAAGCATACCTTCTTGAATTTTTCTAGAAGACTTGCATTCTACCTTTTAATGCCTTATAGAACTTTCCTTGTTGCCAAATTCTAACAATGGCATTCTCTCTCTAAGAAAGGCTCCATAGTATTCATTCTCTTATCCATTTGTAACTTCATCTACTAAAACTATCCCATCATATCCCTTAACAAGTTTTCCTATTTGGTTTACATCCTTGAGTGTAATTGTGCCATCATCACTCTAATATCCTCTAAAGCATTTAAACCAGGATCTAATACTAAAAATGGTGCAAGGGATACACTTCTTAGTGCTTATTTGTGCTCAATTCACCATCTCTTTAAACATGCATGTCTCTTCATCAAATCACACTTTCTTGGAGGATCTAACTAAGAGTAATTACTTGATGTAGATCATGCATTTACCTAGTATAGGTTATTAGCACATTCCATTATATATCCTCATTCAAGCATATGTGAAGAAACATGAAATTCATACCTTGACTTAGATGATTAGCCTTCTTTGATTTGTTTCAGTCAACATATACCGAGATTCCATTACGTTTGTGAATATCAACTAGCAACATTGTGCCTCTTTCATTATTCCCCACTAAATCAATGTGTATACGGGTCAATAAAAGACCACTACATAGATTTCCTATAATCGCACTTATGTCCTAGTTCATCCTGAACTATACTACAACTATTCATCTTGATGTTCCTTAAACATCTCATCTACATTTTAACCAACTATGTATATATAATCTACATCCTTCATAGCCCATATACAAAAATATCTTTAATGGTTTCATCACTCCTCTATCCTTCTTTATACCTTCCCACATAGTTCTCATTATGTACTCCATCTACTTTAATACCTCGTACTTCATTCATTCTCTTATAATCCCTTCACATCACTTCACCACCTTACTTCATGCAAAGGATTCATCCACATGTCAATGCACAACTTCATAGGCTCCAATAGGCTAAATCATTTTTGCTTGAACATTCTATCATCTCTCCCTATATGGTTCATACCCGAATTTTTCTTCAACCTTGAGTTCTTCTTCAAAAGACATTCTCTTCTTTACTAGCCTAATAAGCTATAAGGCTCAATAAGCCCAATACTATACTCAATATTTTTTTTCACTACTGACATCCATGAAGTGTTTAGTCAGCCTTGTTATGATGCATCTAAACCTATATCTCTACATTAGCCCTTGATTTTTACTAGGTTCCTTTATACAAGATCCATACCCTAAGTAACCCTCCTTTTATACAAATGCCAGTGAATCTCCAATATCTCTAAAAAAACCTTTCCTTTCGATGAATAATTCTTATACCCTTTATTACTTCTTTTCTCACGTGTGAAGATCATCTACTAGTCCTTTGTATGGAATGATACTTCTTTACCTGTCCTAGGCTCATTTTAGGCCTAATAAGGTCTCTTGCAAACATATGGGTATGAAAGTTGGGTTTTAAGGCCTAACTTCACCTAGAAAAATTTTTTAAATGCCTTATTCATGTCTCCAAGATTCTTCATGATGAGACTTAGGGTTTGATTCATTAGTTTACCCTTCAATTTTTCATGATCAGTAACACAGTGTGCAGGTACATGAAGACTATAGAATTACCTATAACTCCTTCAAACATGTGAATTGGGCCTTCAAACTTTTCAATCCCATAGAAAACCACTAGGAAGACCTCCCTCAAAATTTCATGCAAATTTGATGGGTACATTTGATTTGGTTTGATGCCCTAGTTACGACCTGAGAAGTGAAATATGGAGCTACGGTCAAAATAGACCATTTCAAGAACTTCAAAAATTAGATCATGCTTTATTATCCTTTGTGTACCTTTTCCATCTTTCATAATCTTCCAATCTCCCTCACAACTCCATTGTTATATTTCAAGCTCTCAACCTGAATAGAGATTACACTGATAACATGGAGAAAACATGGAAATTCTTACAAAAGGAACTATATATTTGATTTAAAACATCATCATTTATTTATTCATGCTCCATTACCTCCCAAGGTTATATTTTTTTAGAGAACTACATATATCATCTAAAATCTATCTTAGAAACACTAGAATAACTAACTCCTAACTTTAATCAACTACCTCCTAGCATAGCTAAACCATTCCTAGCTTTAGGAAAGACTCTAACAACTCCTATACATGCTTACAATATTGATTCCACATTGGAATATGATCCCAAAGTTTGTTTTTGATTATTTTTTCCTTTATATAGCAAGTAGGCCTTATTTAGGCTTTTACACACAACACTTGCAAAGTGTGAATATTTGAAATACAAAAATTTAGAGGGAAATATTCACATAGACCCTAAGACCACCTAGACTCCAACTCTAACATGACCATTCTCAATGACCACTCATTGATGTTCCTCGCATCAATTTTTAGATATTTTTGGTTGATAGAGGAACACCAAATTGCTCACTATGAGGATTTTATGACACTCACAGTTCTAGTGATATACACTCATTTTGTATCTCAAACACTACTTTATGGGCCACATGGACAAGAAATTTGGTGTGTTTTTTTGCATCATGTATTCATTTTGTCACAATTGAGTGTTATTCAAAATAATGGGTGGATGTATGGATTTGTAGGCCTCTAACTCCACTTCCTACTTATAAACCTCCAAAGGCATTATGACTTTTTCTCCAGATGAAGTTTGCAACATCCAAGTAATTTGAAAACATTTTGATTTTGGTGTGATAAGGTAAATGGTTATTTACAATTTTTGTACATTAATTTATATCCATTAAAATTAATATGTAATTTAAACTTGAGTTGAATCCTCTATTTTTGTAGGATATGTGTTTGCAGTTATTGCGAATGAATACAATGAAGAAGGAATAAAATATTTCTTATGTCGTTGAATCGAGAAAAGAAATAAGTTGAATTATCCTATTATACATGGTGAAGATATTGAGTACCCTACAGGTTAGTGGTAGTTCTTGGAACTTGGCTTCAACACTATCCATTAAAAAATTCCTCTATTTGGGTGTTTGAAGACTTTGAGACATACAAGAAAATACTCTTATATTCACATCTAGTTATAGCAACAAATATTCATTTGTATAGAAATCGAGGAAGGAATAATAATAATATTTTTGGAAGTTTCGAGAGTCGATCATGAAGAAATCATGTTTGCTATTAAGAGTATATCTGATCCTGATGGTTCATTAGAATGAATTTACATGCTCGTTTGGTAGATGTAAGTTCTTTGAAGTGTTTAAATTTGTCAACTATATTCAAATTCATATATTTTATTAAATTTGTGTATTTTGTATATATCTAGTATGGTTTTGATTCAACTTAAATTTCTTTGACTAACACTTTTATGCAAGTTAGTGGTGCTAGAAAAGCTTCCACCTTCACGTCCTGATGGTTCATTGGAATGAATTTACATGCTCATCTGGTATATATAATTTCTTTGAAGTGTTTAAATTTTTCAACTAGATTCAAGTTCATATATTTTATTAAATTTTTGTATTTTGAATATATTTAGTATAGTATTGATTCAACTTATGACCGTTTATAAGTTGATTCAACTTAACCGATTTCATTAGAATGAATTTGACCGAGTGGTATATATAATTTTTTAGGTGTTTAAAGGTTAAATTCAAGTTCATATATTTTATTAAATTTTTGTATTTTGAATATATTTAGTAATTGAGCTTCCACCTTCACATCCCGATGGTTCATCACATCTGATGGTTCATTAGAATGAATTTACATGCTCGTCTGGTATATATAATTTCTTTGAAGTGTTTAAATTTGTCAACTAGATTCAAGTTCATATATTTTATTAAATTTTTGTATTTTGTATATATCTAGTATGGTTTTGATTCAACTTAAATTTCTTTGACTAACACATTTATGCAGTACGTAGTGATAAAAATCTTCCACTTCACATGGTTGACACACGGTTAGTAGATAATTTTATGTTCTCAAAGCTAAGAGAAGATTTCATTTTTTTACATCCAAAGAGAAGGAAATAACAATGGTTTACGTATACCAGGGGGTGGTTCTAGTCGGAGGAGGTATCCTGAAGCACAAGAAGTATAGGTAATCGACTCAAACCGCATTATTTTATGTCTTTCCAAATAATAGGGCGTGAGAGAGCCGATTAGAGATGGAAAAAATGAGACACACTATATTAGAGGGTCCCAAAATGGAGGTGTAGGGTCTGAAGAGATGTCTCTAGGTGCCACAGAGACCGACTAATCATTCGTAAAATTTATATGATTTTTTGGTCTCGTGGCTCTTAAGGTACTACGACTCAATGCATTAGCCGAAGTAATGACATTGTCTCGAATAAAAATATGTCTCCCCTAGTATTTACCTAGCCATCTCGATGTTTTGGCATGGTCCGTTCGAGTTCCATGACCCAGTGTTTGTAAAAAATAATGTTTGACAACCTTATACTAACTCAAACTACACTATTTGGCATGTTTACAAATAATAAGGCAATGAGAGCACCCATTGGATATGGAAAAAAAGATAGGATAAAGTAGAGGGTCCCTACATAGAGGTAGGATATGTCGATAGATCTCTAGGTGCTAGCGCGAGACTAAGTAATCACCTGTCGAAGATATATGGTGTTTTGGACTTGGGGCTCTTGAGGGACTACGCCTGAACAAAGTATCCTAGAAGAAAAATAATTATCCCACACTGAAATGACACCTCCCCTAGTGTTTACCTAGCCACCTGCATAAGTTGGCACAATCCATTTTGTTCCATGACCCACCGTTTGCAAAAAAAAATCATTTGACATCCTTACACTCACTAAAACTGCATTGTTTTGTGTGTTTGCAAACAATAGGGCAAGGTGAGAGAACCGATTGCAGATGAAATAAAATAAGAAAAAATATTGTCGAGTGTCCCTATGTAAAGGTTTAGGATTTAAAAATATGTGTCTTTAGGTGCTATGGAGATCGAGTAATCATTCGTGAAGTTATCCATTTTTTTGGGTCTTTGGGATCTTAAGGGACTATGCTTGAACAAAGTAGCTCGGAGGAAAAAAATTCCCGTAGACAAATTATGGCACCCTAGTGTTTACCGAGCCAATGGAATGTGTTGGCATGGTCCGTTTAATTCCACAACCCACCATTTACAAAAATAGCATTTGAGAGCCTTGTATCAGATAGGCTCAAACTACACTATTTGGCATGTTTGTAAACAATAAGGAAACAAGAGCACTTGATTAGATATGGAAAAATTTAAGACGGTCTATTCAATAGAATCCCTATGTGGAGGTTTTGGATCATATGGGACATCTCTAGGTTCCACGGAGACCGAGTAATCACCTATCGAAGTTATATAGTTTTTTGTCTCAAGGCTCTTAAGGGACTACACCGAACAAAGTAGCCTAGAAGCAATGACATTATCCTAAACCAAATTGAAACCTCCCATATTATTTAACTGGTCACCCAGATGCATTGGCATGGTCCGTTTGGTGCCAAAACCCACCATTCACAAAAAATAGTGTTTCACAGCCTTACACTGACTCAAACTGCACTATTTTACATGTTTGCAAACAATAGGGCATCGAGAGCACCGATTTGAGATGGAAAAAACTAAGAAAAAATATTTATAGAGGTTCCTTACATGGAGTTTTAGGATCTAAACAAACATCTCTAGGTGCCACAGAGAGACCGAGTAATCACTCGTCGAAGTTATATAGTTTTTTTG
The DNA here is from genome assembly GCA_018340775.1 of Taxus wallichiana var. yunnanensis. Lineage (NCBI taxonomy): Eukaryota > Viridiplantae > Streptophyta > Pinopsida > Cupressales > Taxaceae > Taxus > Taxus wallichiana. Next base: position 589,888,305 of record CM031242.1, on the reverse strand, counting down.
TCTCAGGGCTCTTAAGGATTACGCTCGAACGAAGTATCCTAGAAGCGTTGACATTTTCCTGCACCAAAATGAAACCTACCTAGCATTTACCCTAGCCACCTAGATGTTTTGGCATAGTAATTTGGTGCCACGATTCACTCATTTGTAAAAACTAGTGTTTGACAACCTTACAATGACTCAAACTGCACTATTTAGCTTGTTTGCAATCAATAGGGCAATGAGAGCACTAATTAGAGATTTTAAAAAATGAGATAGGCTATTTTATAGGGTCCCTACTCATAGGTGTAGGATCTAACGAGACATATCTACGTGCCATGAATATCGAGTAATAACCATTCAAAGTTATATAATTTTTTTGTCTCAGGGCTCTTAAGGGACTACGCCTCAACGAAGTAATCCAGAAGAAATGACATTGTCCTACATCAAAATTATACCTACCTTAGCATTTAGGTAGCCACTAAAATGTATTGGCATGGTTTTTAGGTTCCATGACTGACCATTTGCAAAATATAGCATTTGAAAGTCTTACATTGACTCAAATTACACTACTTGTCGCATTTGCAAACAATAGTGCAGCAAGAAGCAAGTGATTACAAATGGAAGAAAATGAGAAAAAATATTATAGAGGGTCCCTACATTGAGGTTTAGGATTTTAGGTGATGTCTCTAGGTTTCACGAAGACCGAGTAATCCTGTCGAATTTATACGGTTATTTGGTCTCGGGGATCTTAAGGGACTACACCCGAACTAAGTATCCCAAAAGAAATGAAACCCTCTCAAAGGCTGAAACAATGCCTCAAATAATGATTACTAGGCCACTCATACATGTTTTCATGGTTTGTTTCATGACACAATGGATCATTTGTAAAATATAACATTTGATAGCCTTACACTGGCTCAAACTACACTATTTAGTGCATTTGCAAACAAGGGGCAGTGAGAGGACCAATGGAGATGGAAAAAATGAAATAGAATATTTTAGAGGTTCACTACAAGGAGGTGTAGGATCTAACAAGACATCTCTAGGTGCCATGGAGACCAAGTAATCACATGTCGAAGTTATAGGGTTATTTAGTCTCAAGGCTCTTTAGGGACTATGCCCGAATGAAGTACCGCATAAGAAATGAGACCATCATGGACCAAAACCACATCCTAACCAATGTTTACCATGCCACCCAAATGTGTTTGGATGGTATGTTTGGTGCCAAAGCTATCAATTTGCAAAATATAACATTTTACAACCTTACACTGACTTAAAGTGCACTATTTGGCACGTTTACAAACAATAGGGCAGCGAGAGCACCAATTGGAGATGGAAAAAACCAAGACATGATATTGTAGAGGGTCCCTACATAGAGTTGTAGGATCTGACGAGATGTCTCTAGGTGCCATAAAGATTGAGTAATCACTCGTCGAAGTTATACGGAATTTTTTGGTCTGAGGGCTCTTAAGGGACTATGCCCAAACAAAGTGGCCCAAAATCAATGACACCATCCTAGATCAAAACGATGCCCCAAATAACATTTACTCAACCACCCATATATGTTTGCACAATATTTTTGGTGCCATGACTAAGCGTTTGCAAAATATAGCATTTGATGATCTTACATTGGCTCAAATACACTATTTGGCGTGTTTGGAAACAATAGGGCAAAAGAGCACTAATTGGAGATGGAAAAAATTGAGACAATAAATTTTAGAGGGTCCATGCAAAGAGGTCTAGGATATAATGAGACATCTTTAGGTATCACGAGATCGAGTAATCACGCATTGAAGTATATACTATTTTTTTGGTCTTAGGGCTCTTAAGGGACTACATCCGAATGAATTATCTTGACAAAGAAATGACATTGTCCCACTTTGAAACAATGCATCCCCAAAGTGTTTACTTGCCACTGTAATTGTTGGCACAATCATTTTAGATCCATGATTTCATGAGACATTAATTCTCACTACTCAACTATGTTCATTTCCTAGGGTTGCATAGAAAATGTAGTTTGCAAATAATTATGCGGGAAGGCTTAAGGAATTCCATAAAGGCTTCGCGAATGTAATGACCTTGAATTCTTGGTGTGATTAGAGGCCACTTTCACTCAAGTTTTTCTAGGAAGGTTCTTGGTTTAGATGACCAAGCACCAGTTGTGAGTCATAATTTTCCACTGAAAACATGAATTAGGATGAATAGGGGATGTGTTCTTTACTTGGGATAAGGTGGTTAGACTCCAAACCAAGCCTCCTTGGAGCCTACCATAGCACCCTAAGGCATATACCCCCAACTAGATGCATTGGTAGTGATATTTTACTCCCATGACATTTCGAGGAATGACCTCTCACTACTTGGGTCACATCAATTAGATTGCAACAAGGTAAACACATGACCATGTAAATACTCTAATGATTGTTTGATTTTGTTTTAAACCATGTAAATACACTAGATTGTTAAGAATATTTTTTCATATCTTTTCCCAACATTTTATCCCAAATTCACCCCTTGAGGTAATTTGGATAACTTACATAATTTCCCATGCTGGAGCAAGCAGAAAAGATGGAAAGGTGAAAAATCAGGTTTTGAAGGTCACTTTGCTCATTTCTAACCCCCATTCAAAGAAAAAATTCAAGGAGTTAGGAAAAATGGAAAAAATCTAAAAATGGCTCAAGATAGTGTATTGCAGGTAAATCGGGTTGTTGGGGCCCAAGCCGCACAAGTTCACGCAGGACAATTGGGACCCTAAAATCTAAAATTGCTGCATTCTTTTGTTATGTGGTGAAATTAGACATCAATAAAATTAATTTGGACATATACTTAAGTACTAAATTATAAGTACACTAAAAACATATAAACCGACTTGTAATAAATCCTTCAAGACTATTTTTAATTGTGTACATTTTGTCCCACTTTGGAGTGTGTTAACCAAGTGCTTAAAATAAGAAAATTTATATAACTCAACACTTGAATCTCTCGAACAAAAACTGATCTTGCACCTAAGAACCTTCAAAACCATTATATAACATAACATCATATATCATAAGAATAACCTCTAGTAGTTTATAACATTGTCCATATCTACAGTATTATGCAAAACCATAACATATAACTCCACACTTGAATCTCTTGAACAAAAAATGATCACATGGTAGTGAGTGATCAAAATATAGAAATAGTAGTAATTTATTAGTCCTCAAAATATAGCAATGACAATCATAAGAAAATCATTCGCATTATTTTCCCAATGAGCATCGTAAGTACATGCATGATATGGATAATGGTCACATAATCAAGGCTATCAAATCAAATCAAACATAGAAGTGATATGGTTATGAAAACCAACATGGATATAACGTATCAAACTAAGTGTGTCAAAACTTTAAAAATATAAGAATAATGTATTGAAATAAGTTTTCCATACATATAGGACCATATGCTGTTGAATAAGGTTGTATACATGGACTATGAAGAATCAGGAACTAGGACCAGATGACATATATATCTATACATGGGTCCTATGAATCTAATCATGAAACATCTTCCCTCTCTTGGTCCTTATAAAAGCATGCCCATGACCTATGCATGTAGTGGAGGGAGATGCCACTATGGATTTGATCCATGTGGTCCTAGGCGTCTCTAATCTAAATTGCAACTTATCCTTGAAATTCAACAACATCATGTTTTTAACACCTAAATTTTTAAAATACATTAAAAATTTAGAAACTTATAATTTTTAATGCATGTGAAATCTTACCGTAATCTCATAATCTCTATCAATTTGTCATCGACGTCTTTGCGAGGTCAATGGTAGACTCATGAGGGGTAGACGAAATACAAGTAAAGAGTTCAAATTAAATATTTAATGTACAATTTGATATTGTATATAAGTAGTAAGAAAAAAATTATCCAAAATTTAACAAATTTGTAAAATTGTACCTGAGTTAGTGGATTTGCATAAGCTATGGCAACATCTACAACAACCTCCACAATCTGCATATAGGGATGAGTCTCTCTGGCATTCATAAGTGGTAAAAACAACATTTAGATCTACATTAATTGAAAAAAATCCAAGAGAATGATATTTAAGGTATGAGAAAATTTCTTCCTTATAAACTTATATCCTTCAATAGATGACAATGATGTAAATCATATTGATTTGGTAGAGTTTTGGATATGAACGCAATATGGCAAGAGGAATCCATTATTCAAATGCAAATGTGGGTATACATATATAATATATGTTTGTAAAAGAGTTAATGTTTGTCAATGTAACAACTAGGTGTATATAAGTGAGATAGTTATTTATGCCTAAGTAAGGCAATATTGATATACTAAGAGGCAATAAATCTGATTTAGAGTGTGTGGAGAGCATGTAGGGATGGAATTTTATCCACCTCAAAAAATTTATGTTGTTGAGCTCTCTAAGGAGCTAAGAATTAGGTTTCTAGGGTGGCTAATAAAAAAAAGAGGGAGTTATTTGAAGGATTTTATGATGATATATGGAGGATCAAGATGTAATAGAGCCAATTAATGAAACATGAAGACATGTGTTTATGTTGCAAAAAAATTTTGAGTAATTTTTTTAAATTATTATTTTTGAATGGACTATATGTATGTTCCTCTTCTTAGGCTGAAAAATACGAGATACATGAGTATTATCATGAGAAGAGGACTAGTAGCAATAAGGCCTAAAACAAAGAGTTATGTAAGATTGCAAGTGTATGACTAAGCCAAGAGTAAGAGTGGATAAATAAGACTTGGAATCCTCATCCCTAAGTAGGATTAGAGTAGTTGTATGGATTTCTAAGCATTAATGGTCTTATCTAAGCTAGGAAGGTTGTTGAGTCTTCTTAGGGGTTGTTGAGTTAGTTTAGGAGGTTGTTTAAGACTCTATACTTAGTCAATGTACACCTATTCATAGGTGATTCAAGTGTAATGGAGTAAGATAGAGGTTCTTGAGGTTTGAAAATGGTGAATAAAGTATGTATGATGATTTGGAGAAAGAATATACCTTTGTTGGCATGAAATTTACATGTTTCCAATGGTGTGTTGAAGAAGTCTACTAGGATAGTGGTATTCAAAATTGTAGTCCTATTTATTTGGATAATCTCTCTTGACTATTAATATGGAAAGTTTTTACTAGTGATGTAGATCATAGTCATAATTTCTTTGTGTCTTGAAATTGCATAATTTGGATTTTAGAGAAAATTGTAGGCTCTCAGGCTCTATCTAGGGATTTGTGTAACTTTTGATTGTACAGTGAATCTTGCTAGAAATTTCAAATTATCTCTGTTTGTGCATGAATTATAAGACCCCAATATTTTTTGGTGATTGATACAATGTAGTGAAAGTTATCTCTAACAGTTATTTGAGTAACCTAGTAAAAGTACAATGTACAAAAATGAAGGAAAAAGTCAGGCTTCTCACTATAATTTGATAAATCATGATCTTAGACTAGGTATGAAGGTGATATCAGGTATGAATGAGATGTTTGAATGATCTTATGGGTGTAGGAATAAATAAAATTCCATCAGTTGAATGAAATCATTTGTATAGGACAATATTAAGTCACAAAAAGGGTTATTAGAAAGTTGAGTTGGCAAATTTAGCTATAGAACAACACATGAAGGATCATGGACACTTGAATCATGATGAGAAAGGTCTATTGAAAATTTGGTATGCCCTAGAAACCTTATAATTCCATTAAAGACCTTGAATTGGGCATTTAAGAACCTTGAGATACCTAGGGGCAAAATTACAAGAATACATAATTGAAGTTCATTGCTTGAGTATTCATCAGGGAGTCTAAAGGTTTAAATTTGATGTCTTGAACACCTTAACTAGGTGGAGGAGGTCTTGTGACTGCATATGAAGAAGGACTCCATTGTGAAGAGAGGTATGTTTTCTAAGAACCTCATAAGTGGAATTTATAGCTGGAAACAGTCCTTCATGTGAATGTAGGAGACTTGTACATCTATTAGACATTGGCTCAGTGATCACAAAGTGATCACCCTTGATCAGTTGATATTAAGAAATCCCTTCTAGTTGTTATGAGCATGTATTAGGTCTCAGTGGACCTCAAGGTGTTTGGAGCATACAAATGGTGCTATTGAACCTCAAAAGGGAGATCCTCTAGGTAGGGGTAGGTATAGGTTGGTCATTTGAGAAAGTTTAAGCTCTTTGATATTGTGAAACAACCATTGTGAATAGTAAACCTTTAAAGCAAAACAATTAAAGCCCAAGTTCAAGCATAACCCCTACATTAATATTCAAGAAGTAATTCATTAAAGATGTGGAATGTATTTGGTATGTAGAACTTGGTTCTAGGCCTCACCAAGCTATATCCATTGTACATGAGAATGCAAATATAGAGAAACTTGATGAATAATAGATATAATATGAGATTGGGTGTATAGAATTGCATAGGGAGTATTGGTGATAAACATGAACCAAGGGACCCATGATATATTTATAAGTGTAGGTAACTTATCCCATATTGTCATCTCTTTGTTGTTTAGAGAGAAGAGGGTTAATAAAGAATGCATAAAACTAACAATGTTGGCAAGGTCAGTTATGCATACATCCTAAGAAGCTAAAAGAGATCCTCAGAGGCAAGGGATGATGGAGAAAGCATTAGAGATGGAGTGTTCTAGAAACATGTCTAACATAGAGGTAAGTTTCCATGATCATGATAATAGGAGAGTCTGTATATCTAAGAGAGTGAACTTACTTAACCATTCCATCATAAAAGGTTATGTTATGATCAAATTGTATAGGCTATAGTTATGGGATTACAAACTACTCGATAATTCCACAATTAGAAAGAATGAGTAAAGAGAAACTAACCTGTGTAAAATTCATGTGAGGCGTGTTAATAGCCTCAATGACTGAGAAGAAGATGATGACCGCTAGGCTCATGTGTATAAAAGACAAACATATTAATATGTACATGTACATATGAAACACTATACATGAACATTAATGTGTATTTAATAATAAATGTGTAATCAAATGAACTTTGAAATGTAAGTAACTTGAAACTTATGTCTATAACACACCTAGCTCAATAGTTAACGTGTCGACACATCGGATGTGTCCATCACTTGCTATTGTTGTTTAAAATAAAAAAAAAAATATATTAGTTTTTACATGTATGTATGATGTAATCAAATACATATATATTTAAATCTCAAATGAAATAAACTATTGTATATATATTATATCTATTTGACATTTACATGTGAAAGACTAAGATCATTTTCACCAGCTCCAAAAACATCTCGCCATCATCTCATCTAGAGAAAATAAATCATTTGATCCAAAAAATGGTGTCTCGTCTACAAGTGCATATGACACCACATGATCTACAAAGTGATGTGGTGTGCTAGAAGCTGGTTCCTTCACTAACATCACCAGATGCAATGTGGTTACTTTGCTAGGTTAGAGTGTTAGTGAGCTCCCTCAATGCATTAGTGTGTTAATCTCCACAAACTCCTTGATGTATGAGGGATAATGAAGGCATTGGGGGTTTTGAGGCATGGGGATCCTAGGTTGATCAATGTGTGCACTGGTCTACTCTATGCGAGAGACACCTCCTATCCCATAAAAATAAAAAATTTAAAACAATTTGGGACCTCATTAAGCAAAACTCACAATACAATTTCTTCAAAAATAGAGAGTAACCTCATTGTTGTTGCATAGTGGATAATCGAAAACCATCCACCATTGGTCCCTAAAAATGTTCTTGATTGATCATCATGGCATCAATGGATTGGGAACCATTTTTAAGTATTCATGGGGGCATTGGTTCTCAAGTTAGTAAATAATGGAAAAATTTGGTATTTTGTAATTTTTTTGTCATTTATGGCTGCATGGGATAGTTTATATCGCATACCACCTCCTATAATCAACTCTAAAGGTATTACATCTTTCTATTCGGTTGGTTGTGGAGTTGTCTTCACCGATAAATGTTTGCAATGTCTTGGCTAAATTCATGTAGGATGGATTTGTGGCATGATTTTTTTCTTATTGTCCGAATAAGGTTCTCAATGGAAATTTTATTTTTGTCAGATTCTTCCAAAAATATCAACTTGTGTTCTGTTGGCTCCATGGGACAAAAGGAGCCACGAGAGGTGGATCTACATTTGGAGGAAGGTTTTGAGGAATGTTTAGAGGGGTTTGAGGAATATTTGAATATTTTGGAAGATTATGTTATTGTTGAACAAATGACAAAACAAATAAGTTGTATACATAAACAAAAAATTGAAAAAACCATGAAAATCACAAAAAAAAACCTAAAATGAAAGAATGTCTATAAAAATCAAGGGCTTACTTAGTTTTTTTGTGGCATCATTGAAACATTAACGATCTAGAAGTCCGAAGAGCAATTTTTATGGGATTTTCAAATCACGAGTGCAACAGTGGGGAGAAATCATGATTTAGGGAAAATGGGGGAAATTAGGGATCGCGAGTTTGTTATTTTTATCTCAAGAGGACCACGATCATGGGTTATAATCATGATCATGGTCTATAAACTCGCTATCATAGTTTATAAACCGCAATCACAATTTTAGGGTCAAAAATTGCCAAACCTAAAGAAAACAATCTATGATCACAATACGTGAATTTTGGGTTTTCATGTCCACTTTTAGCTCCCTAACTTACTGCACTTACCCGATGGGGTATTACATATGGTATATGAAAACACACTTAGTTAATAGAGTTCTAATTCAATTTGTGCACCTAACTCATATGGTAGCCCTACATCTTCCTAAGCATCAGCCACAACATGTGAGAGAGAAAGAGAGAACACAAAGTCGTGTGACCAAAGGTCTCGGATTCTACCATTTTTAACACCCCTAATGAGGTGTTACCCATAAAAAAATGGTATGTAATAATTATGGAGGGAGTAGGAGATGTAGAGGGACCTCAAGTAATAGAAGTGGAGGACAATCCCAAGAGATAGGATTTTATAGAGGATGAGAAGGTAGATATTCCTTAAGGATATCACTACAAGTGGTAGTTACATAGAACAAGATGAGGTATTTATCACATAAAAGTCTCACATAGTAGCTTACAAGATGACCCAACTAGGGAAGAGAGTATAGGATATAAGGAGATCACGGTGATAATATTGGTGCCCTAAGATAGGTGGGAAATATTGTTAGGGTCCTGCCATCTGAGATACGTGGAGGTGAAGGTAGTTTTGTATGGCTAGGAATATGGATCCTTTTTGGTGGAGTATCCTAGTGAGGCAAGTGAGTCTTAAAGTTGGATTTGTATGATAAAATTTCTTATTATACTTGAAGATATGGTGAATAGTTTACTAATCGGATACATGGTTTTTATGTTGTAGAGTAGACCACAACTAAGTGGCAATGATGATTAAGGGAGGACATCATGATATATTAAATGACATCATAGACCTTGTATATATAGCTATGATGGTGCATCCAATGTTAGATGTATCAAGAGAGTCATAGAGAGAATTTAGGATCATAAGAAAGGAATTTCATGAGCTTTAGAGTAGTGAAAATGCTCTAGAAACAATGAGTACATAATACATGACATCCTTATTGTAAGGATTTCTCTTACCATAGAAAGAATTGAAACAAGAGCTAGAAGTGAGATAATTATATGCATAAGGAGCTTGTGTGCTAGGTGATTTATAAATCCCACATTTTTGTTACATTATTGTGTGGATAGGGAAGAGGGATATTCTTTAGTGGTTCGATCAAGAACCACATATTTAGCATGATTTTTTATGTGACTAGTCAAATGCTAACTAAAAAATCTGGATGAAGTACATCTGAGGGAGGGGATACTTGAGGTATTGATGTTGTATATTTTAGAGATAAATGATATGGAATGATGTATAAATATTACATACACACACATATATATGAGGTACTTTTGTTTTGGCATTATGATGTGTATTGATGTTGATGTATGATTCATCTGGACATTTGTGATTATTTTTTCATGTATTAACAAATGTATGATTATTTGGGATTTACAAGACATGAAATGATAAAAAAATTAACATTTATACTATAGGTAAAGTGTGGAAAATGTAATGGGATGGGGACTAATGATAGGGATATCCCAGCAATAAGGGATGAACCCGAGGGAGAGGTGAGAGGAAAATCATGATGAAATAAATTAAGGTAGTAAGTCATTCTTTATAGAAACCTAAGTAGGAGAGATTAAACCAAGTGAGAGGTAGGATTGAATTACCAAAGTATTCAAGATATGAAGTAACCGGCATATAAATATAAGTAGGAGAGATAAACACAAGTGGGAGATATAATTACCAAAGTATCTAGAAATGAAATTAATGGTCATATAAACACAAGAAAGAGATAATAGAGGTATATCACATAGAGTGATGTTTTGAATAATGACATGTGCATGATTGACATGAAATATTTGTGATGTTATCCATGTTGTATAGGATTTGACGGAGAGTATGATTCATCGTGTCTTCAAGGATTTCATGCATGATTTTATTACCATGATGGAATTATGATCGATTTGAAAAGAGGGAATCATTGATCTTGTCAAACATTTGTATGAGGAAATCATGAAAGATATCATCAAGGGGGATCGAAGGGGGAATTATGGGTATCATGAATATTTGATGATGAAAAAAAGAATGTGATTAAGGGTATTGGTCTCTATTATTAGTTCACACAAGAAGAGGTTTCTCAGGCTCAGTGTTTCCAGGAGATGGTCCAAAAAAATTTTCTATGTGAGAAAAAACCATGATGAGAAAAAAAGTGTGGTATTATAGAGGAGGGATGTGTGGATTTCTTTCATTAGTCTCCCTAACTTCTAATTCAAATTTCCTTATATTTCATTGGTAGGATCTACAATATAAAATATCATGTCTAAGAGTCTCATTCCATCTAAAATATGGTCCTTGCAAAGGTGGGTTAGGAGACATAATGACAAGTTGTGATAGTGGGGATGTTGTAGAAATAGAGTTATAAAATCATGTGGTGACCTCAAAAGTAATGGAGTGAGAAATGTCAGAGTAAGTGTTGTGGAAGGCCTTTATAAGGGATTGAGATATATATAATATTTTAATAAAATTAGGGAGTGTATTTCATGAGATTAAAGTTATAGTAGCTATAATCATCAAACATAAGATCATTTACCTATGGATTAAAGGTAGTATGTGGGCATTGATAAGAGAATGTGATATTATTAATGTTATGATTATAATTAGAGTGTGGGGTGTGATGATAGTGAAGGCTATCCAAATTATTATTATTTTCATAACATAATAATAAGGGATGACCTACAAACTAACCATAATCATAACCAATTGTGGTGATGTTGATAACATAATAATCAGCGATAGTATCAAGTTGAATGAGATGTTTTACAAGTGGATGCTTATTGTGAGTAATATTGATAGGAAGATGATTGGCATTCTTCTTGTGTGAGATAGGTCATGAAATGGGAGTTGAGTGGGATATATTTACATAAGGAATATCAAAGGTGTTAATCCTAAGGTTGATTACATAAGGATCATCGTCATCATCATTATCGAATTTAGAAGGTTAGGAAGATTATAAACCACAACCTTAGAATGATAACTATACCTACAAAAAGGGTCCATATGGTATATGAAGTGTTGATATTATTAGAATTGAATGATAATGATTTTATTAAGGGTGGGAATTTTAAATTTCCCATGTTGTTAGAATAGGTCAAAGTTTTAAGGGTTGGTATCTCCTTGTAATTTATAGATAGAAATTAGGTGCATGAACTTAACACATTAGCAGGTGGATGACGTGACAAAAACAAGTGAGTAATCCATAGTCACCATAGGAGGATAGTAAAAGATAAAGAAGAACTAAAGAACATAAATTTTACATGAATGGTGTCGGGGCACACAATTATAGGCATCTAAATTTACAACCCATAAGGGCCATTTGGTTATGATCATATCCCTGAGACTTGCTCCTAGTGGATTTAAAATTATCAATAGAGTAATCAAGTATCTTAGCAAAGTCAAGGTAAGAATTTCTTTATAAGTTTTATTTTTGAGGGATATTTTAATTTTGGTGTGTAAAATCTTGATTAAGATGAATATGGTAGGGTAATTTTGATGAAATAGAATCTCATATAGAATCATATAATCAAGAGGATGTGAATGCATGATGAGTGATCAGTTGAGAGATTGGTAGAGATATACAACTCTTTATATTTACACATTATACTCCCTTTTAAGGTATGTAAGTCATGTTGACTCCTAAATGGAGTGGAAAATGAATTTTGTTATCAAATATTACTAACATAAGATTCTCATGATGTTAGGGTGAGGTGAAAATAAGTTTTAAAAATAGGATATGACTTGGAAGATGAGATATTTATTAAGTGGATTCTAATCTTTAGAATTAGGTTGTGTCGTAGTCTAAACATGTGGAAGGCCATCCTAAAAAGGGTTTGAAGAATATGGCCTAGTAGAAAGTTTTAGATTTTAAGTTGTAACCAACATTTCTAGAGGATTAGACATTGTAGAGACGATTCCATAGGGGATGATAACATGGGAATTCTTATAAATATAAGAAAACATGATCAACCATGTACGAGTGTTTTCATACGGGTCAATGGTATTCACCTAGTCTATGGGATTAAGAATATAGGGTGTTTCATGAGGTTTTTGTGAAGAAAAAGGATCTATTACCCTGTAAGATTTATCATGTGCTAAAGAAGGGTAAGAAGGATTGATACAAGATATAATATGTTTGGTTTGGTCAATATGAAATTCATTTTATACTAATGAACTAATAGATATATATGATGTATAAATAACATTGGAAACCAAATTATTTTTCAAAAAAAAGAAATGGGGTTGGTATTTTTATTTGAAGTGATCAAGAAGCTAGTAATTTAAGATTTTAAGGTGATCATTATATATGAACCACATCATATTAGTCACATTATTTGAATTTTTGACATTCCTTGATAGCTTCATATATCCTTTCTCATGTGATGAAATCATTATCAGAATTCTTGACAAGGATGATGATATAAGAAAAGGATCGAAGGAAACATCAATTATCATAGAAATATCCCCAATTCATGTGCCAAAAAATTTTTTTTTCATTATTTCATTTTTAAGAGGAAAAGAAGAATAATCTATGACCATGGTGAATGTTTAGGGTATACATCATCACAATTACTCCTTAGATAGTGGTTTGTGATTATCTGTAGGGGAAGGGTATATAGTTTACATGTTGTTTTGTGATGGATTGATAGGATAAATTTTATGGATATTCATATTAGAGAATGTTACCTAAGGAATAACATATGTTAATTTATCATTAGTGGCATTCTTTGATTATAGGATGCATTAGTATTTTTCTACTTTGGAGAAAGATTTTTGAAGTATATAATGAGGTAATATTGGAATTTGGACTTCTCAAATTATTATTTCAAATACGCAGGATAAAAATATATAAATTTATATTAAAGGAAGACATCAATTTATCTAAGGAATAACATAAACAAAATCCCATCGGGTATGATGTTCTGCGGTCTAGTGGATAAGATTTTAAAATGTGTGGGAAATTTTTGATATTTTTTTCCATCTCAAACAATTGATGTTATTATGAGGAAGATAGTGGTACTAAATTTCATTGAATATAGTGGTTGCCACGTTTTCCATCTCAATAATGAGTTTGTTTTGGAGGGTATGAAACCATTACAAGGAATCAACCTTGAGTGTCTTAGCTAAGAGTTTGGTAGGAGTCTAAGAATTTTTTTACTAAATGTTTATAGAGATTTACAAAATCCTTGATATGGAGAGTGGAGCCATAGAACCATCATAAGTAATGGAAAAATTTATTCCTCTAATGTCCATTGAAATAATGAAGGGAATGAGATGATCTCTTTGAATTAATGGAAGATTATTGTAATGGATGACAGGTTGTGTAATGGGAACTCCATAAATTCAAACCGAAGTGGAGAGATATGATATTGGTTTCTGTTCCCCAAGAAAATATTTTAGGTCAACTAGAAAGCTAAAATAGTTTAGTTTGAAGTTTCAAAAACTAGTTTATATTCATAGTTTACTATTGTCTTAGATATTCGATGAGTTGCATAAACATTCCAATTTAATCAGTATTTGAAGGAAATTCATGTTATTACTTATATCATAGTTTTATCCACTTGGAGGAGGTTGAATGTGATTGACATGTGTATCTAAATTTTTATAAAGATAATCCTAGATGAACTTCCATAAGATTTTAGGTGACTCTCCTACATATTCAAGAGATATTTATAGATTTTTTTGCATAAGCGGGGTAAAATGAGATTCATGAACATCTTCATATTCCCCTTCTTTTGCCTCAAAGACATGGTTTCGAATATTGGATTTGGTCTATACATTTTAAGGACGTGGATTTAAATTCATAGTATTAGTTACTATGGCAAGATAGTTATTTTCATGAAAAACCAACTTAGGAAGGCCACAATTCTCGGAATTATTAAGGTTACATAGAAATGGGTTAAGAAAGGGTGTATTTGAAAAACTAATCAATTACTCAATAGTGAAGTAAAGGCTCTTGGTGAAGGCTTAGTAGAAATGATTTCTAATTAGATCGGTCATGAATAAAATTTGCATAGGGTGAATAGTTTTAGGAAAGGATTATATGTGAAAATAGATACATTTGAAGTATATTGGTTATGTAAAAATTTATCATATGGGCCAATGGAATCAAAAAATAATGATTGAAGTTTATATAAGATTGTTTGTAATGTAGGATTTTACATAGGGGATAATAGTGTAGACAAGGTAGGAAAATAAAAAATGAGTGAATATGACCCGATTGTGAGTAAAATATAATTCATGTCAGCTTCACCATATCATTTGATAGGAAAAATATAGGTTCCCAAATTGATTTTCAAATATAGAAATCCAATCTATGTGCGGGACGCACGTAGATATAAAGGTTATCAAGAAGTTCTATTTTTATAATTATAGAGGATAATAACCATAAATCCAAAATAGATATATGTTTTTAAGGCTTGTAAATAAGATAAAAATATTTATTATATTAGGATTTAGAAATAAGGATAACCGAGAGATGGATAAATATAAGGTACATAATACGATAAGACAATGTGATCCATTAAATAAAACATATATCTACTCTATTTTATATCAATGAATGACCTACGTGCAACATACGTGTGGGACATAAAAGACAAAAGAGGGTTATACATATTTTCTTATAGCATTTGTTTGACCAATGTCACATAATTCACCCAGAGAGACAACAACACCTTTGAGATAGAATCAGTATGGGTGGAGACAGGAAAATATTAACAAGAATATATCTAGTCATAACTCACAATGGTGACCCGAAATATACAAAGATAAGATCTAAGACTGAAATTCAATGAATAAGTGTGAGATAGAAGTTCCATCATATATGGTACAATTAAGAATTTGGTGGTTGTGGAAAAACCCAAAAAAATACCATCACCCATAGGGTTACTGAGGTGCGACGTTGGGGAAATTATATAGTCAAAATTTGTTAAACAATATAAATGGATTCCAAGAGATAATTTAAATTTAATGTTGAAGGTAAAAGGTGAACCAAAGTAGGGATAATAACATACAATAGGAATAATAAATTATACATAATAGGAAAAGTAGAAATAATGGGTATAATGTGTGAACAATGAGAATAATTGTGGAAATGGTAGAGTAGATAAGGAATAACAAAGAAATATATAATTACATCACCTATATCATTTAGATGAAGATAATCTCTGGAATATTCAAGGTGTGAATGGAAACTCTAAACAAAGAATAATCAAAGAGTTAAGAGTTTCTAGTAGGCCTAACATTATACTTCACTGGGAAACCAAGATGAATTCTAAGGTATTGGTAAATTGTAAAATCAATTTTTGGGAAAATTTGGACATGGCTACGAGGATTCTCAGGGAGCTTTAGGTGGCATTGCTACTTTTTGGGATAAGAAGAATTATACTGGTATGATTCTTTACGAAACTAGTTACCATCTTGTTGTTAAATTCCATGCTATTGAAAATAATTGTACTTGATCCTTTCTAATATCCATGCGCCAAATACGGTTAGTGGAAGAATCCAACTATGGAATGATATAAATATTTTCAGAATTTAACATAGTTATGACAACTAGCTTATTATGGGTGACTTCAACTCCTCTTTAAATCCAAGGGAAAAATAAGGGGAAACTCTTGTTTCTCCACGGTATGGATGAATTTGCTGATTTTGTTGCTGCTCTAAATCTCATGGATGTGGACCTTCATGGAAATCAAGTATACCTGGAAAAAAAGAAGGTTGGGTAGGGATATGATTCAAGTCAGAATGGATAGAGCTCTTATCTTTGCAAATTGTATTCTTCACCAAGAATTACATCTCACCTCTCTGCCTAGAATTGGTTCGATCACAAGTTGATAGCTTTAAATTTTGTTAATTGGGCTAAGCCCACCAGGAGCTCCTTCAAATTCGAAAAGATGTGGATGGAACATGATGACATCTTTGATAGGATCAAGGAATGGTGGAATTGGGTTGGTGAAGGAACTACTCAATTTAGGCTTATTCAAAAGCTTAAAAATGTCAAAAAATAGGTTAAAATTTGGAATAAAGAAGTCTTTGGGAATGTTTTTGTGAGAAAAAAGGAATTAAAACAGAAACTCCAAGATTTGGAAATCAAAATAAATTCACAGGGGAGGTCTTTGGAGGACCATTTAGCTGAAAAAACATCCTTTCGAGAGTTACACATGGTTCATAGTAGGGAATAATCCTTATGGAGACTTAAATCTAGGGTTATATAGTTGAAAGAGGTGACATAAATACGATGTTTTTCCATATGACCACTTTGAAGCATATAACTGTAATAGGGTTATAGAAGTTTCTAAAGGTAAAAACATCGTCATAAAATATCCATGGATCATCA
The DNA here is from genome assembly GCA_018340775.1 of Taxus wallichiana var. yunnanensis. NCBI lineage: Eukaryota > Viridiplantae > Streptophyta > Pinopsida > Cupressales > Taxaceae > Taxus > Taxus wallichiana. Next base: position 589,871,356 of record CM031242.1, on the reverse strand, counting down.
AGGATGAAGCTCTTACATTTTATGAAAAATTACTCAATGAGAAGAGTGTTATTAATGATATGGTGACTCTTTTATGTTAGAAGCTATCCCACAAGATAAAATTGAGGAGAAGAGATTTAAAGATATTACCAAAGTTGTTACTTTGGAGGAGCTTCAGAAAGATATTTTACTCTTGAAGGAGATAAGGCTCGGGACCAGATGGCTTCTCTGTCAATTTTTGAAAATTTGGGAAATTTGCTCGGATGATCTCCTTAGGGCTGTAAATGAATTCTTTAGAACTGGAGATTTACTAAAAGAGCTTAATAATACTCACATAATGTTGGATCCCAAAAAAATGGACGCTAAAGATTTCAAATATTTCCAACCCATTAGCTTGGTTAATGTTGTCTACATAGAATTTTTACTAAGATTATTGCCACCAGACTGCAGTTCATTTTGAATGATTAAATCTCGAGAACAACAGAGTGGGTTCATCGGAGGAAGGATAATTCAAGATAGTGTGATCATGGTGCGAGATTATACATTCTATGGATAATAATAAAAAATCAATCATGGTCCTTAAACTTTACATCGATAAAGCCTTTGATAAAGTCTCTAGTCTTTTCTTGTGAGTTACGGCCAAATTTGGTTTTCTCAACAAATTAAAAAATTTATCAAGGCTTGCATTTCTACCGAGAGATTCTCTATGGTGGTTAATGGTGAACCGAGTGGGGTAATTTACTAACAATAGGGGACCCTATATCCCATCCGTTCTTCATTATTATGGCACATAGCCTCAATGAAAACAATTACTAAAGTTGTTAAATATGGTCTTTTAAAAGGCACTAAACCTACCTCTACGAATCAAATGGATTCTCATCAGAAATTTTGACGGATGACACTATTCTACTTTTAGTGGCATCTATATTGGAAGCTGAGGTGATCAATACCATTCTAAAATTTTACGACGCCTTACGGACAAGAGATAAAATTTGATAAAATTTCAATTTTCTTTTTCAACACTCCATTGGAAAGGCAAAATAGAATTGCTAAAATATTGGGGTGTAAAATCAATTTACTTCCCACTAATTATTTTGGGATCCCCCTTGGTACTAAAAAGTCTCAAAAAAAGTATGGAATGATTTACATGAAAGATTCCAAAAGAAAATGGCCAGATGGAAAGGGGCCATTCTTTCCGATCTTAGTAAATGTTTGCTTATCAAAAGCACTCTTCAAAATCTACCTATCTACATTATGTCTCTCTATAACATTCCTTCTACCTTGAGACAATAAATTGAAAGGATTATGAAACAGCTTTTTATGGTAGGGAATGGAGGAAAAATTCAAATATCAATTGGTTTCCGGGATCAAGTGTGCACCTAAAAGGATTGGGAGATTGGGCATAAAAGTTATAAGAAAAATGAATATGGTCTTAATTGGAAAAATGGGTTGGAGAATGCTCTCGGAGGAAAAACCATGGATTGACCTCATTAAGGCCAAATATATTAACAAAAACTACTTTCTCTTTCCTTTATGATGAACAACTTCCCCAAGGTTCTATTTTCTGGAACAACTTGATTCTAGTTAGGAATTTTATCAAGCAAGGTTGTAGATGGAAAGTGGGAAATTGAAGAGACATCAATTTTGGGGAGATAATTGGTCTAGTTTCAGCCCCAATGACATATTTGGTGTAGCAAAGGATAGTCTTGAACATAAATATATTACCAAGGTCATTGATTACATGGAAATTGATGAAAATAAGAAGAGATGGAAAGAAATCTCAGTGGATAGAATTGAAATAAACTCCATGTTGTCCTCTCTTTAGGAGCAATTGGACCTCATTCCCTTGAATGGTTGGAAGTCAAGGATGAAATGACACAAATATAGAGATGGGCATTATACGGTTAAATATGGATATAATTCTTACTTTGAGAATATCTAGAGTGATTTTAATTGGATGAAGATTTGGATGTCGAGCTAACCCCTTAAATTAACTTTTTATTTTGGCTTGTTCTCGAGAGGTAGAATTCTTACTAATGACAACCTGATGAAGAAAGGATTCATTATGCCTAATAGGTGTCACCTTTGCAAAAAAAGAAGATGAGGATATTAAACACCTTTTTGTCCACTTTGTGAGTATGCATCAATGATCGGAGTTATGCCTTTTCCAAGTTCAATGTTATCGGACTATGCCTAAGGATTTCATTTAGTTTTAGATCCAATGGAATCCTTCTTTTAAGCTTTCTTGTGTTGTGAGAATACTTTGAAACTAGTCACACCCTATATTATCGGAGGATCTAGAAAGATAGGAATGATATCATTTTCAAAAACAATAAACAACATTGTAATCTTAGCTTTGTTAAGATTGGTCATTTTATTAAAGATAATATTGGGATATTCAAACCTCCCAAAAATAAGAAATATTCGAGAATGAAGAATATATACTTTCCAACTACACGATAGGAGCTGCAAATTTGCAGATTAGGAATACCTCAAACATTGATAGGTCTCGATTCATTGGATCCCTCCTAAGAGAGTAACTAGCTTAAACTAAACTTTTATGGTGCCTCAAGGGTAATCTTGGTTTTTTTGCTAGGGGAGGTGTAATTTGAAATCATAAAGGCTATTTAGTTGTTACTTATGCTAGTAAAATGGGGATTGAGACAAATCATTATGTAGAAGCCCTAAGCGCTCTATGAGGGCTAAAGGTTGCTAAATATTATAATATACAAAACATGTTTTTCGAAAGAGATTCACTGAACATCATCAATAACCTAAATCAAATTTATCCTCCTTGTTGGATTGTCAAGGAATTTATTATGGAATCCATAAGTATTTGTCAAAATTTCAAGAATATCATCATTAGGCATACTTATAGGGAGGAGAATAAGGTTGTGGATACCTTGGTTAATGTTGGAATTAATAATAATCTGACCATATGGTATAATGAAAATTACATCCCTAAGGAGGCACATAATAGCATTAATGAGGATAAATATGGACACTCAAACATGGATTTGAAATAATAATGGTATGGAGTGGGCTTTAGCAAATGTGAAAGATCATACATGTGAGAATTATCATCCTAACTATGCCCATATTAACACCCTTGAACATCACACGGGTGGCTGGGTTCTTAAAAATGGGATAGACATAAGGAAGAAAAAGATTCAAATGAGGGTTTTGAGCAGAAATTTTACAGGAATACCACGGAGAAAAAGATAAATGGAGGTGCTCCATGCCAATCGAAGCCTGCATGGTGATCCGGCCTAGAAGAACAATGAAGATCTATGGAACCTCTTACACAAGGGTGATATTTCCAATTTTATAGAACGTATTCGGGGCCATGATAAGAATATTTTGGTTCATTTCATAATGGGTTGGAAGGATATAAATTTGAAATATTGTGGCAACCATGTTACTATTAGTGAAGAGTTGATTGTTGAGGCTACGGGCATCAAGTTGGAGGGTTATCATTTTTAGCAAAAAGGATTGACGGGGTCACCGAGGCTAAGAAATTATCGATGAAGGAGAGGATCTCAAATTTATTTCTCTAGGTATTAGGGTAAGTTATATCCCAAACAATTTGATGAAGTAACAAATATGATGGTTAGGTATATTTCTCTAGAAGGGTGATAAAAAATTGTCCTGTTAAGAAATTGGTCTTTCTTAATCATTTTAGAAGGAAATTTTGAGTACTGTTCTGCTCCCGCACTACTTCGTAAATTCCCTTGCGCTCCATTTTGGACTTTCACAAGCACTCCGTACTATCCCTCTCTACTAGGGCCTTGTCTTCTTGCTTCATAAGCTATGTGCCTCCAAATTTCCTGGCTTCCTTACCACTCCCGGCGATCCACACATCACTACCTCCACTTCTCCCACTCCCTCATACCGAACACTTCTTCCAAACCCAAGACCAAGAACCCTAAGCCTCCAAAAAGACACCCTCACTGTCTAGGTTCTTAGAATCACCAAAGAGATGGAATTTATAGAAAAATTGTTGCATATTAGAAATGTTGGCTTGGATATGGCCTGCATCAAGAGGGGAATAACATACGTCATAGATTAGAGTCTCTGGAGAAAGAGATGAAGTAGCTTAAGAAGGGTCTGCAGCGCATGGACAAGTAGAAAGGAAAAAGAAAAATTGATGAGGAAAATGACATTGGGAAGGATCAAATTGCTTAAATTTATAAGAAGTGAACTCTCCGGATAGTAGATTTGGAGAGAAAAAAGACAGGACATGATCAAAACATTTCTATCTTGAGGCCATTAGTGACTTCTAGAGAAGCATGTTCGAAGCATTACCATGCTTAATGGGATCCCTGACACTATTGGGGGAATGAAAAGAGAGAAAACATAACATCTCATTTGAATGAAATTGACCCAACGCACATCACCACATTGGTGCTATTCACCTTGCTGCAAACTATCTAGTCCAGAATCGACAGAGCATCCAAGAAGTAATCTAAGTCGGGGTTAGCGGGCATCATTATAGTCACTCTTCTTTTTGTCTTTTTGTGTTGTATTGTTGTAGTTTATGTTCTATTTTGTTTCTTGCTTGTAACTATCTTTTGGTTACTATTGGACATAGTGTTTTATCTAGATTTTGATCCTCTTTTTTTGTTCCTTTATAGCTATATTTGGTTGTTGATCCCTTTTTGTAACAGGGTATAGTCCCTTTAAAACTATTTACTAATAATAAAAAAGAAAGACATATATAAAGTGTTTTTTTCTATCCCACATGAAATTTTTGATCCTACCCTAATCCCGACATGCTCCTTAAGGATATAATTACATCACCTATATCCTTTAGATGAAGATCATCTCTGGAATATTCAAGGTCCGAATGGAAACTCTAAACAAAGAATAATCAAAGAGTTAAGAGTTTCTAGTAGGCCTAACATTATATCTGCATAGAAACCAAGATGAATTCTAAGGTCTTGGTAAATTGTAAAATCAATTTTTGGGAAAACTTGGACATGGCTACAGTGGATTCTCAGGAGCTTTAGGTGGCATTGCTAATTTTTGGGATAAGAAGAATTATACTGGTATGATTCTTTTAAACTAGTTACCATCTTGTTGTTAAATTCCATGCTATTGAAAATAACTGTACTTCGATCCTTTCTAATATCCATGCGCCAAATACAGTTAGTGGAAGAAGAAAACTATGAAATGATCTAAAGATTTTAGAATTTAACATAGTTATGAAAACTAGCTTATTATGGGTGACTTCAACTCCCCTTTAAATCCAAGGGAAAAAAAAGGGGAAACTCTTGTTTCTCCACTTTGGTATGGATGAATTTGCTGATTTTGTTGCTGCTCTAAATCTCATGGATGTGGACCTTCATGGAAATTAGTATACGAAAAAAAAGAAGGTTGGTAGGGGTATGATTCAAGTCGAATGGATAGAGCTCTTATCTTTGCAAATTGTATTCTTCACCAAGAATTACATCTCACCTCTCGCCTAGAATTGGTTCTCATCACAAGTTGATAGCTTTAAATTTTTTTAATTGGGCTAAGCCACAGGATCTCCTTCAAATTCGAAAAGATGTAGATGGAACATGATGACATCTTTGATAGGATCAAGGAATGGTGGAATTGGGTGGGTTAAGGAACTACTCAATTTAGGCTTATTCAAAAGCTTTAAAATGTTAAAAAATAGGTTAAAATTTGGAATAAAGAAGTCTTTGAGAATGTTTTTGTGAGAAAAAAGGAATTAAAACAGAAACTCCAAGATTTGGAAAATAAAATAAATTCACGGGAGGTCTTTCGAGGATCATTTAGCTGAAAAACATCCTTTCAGAGTTACACATGGTTCATAGTAGGGAATAATCCTTATGGAGACTTAAATCTAGGGTTATATGGTTGAAAGAGGCTGACATAAATACGATGTTTTTCCATATGACCACTTTGAAGCATATAACCTGTAATAGGGTTATAGAAGTTTCTAAAGGTAAAAACATCGTCATAAAATATCCATGGATCATCAAGGATGAAGCTCTTACATTTTATGAAAAATTACTCAATGAGAAGAGTGTTATTAATGATATGGTGACTCTTTTATGTTAGAAGCTATCCCAAAAGATAAAATTGAGGAGAAGAGATTTAAAGATATTACCAAAGTTGTTACTTTGGAGGAGCTTCAGAAATATATTTTTACTCTTGAAGGAAATAAGGCTCCGAGGACCAAAGGACTTCTCTGTCAAATTTTTCAGAAATTTTGGGAAATTTTCTCAGATGATCTCCTTAGGTGTAAATGAATTCTCAAGAAGCTGGAGATTTACTGAAAGAGCTTAATAATACTCACATCATGTTGGCTCCCAAAAAAATGGATGCTAAAGATTTCAAATATTTCCGACCCATTAGCTTGGTTAATGTTGTCTATAGAATTTTTACTAAGATTATTGCCACAGATTTGATCATTCATTTTGAATGATTAAATCTCGTAACAACAAAGAGTGGGTTCATCGAGGAAGGATAATTCAAGATAGTGTGATCATGGTGCATGAGATTATACATTCTATGGATATTAATAAAAATCAATCATGGTCCTTAAACTTTACATCGATAAAGCCTTTGATAAAGTCTCTGGTCTTTTCTTGACAAGGTTACGGCCAAATTTGGTTTTCTCAACAAATTAGAAAAATTATCAAGGCTTGCATTTCTACCGATAGATTCTCTGTGGTGGTTAATGGTGAACCGGTGGGGTAATTTACTAACAATAGGGGACCCTATATCCCATCTATTCTTCATTATTATGGCACATAACCTCAGCAGAACAATTACTAAAGTTGGTAAATATGGTATTTTAAAAGGCACTAAACCTACCTCTACGAATCAAACGGATTCTCATCGAAATTTGAGATGACACTATCCGCTTTTAGTGGCATCTATATTGGAAGCTAAGGTGATCAATACCATTCTAAAATTTTATGAGGTTTCTTCTAGACAAGAGATAAAATTTGATAAAATGTCAATTTTCTTTTTCAACACTCCATTGGAAAGGAAAAATAGAATTGCTAAAATATTGGGGTGTAAAATCAATTTACTTCCCACTAATTATTTTGGGATCCCCCTTGGTACTAAAAAAGTCTCAAAAAAAGTATGGAATGATTTACATGAAAGATTCCAAAAGAAAATGGCCAGATGGAAAGGGCCATTCTTTCCAGTGCTAGTAAATGTTTGCTTATCAAAAGCACTCTTCAAAATCTACCTATCTACATTATGTCTCTCTATAACATTCCTTCTACCTTCAGAGAAAAAATTGAAAGGATTCAGAAACACTTTTTATGGTAGGGAATGGAGGAAAAATTCAAATATCACTTGGTTTCTGGGATCAAGTGTGCACTCCTAAAAGGATTGGGGGATTGGGCATAAAAGATATAAGAAAAATGAATATGGCCTTAATTGCAAAAATGGGTTGGAGAATGCTCTCAGAGGAACAACCATGGATTGATCTCATTAAGGCCAAATATATTGAACAACAAACTACTTTCTCTTTCCTTTATGATGAACAACTTCCCCAAGGTTCTATTTTTGGAACAACTTGATTCTAGTTAGGAATTTTATCAAGCAAGGTTGTAGATGGAAAGTGGGAAATTGAAGAGACATCAATTTTGGGGAGATAATTGGTCTAGTTTCAGCCTCAATGACAGATTTGGTGTAGTAAAGGATAGTCTTGAACATAAATATAGTACAAGGTCATTGATTACATGGAAATTGATGGAAATAAGAAGAGATAGAAAGAACTCTTAGTGGATAGAATTGAACTAAACTCCATGTTTTCCTCTCTTCAGAGCAATTGGACCTCATTCCCTTGAATTGGTTGGAAGTCAAGGTTGAAATGACACAAATATAGAGATGGGCATTATACGGTTAAATATGGATATAATTCTTACTTTGAGAATATCTAGAGTGATTTTAATTGGATGAAAATTTGGATGACCGAGCTAACCCCTTAAATTAACTTTTTCTTTTGGATTTTCTCAGAGGTAGAATTATTACTAATGAAAACCTGATGAAGAAAGGATTCATTATGCCTAATAGGTGTCACCTTTGCAAAAAATAATATGAGGATATTAAGCACCTTTTTGTCCACTGTGAGTATGCTTCAATGATCTGGAGTTATGCCTTTTCCAAGTTCAATGTTTTCTGGACTATGCCTAAGGATTTCATTTAGTTTTAGATCCAATGGAATCCTCCTTTTAAGCACTGTGTTGTGAGAAGACTTTGGAAACTGGTCATGCCCCATATTATCTGGAGGATTTGGAAAGATAGGAATGATATCATTTTCAAAAACAATAAACAACATTGCAAGCTTAGCTTTGTTAAGATTGGTCATGCTATTAAAGATAATATTGGGAGATTCAAACCTCCCAAAAATAAGAAATATTCTCGAGAATGAAGAATATATACTTTCAACTAGACAATAGGAGGTGCAAAATTATAGATTAGGAATACCTCAAACATTGATAGGTCTCGATTCATTGGATCCCTCCGAGAGAGTAAGCGGCATAAACTAAAATTTTATGGTGCCTCAAGGGTAATCTTGGTTTTTACGCTGGGGAGGTGTAATTCGAAATCATAAAGGTTGTTTAGTTGTTACTTATGCTAGTAAAATGGGGATTGAAAAATCATTATGTAGAAGCCCTAAGCTGCTCTACTGGGGGCTAAAGGTTGCTTAAATATTATAATATACAAAACATGATTTCTGAAAGATATTCACTTTGAACATCATCAATAACCTAAATCAAATTTCTCCTCCTTGTTGGACTGTCAAGGACTTTATTATGGAATCCATAAGTATTTGTCAAAATTTCAAGAATATCATCATTAGGCATACTTATAGGGAGGAGAATAAGGTTGTGGATACCTTGGTTAATGTTGGCATTAATAATAATCTAACCATATGGTATAATGAAAATTACATCCCTAAGGAGGCACATAATAGCATTAATGAGGATAAATATGGACACTCAAACATGGATTCGAAATAATAATGGTATGGAGTGGGCTTTAGCAAATGTGAAAGATCATACATGTTAGAATTATCATCCTAACTATGCCCATATTAACACCCTGAACCTCACATGTGTCGCCATGGGTTCTTAAAAAATGGGATAGACATAAGGAAGAAAAAGATTCAAATGAGCGTTTTGAGCAGAAATTTTATACGAATACCGGGAGAAAAAGATAATTGGAGGTGCCCCATGCCAATCGGAGCCCTGCAGTGATCCAGCCTGGAAGAACAATGAGGAGCTATGGAACCTCTTACACAAGGGTGATATTTCCAATTTTATAGAACGTATTGTGGGCCATGATAAGAATATTTTGTTCATTTTGTAATCGGTTGGAAGGATAGAAAGGTGAAATATGGTGGCCACCATGTTACTATTAATGAAGAGTTGATTGTTGAGGCTATAGGCCTCAAGTTGGAGGGTTATCATTTTTTTAGCAAAAGGATTGACAGGGTCACCGAGGCTAAGAAATTATCTGATGAGGGAGAGGAGCTCAAATTTGTTTCTGCGGGTATTAGGGTAAGTTCTATCCCCAAGCCATTTGATGAAGTAACAAATATGATGGTTAGGTATATTTCTCTAGAAGGGTGATACAAAATTGTCCCTGTTAAGCACTTGGTCTTTCTTAATCATTTTAGAAGGAAATTTTTGTCTGCTTCCCGTACTACCTACTAAATTCCCTTGTTGCTCCATTTTGGACTTTGAAGCACTCCCATGCTATCCCTCTCTACCACGGCCTTGTCTTTCCTAGCTTCATAAGCTATGTGCCTCTCGAATTCCCTTGCTTCCTTACCACTCCCAAACGATCCGCACATCACTACCTCCACTTCTCCCACTCCCATATTGAACACTTCTTCCAAACCCAAGACCAAGAACCCTAAGCCTCCAAAACCGACACCCTCACTCCCCTGGGTTCTAGAATCACTAAAGAGATGGAATTTATAGAAAATTTGTTGCATATTAGCAATGTTGGCTTGGATATGGCCCTGCATCAGGAGGGGAATAACATGCCTCATAGATTGGAGTCTCTGGAGAAAGAGATGAAGTAGCTTAAGAAGGACCTGCAGCGCATGGACAAGTAGAAAGGAAAAAGAAAAATTGATGATGATAATGACATTGGGAAGGATCAGATTGCTGATATTTATAAGAAGTGAACTCTCTGGATAGTAGATTTGGGAGAGAAAAAGACATACATGATCAAAACATTTCTATCTTCAAGGCCATTAGTGACTTCTTAGAGAAACATGTTGAAGCATTACCATGCTTAGTGGGATCCCTGACACTATTTGGGGGAATGAAAAAGAGAGAAAACAGAACATCTCGCAATTGAATGCAATTGACCCAACGCACATCACCACATTGGTGCTATTCACCTTGCTGTAAACTATCTAGTCCAGAATCGACAGAGCATCCAAGAAGTAATCTCACTCAGGTTAGCGGGCATCGTTTTAGTCACTGCTCTTTTTTGGTCTTTTTGTTGTTTCTATGCTGCTTTTGTGTTGTATTGTTGTAGTTTATGTTCTATTTTGTTTCTTGCTTGTAACTATCTTTTGGTTACTATTGGACATAGTGTTTTATCTAGATTTTGATCCTCTTTTTTGTTCCTTTATAGCTATATTTGGTTATTGATCCCTTTTTGTAACAGGGTATAGTCCCTTTAAAACTATTTACCAATAATAAAAAACAAAGACATATATAAAGTGTTTTTTTCTATCCACATGAAATTTTTGATCCTACCCTAATCCTAACATGTTCCTTAAGGAACCTTCTCAAGAGGAGAATGCATCAAAAACCCTGCACAAAAGTAATGGTTAACAAACATAAAAATATGGTATATAGAGATAGTTAAGCGGCCCTTTATTTTTTAGTATCTACTATATTGGTAAAGCACCTATAAAGATCCTAGTTTGGATTATTTACTTGCTATAGGAAAGAATTCTATTTCTTTTTCTTTGTATATAAACATGCTAAAATACAAAAGAAACATTCAAATATTTTAAAAATACAAATTCGGGACCTACATATGGATTAATTTTCCCCATTTTCACTATATGTATTTTATTTTTCATATAGTTTGATGGATATATTAGTAATTATATAATATTTCATATTTGTGTTCAAAATATATCTTGATTGTTATACAAGAAATACACATGATTATACATGATGATAGGAATCAAGTGTAAGTTCATATTAGAGGTCTTTCAAATATGGGGAATAGCTCCCACTATTCATGTTGTTTTGTCTTAGTATATGTAATTTTACGTCCTCTTCATTCGAATTTATTATATTTTGAAATATGAAATGTTTATAATAATATAGTTGACACATATGTTTTATGCGACACTAACTTATCTTGATATATATGCCTTCGAGCTAGTGTCTTTTATTGTAATCACTTACTTGATTTATTTTATGATTTCTTCCATGCATATAGCCTATGGCATTTTCTATGGTTGTATTTATGAAACTTTAACATCCCTAACTTTGAACTTATCTAGATTTTTCTTATGCTTTTGTTAGTGTCACACTTTTATGTCCATTTCTTGATTCCTTTTGGGTCTTATTTTTACTAACACATAGATAATTTCTTATGTACCTAGATGTTTCTTTTACTCTATTCCTTTTTCTCTATATAATATTTGCTATTATTTTTCATTCTTTCTTATTTATTATATTTGTGTGTCATGGTTTGTACCATTCACACCCTTGTGGCAACATGATTTCAATAGTGGTTATTAGAAGTATCACTCTATGTGAGCCAATGATGACTATCATATACATCTAACATGGACACATAACAATTATTTATCCTAGTATTCTATTTTCACATTTTACTATCCTCAAAAGAGGGATAATTGAGTGGGTTTTATAACCTATATACTTGTATACATCAAGTGCATAAAAAATAATTTAGGAACATAATGACATAAGGTATTGATATTTAAGAATCGTAGAAATAAAATAAGAATATATTTCACATAGGCATATAACATTCCAATAGGAACAATACTAAAAGATGTTATGCTCGAAGATGGATGTTTTCATCATGGGAGAAACTTTTAATAGCTTAGAAAATTATTAGATTCTCATGTAAATAGTTAAATATTTTAATATGGTTGAAGAATAGATTACAAAATTCATAGTAGAGTATAAAAATTTTGGGTATAGAATAAGGGGAGTTCAGAAATTTGTTTCCATTTTGGTAATGCACAACTCATGAAAAGTTTTGATATATGGCATAACAACATACAACTTCTTCATATTTTTCTAAATTTATCATTACACATCTAAGATGCGTAGGAAATCACATAATAGAGAAATGAGACTAGTCCTTCCCTTTATGTGTTATTTTATAGTCCATCCTAGATCCATATACAATAGTGTGGTGCGTGGGATTAGAATATACCAAGGTGGTTGGAAAACCTTATGGAAAATTTTATCTCATTTTTAGGAAGATATCAAGGTGATTATAAAATATTGTGGCAAAATTACTTCTTTTGAGGTTCTTGGGATAAAAGTCCTATGACGCCTTCAAATTTTGGGTAAAGAAAAAAATAATTTATGAGGCTATAGAATATCCTTCAAAAATATTTGGGGATAGATGAACCCTAATCCTTAGACAAATAAATTAAAATCTAAATATTCACGTGTGATAGATATGGGATCTTCTCGCCTTGATAAAAAAATGGGTATTTTCCTTCCATGATTTGTTTCTTTAATTTATTACTTACAAATGTAATATTCAAATTTGCATTACAAATTTTTGTTATATTTAAATTTATTTTATGGATATTGACTACACTTTGTATTTTAGGTTTCATCATGGACGATGCCAACACCTAAGTAAAATAGTAAAATCCAATGGAAGAAAAAGTGTCTATACTTAGTTAGGTATCTTTTCATTTAAACGTGTAAATTTCATTTCATACTTAAAGAAGGGAAAATTTTGACACATATATTTGGTAATTTATCATTTCCCATTGAAAAATTAGATTTACACCTAAAGAATGATTTGAGAAAACATTTAAAGCCTAGGCAACTTATTTCTATCTCTCTTCCATGACTTTCTTATCCATTCACACTACCTAGTCACTCATATGACTAATCACAATAGTCCATAATAGTCTAACCTCTAGAGGTACAAATCTAAAATAATTATAGAGTCCCATGAATTTCATATGTGAAGCAATTTGGATGGCACCAAATCGTGCCATGGTTTTTAAGCTCTTAGGTAAAACTATAAGAAGTAATTTTTTTATCCTAATTAGTTTATTACTTTTACCTTAGTTAGTTAGTGTCTAATCTATTATATATTTTAATCTATATTTTTAAAATTATTATTCATATTTTTATAGAATTTTTTTTTTTGTTGCTTCCAAGATGTATTTGGAATCTATTGTATGATGTACATTGTGTGTTTGTGTTATCATGGATGTAAAATAAATTGATGGAATATGATATCATGGGGTCATATGGGTGTCAATGAGGTGTTATTATGATGTTAAACATGAAGGTTGATTGGTAGTGTCAAGTTTGGTGATGGTGTATGGTGTTTTAATGCATGGTCTTGTAAGCTAAGTCATGGTTTGTGTCCTCATAAGTGATTAAAAGGTTTGTATGACCTCATTCATAGTCTATAAGTTTTGTTAAAGGTATACATGATTCTGCATGAGGTTAGAAATGTTAGTTCATGGTGTGTCATTGTTGAGTTAGGTCATTTCAGCCTATTCCTTGCCCTCGAGCATGAAAAATGAGGTATAGGTTTGATATTTGTAGCTAATAAGTATTTTTAGAGAACAATAGTATTATGGTAACAGGTTAATTGAGGTGTATATTGATTTTCAAGTGAATTCTCAGAGGTTTAGTGGTGTTTCAGGGTCCTTGGGAAGAAATGCGGTGGAGAACAGCAAGTAGGGATAGGAAAGTATTAATGGTTAAAGAGTTTAAGACCTATTGGAATAAATGGTGAGAATGTAAAGTTAGAGCATGTTTTCATGATGTTTCATGACAATTTTTAGGTCATTCTGAAGAAGGAATTTAAAGATACTTCATTTTTCGAAAAACAATGTTTTCTAGAGTGAAGTTTTAAAGAAGAAGTGGACCTTTTGATGCTCATTATGAGATGTGTGATTTGCATGGGAACTTGAGATATTTGGCTTATATTTTTAGTTCATTTATTAAGTTTTAACATAAATAATGAGGTGGTTTTATTTTCACGTTAGTATGAATGATTGTTAAGAAGATAACTTTATTTGAAACCCTAGCTAAAAGTGACTTAAAAAAAAATGTATGCTGAGTCTATTTTGATTCCTTTTACTAAATTAATTATTGTATGATGTAGAGGACTCCTACAGGTTTCCCAAAAGGTAACTTAGATCATGTGATTGTATGTGGGCCCTACCTTAAAATGTTTATTTCGAGCATATTCATTTTGTGGAAAATATCTCTAAACAAGGTGATGAATAACTTAACATTTTTTATCCCTAGAGTTGTAATAAGTATCCAAGATAGTTTTAAATCATGGTTGAACTTCTAAATGGAAAGGTGTGTCCTATTTTTGAAGACTATTTTATGGTGTAGTTTAGAGTTGTCTATAGTAAAAGTGAAATTTTAGGATCTACATGATGAATTTGGAATCCATTCAAATTTTGTTGTGATCCGAGTTTAGAAAAAATTGCAATGAAATATCAAAATCATGTTTTTCATATGGTATGAAGAAGTTATGACCTATTTTATGAGGGTCAAATCTTGAGGATGTTTGATCTAGTAGGGTGATAAGTAGAGTCATGAAGTAAGATGATGTTTCTGATTTTTCATGATTGTTGAAGGTTTCTAAGTGCTTAGACATTATTTCTAAGTGTTTTACATGCTTTGGTAAAGTTTGGAGGTAAGTTTTTGTGGTGATAGAAGATCGCAAAGATGGTATTGGTTGATGATATTATACTTAGAGTTGGAAGGAAATATAATATGTTATGGAAAGATGATTTAGAGATTTATAGTGGTATATGTCTTGTATCATGATTATGAGATTTGATAGGTCATAAAGGTTAGTTTGTGAGGAATAAGATTGTATGTTTTTAGGACAGATTGTTCGTGCTCAAGGAATTTAGTGAATGAGGCATGAGATGGATTAGTTGATGATTTCTATCAGTTTGAAAGCTAAGAGGGATACAATTGGATCTTAGTGAAGGAATTTGGTGCTCTTGGAATTGACGGGGAAGGGTGCAAACCAATTGAGTTTGTAAAACTAGTTTTTAGGCAAAGCTTAATTTGGTGAAGAGGAAAGTTGATGTTATTTGAACATATGAATGTTCAATGATCTATAACATGTATGAATGTAATCCAAAGATCCTAGGGATTCCATACAGTGGCTACATCCCTTAGTTGAGTTATTCTTGATTGGTCTTGATACCAAAATGTGAATACATGGTGTTGGAAATAGATGTTCGGTGAAGGATATGATCCTTTTGAATTGTGTTATGTATTTTTTTATTTGTGCAAGATAATTAATGATCACAGTTGATGTTTTTATGTCATATTACACATGTATGGTTAATTTGGGAGATTAAAAAATCATGGTTTTGTCATTTGTGGTTTGAGCTCATCCATGTGATGGGGTTTTGGGCTAGTTATGTGCATGTTTGGTGGTTTTTGGATTGGAAGATAATAAGGGATCAATGTGAATTTTTAATGAATGTATGAGGATGCTATTATTTTTTTGGTATAATTAGTCATGAAGGACTGGTATCCTTTATGATTTTGAAAAGAAAATGGTATAAAAGTGATGTTTTGAGTTCATTTTTGAACTAATGCTATTAGAGGGAAAAGTGTGACCAATATGTGAGAATGTAATGGGTATGAATGCATGATTTTATGGCTAAGGATTTTTTTATAGGTTGATGAGTGATAGAGAGCATTAGAGAAAAGGTTTCAAGCCAAGACAAGGTATAAAAGAAGAAGAAGGAGAGAGCTAGAGGTGAATGTGGGTTTGAAGGTGTGCATGTGAGATTAATAAGTGATATCCATCAATTGTGGTAGATAACAAAATCATATATCATCATCTTTAGGTGGCTTGTTCTGTTCTTAGTCATCTTAGGAGGTTATAGCTTTCTTGTGGAGTGGGTGCTTCACTAAATTAGGGGTTGGTGTTGCTTTTGGGATTCGTGTTCTACTAAAGTAGGGGTTTTGTTCCTTGGAAGTTGGTGCTTCACTAAATATCTTTAATGTGAATTATAGTTTCGGTGGGATTTATTTCCCCATGACTGTTTCCCAATTATATCTTGTGTTTATGTATTCTCTCTCATATGTTATGGTTATTGGAATGTATGGTGCACACGTAATAAGTTGTCATTAAATGTATGTGAATGAATGGATGTTAATGGATGCTGAAATTAATGTTAAATAAAATAAGGAATTTTTAGGACTGATTCACCCCCCAAGTCCATTGTGCTTCCAACAATTGGTATTAAAGTGGGTCCTTCAGAAGCAAGTTTTATCACTTGAAGGAGATCTTAGAAGTACAAATGGTTAAGTTAGCTAGTTTTGGAGAGGAAAGTATGAGATATTTGAGTCTTTTTATTTGGATTGCAAGAATAAATTATTGATATGGAGAAAGAGCATGATCAAGCCATCAAGGGTTTGGAATCCCAAGTAGAGGCTATGAAAAATCCCTAAGGAATAAATAAGACACTTGTTCCATGTATAAAAAGAGGTTGAAAAATTTAAAATTTGATTTAAAATATGTTTCCAATAAGTTGAAGGTATATGGAAAGTTAGATAAGAGTTCAAACACTTTTTGGGATCTTAGAGAGCCAAAGAGTGATAAGTGACAAAACATGCCTAGGGTTTAAAAGAGAACATGTGAAGAATGAAGGTGAAGCTGGTCCAAGTTCTAAATCTAATTTGAGAAGGTCGAACCATGTTACAAAACCTATGCTACTAGGTATGGTACTTATTTTTATGGTTATTGCTATGTTTGTAATGATTTTGGTCATAGAGCTAGAGATTGCAAAAGGAGGTCTCCTAATAATAATGTAGGCGTCTTCAATGGTGAATGTTTTTCATGTTTTTAATTTGGTTATAAGGCCAAGGATTGTTGCTGGAATCTAAGGGTATATGAGCCAATAGGGAAGAAGTATTTTGTTTTCTTAAACTGTTAAGAATTAGGTCATATAACAAGTCTATGTCAATGTAAGATGAGGTCGATTATAAGGTCTACTCCTATTCTCAAGAAGGATGTTGTTCAAGTAAAATATATCAAGTTATCTGATTCAAATCATTAAATGCACACCATGAAGTATAATCCAATGAATTTTTGTCAAAGAGAGTTCTAGTGCCATCATGATAGAAGTTAAATATCTCGAGACCAAGTCAAGTCAAGTAAGTATGTTTGCATTGGTTGAAAAAGATGATATGTGTCTCAATGTTTCAGTGCATGAGAAGATAAAAAATCTAGGTATGTGGGAAAATTTATGGGTGATAAGGTATGGGATATGATCTCTCCATATGTTTTTGAATATGAGTTTCTTTGTAGGTGTATGAGTTTTTCATGTATTCATCTAATTGTGAAGTTAGTATATGTTGCCATGGTTGGAGTCTATTAGGTCTCAAAGATTTATTTGTCCTTAATTTTTATTTTGTTTCATGTATAATCCTATATCATCATAAATATTATAAGATCTATGTCATAAGTAGTGAGACTCAAAAGCTATAAGAATGCTTTTGTTTTGAACAAACCTATATCGCTCTAGGAATATGTGGCTTGAGCTAATAGCCTTGGTCTTGAAGGTCCCTTGGAATTTGTGATACGTATTTACCCTAAATAGTATGATGGTAAGTGAATGGGTTCTTGATATATAAAAACTAACGAAGTTGGTGAAATTTGAAGGTCGATTGTCAATCAAGTATCTCAGTTTGAGCTCTAAGTTTAACTCAATAAGGTTTGAGTCATGTCTCAAAGGTGTTAAAAAGTTGATCCTTGTTCATGAGTTAAAGTTGTGTCTTATTATGTAATATTGTGATTTACTCAAGAAATGCATTCATTAGATGGTGGTTTTGTTAGGAATTGAGGGTAAATGATGAGCCTATTCTTGATCTAAAGTTAGCTATGGACACGTATTAGTGTTCAATATGGTTAATGAAGTGATCATGGTTTCGTATAAGACAAAAGGTCCACATGAAACACCATTTCACTTAGTTTTGAGATCTAAACATGGGTCGATGTGCTTTGACATCGGTCTAGTGGATGTTCTCTTTGATTTTCCCATCGGTGTTGACATTGTAGTTTCCTAAATTCCCTTAGTTTCTCAATTTTTATATAA
Organism: Taxus wallichiana var. yunnanensis; assembly: GCA_018340775.1. Taxonomy (NCBI): domain Eukaryota; kingdom Viridiplantae; phylum Streptophyta; class Pinopsida; order Cupressales; family Taxaceae; genus Taxus; species Taxus wallichiana. The sequence continues at coordinate 589,853,037 of CM031242.1, read as the reverse complement.
GGGGTTCAAGTCAAACATTATGAAGTATTCATCAAGGATAAAAGAATCATTTAAATATAAGTAGAAAAAGGAGTATTTATAGGACTATGTGTAGTTTGAGGGAGGAATAATGTAATGTTATGATGTTAAAGAAACCCATATGTATCATGATTACACTCTTAAGTGAAAAGATGACTTTGGAAGATCTGGGTTTAAATGTTCTCAAATGGTGTGGATTCATAAACGGGATCGAGTAAAATGAAAGCTACATGTCATAACAATGATCCTTAGTGATTGTTAGCATGTTCATGGAGTCAAAGGTATTGTATACATGTTGAGGGTCTTTATCATGCTTTTGGAGATGAAATGTGAAGTTGGTAGTGGCTTAAGATCTTCTTCACGTCAGTAAAGAGGTTTGAAAGTTCTTGAGGTATGTTGAAAATTTCTAAGGATTTTGTGGTTGACATTGCTAATCATAGGTGTAAGTATGGATCTCTAGTGTTTAACTCATGTATGATTATTGCAAGTTAATGTATGGTAATTAAGGATATCAAAAATTTCCATTAACAGAGTATAAGGACTGTGAAGATCTAAAGTGCTCATGAAGAATCGTAGTATTGTCTCATCGATAAGTGTGAATGACTACACGTATATGATGATCTATTATGTCACAGTGGAAAAGCATAGTTTTCTTGTCCTTGAAGAAGTTGAGGTACAATCTTAAAATGCAAAGATGAAGGATGAGTCTCTACGGATGTAAAGGTAATGTCCCAAATTACACATCTTACATTGTTTCAAAGTTATCAAGAAGGGTAAACCATAGTGGTATGCTACATTTCATGATCTTGAATGTCTTTGTGATGATTATTTTGTTAAAAACAGTATCAAGGAATGTTTGAGAGAATTAGAACATCAAATCAGTCCCGAGATCATACTACCCATGTTATTGTACTAGTTCATTAATCCATTAATCATGACTAAGATGGAAATTTTTACCTTGGTGATTACCTCAATCTGCACACAAGTATGTAAAATTATCCAATATAACTTATTTTGGGTTGTGTACTCTTGGAGCATGGTTGTGATGTATTGAAGAGATGCATGTGATTATGTGAGTTTTGTAATAAAAATCGGTAGTTGTCATCTATTAATGGAGACATAGTTAAGAATATTGAGTGGTCTCAAAATTCAAAAAGCTCTATAATTAGGTATTTGGGCCTAAATAGTGTGTTGAAAATAAATGAATAATCTTAGGTATGTATAATGGCTTTAAGGTTTTATATAGCTGGAAAGTTAATCCTAGTACCTTTAAGGAAGTTTTTAATTAGTCGTGCATACTCCCAAGGGGAGTAAGAAGGCCAATGTGAATGGGTTACATGCTTATATGATAAAGTGATCATATCACAATTTATATGATAGGTTGTGAACCTATGAAGGACTATGAAAAGATAATGAAAGAATATTTGGTGAGTGTTGAATAATGAGTATGAAGGTACAAGTATAGTAAGACTTCTTGAAAGTATAAAAAGTCTAAATGACTTCATCATATGATTATGTATAATGTTGATTCCTCTAGTGTGTGCATGAATGGCTCAAGCATTTTGCTAATGTACCAAGTCTGGAAATTCACTTGTGTCTAATTTTTTTGTAGTAGAGAGATAACGTTCACCTATAGTGTGATCTTGTTGATTTTTATAGATGCATAGGCCAGAAGGGGGAACATATTTTCCTCCCGGTTAGGTCATATAAGAGTTCAAGAAGGTTGATTGATCTCTAGAGAATTTCATGTTACCAAAAATAGTGTAATAGACTAAAAAGAAGACCTGATATTGAATCTGAATATGTTTTTGGGACAATGAAATTATGCATGATCACTCTTTTGTGACATGAAAGAAAGGTATGAGTTAAAATCTACATTTTCATTCAGATTTAGATATTATGGTCCTAGTAGGATCCATAAGGAGGAATGTTTTAGAATATTTGAACTTCATAGGGTATTGAGAAGTTTGGTCATATTGTATCTGAAAATGTGCTTTAGCTCAAATGGTCCTATAGGGGAATATGATAGGGTTAGAGGAAAATTGAGTGCTATCCATCTTTGTTAAGACCTAGAAAGAGTTATATGAAAATAATAAAGGCTAAGATGAGGGGTATTATTTTATGCAGATCTGCATTGAGGATTTTTTAGGTCTATGGATCTTCACATGATGCTTGAAAGAGTCAAAGAAGACCAAGTTCAATCTCAAGGAGAGCTATTTGAGTCAAGTAAGCTAGTTTTGTACATTGTTTTCATTATTTATAGTCTTGTGTTTTCATTTTCCATGAATTTTCACCATAGTATCCTTTTTCATAGATTTCAATGGGAGAGAGAAGCATTGGAAACATGGAAAAGAGGTTATGTAGGTTTTTGTCTTCTTGGTTGCCTTAAATGTTTTTGAAGGTGGCTACCATCAATGACAAAAGGGGAGATTATTCACCATTATATGTTTGTGTTGTCATTGATGTAAAATTATGTCATGAGTTCATATGGATATCCATGAGGTGTTATTTGATGTTAAATATGAAATTTAATTGGTAGTCTCAAGTTTGGTGATGGTCTATGGTGTCTTGGTGCATGGTCTAATAAGCTAAGTCATGGTTTTTGTCCTCCCAAGTGATTCAAAGGTTGGTATGAGGTCATTAATGGTCTATAAGGTGTGTTAGATGAATAAATGATTCTTCTTGAGGTCAGCAATGTTAGTTCATCGTGTTTCATAGTTGAATCAGTCATTTCAAGCCTATTCCTAGCCATGAAGCATGCATAATTAGGTAAAATTATGAGATTTGGAGGTAATCAATCTTGTTAGAGAATGGTAGCAGCATGGTGGTAGTGTACCTCAGGTTTATGATGATTTTAGGTTGATTATCATAGGTTTGGTGGTGTTTCACGATCCTTAGGAAATAAGGAGGTGAAGAACAAGTAAATTGACAAAGGTAAGTCTCAATGGATAGAGAGTTTCAGATATATTTGGGATAGATGTTGAGCATGGAAATTTAGAGGATGTTTTCATGATGCTTCATGACATGTTTGAGGTATTTGTGAAGAAGGAATTGCAAGATACTTCATTTTTGGAAAACCTGTGTTTTGTAGACTGAAATTTTGAAGCATAAGTGGACCTTTTGATGCTCTTTGTGAGCTTCAAGATTTACATGGGGACCTTATATAATTGGTGTATCTTCTTATTCCAATTATGAAGGTTTCACAAAAGAATGAGGTGGTTTTATCGTCATGTTTTTATGAACAATTGTTAAGAAGATAAGTTTATTTAAAACCCTATCTAAAGGTGACTTGGATAAAAAGAGGTATCATGAGTTTATTTTAATCCTTTTGGAAAAGTGATGATTAGGTGATATAGAGTACTCCAAATTTATATAAAGGTAAGTTAGAGAATGTGACTGTATATGAGCCCCACCTAAAAATTATATTTTATGAAGATCTTCACTTGGTGAAAAGTTATGTAAAGAAGGTGATGAATAAATTGACATTATTTTGAGCCCTAGAGTTGTAATATATGTTCATGATAGTTTTAGATCATGGTTTTTCTTCTAAATGGTAAGGTGTGCCCTATTTATGAAGACTGGTTTTGGGGTAGTTTGGAGAAATATATGGTAAAATCAGAATTAGAGGATCTACAAGAGGAGGTTGGAATCTTTTAAGTTTTCTTTTGATTCGGGTTTAGAGAGATATGGTATGAAGAAGCTATAACCTATTATGTGAGGTTCAAATCTAGAGGATGTTTAATCTAGCATAATATTAAGTAATGTCAAGATGTAAGATGATGTTTCTGAGTGTTCATTACTTTTTAAGTTTTTAAGTACTTATACATCATCTCTAAGGGTGTTCCATGTTATGGTCAAGTTTGGAAGTGATTTGTGTGGTGATAATGCAATTTGTAGAGATAGTCTTGGTTAATGGTCTTCCACTTAGAGTTGGAAGGAAATATCATATGTTATGGAAAAAGGATTTAGAAATATTTATAAACATTTATAGTGGTTTATGCCATGTCTCCGATGATGATATTTGATGGGTCATCTAGGTCATTTTATGATGAATAAGATTGTTTGTTTTTAGGATAGGATTGCTTAGGCTGAAAGAATGAAGTGAATGAGGAATGAGATGTGTTAATTGATGCTTTATATCATATTAAAATTTAAGAGAGATTTATTTGGATTTTATGGAAGGAATTTGGATATCTTGGAAGTGACAACAAGGGTGCAAACAAGTTGTATAAGTAAAATTGAATTCTATGTAGCCTAATTTAGTGAAGAGGAAACTAGATGTGGTTTGAGGATATGAATGTTTCATTAGCTATAACATGCATGGATGTAATATACAGGACCTTTGAGGATTCCATAGAGTGGTTATATGTCATAGTAGAGTTATTATTGTGTGGTATTGATACCTAAAGGTGAAGACATGATGCTGGAAACTAATGTTTCGTGAAGGATATGAACCTTTTCGGTTGTGTTATGAATTTTTTGATTAGTGCAAGATAACTAATGAATATGGTTGATGTTTTTATAATACACATGTATGGTTAATTTGGGATCTTAAATAATCATGTTTTTGACATTTTTGGTTTTAGCTCATCTTAGAAATGGGATTTTCAGCTAGTTTTGTTCATGTTTGGTGGTTTTTAAGCAAGACCAACCCTTATGGGTCCAATGTAAAATTTTTACTTGAATGTATTTAGATGTTATTAAGTCGTGTTTTTGAATTGATCATGAAGGATTGACCTCCCTTATGATTTTGAAAAGAGAAGTGTATAGAAGTAATGTATTGAGTTCATTTTAAAACTAGTACTCTTTGAGGAAAAAATGTGACCCATATGTGAGTGTGTAATAGGTATGAATGAATGATTTTAAGGAAGTTGAGTTTTTTTACGGGTTGAGGAGTGATAGAGATCATGTTAGAAATTTTTTCAAGCAAATACAAGGTGTGAAATAAGAAGAAAGAGCAAGCTAGATGAATGAGGGTTTGAAGGTGTGTATGTGAGCTTAATTAGTGATCTCCATCAATTATGGTATTAAAAAATTAATATATCATCCTCTTTAGGTTCCCGATTTTTGTGCTAAGTCATATTAGGGGGTTTTATCCTCCTTATTGAGTTGGTACTTCACTACATTAGTGGTTAGTGCTCCTTGAAGGGTTAGTTCTCTACTAAACTAGGGGTTGGTACTCCTTTGAAATTGGTGGTTCACTAAATCTCTTTTCTTTGTGTAATATAAGTAATTTTTCAATGGGTTTTATTCCCCATCAGGATTTTCCACTTATATCTTGTGTCTTTTTATTCTCTCTCATGTATTATGGTTATTTGAATGTATTGTGCACACCTAATAAGCTCTCACTGAATGTATGTGAATGAATGGATGTTAATGGATGCTGAAATTAATGGTAAATTAGGGAATTTGTAGTAATGATTCATTCCCCTCTCAGTCTATTGTTCTTCCAACAATGTAATAGAGATGGATATTTGTTTCAGTTGTCTAATGTATTTTATCATTACAACTATCGTGCTATGTGATTTTTACTCATCTAATAAATATAATTATGTATGATGCCTCCCAATTTCTCAATCACATTAAGTATTAGAGTAGATCTATAAAAGCATTACAAGAATAATTTCAATTGTTATATGCATTGATAATAGATAAATCACCATGAAACTAGATCATGTACTAGGAGCATTCATGAATATTATGAAATAAATAAAATTCAATTTTCCCCCATCATGAGTTTTACCGACAAAATTTGGGACAATTTTAGTGTTCTCTACAGTTGATAACACCTCCATTTTTTTGGGCATCTCAAACATCTTCGTAGATTTAGGCTTCAGGAGATAATTGTATTAGATTTTTCTAGGAATGCTAGGAGAAAGTTATTGGTGAGATCATTGGTTGAGTCAACTCGAGCATTGTAGAGATGACCGAGTTTGGATACTCCCACTAAACTAGGGATGAATCAATTACCATTATAATTGAGACCACATCTACGCAAGTTTATAACACAGAGAGTTGGCTATAAGGATATCTCGAGCTATAAGAAGGGTTAATATGGCTTACATACACTCAACTTTAACTAAGCGAGTGAGCCACATTCGAGTTGGAAACTTATTTAAGGTGACTAGAGGGCCATTATTCTAGTGATAAGGGTGATTTCATAGCATAAAACTAAACATATCTGCATTTGCAAAGTAAGCTCCCTCAAATATTTTAGCCATTATGATAATCTATTACTAAAGCGGGTTGAAATGAGATTTCACTGTCCTCCTCTCTCAAGCACCGAATGGTCCATTTGACCTGTAACACATAACAAACTTTACATCTATCTCAGATTAAAAAGCAATAAAAATAAATCTAAGAGGTCTTTAAAGTTAATAAGGTTTAAAAGTGGTAATCAGAATCCAAAAACCCTCACTCACTAGCTCAATTGGCCAGCTCAATCAGTAAGGCATGGGTTATTTATTAAAAGAAAAGTTTTGTTTCTAAAAATTGAAAAATACATTTTTCCCGATATATAACATAAGATCTCTTAGCGCTCTTTGCGCCATAGAAATATTTGTAAGTCACTTGCAATGAAGAGGTGCAAGGGTAAATCCATAGCTACATAAATGTTTTGGAGGAATATTTAATGGGAGCTATCAAATATGTAAAACCACCAAATGTAAACCCATGATATATCCATTAACTAAATACAGATAATTTTAGAGGATAAAACACTAATTTAGGGTTAAAAAAATCTCTCAATTTGTTCAAAAATGCCTATTTTCCATTTTTATGTAAACGCAAAGTGCCTTAAAAGCAATTTTTCTATTTTTTGTGGAAATTTGTATGTTTTGAGTTGTATAGATTCTGAGGCTAGAACGGTCCAAAATAAAAATTACTCCGCCAAAAAATATTTTCTATAAGGGAAAGTAAATAAATATTTTCAATGTATTATAATTATTTTAATTGTACTAACATTCAATTTAGTCATAAAAAATTTGTATACACCCTAAAAATACACGCTTACTCATTATAACTTCCGAAAATGCCCATATCATCCCATAATATATGCACATAATAATCCTTGACCATTTTCAATGCCATTTGACACATTCTACTATTTTTCCCTATTTAAAAACATTTAATGAAATTTTACGTCATTTCACTATATTATCGTAACCTACATTTTCATCCATCCCAGTCATTAAAATGACACCCTTTATTTTCATATCATCTACACATAATATTAAATACTTTATTCATCCATATCCCATTTATAGGATTAAATAATTACTTATATTACATTCAGTATACACTATGCACCCCTTTGGCTAATTTGATTAGCTATTTAAATAAATAAAACAAATTAAATATCCTCACTATGCACTCATCTCCATTTCATTATTAACTTCACTTAAGTTTACTAAGAAATACCACTTGAGCACCCACTTTGGTGAGGTGGCTCGAGCCATGTTCTAAAATCCAAAAAATATGGAAGAAAATATGCACATACACTTTATAATAAGTCAAAGCCACTTCATTTTAAATAAAGCCTCTTTATTTCTCATTCAAAAGGCCAATTGCGGAAGAACAAATCAACCATGCTAAATAAGGAAAATAAAATCAATAGCATGCAACTTAATCAATTCTACCTTCCTCAACCCACGACTTCTCCTTCGTTCAAAAATAGGAAGATTCATTCGTCTCAAATCATTATTGAAATATTGAGAAATTTCCACTATTAATATGACTAAATACCATTGAAAATAAGTTTTGCATACCATTTTTTTGTCCATTTTATTACCCAATCACCCAATCATTAAATGACTCAATCATTTAATCTAGAATTACTTATATCTTAGCATAATTCTATTAAAAGCATTTAGGAGCAAGAAAAATCAAAATATCCAACTTCTTATAGGATTCAACAAGAGTGTCAATTGATCCCACTCTTCGGTTTGATCCAACTGAGGTGACATTGAGGTGCTTGAGAAGGTTTGCATTTACTTATTTAATTATTTTTGTTTAGTATCTTTACTTGTTTGCATTTTTCAACACTTAGTGGGACACCCATAAATTTATAATTATATTTTTTTAAAATATCACTTTGATATCATTTTTTGTGTTTAGAGGATATTCATTAATTTTCAAGTGATTCCATGAGTTTGATTAGATAATTTTTCAAATCTCGACAATTTTTGCTAGTTATTGTCATTTTTCGTAACTAGATAATTTTTGTTTCTTTTGCCTTCCTTGCACTAGTACATCCCATGATCTACACTAGGGAACATTATTTATAAATTTTTGTAGGTTTGTGTTATTGTGGATGTCTTCATGCTAGCATGTTAGTGTCTAAATTAGCATAAATTCAAGGTGTGTTTGTGTATAATTTAAAGTGAGTTTCCTTAGTTTTGAGGTGCATTTTGTGTTCTATATGTCTTCATTTTTGTGACATACATTTCCATTTTATTCCTTGTCTACCATGCTATTATCTGCACTAACATGAATCTAAGGTGTATTTGTGTGTGATTTAAATTGTGTTTCCATTCTTTTAAGGTATGTTTTCATGTAATCTAATTGTATTTCCATGTTTAGTCCTTATGCTAGCATTATGTGTTAAAAAAACATTAATTTTATAGGAATTTATATACTTTTGAAAATTATTTCACTATTATTTTCTCTAATTTTCTAATGATTTCCTATAGGTTTTGCATATAAAATAATTCTAACACTTATAGTTCCTTCTTTTATTTTCACTTGTTATTTATTATTTGTTCATTTCTATGTTCAAACCCATATATTCTCTTCTCTTGCACCCTTTGAATGTCCTTTAGAATAAGAAACGATTAATATCCTTCTATCATTTGTTTAAATAATTGTCTCATTTCATTTTTGCTTGTCATTTTTCACTTTAAATTTTCATGGTCAAAAATCACATAATTTCGTCTCTCGCACCTTTGGGTGACCTTGAGAATCAAAATGGTGAAGATAGTTTACATATTTATTGTTTCCTATATTTTTTTATAGGGTTACTAAGGTAAAAAAAAAAAAAAAAGAATTTTCATGAAGTACTACTTCACTTGGGAAAATTTACCAAGAAACTACTAATAATTTTCATGTCGGACAAATTTATGTATAGTGTTGTTATATTTTTTCAATTATGCACTTATTTTTGTCAACGGAGGAAATATCATTGGATGTTAAACACCTCATACTATATTATCATCTAGTGAAGTAAATTACATCACCACTAATTACACTTGTGACATGGATTTCACCACCATGCCTAACTCATATTGCATTTACATTCCACTTAAGACCTTGTCTCAAAATAGTATTCAGTTCATTCTTCAACTCTATCCCCTATTTATAAGTTAACCTGTCATGATTATTTACTATGAGCATATGCCTAATATAGCTATAACAATGAAGTATGTGATATCATCCTGTAAATATTTAGGGAGAAATAAATACATCATTCATGTTTCATTACCTCATTACCCAATCACCTAATATTAAAACCAATCATTGTAGTAGTGATTCACTAATCTAAGAGGGATACTATTGATTGACTCAAGCTCTTTCACTATTTCAAGGGTTATGCATACCACTTCTTTCCCCATATAGATTTGGTATATCAAATCGAGGATATACTTGAAAGAAGCATCTTTTTGGGAGTAATAAAAGACTTGGCATTTTTCATTCCATCACATTTTCTTGGTCGCATTATCATAACTTTGGCCTTTCTAGAGAATATTTTTCCTTTAATCCAAATCAAATCAAATATGATCTCTTTCTTGTTTTTTTAAACATTATTTTGAATCAAAACTTGTAGATCAAAACTTTTTTCTACAAAAATATTGAAATCACATTTGAGCCAATCAATACAAAATATAATCTACCCAATCCAAAACAAAGGCCTAACATTTAATCAAATTAAAATATATTCCCTAAACACATTTATAAGCTAAAAAAAAGTAAAACTCCAATGTTATCCTATAATATTATACATTATCTAGCACTTATCGAAACCAAAAATTCACCCTTCACTTTAGGTTATAACCTTTTACAAAATGACGATTATTCACAACCAAAACTGCATTAGATATGATAACTTTGATAGAATAAAAACTATTTGCAAAGATTGTTCTAATGATTAAGATGAGGTAACACAACCCAAAATCAATGAAGATTAACAAGAAAAATAAGAAAAAATGTTGAGACACAACAAAAATGAATAGCTTCTTCACATGCTAGAAATAGTAGAGAAGCTACCCTTAGACATTAGTGAATATTAAATTAACACCTCCTAGAACAACCTAAATAAAAAACATAAATATAAAATTGAAAAATTCAAAGAAAGAATCGAATGAAGAAGTTTTTGAGAAAATCAACTAGATGACACCAAAAAATCTCCCATATGGATTCTAAGGTTTCAAAAAACTCAAACAATAAAGAAAAATAGAATCAAGGCACACCTATACAAAACTCTCCATTCAGAAAATAATAGAAAAGCATGAAAGAGACAATCATGGTGTATCAAAATAAATTAAAACAATTCAACTTTGATGAGCTTTTCCATTATCCATTTGCAAAATAAATGTTATTTTTACAATTCCATTCATCATTTGAAAATTTAGAATTTAAAAATTTAAGGGAAAATGTTATTCAAAACAATACATCAAATAATTCTTCATGTCTTGATAATAAGTAGCATTCAACAACATATATGTTTTACATATATTCCCAAAAAAATTAGGTGGAAAAGGTCTAAAATATTTTTACACATTCCTAGAGGAGTAATCACTACATTTGAAAAGATATTTAAGAGTTTTGTAACAAATTTCGTTTAATTTAGTCTCGAAAATCACAATTATAGACATTTATAGTACTAAATAAAGAGACAATGACATGTTCTCTTAATTTCTCCAAAGATCGTGAGGGCTCACTAGACAATTTCCTTGTTTTGTACCTAAAAACTACTTTTTAGTATCTTTGTACCATACGTTAAAGGTCATTTATCCTTTCAAATGAAAATTCACTACCTAAATAACTCTAAAGATGGGCTCATCAAACTCCCTTCTAGGGACCAATCCTATTAAGACATTGATGAATCCAGGACAAGCCAAAGTTTTTCCAAAAAGGGTAACGTTGTGAATGAAAAGATCATAGATTCTCACCATGTTCAAAACATTCAAAATACTAAATCCAAATTAAAAGTACACAAATCATCCAATATTCATTTTTGGTAAGGAAAATGGTCCATTTAAATTCAAATAAAGACAATTCATGCCCCTTGGAAAATCCTTTCTAGCATCTTTTGTCACTTAGTAAGCACAAATATGATCATTTATAAAATCTCAATATCCTTTGAATAAGGGAAACATATTTTTTTGGGATGATTAACGTATCTAATGTGAGCACCATCATATAAAAGGACACCATACTGAGACCATTGCATAAACGATACTCAATTCAATATCTAATTTACTCCAGAGACATAGAAGTTAAAAACAAATAAAACAATAAAATTCCTCATGAGAAGCTAAAAGTTTTGCAAGATCCATTTCCAAAACATGATGAAAAAAATATCCCAAAATGATAAGGTAAAAACATCCAACAATGTTAAGAATTAATCAATCATATCATTTATCGACAATGAACCCAACTCTATTAGTATCGTAAAATTAAAAATCTTGATTGTGTGGTTACAACTAGAAAATAGAAGGTTTGGGAGTTTGACACTAAATAATTTTATTCATCTAATGAATATGAAACATCAAATAAAAAAATCAAATGTAAATCCCACATCTACTACTTAATCCACATCTTCCTCTAAATATTTCAATATAATTAAACAATTTCAAAAATAACCCTATGCAAATATCTGTCATGGCATATCTCAAATCCTCTCATGTGTTAGAATATATTATTAATCATGCCATGCACAAAGCATGTGTTCATAAATATATTGATCAACATGAATTCTAAGTGATGATTTCCAATCTTTAATTAAACAATCATATTATATCCTTTAGTATATAAGACCTAAAAAGTGTAAATCTAAAAATAACCAATCTTTATATATTGAGGCATTTATTACCCATCATAAAATCAAATGAGTACTTAAGGACAATAGAGTTGCATGAAATATATAATCCATAAAATTATTACAATTCCTTAGGCATACTATAAAGAATATCAATACTAATGTCAAAACTATTCATGGGTATGATAATTGTGGGGAAAATCCTTAGGAACACTCACATTAGCATGAAAGATAGGACCAATAACATTAAGAACATTGTGTCACATTGTAGACTTGTAATTTCCTTACAAAATCCTCATTGGTTCCCCATGGATCCATTCCATACAAGTCATCCCATCCACATACCATTTATATATGAAATTCTCCTAAACATGTACAAAATTCACATTGCACACCAACACCAAACCTTTCAAGCATTTTAGAATTATTCATGGAAGTTATAGAACTTAAATCTATTGACCATACATAGAAAAATCCGTTGTACCTTGATCATCCCATTTTCAAAACCATGCACATTGATCCTAATACACTTTAAAATATTCTTCCAAAAATGGCTTAGAGAGTCCTAATAGGGACTTTGTACCTTCTAAATTGAATAAATAAAATTATACATCTAATAATACACCTTATAAATCATATAATATATTCAATAATTCATCCGAGAAAACATCCACATTAAAATTCATTAATAAAGGATGTTGTGAGTACCCATTTACAATTATTAAAAAATCTATTCACATTATAGACCTACCTTTATCACCATAGAGTGTGGAAATTCACATTCTTCCAAAATACATATATCTCCCATCTACAAACTTGGACAATTAATTTTTTAAATATTCACATACTAATAAAATGAGAGAATTCATTTTTTTGAGATCTCTTAATTGTATGATGATCTTTTCGTTGTATGTTATCGATCACTCGAATACGTCATAAGAAACAAAATCACGAAAAAAATGAAAAGGGATTGTAAAGGTATTGAAAATAATGAACAAGGCTGCCTAGATCACGTTATCGTATTAATAATTTTAACTCTTAGGGTGTAGATTACAAAACTGATGAATTTGTGGGTGGTGTGTCTTGTAATACAACAACTAATGGTGAAGATACTAAATTTTATGTTGAGAAAATCTCCACACACAACCTCTTTGAGGAATTCACCGATACAATCCTTTTATAAAAAAATTCCTTTTGAAACATCACCTTTAACATTTTCTACACTACCTTAACTGAATAGGACTAATCAAATCATGTCTTGATGGACCTCTTCCAAAATGATAAGGCTATTGAAGAGTTTCTCCGAAATCAGGATCACATACCCTCATCTAATATCAAAAAGGGATTTGAAATTATTCTAGATGGTACAACATATTTTTAAGAAGATCTCAAGCAACCCCATTCCACAAAAATCAGAAAAATAAAAAAGGATTCAAGGAAAAAAATATTTTCATAGTGAAAACATCACCAAGGAATTATTTGAGAAGAATATCTACATTACTAACAAAAATAAAAAGGTGAATCCCCTAGTGAAAGTGTTTTTGAGGTGATAGTAGGAAGGAACATGAAATAGAAATGACAGAATATCTACATCCACCTCTAGAATCCTTTACAGGACAAGGACACATACAAAATTTGGTAGAGGAAACCATCAAAATCAATATTGGTATGAACAAAATCGTAAAATCTTGAATCTTGGCGCTAGTATAACAAAAATAGGAAATATAAATATTTACCACACTACTTATAGAGTATCAAGATGTTTTTGTACGAATGTAAAAGGATATTTCAATATTTTATCTCACTCTACATGTGCATTATCTCGTGGTCTATATTGATGGAAATCTAATTAAATAAAGGTCAATTTACACTTGAACCGTTATTGCATATATCATAATTACATTTCCACACTATCATTATTTTTTTCTACCCTTTGTGTCACTTGTATTATTTCTTTATTTGAAATGAACTATAGACCTACTTATCTAAAACAATTGTATATTCTCCATACATTCATAGATATCCCAATAATAGAATCTCCATGATTTTCTATGCTCTTCAATTATTTATTCCATGTCAACGATTCAAATCATAAGATAAAAGTAATTTTTTTCCTTATCATCTATTGAGCATCTCATCCCTCCTTTTGTTTCTCCTATTTCATATATTTTCAGCCACTATCTCATCTAGAAGCTTCCTAATGGAAAATACTCCTTTCAAAGAAGTCATCTCCTTAACAAGAAAGATCTAAATTCTCACTGAATCTTATGACCACCTATCTTAGTCTTACGTGATAATCCATTGTGTCCTACTAGTCATATGGGGCTGATATTTGGGAGCAAAAATTCCTTTCCAACAAGCACATTGTAAAAACATGGAAAAATAGATTACACAAATATACAAATATTTATGCGTATTTCAAATAATTAAACCATTCATCCTCCCAAATTTTGATGGTGAGACCACTTTTCTTACAAGTAGAATGAGGCTAGGAAATAAGGAAGGTTAGATTACTCTTCTACTATTTATCTTTGGTGACGATCCCTTTAGTTGTATTGGTGGTATGAGGTAAGATGTAGGGGTAATTGTAAAAACACAAGAAGTAAATCCTTAATACAATATGAATTAAAGGTTCTTAATAGTATAAAATTCTAAAGAAACAATTTAGATGCACATGTTAGGAGATTCAACCATTATTTAAACCATTTATCTTTCCAATTAGTACACCACATGTGGTTCTAACTCTAGTCAAGGACCTATAAAGCTAAAATCATCATGGTGTCATTCAATTATTCCTAATTGGAGATGATTCATAATTTCTTAAATGGGCCATTATTAAACCTCATGTATTTGCATTCAATATTTTTTTTCAGAACTATCTCATGTACATCTTGTCTCTTAGTATTGAATCTTACTAGTTATGTGGAGTTAAGGTTGGAGTAGGATATCCTATCACTATAACATTAAAACTACATTTCTCTAATGTAATGAATTATTGAATATTGTTTGAAAATGATTTCCTTAAGTTGAACATTTAACCATGTATGGTTCCATATCTCATTTTTTTGATTATATCTTATCATATCTCACATTTTATAGTATCCTATGTTGTGAGAACGGTAAACCATTTACCATATATTGTATCATCCATCTTCACTCTATCCATCTCCAAATCTTGATGAGACTCATAGTTATTATGTGATTTTTAATGGGTCTAGGTTTCTTGTCACTTGTCATGATCGGTATCACAACTATGTTCCTCACATCAATACCTAGTTAAAAATTACAAAAATTTAAATATTCGAAAACTATTAAAAAATTATAAATCCAATAAAAATATACAAAAATCGACAAAACCATTAGAAAAAACCGAAACATTTGAAAAAATCAAAACTCCCAAAAATGAACACATTGATTCCTATCCTAGTAACCATTCCTAATATCCTACAAATATGGAAGCATTCTAATCCAAATTCTTTTTGTGCATCATCAGTTAGGGTAATCTCAAATATCATTTTCTCCCTCACATGTATCCATTCTTGGGGGAAATTAGCCAATCAATATCGAATCATCTTATCAATTGCATCCATCCTTGCTTGGGGTAAAAATCAAACAATAATTATTGTGGAACACATTAGGGATAGAGTTAAATGTCTTGATGTATAGTTGTGTTGTATTGTTAATTTTCATACTTAATTATTGACCAATTCTAAGTTTATTGTTTTTCATCTTTCTTGATTTGTAGGCATGGTGAATATATGTATTGTGTATATTGGTTTTTTTACCTTTTTATTTATTGTGTGTGTGTGTGTGTGTTTATTTATGCACATTATGGGTTACTCATATGGTTTTTTAAAAATCATGGAACAAATGTATGTTGTGAAAAAGAAAATAAGGATACTTTAAATTGAAAAATCTTAATGAAAGATAAAGCTACAAGAAAGGTAAGTCACATCATCATTTCATAACAATTGATATCAAATATAGAAAACAATCATCATAACATGTCTATCATATTTCACTTAGCATCATCAACTCAAAAACACATCCAACCATGAATAAAATGACATACATCTATGATAGAATAACTATTTGTAAATAAATAAGATAATAAAATCATAATTATGTACATAGTATCCATATATAATGTCCAAATGACATATTAATTTCTCATTTTCGAACTCCATTTTTCTTCCTATCAATTGACTATCCAATTCTCTCTCCTGTCACCCATTTCCTAAAAGGGGAACTCAGTTGACATAATCTAGATCCAATGGGGCATCTAAATATTCTACTCGGGTAAATTAGGTAGTCTAGAACACTTCTTTTTCATATGTTCACTAATCATCTTATTAGCATTGCATAACCATCCTACGATCATTTTCACGCCATTTACACATTTCACTTTTTAACAACATTTAATGAAATTTAATGGCATTTTTATGTATCATCATAACAAACATTTTAATTCTTTCCAGTCATTAAAATGACCCCCTTAATTAGTTCTACCATCTATGCATAGTATTAAATCCATTATTCACACATATCCCACTTCTAGGATTAATTAATTATTTGTTCTACACTCACTATACACTATACACCCATTGGATAGTTTAATTAGTTATTTAAATAAAGAAATAAAATTAAATATTCTCAATATTGAGTAATCTCGACTTCATTGATCACTTTAGTTAAGTTGACTAAGAAATACCACTTGAGAATTCACTTTAGTGAGGTGAAATTAGTCATGTTATAGAATCCTAAAAATATGGAATAAAATATGCAATTAAACTTTAAAATAATTCAAATCCAAATTTTTTGAAATAAATCCTCTTTATTTCTCATTCAAAAGGACAATGCATAAAAATAAATCAACCATGTTAAATAATGATAAAGAAATCAATAGCCACGAAACTTAGTTAATTCCACCTTCCTTCACCCATGACTTATCCTTCATTTATAAAAAGAAGCTCCATTCCTCTCAAATCATCATTAGAAGATCATGAAATTCACCCTATTACTCTACAAAATTTCCATTGAAAATCAGTCTTTCATATCCTTATAATGTCCATTTGATCAACAAATCACCGAAAGATTCAACCATTCAGTCATTCAATCTACATTTCTTGTAGCTTAACACACTTCCATTCAGAGCATTCTAGAGTAGCCAAAAATCAAAATATATAATTTCATAAAGGATTCAACAATAGTTTCAATGACCCCACCTGTTTGGTCAAATCTAATATGAAGTGAAAAGGAAATCCTTGGGAAGGTTTACAATTATTTATTTATGTGTTTCTTTCTTTAATGAGTATTTTTACTTGTCAACAATTTGTAATTGGAAGAAATGGCCAAGAATGCTCCAAAAAATTTCTTCCGACTCACAACTGTTGCTTTGTGATGCCATGTGGAAGACAAATATTTACACAAAATTGAATTTTTAAGATATTTAGTCTATAATAGATGGCTTGGTAATCGTATCATAATCACCTATAAAACAACATCATCAATTTTAAAGTGCCAATCAAAAGGAAAAAATCATCATCTTTTTTGGTTATCTTACGAAGTTCAACAACCCATTTGAGACATTAGAATGACCAAAGTAGTGTGGCATAAACTAAGCATTATGTAGGAAGAAAAGAATAAGAATAGAATATTTAATTTACAAAGTAAGCTATATACACTAAAATTTAAGAGAAATGAAAAATTTGAGGATTTTCTTAGAAGTTTTGTAATATTAAATGGATCACTCCTAGACTAGAAGTAAATACCATAGATGATTCTCTTGATCCTATTTTTTTAGAGTACTTCTCCTCTCGATGGAATATTTGTACTAAAAACCAAAATTTCTGATCAAACCATCAATTTTGAAAATTTAGTGAGCATGTTGTAGCAAGAATAATCCATGTATAACAAAGATGAAGAATAAGAGAAGGAATTTATTTTCATTAAAAAGGGAAGAAACAAGAACAATATTCCAAAAATTCCTAGAAGAATAATCATTAAGGGACAAGTAGTAAATTATTTTTTTGATTTGTGGCGAAGGTCATGATTTGAAATAATTATGGTAAAAATGTATAAGAATGGTTCGTAAGAAATTCAAGACCTAACAACAAACAAATCAAAAGGTACAATCAAACAATAAAAGGGAAGAATAAGGTGAAATGGAGGAAGAAATACCATCAAAGTAAGGAAATGTCGTTAAAAAATAAGACAAATCAAATGATGGATACTTATTGTACATTGGCTAGTCTAGCGAAGAAACCACATCTACAAGTGAAATCTCATACGTTGATTTGGGTGCTACTCGACATATAACCCGACACAAGGTTTGATTCTATATAATGTAAGATGCACCCTCCATAAATAATGTATAATTGCGTGATGATTCATCATACAATGTCCATAGTATTAGAAAAATCTCTTTACCACTTAGTACACACAATTGTAGAATATATGATGTATTGTATGTCCCTAGTTGGACTAAACTTTTCTATCGATCAGTTAAATTCTAGATCTTAATGTGAAGATTGATTTTGATTGTAAATACGATAAGAATATTTATTTTATTAGAGATAAATCTAGTATCTCTGAAATTATTACACATGATTCAAATGTTCAATGCATGTTTCAGTTAGTTTTTTCCAGAAAGACAATCATGCCCTCATTGTAAAGGAAACATCCTTATCCCAATTATTGCACAAGAGGCTTTTCAACATGATTTTGGATTTATGACACATTCCACCAAGATGACATGATGAGAGGTTACTACCTTTTAAGGATAAAAATAATTGTACCAATTACCTGATAGGAAAATAACACAAATCCTCATTCGAAAAGAGTATGTATTGAGCTCTAAGAACTCTTGATTTGTGCACAACGATCGTTGAAAAATGATCTAGCCTAGTCATTCTAGTTTTCAACATTTCATTATTTTAAGTGATTATTATTATAGAATAATTTGGATTTATTATATTGGTACTAAATATGAATATTTTGAAAACTTCAAAATTTTTAAAGAAGCTATTGAAATTGATAATGTTGATAAAATTATCTCTCTAATGAAATTGAGGGGAGAATTCACAATAAACAAGTTAAAAGTATTTTTGGAAGCTCATGGGATTCATATACATATTCGTCCTCCACATAAACCACAAAAAGGTGTTGTGAAGATATAATACTACCATCATGGAGATGGTGTGATGAATGATTGATAATTATGGACTTATGAAGACATTTTGGGAGAAGCAACTAATAAAATAATATATATTTTGAACAAAGTTTCCATTGTTACTCTTCACATGGTAACACCCCATGAATCTTAGACAAGATGGAAAATATATATTACACATCTAAGAGTATTTAGGTTGCAAATAAAGCATGCACATTCCAAATAAAAAAGAAAAAGATGGACACAAATGAAACAAGTATGTATTCATTGAATACAATGAAGAATATCTTTGGTATAAACTGATGGATCCAAAGACCAGGTCAAGTGTACATAAATAAGGATGTAGAGTTTTTAGAAGAAAGAATCTAATACTCCTTAATTAAAATCACTAGATATTTAAAACAACCATGTTGTGAAGACATAAGATGATGGTGATTATTTTTCAAGACCAAAACTCACAAGAATAGCTCAAAGTATGCATAAATGGTATATTGTAATGCCCACTAAATAAGGAAAAAAACATAAGACACAAATAGCAAGGATAATTTTTTTGCTTCAAATACCTGGTATACAACACCATTGTGATCACTAAGAGTAACTATGAATCACATGAGGCACTTGAACAAACATGACCCACAAAAACAATGGGATAACACAGATACACATAATTTCCATACACTCGAAAGGATTGGATACAAAACCATGACTCATCCCATATTAACTCTTTACTCTTTTGAACAAGAATAAACAACATTTTAAAAGAATTAAACATGATCATTTCAATTTATTCAACATAAAACCAAACACTAATATCCTTTTATATTACTGAAGTAGTGAAAATAGTTTAATTAATTCTACAAGCTAAATATGTAATAATCCATACATACTTTTATTTCTTATTTACGCCTTTAACTAAGGTTTGCACCCTTAAAAATAGTGCAAATTAAAAAATAGGTTAAAATTTCCCAATGCAAAGGAACAATGTGAATAACCTCAATCAACACTACAAGGAGAGGCTCAAATAACAATTATAAAAAGTATTATTCTCATTGAATCAATACCGAGTCACATCTTCCAAATGATTAATGAAATGGTAAAGTTTATTATCCTAAATTCATTACTCAAGGTTAAAATTTATAATCACGTCTTTTCATTCTCATCACAAAATTCATGTCTCACATTTACCTCACATAGAAGAATACGAGTAATTACCATGCTGGTGAGATATAAAGTTACTAATCAAATTTATTTAAATCTAAAAAACTTCATACATTTTATTTAGCACCCGATACATATTTTTTCATGATGTATTGTGGTATTGCCCCAAAAATTATTCATTTCCTTTCATATTTGTTTAGCAATTTTGTCAATATTCTTAAGGATGTAGAACCAAGAATGTTTACTCGCTGAAACCAAAACGTAGCATTCAAAATAATGACATAAACATTACAATTATTTCATTTTTCTATCTTAATAAGAATCACACAAGGAACAAATTAGGTTACCATATGTTGAGTTTTTAGTCATCATTATTCCCTTCATTACCTAGTAACAAGGTCAAAGGTACTAGTAGAAAGGATGCATCTAGTTATAGAAATTATCAAAAGATTATAATAGATAGTGTCCAAAGCTATAATAGAAACTCTCAATAGATATAATAGAAAATCAAGAGATGACAATAGAAATGGAGATGATAATAGAAATGGTCTGAAACTATAATAGAAAGAAATGAAAATGAGTATTTTTTGAGTTGGTAATAGAAATAGAGTTATAATAGAAATGATAATTGAAATGTTTCAAAGATAGTAATATTAAAAGTATAGAGATAGTACTAGAGATGGTCTGTAGTTATAAAAGAAATGGTACATAGCTAACAATATAAATTGTCAAGATATGGTAATAGAAATGGTCAAGATCTTGTAATCGAAATAGTCCGAGTTATAATGGAAATGGTCTAGAGATGAGAATATAAATGGTCTAGAAATAGTAAAATATATTTAATATTATAAAGTTTATTACAACCTCTATTATATTTTCAGAATATTAAATCATTTAATCTCTCGTATTTACTAAGAAAAAGTATTTCTCTCAAACCATATCCTGTGTTTGTCTACTAATGAAATTTGTTCTTTATTCTTCCAAAATAAGAATCCTGGCTTATTAAACTAAAATTGTAAAAATACGTAAAGAAAATATATATGTATCGTTTCATGACATTATTTGCTATATTATATCTTAC
Organism: Taxus wallichiana var. yunnanensis; assembly: GCA_018340775.1. Taxonomy (NCBI): domain Eukaryota; kingdom Viridiplantae; phylum Streptophyta; class Pinopsida; order Cupressales; family Taxaceae; genus Taxus; species Taxus wallichiana. The sequence goes on along the minus strand of CM031242.1, from coordinate 589,831,575 downwards.
AATAATAGACTTACATTTTTCCATTTCTATTTTCATTAAATACATTAACAATTTATGCTCAACTTATTTTCCTACAATAGGAAAATGTCCTATCATATTTAAGGGATAATATGGGGATCATTACATATACATATTGAAGGTTAAGGATAAAAACGAAAAAAATTAGATATGTAATGAGGTTGTATAATGCACAAATGTACACTTGGACTGTAACTATATTGTAATTCAAAGAGACACAATCATTACCACCTTTTTATCATAAGGAATCATTAACCATAATAACATAATACATATTTAATTAGATTAACTTGTAAAAAAACAAATTCAATGGAGTATTTTAATGTACTAACCATAGGTCAATGTTAGAGTGAAAATATATGTAACAAGGACCTCATTTTGATCAAAGTAGGTTTATTATGAGAGTCTTTGCTAAAACATCAATTTGAATGAACATGGAACATGGAATATAAAGTTGTTGGTCCAACAACGATGTTAACAAAAATAACATTATCTTATCATTTAGACTAGATGATAGTGGGTGTGACACCATTATACCATAAACATAGGTATATCAAGCCCCATTTGGAAGAAACTTGAAACAATCAATATAGTCGGTAACTATACTAAATAGTAGTCTTGCAATGGGATTACCCATACAAAAAGATAATAGTAAAAGACAAAATGTTTGAAATGAATCCCATGTAATTTGAAAAATATATACTTCTCAAACAAGTAAAATTGATTGTTATTTCTATTTTAATTTAAGAAAGTACATATCATAATGAAATTAGTATAATTTAAGTTATTTTATTTTTTAATTATCATAATCATTCTCCTTAATCTTGCTTCACTACAAGAAGAAGAAATCTTTAAGATAAAATATAAAATGTCATTTCCTCTAACTTTCAAAACCTGTAGTAAATATTTGGTCATCTCAAGATCAATTGGCATGATTATCCTCCCTAAAACAAGCATAAAATTTGATGAGAAAATAACCAACAATGTTGTGAAGTTGTTTTGCAAGGATCAAGACGAAACCCCATATAAATTGAAGACATTGTAATAACATCTACATGAATACTCTAAGTAATTAACAAGTTTAATTGAACACCAAAGAAAATAATGCATGAAATAATAGGTCTAATCATTCTCATATATCAAAAGAAGGGTACATATGGAAGTTTTGTGTCACTCGTGATTAAAAATATTTCCCTCCACGATGGAAAGAGAATTACGATTCTAAAAGGAAATGTAAATCCTATGACACCACTAACGCATATGAAAATGAAAAATTCTATGATGGAATATTCAATGTGTCATATAACTCCTATGAATTAAGATCTCACCTATTAGATATGACTCACATGTGAGGTGGGAAAGACCCCGAGTGATGGTGAGGTAAGTCATACACAACAACACCCTCCTTCATCAAAGCCGAGGTAGAAGTAATGGAAATTCAGATATAGAAAGAGAAATCTAGTAGACAACAAAGAAAAATGTGTCATATGGGTCTCTAAAAACTAAAGGCACGATAAGGTACACTGTGTACAACTAAATATTCCTAGAAAAGAAGATAAGTGGACTAGAAAGCCTAAAGAAGATGGGTGGATGTAGAAGATCTCACCCTAAGAAGAAACTCGCAAGTGAAGAAACTTTTTCCTAGTGAATGGCATTGTAAATATGTTTGCAACATTGTTATAAGGATGAAAATAATGCAATTCGATGATGTTTGCATGAATCAGCTCCCGTATAAAGTGCATATGGATCTCAATGTACTTCATCAAATGATGTTGAACCATATTTCAATAACTTTAGATGGTGTTCATGTTGTCAAAATAAATGATAGTAGGCAAGCTGAAAGCGAATATAAAACATTGTCAGAATCTCCTCCAACTAAACACCTTTTGTGGCAGTGTTGACTACTCCTATGTGTTCTTCCTTTATAGAAGATATCACCATCACATTCTAATTTAATTTTTCTAGACCAACTGACAAGATGCGAAATAAGATAAAAATGTATAATAAGGTAGACTTTAAACTATCGATATCACCGACCTAATAAAATATGTAAATGCAACTAGATAAATCTTTTACCCTCCTATATATTGAATCCCATTAATATTAATTTCATTAACATAAGGATCCCATTTATTGATTTCCAATGCAACTCATGAGGGTCCTGCACAAATTTTGACAAGATCTTAACAAAAAATGAGAGATCAAGATGAGTGTGAGTCAGATAGATCAATCTCCCCAAAAATTGGTCATAAAGGGTACAATCAACTATGGGAGTAGAGAAATCAGAAACTAACATAACCCTTAAAGGAAAGGAGTTGGAGAAGGATTACAATATGTTATGTGAAACCAAGTTAGAAAATAAAGGGTTTACTAAGGTTATGAAATTAAAATTCCCGAGTTAGATTGTGAAATTTGTATCCAAAGAAAGTAATGAAGCATTCCCAAATAGTCATGGAGAACTTTTTTTCTAAGGAAATCTCCATAGAATCAATTATTAAGGAATAGCTTCCCATAATCAATAAGTTGTCAACATGTAGAATGAGGATGAGCATGGAGCTATATTGGTGCATAATGTAAACATTAGGCTCAGAGTGACACCGAATGAACCCAAATACAAGTAGAAAGGAGTCCATTTTGGTATACCAAGCTTGAGGGGTTTTATAAGGATGCATAGAAACTTTTTAATTTGAAAATTTGGGAGGGATTACGGACATAACCGGGAATTGTTCCATATATATCTATTCCTTTAGGTATCCATGAAGGAGAGCACTCTTAATAGTAAAATTTGTTTACGGGAGAAATGGATAAGGTTAGTTGAATGAAAGTCAAATTTGTAGCTGGAGAAAATGTTTTTAAATAATTAACCCCTACTATCTAAGAGAAACCATAAGCTACAAGTGACACTGTAAAATTTTCAAGGTATCCATAAACACATTAATTTTTTTAGTAAACCCACTTACATAAAATGATTTTTATTCCTTTCTGAAGAGCGGTGAGATTCCTATTATCATCATTTATGAGTGAGGAATATTCTTCATCATTAGTAGAATCCCACTCAGGAATCCTAGAAGCCTCCTAGAAAGACTGAGGTTCGGAAATGGAAGTGAAGAAAGAGTGGCTTCTAGTGAACTCTAAATGAGTTATTATTTCATATAGAGGATCCCCTATTAACTCTTTTATAAGATGAATGTTTTTCCTAGCCTAGTGAGGACTAGAAGGTAACTCTGTGCTCAAAATTAGTAGATTATTTACTCGAGTGAGATAGGAAAATGTCCTCATATTCACTATTGTCAAAATTGTAAGACTACAAAGTATGAGAAGAGAGAGGACTAAAAGGACCATAAGGATAGGAAGAGAGGAGGAGGAGGACACTCTACCACATGATCATCATCCAAAGATTCGAGTCGGTGTCGAGAGTAAAAAGATTCTAAAGGGTGGAGAAGATGAAGTCGAATAGGACTCATTTAATTTCACACTTCTCTCATTCTAATTATTTTGATTAGTAGAGTTAAACAATATATATTCCTTCATTCCATGAAGATAAGTTATACAAAAATACAATTTTTAAACCCTTGTTCCAAGGCCTTGTTTTTCATTTTAGTAATCTCCGCCATAACCTTGGATATGAATACACAAAAGTGCTTAACATAAGCTTTGCATCCAAACTAGGATTCAAAGGGTGTCATACATCTTAGTTCCTTGTTTCGAACAAGCACATTTCATAGCTTCATCCGAATATTGTGGATGAAGAGATTTTGAGTAAACCATACAAGTGGTCATCTCCTTAAGCATTCAGCTATTTCCTTCCACAACTCTATTTTTTGATGGTTATAAACAACAATATGCCACAAAGAAATAAATTAGGAGGTATAGAAATATTTGAGCCTATTTCTCATATGCTTTCCTCAATTATTTGTTTGAAGAACCTTGACAAACCTTTCAATTTGTTTCTCAACAAGATCCTTAAAGTGTCAAAAGTGCTCAAAACTTCAAATTTCTATTTGAGAAATACACACCAAGTGTAATGTGAAAAGTCATCAATGAAGGTATTAATATAAATAGCTATAGTAAAGCAAGGATATAGGAAAGGCCTAGAAATGTCACTATGAATAACATCTAAAAGGTGAGTATCTCTCAAGAATTTTCCTTTTCCAAATTGTTTTTGGGGTGTTTCCGAGGGCACAACCATAATAAAGACCCATGCAATATTTGACATGGGGTAACCCATTCACCATTTATTTTTAGCTTAATTGTTTAAGGTAACAAAAATTAAGATGACCAAAACACTAATATTATAGCTTGTTAACCTCATGTGAATGAGTGAGCAAGGAAATGGGTGTTGAATCAAAAATAAAGTGGGAGAAGGTATACAACATTAAAGGGTGATCTTCCGCCCTCATCCACAATGGATTTATAGTGAATCTTATGTATAATCACCAAGATAGGACCAAATCCAACTCGTATTCCTTCACCAAGGTGAGTGATTTAGTAAAGGGATAAGATATTAGTTGATAAATTACGAAAACTAAATACTTTGTTAAATAATCCACCATCTATCTCTACCAATCCATTACCGTAAAACCAAAACCATAGTATCATCACCCAATATGTTTTAGGACATAACACATGGATCGATGTTGGTAAACTCAACATGTGAAGATCCCATGTGGTTTGAGGCACTGTAATCAATAATCCATGTCAACCAATGGATCTACTCTACCTACAATGGAACTTCCTTTCTTCTTATTCTCAAATTTAGACTCGTTTTGCTTTTGAAGACTTAGAATTTGGAGCATTTTGTTTGATAGGCTCTAGAACACCTATTATATTTTCTCAGGTAAATGAGTTGGGTGATCTATTTTTTTATCTTACACTTATTCTATACATGTTTAGTCTTCTTGTAATAGGAACACTTAATTTTTCCTTCTTTGCTTTGGGTTCATAAGTATAAGTGTTCATGTCAAAGTTTACATTGGGCTTGGTTGTTCTTGGATCTCCTTATTTGGTTTTTAAATTTTCTCTTTCTTATTTTTAGGTTTATTTCCTTTATCGCTACTTGCTATAAGGACATGTGAATTAGATTTGAGTCCCCATTTGAACGAGTATTTACTATTCTCAAATGAGTTGGGATGAAAAAAAATTAAATGAGGGAATTTTACAAGTACTTCTTATAGTGGCTTTCGTGATATGAAAATTTGCAAAAATATAAAGTATTTGGAACATAACTTAGAAAGAATAAAAAGATCAAGTGTGAATATTTTTTCTCAACTTTTCCTTCCTTTAGGAACAATCTAGTGTAAATGTTTAGAAGAAGTCCTATAGGTTATAAAAGTCACTAGGATTTAATCCTAAGCAGCTTCATTTTCCAACTCATGTGCTCTCACATCATCTTGTTTTTAGAACATATTGTCAAGAGTTTTCTAGGATCCATTGGTTCTATTGGAAGACTCAATCTAAAATAGAAAGTTAGGAGAAATTAACATATAGATAAGATCCAAGGCTTCATCAAATTAGTTTATCCACTTTGATTTTTCAGATAATTATCGTGTTCAATCTCATCCACGATGTTGATGTGAAATAACCCTTTAAATATTAGTTTCATTTAAAATTTTGATCTCCATTCGAATAATTTTAATGACCTAAGAAAAGATAATGAAATGGAATCCATCATGAATAGAAATAAATAAGGAATGAAGAAGGAAAATAAGCACATAAAAACCCTTAAATAATAATTTCAACACCATGTTTGTGGTACTTCATATTTTAGTGCATTGATTGAAATCAGGTGTGAATATGCATCATGAAATAATTAATCACTCAACTTGAAATTAGCATAATAATGTGAAATCATGGAGATGACAATAAAGTTTTGTTGAGCCCAATATTTTGACACCGTAAATAAGCACCAAATGATGCTAAAAAGAGAAGGGAGAAAAATATATTTTGGTGTGATAAATAATGTCTCACATCACAAGAGAAATTACTTTGCCACAAGGTTGTGTCGGATGTAATCACTAGCATGCAAGTAATAAAAGGAGTTATAAACTATAAAAATTACTTAACGACTCTCCAAAAGCATCCGGGATGCAAGAAAATATCCTAGAAAGCAAAACAATGACTCCAAATGGTGTTATGCACTTCAAAAAAATGTTAACAACAGAAACATCTACTAACCCTATTTTATATAATTTTAGTTTATTAATTAATTTAATTTTATAAATTAAAAGCATATTGAAAAACATGATAAAAACTACAAAAATAACCCCACTTTCTAAAAATACCTCCTAATTTAACAAGACAAACCTTAATACAATATATTACCTCTTTTAATCAAACTCATGCCTTAAATAAATTTAATTAAAATCATAAAAACAACTTAGAATTAAAAGTAATAAACCTAAGTTATTATTTAAAACTTCAACTAAAACACAATATAAGTTTAAAATAAAGATGGAGGAAAATATGGGGTTTGGTCAACATGTAAGGTATGGAAGAGATCATGTCAAGATTAGTATAGCCTATAGGGCTTAAGGGAGCAAACCAGAAAGAGTATCACATGGCTTGAGGGAGGCGGGATAATGCCTAAGGTCGATAGTGCTAATGATTGGGAAGGATAAACTTAATAGGTTTGGTTGAAATGGCTGGGAGGTTAGAGTGTAATGGCTCTTAGAAGACAAGGTGGATTCATGAAGAGTAGAGGAGAGGACAGTGAAGGACCCGAGATGGTTCGGATCATGGCTAACATTGTCAAAAATAGTTGTGCAGAGAGAGAGGATTGTAAGCATGTTTGGATGAGATATGCCAAGTATAAATGTAAAATTATATAGGAGGGACGAGTAACAAAGTAGGAAATCTAGACCAAGCTGAGTGAGTAGGATGAACTTGAAGAAAACGTAATCAACAAAAATGGTGAGTAGTTAAGGACTTAAAAGGTGAGATCGAGGATGGTTGATCGAAACATAAACTAAACTCTCAGACAAAGAAACACAACTTGTTGAGTTATGAAAAGTATAGAAACCCATGATCCAAAATAGTAATAATGTAGGAGGATCTAGACACGTATGGAAATAGGCTTGTCGAGCCAAGAAATTCCAACACAATCGATCAAGGTGGAAGAAAAATTGACATCATGAAGGAGGATCTTAAAGAGATCCTAGAAGCTCGAGGACAAGCGTGTTGAGCCAATAGTGAGCTTAGATGATCCGAGTGGATAGAGGAGATGGAAAGAAGGGTAGAGAGGATACAAGGAAGTAATAATAAGGAGGAGGAAAGGGTTGATTCTAAGAAATATATTTTTAACAAAAATATTTTGTATTAAAAATCTAAATAAAACATTAGAATAAATTCCTCCATCTTTAGCATTTCCACCAAATGTAGCTATAGATAGCTAAATCTAGAGGAAAAATAAATGAAACTACGCATGCAAAAAAACCCAAGACCATAAAAATCCAAAACACAAATTGTTAAAATAGATTAGCAAGATTCCACGAGAAACACTAATAACGAAACTGGAAATAATCGGGAACATGATAAAATTTAGTGCACATTTACTTGAATAACCAGTCTAATACCATATGATATTTTTCGTGAGGATAGAGATGGATCCCACTTCACATCAAATAAGTTTCACTCCAACGAAGACATAAATTCTCCAAGTAGTCAACAAGTGTAATGAAGAAAAAATGAAAATCATGTGTGAAATAAGAGGTCTACTCATTCTCATAGACCAAAAGAAGGGTACATATGATATTGTTGTGTAACTCTTGTGCCTAAAAATCATTCCCTCCATGCGGGATAAATAATTTACAATTATAAAATGGAATGTAACTCCTATGAAACCACAAACACATATGATAATGACAAATTTATGAAAGAATATGCCACATGTATTATAAATCCTATGGCCTATGATCTCACCTAAGTGATATGACTCACTATGTGAGGTGGATAAGACCCTGAGTGATGATGAGGCATGTCACACACACCAACAAATATTAGGGAGAGATAGACCATAAATGTTAATGCACTTATTATAATTCAAGTGCCATCATGGCTAAATTGATATAAGTAAGAGAGAGAGGGAGGGAGGGAGAAAGAGATAAAGAGATAATGTTTTGTTCCACTTTATATCATATCTAGAATAACAACAAGAATAAGAGACCCAAAAATACACCCATACCCTTTGTTCCATCTAAGTGCCAACATGTACAAATAGATTCTAGAAAATAAAGGAAGGAGAGAAAATAATTTTCAATAGACTTTGTTCATTTTAAGTGCCATCATGGCAGAAAAATCCAAAGTAATGAGAGGGAGAGATAGACAATATTTTTCCATGCACTTCTTTCCATTCAAGTTCCATCATGGCCAAAAAAATTTTAGTAAAGAGAGAGAGAGAGAGAGATTATTATTTAAATAATGGAATACAACTCATTATATCATCCATACTATAAAATAGAAACCATATTTTTTCTAATAAAACCATTTAAGACAATGAGGTTTAAAGAGGACAACAAGGTCAAAATCTAAAATAGCTTGGATTCATTTTCCTCTTGTTTATTTTCATTGTTTCTTTAGATCAATATGATTGATGGATAACCGTGTATATACACACACACACACACATACACATACTTTTCTTTGTATGTATGTATGTATCTTTATATATATATATATATATCTATAAATGGGCATATATATATATATATATATATGTTTTTGGTTAAGTAATAAGACATAATGAGAGGGGGGAGGGTAAGCCTACACATAGGTATTGGAAACAAAAATCTACACCCCCTTTTTAAAAAATAAATGTGTATATCTAAATGCCATCATTTTTTAATTTATTTTTTTATTTTTAATTTCGAACGAGAAATTTTTTATTCATACCCATAATATATTTTCTATATTAGAGGATCAATACCCATGCAAACAAATATGCACATTTTTTTCCTAATTTAACCAAAAATCGAGAGAAAAGAAACACCCACGCTTATAATTTCATTCTATCAACATTTATTATTCATACCAACATCAAATTTTACATATTACAAGTAATTAAATACATGCATATAAATATACACATATGTTGTCAAAACTCAAGCACAAATCAAAACGAAATAAACCCATTTTTACAAATTTCATACTAGTAATATCTGCACCCGACATGCCGCCGAAGATATAATAGCTTGATCATAGACATTGCTTATGAAAAACAAATTACTAACTTAGGATATACTGAGTGATGGGATGGTAAACTAAATAAATACAAAATATATTTTGTAGGATAGAGAGATAAAATATGTGCATACAAATATACCTATTTTTGTCTAATATTTAACCACAAATCCAAATATTTAAACCCATTTTTATAAATTTCATACCAGCAATATATCACTTAATCCCATAGTAGATTTTGCAATATAGAGAGTTAAAATACATGCATACAAATAAATCCATTTTCTTTTTAAAATTAAACCACAAATCCAAAGGAGATAAAGCCATTTTTGTAAAAAATTTACTAGAAATATCTCACTTAAACCCATAAAATATTATGAAATTTTTGATAAAGACTAGCCATACTTGTGAACAACAATTGCGACCATGAAAAAAAAAAAACCTATGGATTCTAAAAAAATCACAAAAAAAATATACATGCATCCTCAAATATCCAACTAACATTTCAACTCCCACTTATCCTCTCTAAGTGAGAAAGGTGAAAATGAATCCCCAAAAGTCAAAGTATCATTTATGAGAGAATTCAGAGATCAAGTGATTTCAAACCCATATTTATACAATCCCATATAATGTGCGGGTTGTGTCATGATCCGTCTCAAATGGGGGTGTTTCTAACTCACATTGTAGTTTAATAAATTATAGAATAAAATGTTAAGCTGAGAAGAAAAAAAATTTCCATACAATAATAATTCCCCATTTTTCTATTATAATATTTCTTAATTCACTAATAAAAATTCCTCAACAAAGGTAAGTAAAAGTAAAACATATATACTTTTCAATTAGCAAGTCAAATAAAACATCATTTTCTATAACAATGTCTAGTGAGGCTCAGGGGTTAGATACACAATACCAAGATTCATGAATGAACACGTATGAGAGGCAAAAATCCAAAAGTGCAAATGCAACAACAATCAAAATGTAATATTGCACTCTCGGATCAAATCTAATGTTTTTCACAATTAAACAATTTTCAATTAAAAATTACCCTCCATAAATCACATGATATTACCTTTAACAATATTACATATGAAAGCAAACAACAATATCCACTAAACTAAAATTCCTTTCTCGTGATATTGCTCTATAATTTATATAATTCGAGAAAAGTTCCGTTTAAAAATTCTAAAAGTTAGGAGTCAAAACATCTAATTGGTTCCAATCTAACACCCCACTCAAGGTAACTATTGATGAGGGAAGTAAGGGGTAAATATAGAAATATTAATATGTCATTTTGTATCCATGGATGGGTCTATTTGTCTCTCTTAACCATGAATATTGGGAGTGCCACATAGGCACACAATTAAGGATGTGGCTATTATCCTACTATTTTATGTTTCTACCTAATCCAAGGTGAGAGAACCTAACCGATGGATTAAAAGAGAGAGGGAGATATTTTTTTCAAGCCCTTAGACTTTTAGAACCTTGATATGAGATCATGTGTAACCATAAAATGTAATACTCATTAAAAAGAGTGGTCACACAATAATTGGAAACACTTAATGCACCAAACAAATGCCATCGAAGATATATTAACTTGATCATATCCCACTTACATCCCATGACATTGCTTATGAAAAACAAATTACAACTTGGGATATGCTGATGATGGGATGGTAAATTTCACAAATTATTGAAAATACACTTTAAATATGGGTGATGGGTGTAATTTACAAGAAAGAAAATGTAAAATATGCAAAGGTGATGTGATTTATAGGGGTAGGCCAATATGGTACTTAGTTAAATGAAGTGGGGGTGGTCGATCTAAAGGGAAGAAGTATTAGTGCTTACCAATTAAACATGTTACTTTTAAAAAGTAGAAAGAAAAAGTTAGTAGAATATTACCTTGATAGGGATATTTGTATTCATTGATACTAAAAAAAAAAAAACCCATGTGAACACCACAACATATCCTCTGAAGCTTCTACATAAACACTTTGGTGTAAATATTCAACAAAATTTGTGTTGCAACAACTCATAACACCCAAGATACACTCAAGGGAATTAATGAGTCACCTAAAAGTAATATTCCAAAAAGGATATTAAAACTACATAAACATTGCAACATAACACAAGAAAAATGTTTATTCAATAACCAAATTTTATAAAATAACCCTTAAAAGCAAAAAAATTAAAGAAATCCTTCGTATTTAATTGATTTAACAAGTATAAGATTAAATCAAAATTTATATCCATCATCATTTACATTCCAGATTCCAGATCAAGTATTGAAAATAATTCTATATACTTAAATTTATAAAAGAGACATAAAATACACTCTCAATTCCTTATAATGACTATATATTGTAATCGCTTTAGAAAAAACAAAAATTAATAACTAGAACCCTTAGAATTAAGATAAGCCTTCATTATTATACAAAATTCCACCCTAAGGAGTAGACCTAGATACCCCCATGAGCTTAGAGAACAAGAAAACCAAGGATTTTCTGATCCTTGAGCCATCAAGTGGATGGAAAAGTTATTAAAAATGAAAATATCCCATTTTGATTCACCCATGAATAGAATGGTCTTGAAGCATGATTAAAGTCTCGTGGAGGAGTGGAGGATATTTTTTTAACAAAAAAACTCATTTTCCGTATGGCACGAATGCAATGCCGAGGTTTCATCTTATTCTCTTTCAAAATAATGCATATATACTGTGAAATGTTTGTTAATCATTAGAATCATTTGATATTATTTTTATTTATGAAAGAATAATGAATAGAAAGGAATAAAAAATGGGGAAGAGACTAAGAAATAAATAATATGCTTAAAGAGGTTTAAGATGAATCTATTCACCCTTTGTTTTCCTTTCAAGTTCATTCATTTATGCATCAAGGCATTAAAACATCCCCAAAATGGGGACAAATTTTCACTATCATACATATTCACATATCCTGCATGTTTGATCCAAAAGAAATTTTGGGATGTTTCCATGTTGGTCGCAAAAATTCCTACATTTTTTCAAGGTCGCATTGAAAATTTTACTTCATGACATGTGTGTTGGTAAATCTTCATGACTAAGTTTTCTCCATGTCTCCAAGTCATATTTGTTATTTTTGTGTCAATAGTTTATTTTGGTGTTTATTGCATAATATTATTTCGAATAATAATTTTCTAAAGTTATAATCAAAATAATTTGATTATGTAGTCCAAAGTCTTTCTCAATGTTAATTTTCAATACAATTGTCACGAGTACGGGGTATTTTATATTGGAGTCATTAGATAATCAAATGATATTTTCCTTTACGTTTCTAGTGAATCAATTAAAGTGAATGTCATAAAATTGAGTTAAACATAATAATATTCATATAATGTTTCTCTTACTTATTGTCATGTTTATCATAAAAATTCCTCCTTCTAAAAGTGTCTTCGTGAAATTGTCGTCGTAAGTCAAGAACAAAAGTCTATTTCATTATAATTCATGTTAGTGGTAAAAAAATTGTTGTGTTTTTTTTTGACTTGGTCATCTAGCATTAAAAATTTTGAAATAATTTTTTTACTCAAGGAAGAATTTTGTATTGAAATTTACGTCCATTATTTTTCTTTAATCGACATGGATAAGTAGAATAAAAATACATGAAGGAAAATATTTCCATACTTGGAAAATATAAACCTAGTTAATGTTAATCAATAAGGATTTATGGAAAAATTTTGATGGAAAAAGACAAAATCCAATCAATGCCGATGAAGTCTCAAAATGGGAAAGTGAAGATCAAAAAGAAAAAAAAATTACTTTCCTAGGGTTATTTTGTGCGTACTTGCATCATATAGTCCTATCAAACTATGACATTTCACCTGGAAAACAATAAACAGATTTTTTCGATCACAAGTAGCAAGCACAAAATTGGCACTCAAGAAAAATCTATTTGGGCTTAAGATGGAAGAAGGTGGGATTATGGTTGAATACATCAAGTAAGTTTCGCTCTATTTGAAATCAATTATCCAATATAAAATTTTATGTGAAAGATGATTATTTAAAATTTGTTTTAATTAATACATGCCTCCTAACTATTCTAAAATAGAATTCAAATTGAGTAAAGCAACTCAAAGTTTAGAAGATTTGATTTCTTCTCTAGATTGAGGAAGAAAATTGATCAAGAATAAAAAGCATTGTATGGAAAACTAAAGGAAATAAATGATGATGCAATAACATCACTCCCAAAACATTGTAAAGTTGTACATAAGGTAAATGTTTAAATTTAGGTAATTATGAGGTTCTATTAAAGCAATTAAAATTCATTATTAGGCTTCACAATTTAATAAAATGGAAACTTTTGTAATAAGGATCATATTCAAGTAGTTCAAGTCATGTTTGAAAGATTAGTCCTTTAAGAAGGACTATTGGTCATTGCTGAAAGGTTAACATGTTTGTAAAATGTAAACTCTCCACAAAAATTAAATGTAATACATGGAACAAGAGGCCCAACATGTCTTATGATCTCATAAACTATATTTAAGAATATAATTCTATATGCAATTATCAAAAAATTAAAAAATCCACACATTAGAGGAGGGGTATTTGGCATATTTGAAGATTGTTTTATCAAAGTACTATGTGTTAGTAAAAATATGAGGATACAACCATGATTTTAGGATTAAGGAGGTTATACATACAATATAAAATATGAGAAAACAACAAGGAGTAGGAAAAAATTCGGGAGGAAAAATCGGACCTTGTATGGTCTTCATGTAAAAAGGACAATATGGTCTCAATAAATTGTATTAGGAATATGAATAAAGATATGGAGCTCTTTTAGTATTTTAATGATGTTATTGTCCTCCATGACTGAATAAATGTATGTTGTTATGATAAATTTGAAGGTTGATGATGTGATTCTCTCGATCTTCAGTGGGTTACTAAGATTGTGTGAGGCTTGTGAAACTTTGAAAGGGTAGAATCAAGGGAGGATCAAGCCACGGGTAGACTAGGAAACTAGCTAGGGTGCCAAAAGTTAGGGGAATCTAAATCTAAATATTTTCATTATTTTAGGCTATAATTAGAACTTAACGTTAATGTTTTACTTGAAGTCCATAATAATTAATCCTTTTATTAATATTATTATAAAGTAAAATAAATTTCACACACACAAAAAAATGTACTATAATTTTTTTGCAAGTGAAAATAGATGTCCATATTTTTAAGCTCATACAATATTTTTGGTATTTTTACCCATTCTCTAATGTAGCTCTAGATAATTCAGGTGTGTAATTTTTTCTTAGAAAAGGTTCATGTATTTTTTATAATGTCACTAGTGTAGCTAAGTAGAGACAAGTATAATAAAGGAAATAATTATTTAATTCTCTATTCCTAATGTATTGGGAAATGACTCTTTTTATGAAAGAATTAGAAATCTTGGTCCAAGTACCACTCTTGAGAAAACCATGGGAACTACGTAAGATTTTTTATTTCTTTGCAAAAAAATGGCATTTTTTTAGTTTTGAGCCCCATGACCTACTTGATATTGGTAAACTAAACAAGTAACCAACCTTGTATAAAAATATTATCCTTATTTTATTCTGAAAACCTCCTTCCATCAATTATATCCATCCATGGATAATTACTTGTCCTTATTTAATAAGTTTATAGGATATGTTTATTCCTTTTGTATATCAATTTCTCTAAATAAGTGATTTATTATGATGCTTATGAAAATTTTAAAATACAATAATGTATGTAGATTTTATTTATTTATTTATTTGATTAAAAAATTATCAACTAAAATTTTAAGAAGGGTGTCCACTTCAATTATTACCTAGCGCACTCATAACCTTTAATCCATCTCGGGTAGAATATGTTCTTGGAGGAAACCAAGAGTAATTTGAATTGCATATTTCTTTAAGTTTGAAGGGTAAGGATCTTGTATTCATGTTGAATTCTGAATTTTTTGATTCATTATACGTTTTCAAGTGAAGAAAGAGGCTAATAACCTAAAGTTGCAATTGTAAATTGAGAGAGTGTGGAATATTTTCCATGGTTTAAGGTGAAAATATTTAATTTTACATTATTTAGATATCTATTTCATCATAAGATGATTTGAATGCATTTATTAAACTAATATGTAAGAATTTTATGACCTAATTTGTCATTGGATGGCTATTAGTTAACTTAAAAACTTAAAAGTACAAGATTGATGAAGAATGTGAAAATGTAAAACACGGGGATCGTGCGGGATAACATGAACATCAACTGAGTTGCACTCCTGTAGTGTGACGAGGGTCCATAAGGGAGCGAACATCAACCATGAATGTGCATGTAACGATTTGAAATGGGGAAAATCTCATATTCCTCTCATTTATTTAAAAATGGTAAGGGGTACAAACAAGGGTGTTGTATAACCCTTAGTGCCTATAATCATACCTCATCAAGTGGAGAAGCGGAGTTGCATTCTTGGAATGGGAGTAACTCCCATATGATGCAAAAAAGTGTAATGACACATAAGGAATATAATGATGAGCTTATCATAACCCCTATGAAATGTTGACTGTGACCTCACTTAAGTGAGATGACTAGCCACGTGATGTGGAAAATGAATAACACCAATATCCCCCTTCATTGCAACTTAGGATGAGGATGAAAGTGAGAAATTAGAAATGGATTCCAGAATAAAATCTTGATGAGGCACTCATGAAAACAACGATATCAATAAATGGAGGAAAAACATCCACCACAAGAGATGAAAAACACTCTCTAATCTAATAAAATTACCACATATGGGTCCTAATAACTAAGGATCCTCATAAGGTACCCATCTACATAAGGGAATTATTTATGGAAGAAGAAAACGAGAGGAATGCAAAAGATGACATTGATGGATCTAAACTCTGCAAACCATAAGAAGTCTCCAAGAAGAGTTTTGATGAAGTAGTCCTCAACATCTAGACCGAATAAGAACCACTGCACCAAATTGTGTGTCTACCCTTTCAAAGTACATAAATGGAGTACTGGAAATCTTCACACTCTATAAAGGAAGCCAAAGGTAGTGAGTTTGGAGAACTCGTATCCGGTTCATGGAAGTGTGACATAGGTCTATCAAATGAGTTCACAAAAACCAAAGGTAATACCACGAGCGTAGACTTATCATAGTGTGAGAGAGGAACATTTTCCTAAAGGATTCCTAAGTGATGTGAAGATAAATAAATAACCCCCACAATAGAAAGAGGATTCACAAACAAGGATGGATTGGTGATGATCTCTAGAAAAGTGGAAGTGATAAGAGCCCTAGAAGGGGAAATCACACCAAAGGAGATGAAGAAATCCTTCAAAACACATGTATAAGGATGAGAAGCACTAGGTATTGCATCACGAGTAGGAACTATAATAATCTGACAAGGTCTTGAAGATACTCGTCCCAATGAGGGGGTGCGATGAATAGTAGTGCGATACCGAAAGGTATGACTCATCCACGCATGAAGGAAGAGGAGTGGAAAGGGAATAACACACTAGAAGTGGAAAGGAGGAAGATTACAAAAATGCATAAGGTTGAGAAGGAGACTACCAGATGTCCAATAATAAGGGAGGAGTGTCAACATAATCTTAAAAGGTGAGATAAGGAGATAATTTCTCAAGGTATCACTCTCATCATCTAAATTCAAAGCACAATCCTTGTCATCACAAGTGGAAGAAATTGATTCTATGTGAGTAGAAATTTCATCACATGAATTATAAGAGGAGATAACTAAATCAACAACAACAATAACTATGGTAGTATCTTAAGGGTCTCCAAACAAATACTAAAAGATGCTTCAGATGGTGTGGGAGGATCTAAGTCTGCCACGTGAAAGTGGAGAGCTTTAGTGATATGAAACATCAAGTGACCAACAACATTATCACATGTGTTGAGATAGTCTTGAAGACGAGGAGAATTAGTGGGTACAGAATTAGCCCATGTATAAAGTGTGAAATACCCTCGTAGGGAAATTACCATTCCATAGAAGTACACCATGTTGTATATTTATCTCTCCTAAGAAGTAATTGTGGAGGATGTAAAGAAATCATGTGATGCTTGAGTCTAGAAAGATAATCCACCATGAGGTAGAATAGAAAATAGTAAGGTGTACGAGAAGACGGTGTGTGGATATAAGTAAGGTGGCAAGATGTCGAATCGGTTGAGAATGTGTCTTTGTGTAATACAACACTTGATAATAGTAATAACCCCCATGTTTGTGGAAATTTGTAAGTAGTGTGTAATTACAATAAGGTGGTTTCATGTGAAGTCAAAAAGTTGATAAATCACCTTGTAGTAGGCAATAAGTTGCATAATATTAGAGGCTACAATGATTCCTAGTCATAAGTATAGGAATGACACACAATCAAGCACAAAAGAGCATAAGAAAGACAAGGGTACACACACTACTCTGCGTGTGAGATAAGGAATCTAGCATCACAAATAGGAGCACTCTCTTTCCATAAGGATATGGAAGATGCTCTCACTAGCGAGAGGTGAAGAGGATCACTACAATATAAACAACCTGTGAAAGGTGGCCCAAAAGCCAAGTTACCTATACAGAGGCCTGGAAATAAAAACTCCACATTATAAAATGATGAATTTTATTTTTTCCCTTTTAATTGCTTAAACAATGTGAAAAAAGGAAAAGGAATGGGATTTTTTTTTTAAATGGGGTTAGAAGGGTTGTAGGCCCAAAAACGGTGAGCAAGAAGCAACTCAACTGAAATGCATGGTGAGCTAGCTAGGAGTAGCTTAATGGAAGAGTTGCATTAGGAGATTTGTTCACCTAGGTCGGGAAATACTCCTGAGGGGTTGTTGAGGTTGTAAAATGGATGCAACATCGAGCACATATTGTGAGACATTGAGCGTGCCAAGTTTCATGGACTATATCGATGGGAATCATGCTACCAAACTAATGAGGTGTCACAAGAGTAGTCAAGTTGTGCAAACAATGGGGTGAGAAGATTCCCGGCACAACTAACTAGATGGTAAACTCCGTCGGTGAAGAGGACAAATAGTGTAAGTGATGGAGACTCGATAGAAACTCACGAGAGACAAACATGAAGTTGAAAATAGAACTAGGGCCGAGGGAACCACTATGATGACGGGATGATATCTTAGAGAGAAAATAAAATGGAAACACCCAACCATAAGCAAATTAACCAAGGAAACACCTCACGCTGGTATGAGGAGGAAAATAAAGAACCACATGCGGGAAGACCGGAGTTAAACCAAGGGCAATGTGTCACACAAAATCAGGCACTTTAGAAAATATTTGGTCATGGTCTCATACTAATATTTAGAGGGTTTTTTTGTAAATACAATACTAATTAAACCCCGTCTTTTGGCCATCTTTCTTTATTTTACTTCTTCATTCCCGACCTATACCACACATATGCCTAGTCTATTTGATCACATTTTCATTATTTTAGCCTTGGTGAGGTGCCCAGATAATATTGGGGCACCCATGGGTGCC
Organism: Taxus wallichiana var. yunnanensis; assembly: GCA_018340775.1. Lineage (NCBI taxonomy): Eukaryota > Viridiplantae > Streptophyta > Pinopsida > Cupressales > Taxaceae > Taxus > Taxus wallichiana. Next base: position 589,812,900 of record CM031242.1, on the reverse strand, counting down.
CTAGTCACATCATGAGTACCCCTATCATTTTGGGACATTCCCACCACTTTATGGGCTCTTTGTATCCATTTGAGATCTCTATATTTTTAGTGGTCGGAAACTTCGGGAAATATAAATATATGAGACAATAATGAGGGGCCAAAGAACTATCGCTACTATCATCAACCTAGAGTTACATCTATCTATTAGATTGGAGATCATTTTCATCCATATAGCTCAATCAAAAGGCAAAAGTCTAGGACATTTGCATCACACACAACATAGGGGAGGATTCTATTCTATTCCATGCACCATCTATTACATTTTTCTACACATAGATAACTCACTACATCACAAAGTGTGACTAGCACAAGAGCAACCTAGGGAATTTTTCACACACACATAAAAAAGTACATTTAGGTCTAGAATATAGTGTAGCACTCAATTAGTAAGAACACCATTGTGTAAAATTGAGGTCAGTCTAAAACTTATATATGCATTTTTATTTTTAGGGATTGATTCTTTTTAGGGTTTTATAGATCTTTCTATTCATTATAGAATAATATCGACATCTTAAGTAGTGTGGCTAACTTGATGTGATACACAACAAGGGATTTAGACCATCTTCAGTACTCGTGAAAAATAGTACAGAGATTTCACATAGAACAAGGTACTAAATTTGTATACCAAAGCACCCATTGGTGCCCCATTCCCTTTCCATTCATCCCAGTCCAGCCATATTACTCGATCCATCCTTTTTGGGTATCTACACAATCATTCTTGCTTCAAGATTTTCTAGTCACTTTTGTGGCACAATCCCATGAGCATTTTCTATTGACTAAGTTCTTTCCTCTTCTCTCTTGTACATTAGCATTTCTATTTACATTTGTTTAGTTTCCGGGTCATCTACATATATCTTTCCTACATTTATTTACTTTATTTAAAATTATTTATAGATTAGATTAACTAGTACATATATCCATATTTTAGCTAATAATATTCTATACGGCTTATTTTTTCTTCTTGCTTGTTTACATTACTAATTTACTTGGTAGCTTTCCCATTATTTGTGTAGATTACACATTGTCTTCTACATGCGTACTTTTTATATTAGCGCTTGTTTTTGTCTATCCATCTTGTTTGTGTGCACCTTTGTTTCTACCAAGAACATTTCCTTCCCATGCAGGGCATAGTTTTATAGTTCATGTGGTTGGTCCTCTTTTGGGGCCACATTATCCTATAACCAATGTTTCATGTGCCCCTAAAGAGGGGGCAATAATTTGGGGTTTTAAAGTGTACACATGGTTTTTACACCATTTTTGTTTAGTGTACTTTCCACCCTTGGTAGTGTGGGTTACATACAAAGAGTGAGTTCAGACTAGTGTACGAAATCCATACACAAGGAATTTTATACGACATGGTAGTCCTTAGCATTCGGGGAGTAGTTAATGGTTGGAGGATAAAACATAATTCTTTGAATAATTCTTCTAGCGTTGGTTTAGATCTCCCAAAAACCATGATGGTCCAGAGATATCTCTTCACACACACGAGTTCAAGGAAGTAGTTAAAGGTTGGAATACACATAGAATTTACTCCTATACTTCTTCGGCCTATGGCATCGGATCTCCTAAAAACACCGGTAGTGCAAGATATTCTTTCTCCACTCTTTCTCTCAACATGGATCAGGTGCACATGTTCCATTTAAAGTTTTCATTTTACATATTTTACATTTACATTTTTTTCACATACATACATCTTTTACATTTCAATTTTACACACATATTCATATTAATTTTACTACTTGATTATTTTCTCCTTATAGTTCTGGTCATATGAGAAAAAAGCAATAAAATGGGGACAACAACAACAACACTTCACGGTGACACACCTCGCATAATAACTATGTAGGTACACACACAATAGCAACTACACACGTGTTTCCACACTAGGTTTTCTCTCATAACATTTTTAGCATTTTTCATCTTTAGTTTCCATGCTCCATCATTTTTTTCTTCATTGCACAATTTGTCTAGTCCTTCGTCGGGATTTCTACATCACTCTACATTGGCATCAGGTACACATCTCTATGTACTTTATGTTACCAAGTTTTCTACTCACCAACATAAAGTGGGGGCATGTAGATAAGAAATCATGCACTTTAGACAGTATTTAGTCCTGTCTCATACTACTATTTAGAGGGTTTTTGAGTGAAGAAAGTACTAATTAACCCCCATATTTTTTCCATCTTGCTTTACTTTACTTTGTCATTCTTGACCTATACCACACATATGCCTAGTTTGGTTTATCACTTTTATGTTATTTCAGCCTTGAAGTGGGAACCTAGGCTAGTCATCGGGGCACCCTAGTACCACCATGGATGCCCCGGTCCCATCATGGGAGCCTTGATCCTTTTGGACTTTCCTTCCACTTTTGGACCCATTCTAGCCATTTTAGGTCTCTATCATTTTAGTGGTCATCCATCTAAATTTGCATCCATTTATTTAATTAGAAACTTTTTGCATCCACATAGCTCCATCAAAAGGCACATGGCTAGGACATCTACATCACACACAACATAGGAGGTGGATTTAATTCTATTCCATGCACCATTTACTACAATATTCTACACATAGTTAGCTCACAACATCAAAAAGTGTGACTAGCACAAGAGAAACCTAGGGCATGTTTCACACACACGTACACACAAAAATGCATTTGGGTCCTGGAATGTAGTGCTGCAACGCTAATTTAGTAAGACCACCTTTGTGGTAGCTAAGGTCATTTTGACCCTTGCATATGTAATTTTATTTTTTTAGGTATTTTATACTTGTTTAGGGTTTTTCATGTATTTCTATTCATCTTGGAATAATAACAACATCTAAAGCATTGTAGCGAACTTGATGTGATACACAATGAGGGTTTCATATCATCTACCGATCCTATGAAAAATAGTATTCAGAGCTTTTGTATAGATCGGGGCACCTAGTTTACAAACCCGAGTGCCCATAGGTGCCCTAATCCATTTCCAAGTGCCCCATGCTCAAGTGTTATTATTCAAATCCATCATTTTCGGGGTCTTTACACAGTTGTTCCTTCTTTTATATTTTCCAGTCAGCTCGTGATGATCCTATGAGTATTTATTATTCAAATTGAGTTCTTTCCTCTTCTCTCTTGCACATGAGGGTTTTTATTTACATTTTTTTAGTTCCTTGGGTCATTTACATATTTATTTACTATATTTGTGTTTGTTCATAACTTAGATTAACTAGTGCATATTAAAGTTTTAGTTAATTATAAAATCACTCATAGAATCATTAGCTTTCCACCTACTCATGGTTATCCTCCTTATATGCTTGTCAAGTATTAAGGTCTTACTATCATTAAATCAATGGACATAATGAAAATGATTTTTATGATTTACAACGAAGTATCAAGTACTTTACACAATAGGGTTTTCTCTCATTTTTTCAAAACATTCCAATAGAAATGATAAATCCCACTGGGTTCCTAAATATGATCCATATATATCTAATGACCATCGTGGGAAAGTGTTACTTTGGATCCTTCTACAATAAATAAGAAAAAACCTCCTATAAAGAAATCATCCCTCAAAATTAATCCAATGGTACCTCTTACTAATTTTTTATGGCCTCACCAAGTCAAACCATGTTACCATCTCTCGCAATCGATCAACCTTCTTCTCATATCGAGTCTTCTACAACATCACCAATACCACCAAAACTACCACCATTCAAGATTCCTCCCCATCCTACTCCAATTTCGCATCCAATCACTTTTGTCAAAGTAACTACTCCTTCTACTTATGGTTAAGACACATTTAAAATGCCACCATTATCACATGGTCCTAATGTTGCTTTAGCCTACCATTGTATTAGCCCTCACTCTTATCATGACATAGACAATGCTCTCCCATGATGGCATCATTTCATAGATATCCATCATCAATGTGCACTTGATGAGCATATCAGTCACACAATACCCCCTTATCATATTAGCATAGGTGCATCTCTTATCTTTGTATTATCATAAATTCATATCGTCGCATAGGCATACTCATAACATGTTCTACCATCGTCATTTCCCAATGACACACTCTTATGATTTAGTTCACACTTGACTGTTGAGGGATTACTACACATGAACCCCACACACTACACTATAGGAAATACATATTACGTTTCATCACACATTACATGTCATATATTATTATCATAGTCATCATTATGCATATATCATCCTTTTATTATCTAGTGTTGCATATTATTAATCTACACTACATCTCGCATCACATGATTTACATCATACACCACGTGTCTTCACATCACATATTATACATACTATACTAATCATCATTACATACGAGTCTAGCAACATTTCATATCACATACTACATTATTACTCTATCTACACATATTACATTGCATACTACACATTACACTTTATGCATTCTACACATATAACATCACATTCTATAAACCGCGTATTTACATATTTTATACATCACATGGTTGTTTTTCATCACTTCCTGCATCTTCTACATGTTGCACTCACTACCTTATGATGCACTTTAGTTCCTTAGTCCATACTCAATCTGTTGATTTTTTATAAATCAAATAGACCATACACTCATTACATGTTCATTATTCGACTCTCCATCATGCGACATTACTAGGTTAGTGACATACACTATAGGCTAAATTGTCACCTCTTCACTCATCTTGTAGTGGTATACACATTATGCTACATCACCACTTCCTCTACCCATCTTATAGTGATATATATTTTAGGCTACATCATCACTCTTTCGATCATCTTGTTGTAATATATGCTTCAGATATAGGGTCAAGTACATACTTCATGACTAGGTCACATATCATTAATACATGTATGCATTCATCACAACACGTTAGACATAACACACACTATTCAACTATTTCGATGAATTAATCTCATTTACGGTGCATTCTTAACTAATGAGGGAACAAACTAAATGAACCGGATTGCATACATTTATATTCACTCGGGGCACATGGATCCTACCACTCCATCATGAATTTCATTCCATCTATCCACAAAAAACTACATATTACGGTTGTTTGTACTCTTGGTTACCTTTTTTTTTTTCATGGTCGCTTTATTACACCTGCTACTTAGATTACTTCTATGTCATTTAATCTATATAATACACACATGCACATTCATATATTTTTCTAGTTGTGATCATAGATACATGTCTCTTGCATGTAGCATGGATGTTTGCCTTCTACCCTTCCTATATTGGTCACTAGGGGCATCCACATTCATCTCACATGGTGTTATTGTTTCATTTTGTAATTATCACTTTACATTACTTTTTATTCACGCTTTTGACATACTATTTTTCTTTCTAAGACACTAATAAGTACTCTATGTTCAGTATTGGTTATGCAAGGGGATATTTCCTTCCATACTTGTTTGTTATATTGTCTGCAATTGTTTTCCTCTTGTATGGGGAAATTGTCCTATCTTTGTATGCACACATGTTTGTTGTTTGTGCCCATGATGGCATTTCATGTCTTATGACATTGTGAGTGATGTATTATGTCTTCAACCCACTTCGTGTGGATTTTTTGTGTTCATGTGTGTTTACCACATTTTCTTTGTAGCTTTTACATTGTTTTCTTAGATTACAAATTATCTTCTACATGCATGATTTTCATACTAACACATATTTTGGCTAGCCTTCTTGATTTTATGCGCCTTGCTTTCTACCAAGCACATTCCCTCCCCTTGCAGCGAAGAGTTACCGATTTCATGTAGTTGGTCCTCTATTTGGGCGGTATACTCCTATCAGCAACGTTACATGTGTCCCCGAGGAAGGGGACCATAATTTGGGGTTTTAAATTATACACAACATATTTCCATGATTCAGATTCAATGCATTTTTACACTTAACATTGTGGGTTATATACTGATAAGTGAGTTGAGACCAAACTATACACTCCATACACAATGGATTTTATAGGACAAGGTATTCCTTACCATTTGGGGGAGTAGTTAACTATTGGAGAATACAATGGAATTCCTCCCAATACTTCTTCTATCGCGTTGTTGGATCGCCCAAAAACTAGGACAATACAAATATCTCTTCAAACATAATTCGGGGAAGCGTTAAAGGTTCAAGGACACAAAACATTTCCTTCCTATAATTCTTCATCCTATGGTGTCAAATCACCCAAAATCCATAACAAAGTATAGGATATCCTTTCTACACTCTTTCTCTCCACATGGATCAAACACACATGTTACATTTACATTTTTCATTTGTGTACTTTTCATTTACAAGTGTTTTACATACATACACATGTATCTTTTACATAGAATTTTACACTTACATACATATATATTTGAATACTTCATTATTTTCTCTTTACAAGTCTGATCATATGAGAAAAAATTAGTAAAATAGGGGAAACAACATCAACAAAAGCACTTCATGGTGAAACACTTCGCAACTAACAATGCGGGTACACTACACACATTAGCATCAACACATGTGTTCCACCGTAGGTTCTATCTCATTTTTTTGAAATTTTTGTCTTTAGATTCCACACTCCATCATCTCTTTTTAATTCCATGCTTTTTCTAATCCTTTGGCATGCTATATGTATCAACATACATCAACATCAAGTACGCATATCAATTTACTTTATGTTATTGATTTTCTCGCTCACCAACATAAAGTGGGGGAAAATATAGACACAAAATCATGCTATTTAGACAATATTTAGTCCTGGTCTCATACTACTATTTAAATAATTTTTGAGCGAATAAATTACTAATTAAACCTCATCTTTTGGTAATCTTTATGTATTTTGCTTCGTCATTCCCAACCTATGCCACACATATGCCTAGTCTATTTTATCACTTTCACATTATTTCAACCTTGACTAGGGCACCCAGGTTAGTAGTGGCGCGCCTACAGTGCCCTAATCCCACAATGGGCACTCTTGATCATTTTTATACTTTCCCACCACTTTTTATGCTCTTTCTAGTTGTTTGAGGTCTTTATCGATTTAGTGGTATAGCATTTGGGGTTAATTATGAAATTAGATAAAGAGAACTTTATAAATATAAAACTATGAGACCATAGTGAGGGACCTAAACACTATCACTACTAGCATCCACCTAGAATTGCATCCATACATTGAATTGATGATCGTTTTCATCATCCACATAACTCCATCGAAAGATATAAGGATAGGACATATGCATCACACACAACATAAGGGGAGGATTAATTCTATTCCATGCACCATTTATTACATTTTTCTAGGAATAGTTAACTCGCTACATCACACAATGTACCCGGAATATGAGAAACCTAGGGCATGTTTCACACACACACATACGTAAATACATTTCGGTCTTGAATGTAATGCAACACTAAGTTAGTAAGACGACCATTTTGGTAGTTGAGGTCAATGATCAGGGATCATTTCTAAAAGTTCCTAAACATCTCTAAATGGTGTCGGTGCAGAAGTTCATCTCGAGAGCTTTCCAACGATTGTGAGAACATGAAAAGCGGACATCGGGAGCTCTAGATATGTTCGGGCCTATTTCAACAGAAAGTCAACTCAGTCAATTGGTCAATATTTGGACCAATCGCATCGTGACACGTGGCTTGCCAACACTCGTCGAATTCGCTCGATTTGCCTATCAGGAGATGACAAGTGGACTACAGGATTACCGAGTTAATTATTTCATACCACATTAAAGGGGTCGAAATTATATTGGTAAGTCCACTTTCCAAATGGCGCGCATATATGCCAATGCCACATATATATATTAATGTGTATACATTAATATTAACTCCTACACAGCCACCAAACATATGTTTCCACGTGGAAGAAGGTGGTAAGTGGTGGTAGGGGCGGCGGTTATAAGCCCAACGTGGTCATTGACCACTTATCAGTGGCATGGGAAGGCTTAATAAAGCCTAAATTACCTTAGCCGTGCCAAACATGGGATTTTTAACCCATTTTAAAGTGCAGCCGTGCCAAACTTGGGAGTTAACCCCATTAAAAATGCAAATGCCACCCAAATTGGGATATTTCATGCAATCTATTAAATTGGAAAATTTATCCCAAATTCTATCTATGCTACAAAGCATGGTATTTTTAGCCTAAGGGATAATATGCAAGTGCATTATTTGAGGGCCCTAAAATTGTATAAATAGGGAACCCATTCTATTGTAATGGACACACATTACACACAAACTCAAAGAGAAGCTCATTCTAGAGCGGCCAAGGCGAAGTCCGAGCCAAGAGGAGAATGAGAAATTGTTGTGTGAAGACCTAAATTATTTAGGCATTATTATTTTGATTATTATTGATCTATTATTTGTTAGGCAATAATAAATTAAATATTTGTGGCTAGGATTTATTAAAACTACCTAGTTGGCCCATAGCACCACACCAAGTACTTGCAAATCCTGGATTGTCGACCGGAGTGCTAGCTTCGCATTGTTTGCGTCGGGAAGGCCGATCATAGCCGAAGGAGATTGTACACCAGGAAGGTGGAAGTCGGGTGCTATTTTTCACCCTTGTTGTCCGAAGAACTACTGAGTACTTAGGCAAGTAAAATTCCATTAGGTTTTCTTGTGAAAGTACTATTGTAACTTACAAGTTTTGACTAGTGGAATGGTTCGACCACGAACCCGAAGACGTAGGCAATTTCGAACTCCGTAATCAATGTAATGTAATTGTCTTATTGTCTTGCATTATTTTAAATTGATTACTTAAAAGGAGAAAATCATCGGCAAATAATTAAAGCCTATAAGGGTCCGAGATCAGGTAGTAATAATCTGATTATTTTCAGATCAAGTTTGGTATCAGAGCTGGTAATCGACACCTGCAAACTTACTAATCTCCGAAGCAAGTTGGTATGGAGCAGGTTAATCAGTACAGGTTGCTTTGACAGGGATGGCATTGGCTTGTACTTCTGGATTTCAGATTGGTGGGATAGACTGAGAGACAGGTTTAACATACTCAGTAATTTTCTCACATTTCTATTTGGATGAATCCATTATATCTCATATGCAGATAAAACCTGAAAACTATTGTGTAGGGTAGAATGTATTGGTAAGACCCCTTTGAGGGCAACATTTGTATACATCTAACTGACATGGCACATTAGTTAAAGACCCAATTTTGGGCAATGTTTGTACTCTGTTATACTTGCATTAGTAAGACCCCCAGAGGGCAATTATTTTGGTGATTTTTCTAACACCATAAAATGCAGTATATTTTCCTTGTTTAGTCATTGTTCTGGTAGGGAGGAGACAAATGAAGTCAATCCACATTGCAATGCAGTGGAGAAAGACCAATCTCGTCATGCAGAGTCGAGAAATGGCAAAAAGAGTTCCTCATCCCAGAAGAAGGAGATTAAGAGGAATTTTTGTGCTCATTGCCAGAGGAATGGGCATCGGGTGGAAAATTGCTAGAAACTGCATCCATCTCGCCATCAGAGTAATGGCAAGCCAAAGATGGAATGGAGGCCTATTGCAAAGGCAGAGGAAGTTTCTACTCCACCACCAGTTGACAAGTCAACCTGTGACGTACTGTAATACACGAAAGTGAAAGTCCTTTGAAATGGGTAAGTCAACAATTTTTCAATTATATATTGCATAATTCAGATTGATGAATCGTATGCAGTATTAAGTTTGGAGATCAGATATTGTGAGAAAATGCTGAGAGAAAGGTTTACAATACTCAGTGGATTTTCTTACTTAGAAAATTTGATTAATGCTCCAAACATATCTCCTAATCGACCATTTCGTGAGTACCTTTTACACTGGATACAGGATTTGACTCATATAAAGCTTGGAGATTGATCCGCCATTTGACTGCATACAGAGAGTTCGTAGAGATCAGCTCGGAACTTCATTCTATGTAGAGGCATTTGGATGCGTCCAAAGAATGGTAGCTGAATCACTTGTTGGCATTGACGTTGGTCGGAATCGTCATTCGTGTAGAGGCATGCGATGCATGCAGTGAGTAATGGTACCCGATATTAGTATGTTAACAAGAGGAGCTCTCAAAGGATCAGCTCGGAACGTCATTCGGTGTCAAGGCATTGCAACCACACATATGAATGGTAGCTGATCAACAGACTTAGCATCATGCATTGGAGGCTCGAGGTCTTGAAAGAGGCTTAACATCATGCATCGGAGGCGTTGAGGTCTACAAAGACTTAGCATCATGCATTGGAGGCTCAAAGTCTTCAAAAAGGCTTAGATCATGCATCGAGGCGTTGAGGTCTACAGAGACTTAACATCGTGCATCGGAGGCTCGAGGTTTTGAAAAAGGCTTAGCATCATGCATCGGAGGCGTTGAGGTCTGTAATAGACTTAGCATCATGCATCGGAGGCTTGAGGTCTTGAAAGAGGCTTAGCATCATGCATTGGAGGCGTTGAGGTCTGTAAAGGGACAAGGCATTGTCCATCACCGACATCGGATCAATCAAAGCTCTACGTAACATGGAGTTCCTTCAAACCAGTTCGGATTCTATGGAATCAACTCAGAGCCAGCATGTTATAGAGTAAAAGAAGATCCTTGTTGTCAGATATCAAGAAGCTTAGCACCCACGAAGGAGCGTTGAGGTTTCATTCAGAAACTTAGCACCATAAAGCGGAGGTGTGGAGGTCTTCTTTAGATATCAGAGTGGCGCAATGGAAGCGTCGTGGGCCCATAACCCACAAGTCCCAGGATCAGAGAAAATTTTTCAAAGTGAGAAGGTTGGAGGAGAAGACCCAAGGGTCTACTACAGCAAGCACTTCCGAGATGGCAACAGAGTTTTTCAGATTCAGGATAGTATGGAAGCTTTTTGGGACAAAAAGCTTTTCTTAGTGGGGAGGTGTGATCAGGGGATCATTTCGAAAGTTCCCTAAACATCTCTAAATGGTGTCAATGCAGAAGATCATCTCGAGAGCTTTCCAATGTTGTGAGAACGTGAAAATAGACATCGGGAGTCAGATATGTTGGTCAAAGTTTGGTCAACAAGAAAGTCAACTCGTCAATTGGTCAATATTTGGACCAATCGCACTTTGTGACACGTGGCTTGCCAACACTCGTCGAATTACATTTCGATTTGCCTATCGGGAGACGACAAGTGGACTACAGGATTACCGAGTTAATTATTTCATACCACATTAGAGGGGTCGAAATTATATTGGTAAGTCCACTTTCCAAATGGCGTGCATATATGCCAATGCCACATATATATATTAATGTGTATACATTAATATTAACTCCTACACAGCCGCCAAACATATGTTTCCACGTGGAAGAAGGTGGTAAGCGGTGGTAGGGGGTTATAAGCCCAACGTGGTCATTGACCACTTCATTGGCGCATGGAAAGGCTTAATAAAGCCTAAATTACCTTAGCCGCGCCAAACATGGGATTTTTAACCCATTTTAAAGTGCAGCCGTGCCAAACTTGGGAGTTAATCCCATTAAAAATGCAAATGCCGCCCAAATTGGGATATTTCCTACATGCAATCCGTTAAATTGGAAAATTTATCCCAAATTCTATGCTACGGGCTATGGTATTTTTAGCCTAAGGGATAATATCAAGTGCATTATTTGAGGGCCCTAAAATTGTATAAATAGGGAACCCATTCTATTGTAATGGACACACATTACACACAAACTCGGAGAGAAGCTCATTCCTAGAGCGCTGGAGGCAAAGTCCGAGCCAAGAGGAGAATGAGAAATTGTTGTGTGAAGACCTAAATTATTTAGGCATTATTATTTTGATTATTATTGACCTATTATTTGTTAGGCAATAATAAATTAAATATTTGTGGCTAGGAGTTATTCAAACTACCTAGTTGGCCCATAGCGCCACACCAAGTACTTCAAATCCTGGATTGTAACGGAGTTCTAGTTTCACATTTTTGCGTCGGGAAGGTCAATCACGGCTGAAGGAGATTGTACACGGGGAAGGTGGAAGTCGGTGCTATTTTTCACACTTGTCGTCCGAAGAACTGGTGTATCTTGGTAGGCAAGTAAAATTCCATTAGGTTTTCTTGTGAAAGTACTATTGTAACTTACAAGTTTTGACTAGTGGAACGGTTTGACCATGAACCCGGAGATGTAGGCAATTGCCGAACTCCATAATCAATCTGTGTGTAATTGTCTTATTGTCTTGCATTATTTTAAATTGATTAGTTAAAAGGAGAAAATCATCGGAAAATAATTAAAGCCTATAAGGGTCCGAGATCGTAGTAATAATCGATTATTTTCGATCAGGTCAATCTCAACCTTATATATGCATTTTTATTTTTAGCGACTAATACTTGTTTAGGGTTTTGTAAGTATTTATATTCATCATGGAATAACATAAACATATAAAGCAGTTCATTGAACTTGATGAAAAACACAACGAGGAATTTGGACTGTTTGTTGAACCTATGAAAACTAGTACCGTAGCTTTCACAGAGACTAGGGTGCCCAGTTTGTAGACCAGAGTACCCACGGGCACCTTAGTTCCTTTCGAGGCACCTCATTTTAACCATATTACTCAAATCCATCTTTTTCGAGGTCTGTGCATGGTTGTTCTTCCTTCCAAATTTTCTAGTCACCTTTGTGACATAGTCCCACAAGCATTTTCTATGCATCCGAGTTTTTCCTCTTCTCTCTTGTAAATTAGGTTTTTATTTACATTTTTAGGTTTTTAGGTCATCTACATATCTCTTTACTTCATTTATTAAATTTATTTTCCATTGTTCATAGCTTATATTAACTAGTGCATATATACATATTTTAGTTAATCACAAAGCATGGGAGCCAAAGTCAAAGAAAACACAAGCGGTTGAAGTCAAACCATGAAGAAATTAACATAGGACACAAAAAGATGGATTTTTGAGAGTAAAGGGTGTGTAGGGTTGTCAAGTCAAACTAACAAGGGGCGGTAAAGAAAAGACCCAATACGAAGCATGATAAAATTGATCTACCAAGAGAAATGCACCATAAAGTAGTGTAAATCCTGGCAAGCTAAATACCAATACATGAGTCAAGAAAAGAGGTGAATGCCAATGGATGGGTAAGTTGGGGCAGCACAAAGGCCCAAAAACCAATATTTAAAACCTAAAAAAAAATCACAAACCAACACTCAAATCCTCAAATGACATGTTGATGCTGCATTGAAACACCTTTAAAGGACACATATAAACATGGAAAACCCTTAAAATACCATGAACAAAAACAAGGACCCTGAAAAATATAGAAACCTGAATCAATCCATGTAGAGAATGGATGGAATATAAATTACATCACTTACACATAAAACCATGAAGAAATAAAATTGGGAGTAGTAGGGAAATAAGGAACGAGGGAGTAAAATAGTATACGAGATCAAAAAATGTTGTCTCTTATACCATGATGAAGAATGTGAAAACAAGAAGGATGAGTATCATGCGGGATAACGAAAACATCAACAACATGTTGCACTCTGCAGCAGAGTCACAAGGTTCCATGCGGGAGTGATAATCAACCCGAATGCGCATGTAAGGATTCGAAAGGGGGAAAATATCATGTGTCTCTCATAGATTTAGAAAAGGTAATTGGTAAAATAGGGGCACTCTGCAACCCCTAGTGCATGTAATCATACCTCCTCAAGTGGAGAAGGGGAGTTACATTCATGGAGTAGAAGTAACTCCCATATGACGATCTTAGAATGTAACGAGCCTTAAGGAATCAAATGATGAACCTATTGTAACCCCTATGACATTTATACCTATTACCTCACCTAAAAGATATGACTCCCCATGTCATGTGTTAAATGATTCACACCAATTAATACTGTGGTAAAATGATGTTTTATAAAAATTAAATTGATTAATTGTTGAGAATATAAGAAAAATGAAGGTTATATATAAATTAGGGAAGGAATAATATGCATGGAAATACCCTAAACAGGACATTATAGGTCTTAAAACCCAATACAAATCTCAAAAATGAAATAAATAGATTATAACCATGTAGAAAGCCTTCATAGAATTTGAAGACAAAATTTGAGTTATCTCAAACTTTAGCTATGGGAAAATTTTGAGATTTTTATAGCATGTTCTCAAATGCCTAACACGGTTGTGTAAAATATATTTTTTCATTTAGGGACATGTTGGTAATGAAAAACCTTTAAAATTTATAAACAAAATCACACTCTTGGGTAAATTTCGAGGGCGTAAAAGCATACTAGCATTTATATGATTCCTAACGAAGAAAACTAGTAATTGATGACTATATTTGACCTCTTTTATTTGTCTCTTGTTTTCTCTTTGGTATTACAAACCCTACAACACATTCGGGAATTCACTTATTTATCTTCCATAGCTTCATACACTAGAACCCATCTAGGAAAACAACACCTGTGCACTCCTACCCCTCTCGGGTGCCCCTAGCCCTTTCTACCTTACTCTCACTTTTTGGGTATCTTTTATCTTTTTGGCATAATATTCACTTATGATTTGGCCTTCCACTTGTTGGTTACAAAATTAAAACAAGGGAATCATATAAATACATAGTTATGTGTTCAGAATCGGGACCAAGCATTAAATGTTACTATTACCACCTAAGCTTGCATTAAAAGGCACCTAAAGCACTCCAAATCAACCAACTAATATCCTTCAAGGCAAGAGGGACTACATTTTTTTCATACATAGCATGAAGGAAGGGGAAAGTTATTCTATTCCATCCACACATTTTCACATTAGAGAAAGTTTATCCCGCTATCATGTGTAACTTGCACAAGGGCATCCTAGGGCACAATATCTACACACACTTCCAAGAACTACATGGAGTATAAGATATAGTACAATGATCATGGATCAAAGCATATAACTTTGTCCCAATTTTATGCACTTTTTTACCTTTAGATAAAATATTTACCATAACAAAAACATTAACAAACACATGTAAAATTACCAAACATGTATTTTTAAGAGCTTAAATATAATAGGGTGCAATGAATCTATAATTTACCTAAATTTGTTATATTTTAATAGTATTTTTAAAGAAATTTATTTACTAGTTAGATTTGAAAAATATTTTTTTCACACAAAGTGGGACAAAGTTATATGATTTAATTCTTGGTCATAAGTTCACTCTTAGGGTGACTATTTCGGTCATTATGACTCCCATTCTTCATTTTCCTTTTTAGGTTTGATCTCGGTTTATGGGCTTGTGCGGCAGTGAACATCTATTTCACATGTTATAGGTATGTTCAAAGATCATAGTTTGAACAACCACCGATCAATAGAGAATAATTTTGACACCGTATAGACATAAGAAAAATTAGATCCAAAAATTTTGTGCAATCATGAGCGCTAGATCCAGTCATCAACACCTGTGTGCCCCTTTCCTATTGCACATGCCCCTATCTAGCCTTGTTCATGAGCTCTATAATTTATAGATATCAATAATGAAACTTATTACATCGTACTTGTAAACATCTAAAATGTCAACATGGTTAATGATGATTAACATGTCCCATAAATATCCCAACATGACCTATATAATAATTAATCACAAGATTAATTATTATTATTATTAATCTCTTTTATCATATTTAACCTCTATTATTTATCAACGATAATCCATTAAATCCATTATTACATCCCATTTTATCATTAATCTAATCAATCCTTTAATATATCCAATTATCCTATTTTAATCCCAATTAACATTTTCTAGAAATTTAATATTCCTACATCTACCTACCCACCCAGACTACACATCCCTACACCTACCCTTTCCATGTAAATTCACCCCTAATCATCATTTATTAACCTAATCTAATTCTAATCCTAGTCACATCCTCACCTCTAAATCTAGAGGCTAATAAATCTAGAAGCCTCTCTAACCTTATCCTTGCATTGAATTTTTATTTTAATGGAATCTTATTCCATCCATCAATTTTGAATTCAAATTCTAGAATCCTCCATTTTAGATAATGTCAATCCTCACATTCATTCTCCACCCTTGATCTGAATCCAACATGTCTTCATCATAGCCATTGAATCCTCCACCGTTAACTATAAATTTAGTTCATATCCTCTATAAGAACACGATTAGAACAAATTGGAAATCCATAACCAACCTTTGCCATTTTTTAATCTGCAATCATCCAATCAATGCATCCACTCTATCAATCCATCTTCAATCCATTCCAATCAATTCAACCTTCATCAAACATATAGAAATTCAAGGAAATCAAGGGGAGGTGTTATCCAAATGAATCCACAAATATGAAGCAAACAAAGTGAAATAAAAATCAATCCAAGTGTAAATCCAACACATCAAAGGAGTTGTGCAACTTGTGGGTAAGATAAGGTATTAAATCTCTCCTCTCTTTCCATCATTTTCTCTATCTGAGATTTTGTTGGAGAAGATTAGATTAGGGAAGCAATTTAGTTATTTTCTCACATTTTCACAACTAATCTTTTCTTGCATTACATTTTGGCACCTAGTGTGGGGCTTACCCCGAGTTTGATTTCTTCTAGTAGCATTTCATACTATAAAAATTCTATGCAAATTGAATTTTTTTGTTGAGATTTACCCCTTGAAATTTCAAATTTATGTGGCAGTCTTCCATTTGAACACTTTTGACCTAAAAGAACTCTTTCTTAAACCATGTGGCACATTTTTAAATACTTCAACACTTTTGTTCAACCTTTAAATCCCAAAAATTCCATTTTTCAAAAAATAGTGCATTTGTAGGCAAAATAATGTCTTTTGCACACAAAGTAGTGCTTTTGTAACTAAGGTGGCACTTTGAGGTTAAAGTGACACTTTTGCAAATATAGTGGCATTTTTTCTATTTTCGTGCACCTTTGTTTTTCTTTTTTGGCCTACCTTCCAAGATCCAATATAACTTTTGATCCCTAACTTAGATTGACTACTTTTTGTTTCTTAAAAGGCATCGAAAAGAATTATGCAATGAAAGTGTTTATTTATTATTTTATAGGATAATTTATTCATGGTTTTTATTTTTCCCAAATATTTTCATTTTAACTACACTTTGAGTTATATTTTCTTGTCCCAAACTAATATTACTTTTTGTTTAACTTCCTATGCTTACCAAAGTTAAACAAATCAATCTAAAATTACTTATCCTTTTGTTTTACAGTTTGTTTGGTCTAAGATATTGAGTTGAAAAAACAAAATATTAACATCTATTTTGTAGGGCCTTCTCTTGAAGACTTAATCATAAAATTACTAATCTTTTTCATTTAATTTTATCATTAGTATTCAATTATCTTATCATCCTTTTGTGTGTTTTTTCTCATTTATTGCTTGTTGAACCCGAAGGTGAAACCTTGTATGCTCTCCTCTCACGTCCTAGGATGATATTGAATATTAAACTTGGTCAGCCTTCCATTTATCATTTTTAAAAGGGAAACGTGATGTGTAAGTAACATTGAAACACTTAACTTAGTCTTAGGGTTCTCGTGACTATGGGCTTCATCTCCATGCACGTAGACACACCCCGTGTTCTAGCGGGGTATATAAATTCAAGGAAAATTGTTGCTATTGGTTAAGTGCTTGTTTTTTTTAAGAGTAGCATGAATTTAGGGGTGTATTCATATTTTATACCCTTAGAAAATTATTCTAATCACATGTGTGCCGACCTATCACCTAGCGGGAATTGGGTGCTCACCCAAGGCATGTGTGGGTGTCAAGTCTCTCCTTTATATGAGTCTTGTGAGAATGCACCATCTTATGACATAATCAAATGCAAAAGAATAGAAAATAACCATCCAACATTCTAATAACCTAGAACGAGTTGTCACCCCATTGCATCAAGAAAAGAGAATAGAAAACATCATATGGAAATTGTTCATATAGAAAGGTAATGCACAAGGATTATATTCCGAACACACATATGATTTATAATAGAGCCTTATATTCAAATTAATGAATTCAATAACCACATTACATCCCTTGAGGTCATAACAGACCCTCATATAACCATGCAGAGCCAATTCATGTATCATAACTACACTATGTTCATCATATTACAAAAATGATTACTGAGACCCATCCCTCTAAATTTGCCATCACTCCCAAAGTTCTGTAATCCCTAATCCCTAGAACCCTCCATTAAATTTCAGTAGAGCTTTACCTCTCTTCAACTCTATTCTTTTCTTATATTGAGTGCGTGTATTTATAACCTTAGTAACCACGGCCATGCCTTTATGATGTTATATATTGGTTGTCAAGTGTCTAAGTGGTCCTCCATGGGAGCATGCCTTCTAAAATCCAAGCTCTCCACTCTTTGCAATGATTCCTTCTAGGACATTCCATTACATGCCTATAATATTCCCTTTTTTATCCCATAATCACAAGGCTAACACCTTATCCACAAGGGTCATGCTTTTCTCATGTGCTTCCCGGGACGATGAATGCGGCTAAGTCAAAACATGTACTTACTAACACGCGCACGTGCCATATTTTTGTAAAAATCGCTAAAACCCTTCCGTGTGAAACTTTAACCGACACGCCTTTCTTCAACTAGGTCCCACCCACCTTCTCATCCTTAGCCAATATTTTGGGGCCAACATCACCCCACACTACACCTATTCTATGTCCTCAAAAACACTCTTCAAATAATAAAGAATGGTGGGCTCTTAAAAATGGTTGGAATGGAAGAATAAAGGAATGAAGAAAATGGGGAAAGAATTAAAGAATGGGGAACTTGTTTATTTTTGGAGGAGGAGAGGGAAATCCTTCCCTAATTCTTCTTCTAACTTTCCCCAAGCGTCAACCTCATTTTGAGTTTGATGACAAACATCACCCACTAGGAGCTTACCTCCTCAAAGCTTAGCCCTTCTCCCTTGGCATTCATTGTCTCCATGATCCCCTCCAATTTTTTTCCCAAATCCTCGAGCGTGTCCATCCTCCAAGTGATTTGGGGGTACAATTCTTTCATCCAGTTCTTGATTGATCCTTGCAAGGTCTTAATGGCCTATGATTTCTTTTCCACTTCAACTAGGATTTTTTCTCGCTCAACCTTGTTCCCCTTATTATTTTCTTGGAACACCTTGAGTTCTTCTTCATGGGTGTCAAAAAAGATACTTTCCACTCTATCCCTATCTCCACAATTATCATAGGTAGCCTCATCAACTTGCGTGATATATTTTACGTTGGCGAGGATCTTGTTGTAGTGAGCAACAATTTCTACAACCTTCATCTTATTCTCTTTTTCTTGGTGCACCAACACCTTTTCTACAGATTCTAAGGAAAGTGGTCACCTCTATATAGTGAGTATGTGGGTCAAGTCCTGTAGGCACTATAAGGTTGATCCATATTTTTGCATGGGCGGTGTTAAGTATGGATACTTGAATACAATGGAATCTGTTATCATCTCTACTTTCATGTATACCTCATACACCATTTCCTTATCATCTTTTAAATTGCGCCTTAATCGAGCCCTAACTAACTCCTCCTACTTCATGTCCTTTATTTTCTTAAGGATTTCCTCCTCCTTTTTCTCCAGCTCTACCTATAGGAACTTCACCCTATCATTTCTTCCTAAGAGTCTAGCTTTAACCTAAACGGAATTTTTTTAACGTGTTGCAGATTTACTCATCTAATAATTGATGAGCATTCACCAAGGGGTTTATTCCTTTTTTTTATGGCACCTTCATCAATAATCCTTTACTTATTTCAAATTAGATCTCATCAATGTGGGACTCAAATTCCCATGATAGCATTTTCTGCTCGAGGGTATGCACCTTCCTAATTAAATGAAGCCATGGCCAAGAGTTGTTTCATTGGTATGGTGTTCGAAAGTGCATGTGCAACACCTTGTTTGAATCATTGATGTAGCCCATTCCCCAACCTTTTTATTCTTCTATGATCTTTCTCCCTATGCATGCAGCCCTTGGAAAGCTTATAGCCAAACCGGGATCCCCCATTGCGCCATATTCTTTTCCTACGCTTTCCTCCTCAACTTCCTTTAGCACCTCATCCGCGTTGCATTCTCCCATTTGTTCTACCAACTTCTTGATAATTCATGGAACTTCACTCTTGTGGCATCTTCTATATGTTACAAAGTGATACTTTGGGTTCTTTGATCGTTTGCATTTACTTCTCCTCTCATCCCCTTTCCTTGAGCCTCGATTCTTCTTGTCATTCTTCTCCTTGTCCTCTTTGTTATAATTCTCATCCCCTTCTTCCTTAGAATCATGCACCTTATAGATTGGATGGTCTTCACCTCCTTAAAGCTCATCATCATCATCCTTGTCACTGATGTAGGCATCTAGACTCTCCATTTATTCCAAGTCCGCCTCATCTATCACCTTTTGGTTCTTCCTCACTTGGGATTCCAGTATAGGAGATTCTTAGTTTTCTTTCTCTTTGAAAATTATCTCTTCATTTTCGATTCCCCATGGGTGAGGTGATCTTCATGTTCCATTTCCTCTTCTCATATGGTCTTTACCTTCAAAGGAGACTTCTTTCTCTATGCATAAGTATTAGGCTTAGTGCTTGTTTCTAGCGTTGCCCACCGATTGTGCGGTTTGAACACTTGGTGCCTTCTTCTCCTGAACCTCTTGTATTTCTCTCTTCCTTGGCATGAAATTATTCCTTCCTGTAGGGTATTTAGGAATGGATACATCATTCTCTAAGTAAGTTCCTTTTCAATCTTTTTCCTTATGTGCGAGATACACCCTTGTTATGGTCTCCTGCTACAATCGGCAATGTTAAAGGCTTCATCATTTGTACTTCGTGGGAGAAATATTTCTCCATGTATGCACACTTCTTTAGGTATGCAAGCTTCGGTGCAGCTCATGGTGTTCTATATCAACCTCACTAAGGTCAAACCTTATTTTCTTGGGCCTCCTTGAGCTGGTTGACTCTAGCTTGGAAGTATATTGCGGTGAAGGAGAAGGGTAGCTTACACCATGGAATCATAGTCCCATCTGTCAATGGAAATATGCCAATGCAAAAGTGTTGGTACACTACAAATTATGCCTCTGCATCCACGAGTGCTTGTAATTACCCTAGGATTCTCCTTTTTCTTCGAATGCATTACACATTTTCTTGTAGAACTTTTCCAAGCACTGTGTAAGCGGTCGTCATGGTTTCACAAGTGTACTTCAAAAACCTTTTTACGGGTGAGAGATCCTCTTCTAGATACTCCCAAACAAAATTTTCTAGCCCATCGGGCACTACAATCTATGAAAAGATAATGGTGAGGAGAACATTATCGAATAAAATCTTCGGTCCCTCCTGTGCAATTCTTATGATCTCATCCATGATGAAAAAGGAAAAATTATAGATTGTTCCTTTGATATCTTCCGCATATATTTATCCATGCCTTGTTCACTTGTGTCCATCGTTGATGATCATTGACCTTGGTCACCAAGCATTCGGCCATCCTCATAATAGGGTTTGGAATCTCGGTGATGTAAAACTATCGTAACCCCTTCTTGTAGTCATAAGTGGCCACAACCACCTTAATAGCCTCCTTGTCACTCATATCATAATCTATATGACCTCCTTCACAAATAAGGCTTGTGAACTTGGATATCAATTGTGGTGATATAAATATCTTGTGCCCTATAAAATAAAATTGATCTTCATGCACGCGTGACATCAACCATTGATAAAGGTGCTCAGGCTTGTGAACGTAAAGAAACTCATATAGCTGCAATAATCCAACCTTCTCTAATTTTAACTTCACCTCATCATTGTAAATGGGAATTCCATCTAATGTCCTCTTGTTAGTTTGGTGAACCAACCTGTAATGCCATTTCTTTCTCAGTTGTGCTTGTGCAATGGTTATAATCACTCATGACCATATTTTGCAAGTGTGACTCCCACTCTTTTCCTAGCAATACCTCATCTAGGTACTACATTTCGTATACCATTCTTCATTAGAGATCATGATAATATATTTTTGTTTCCTTTACCCTTTCCCTTTTTTTTCTTTAGTGAACCAGTTGGTTTCTTGGGTGCCATATTTTCTCATTGGGCTAAACTTAAAAATCCTTCCCCTTTCTCTGCTCTACTACTCTACTCAATCCCAAAGCTCACTCTTATGAAGAAATCCTTTTTCCTTCATGCCCTAGCTGCCAAACCCTAACTAGGAAATCCTTCCACAAGACGAGTGCACCACAAATAACTTTTCTTCACACATGTGTACTCCTTCCTTCTGGTTTATAGATTCACTTTAGTCACACAATCAGATTTCTCGATTCTTCTTCCTTCGCAAAAATTTCTCTTTAGATGCCCTAGTTCACAAGAGCTTCTTTCACTTCGTAATTGCAAGGTAAAATAATGATGTGCTTGACTTCATATTTATAGCTTTTCCTTCTTTCCAGCATTAAATGCTATACCACCTACCACCGTACTTGACACTAAATGTGGCTTTTTCCTTAAAACTGACCTTAAGCACTTTTACCCACACACCTAATTCTGTAAAAACCCTTTACAACATTTTTGCGTGTAAAAATCCAATCCAATGAAGACTCTTACATGCACGTCTATAACATTGAAGGCACTTCTTCCATATCTTACCTAATTTTCCCCTTGCCTACCTCATGTTGTTCCTGCACTCTTCATCATTTTATGTGGCCTCTATTACAACCTCCTTGACACCATAATTTATCATCCACCATTTCCTACACACTTTACACCTTACACACTTCCTTCTACTGGGACACTTACTTGTATTATAGGTTTTAGTTTATAATAATCCACCCACACTAAAATATATGTGCGGTCCTCATGCATACAAAACCTTGGAAAAGTAATGTGGTTACTGGAACACAAGGCACAAAACAAAACAAAAAGAAAGGAACAAGTAATGAGAAAGGGAAACACAAGAAAGGAAAACCAATAAAGGGAAATTCTAGACAAATTGGAAAACACCGCCTTATTACAAACACCAAGAGGACTTATTTATAGTAGGGCTTCAGCCTACTCCCATTAAAATTACCTAGTAATCTTGTCCCATCCAACATTTGTAAATAGAAATTTCCCAAATCAAGAATGTATGAGATGATGTAGGGTCCCACACCAATGGACTTTCAATATCCCACAATGGTGCAAATACTTGGAATCATACAACAACACCATCTCACTAACCTCAAACTTATTTTTCTTGATATGACGATCATGCCATGCCTTTCATCTTTCTTTTTATGTCTTCTGACTCCATCTGCCAAGTTATCACCTTTCGCCTAAGTACATAAACTTATCAATCCTTTCTTCAACCTCTTAATCATCAACTAGCCATCCTACACACACTATACGCAACAATGTTAACATAAATTCAATCGGAAAAATAGCCTCCGCACCAAATGCCAATTAAAACGGTGTGGCCTCGTTCAACCTCTTGTAGGTTTTCCTATATTCCCATAGAAAATTAATACCTTGTCATCCCAATCTTGTCTTCCAACGTCACATATATTATTCAACGTGTGACTTAGTATTTTGTTAAATGCCTCAACAGTTCCATTTTCTTGAGGGTGATAAGGGGTAGTCTTGTGAGGTGCCACCATAAATTCTACTAACAGGATCTTGATCATTTTATTGAGAAAGTGTGTACCTCTATCACTTGTTAAACTTAAAGGAAAACCATACCTATTGATTATGTTATCCCATAAAAATATAGTAGCTATCGTTATAGTGCAATCCTTTGTAAGTGCTACCTCTACCAAAGCATGTTAACTAATCGGTGCAAATAACGATATACCGTGAACTAGTCCTTCACACGATAGAAAATTTAGCCCTACAAAATTGATTTCCACTTTTAAATGGTTTTTGGCTATTGGTCGCAAGGAAATTTCATCCCTCTTTCCAGGTTTTCTAAGGTACCAAGCAATGGTCACAAGCCTTGTAAAACTCAATAAATTCCTTGTAGATGGTTTCCCACCAAATCCCTGCTGATAAAATCTTCCATGTGGTGGTAGCATTTCATGCATAGTGTCCTCCTACAATCCCACCATGCACTTCCTCCATAATTGCCACATGCTCATGTTCCAATATGCATCGGTGCAAAACCTCATCACGACCTAACTTATACAAGTCTCCATTAATCAACATGTAGGGTGTGACGCATATAGCTAACTTCTTTCTCTCCAGAACCTTCATCCCTTCCAATGCCACACCTATTTAAAAAAACACTACGATATCTTAAAAGTATGAGGGTGTGCTCCACAACCTAAACATTAGCGTAGATTGTGTGGTATCCTCAATGCTTTGTGCATCCTCCCCTCGCTAATCCTTGACAAGTGGTAAAACCCCGAATTTCTCTTTCCTTGTTTTACAACCAATGTGAATTTAAAATCTTGAAATAATAGAACCCAATAACATATGTGCCTAGTGCAGCATGGGATTCTTGACTAGGTACTTTAATGGCATGTGGTCCGTGTATAATATAAATGGTGTTGCCAAGAGATACTACCTAAACTTATGCATCACCTAGATCATAGAAAATGCTTCACACTCGTAGTTGTGTAATTATTTTCTGCTGGTGTCAACTTTCTACTTGCAAAACACAAGGGATGATCAACAATTCCCTCACCGGGTTGTGTTAGTACTACTCCCATAAGTTTCCCGAGGCATCACCATACACATGGAAAGGCTTATTTCAAGAAGGAAAACATAATAAGGGCGTCGTGACAAGCCTATCCTTCAAAGTGTCAAATGCCTTTGGATGCGTTTCCCCTAATGAAATGAAATATTTTATTTTAACAATTCCTCTAAGGGTGCGGTGATCTTGGAATACACCTTGATGATTTTTTTGTAATACCCCATATGCTAAAGGAATCCGTGCACTTCACTTTGACTAGTAGGTTCCCCTAATCCTATAACAACCTGCAACTTTTTTGGGATCTACTTGTAAGCCTTCTTTACATATAATGTCTCCTAACATGGTTCCAAATGGACTAGTAAAGACACATTTCTTAATGTTAAGGATATCCTCAATTTGCCAACATCTCTCAAACATCAGCCTCAAATTTTCATAATGGTCTTTCAACAATCCATACACATGTCTAGTCATCCAGTAAACTTGAAGAAATGTATGGATGAAGTCCTAAAATTCTTGTACCATGATCCGCAAGAACACAACAGCGTGCATTCTTTAATCCAATAGGCATAACTATGTAGGAGAAACTTCCCCATTCAAGTGGCAAAAATTGTATTTCTGGTCTTCCTTTCGCAATCCTCGACTTGGCGATACCCGAGAACCCATCCATGAAAGAGTAGACTTCATGCCATGCTACTCTCTCAAAAATTTCTTCAAGATAAATGGGGTTAGAAATAGATCGATGACACAAACCACAATCAAATCCCTATAGTCAACATCCCTATAGTCAACATATATCCTTATCCTCCCATCCTTCTTGATATTGATAACCATTGGGCTGATCCATTTTTATTCTTTGACTTCCTAAATGATTCCATATGCTACCATATTTTCTATTTCTTCGTTGACTCACACATGTAAATTTGGATTCATCCAATAAGGCCTCTTCCAAATCAGGCATGCACCTTCCTTCAACTTCATTTTATTTCCTCTAAGGAATGGTGGACACCTTTGAGTTCATGATACCCATGAGGGAATAAATCCTGGAACTTGTGCAATCAAACAATGACCTTTGAAATTTCTTTTTCTCACCAATAGTCCCAATGATAGCTTCCTTTAGTTATGTTTCCATCCCAATGTTAACCTTCTTTGCTTTTTAATGGCTCATGGTAGGTGTGAGCTCTCTCATCAATGTTATCTAATACTTCTCACATACCTTCAAAATTTATAACATCCAAAGTTTCCATTTCTTCTCCATCTATGACATAGACCATTTTTTATTTTTATTTTTCCATGCACACACGCTCAAGATGTACTTCCTCTGATTCCTCTTCATTGAGGTGCATTCCAAATAAGGTTCATCCAAAATTCTAATAGCCTATCTTCTACCATAGAACTATCTCCGAATGTGAGGCATTTGATTACTTGCAACACCTTATCTACTAATGGCTTGGTACTCCTATACTTGAAAGCTTGAATGAGATTAGTCACCAACTACTTCCAATTACTTGTTTGACAATGCTTCTCCAAATGAATATACCATGCATGTGCACAACCTTGTAAGGTGGAATATAACTTATGCACCCATAACAAAGGTGGTAATGCTTCTACGCTTCCCTTCCAGGCCTTCTCACACACGCTTGGATATGAAATGAGGAGGTCACTTTACCATGGTAGTCTTATATGACCGTGAGTACGTAGCTCCTAGATAACCTTACAAAGAATTTGATTCTTACCTCTCACTATAGGAGGCTCTCCGATGCATAGCCCACAAGCACATTTTAGTTCCAAGTAGGTTATAATTGAGCATTCCCCTTCTCTCATCCTCATTCTTCCACTTAGCTTTTATTTCCCGTGATAAAATTTTAGGATATCCTCCTCGAGAGTAACTTGGAAATTTTTTTCCTCCTATGCACTTGACTAAGCAAGATTTTTTCACCCTTCTTACAGTCCTCTCAACTATCACCTAATCAACTCATAGGTCCCATGTGCCCAATTATCACATGCCACACTAGTGGTATCACTCAAGGAATGAGCATCTTCAAACTGGATGACTCCCTCTCTACAATGAATTATCTTAGGATCTCTCGATGGAGCACACATATTCTATCAAGGAATTCTTATCCTAAGGGATCAGTATAGGGCATTGACTTCCCATATTTTAAAGGAATGATCACCCTTTCTTCCTTGTTTTCAAATCTGATATACCCTTTGTTAAACCATAGGTCGTTATTGTGCTTGTAACACCATGGGTGCCCAAGCAACATTAGAAAGTTCTCGAGTGCCAAGAATTTGAAGTCTCTAGTGAACTTGTCCCCTTGAATGGTGATAACTTCATCGTTCAAGAATCCAGTGGGCATTGCTTAGTTTTGTTTTGCCATATACAACACATTCAAAGATGGTTGTAATGCAGGCCTTCCCATTTGATGTTAGGCATCTAAGGTAATAACATTGACTTCTGCTCCCATCTTGATGAGGATATTACTCAAAATCCATCCATCAACAACCGCATTCAAATTAATCTTCTTTCAATATTCAAGGCTATAAGGAGGAAGGTTTGCATACAAAACATGTGTTTCGCTCTACTTCGACGCGTAGTACCTTCTCCCTTAGCCATTATCCTAACAATGGAATAATATTCTCTTTCCATAACATCCTACATACCTCCTTGACTTCATCCAAGTCATCCTTTTGAGCCTCGACATTCTTCCTTTTCTCCAACTACTTGTATTTCTCCTTTAGACATGATATCTCCCTTGTAAACTTTGAATCACTTCCATAGTCTCTTGATACACCTATTTCTAATGAATAGGGTCTCGATATTTTCTATGTATTGCTTCCTCTATTAAAACTAGTCTCCTTTTCCATGAGATCTCCCGACATGTGTGACCCCTTCTTGCATCATCACAAGTACAAGTTTTAACCCTCACGTACACGCCACTCTCAACATCCACTTTGAATCATCATTTTGATGCTCACTATCCACGCACCTATGTCTTTCCAATTCTACTATTATATGCTTATAAAGCTCTAGACACTCTTCATACTTATGTTTCTTTCCACACCATGAGCATTGTATGAGGTCGACACTCACATTTGTAATTCTCTGTAGATCCACAGTTATAATAGGTTCCTTGCAGAATTCACTTTGTCCTTCACCATGGTTATTACAACCACAAAATCCTCCACGAAAACCTCTTCCACATGCTCCTCCATCTACGTTCCCTTCATAACGATCATCATTATCCTTGGGATTTCTTGCAAGACTAGTTTTCCACACACCCAAGTGAACAACATCATGGATCTAATCAATCATCCTACAATCCTTGGTATCATGTGTTGCAGAGAGGTCTAGATCTTACAATAACAAGAAACATTCTTATGAATTACGCATTGCAATAGGGGGAACCTACTTGCATTATGATCCCCATGGAAAATATCATAGTCTACCACCATAGCACGTACCGATTTCTAAGGGAAACTACAATTCACATGCCCTTCCACTTTGCATTCTATATACCAAAGCCCACTTCGAACCTCATGTGCTGAGTTTGTAGACAACTTCTCAAATTTCTTGGCCATTATAGTAATTTGAGCCTCTAGAAAAGGAATAACACTAGTATCGATGCTCCAAATAGATTCATCATGTAGGAAAATTTTAATGCCTCATGCGGGTTTGTGAAAGTTTTGTGTGATAGATCCCTTCTCAATAGTGTTATCAAACCTCTAATAAACCATTGAGCATGTTGAAAGGATGAATGTCATAGGATAGTTTAGACAAGAGAGTATTGAAATGCACATCATACTCCCACACACTCTTTTCCATTCCCTATTGGATCTCCTTTAGAGTGTTGATGCTCTTCTATTCAAACTCAAGGATATGGAACTCTTTTAAGAAGGTGATTTTTAACGTGGTGTATTCTCGCCACCGCCTAATGGGGTTCATACTTCCTATACCAACTATGTGTGCATCCTTGCAATGTTGATGGAAACTAAATTTCCTTCCTTTCTAGGGTAGTGATCCCTTTCGTGTGCCATAGTGATTCACACTTGTGCACATGCTCTACAACATATTCAATACCCCTATAGTCTGGTAAGTGAAAAGACATCTCAAAGAATACTTGTGGAGGTGGTTGAGGCCCCCATCCTCCTTATCAATAGGCTTGGTTCTCTCGTTGTTTCCTCCTCCACCAGATCTATTGGATCCTCCAGCCCTATTCTTTCTAACCCACAAGATCTACCTCCGTAGTTGGCAAAGGACCTAAAGTGGTCGTGCCTAGTGTTCCCAACATCCCATTGAATTTGCACGATAGTTTTGATATTGTCCCACTACCAATTGTATGTCCTACATCACTCCTAGACATGAAACCAAAACCTTGCATATTTACACTTGAGCAAATATTCCTTCAAATACAAGAATATCTTGTATAGCCAAGAATGTTCCAAATGAGAAATTATATCTCCTAGGCACAAATCAGTTACTCCCACCAATACCAATCTGGCTTAACAATAATTTTCCATTGATATGGAAAACCAAATGTTAGGGGTTGACATCAAGTGGGTTCAAATGTGCACCGATGGCTCATATTTATCCATACGACAAACTCTCATAAGAAGATGAAGGGGTTTCTCTCTCTCACTTTCCAAGATGGGGTAGAACAAACTAGTCAGTTCCACATCCTCTCGTGTGAGCCTCAATTCCTTCCCGCAACGCCTACCTCCACAGATCCATCACACTTATAGCCTCACGTTGTCTAGTAATCTCCCTTTCACGAGCTTCACTATACTTGAGTCATCTCTCCTCCCTTTCCTTCTCGGATGCAATGTCTGCCATCTTCCTCCACCTTATATTCTTCTCCCAACGCTAAGAGAAGCTTTAGCCGGCCATGCAAAATGCTTGTAAAATCAAGGTAATGACTAAGATCTTCATAGTCAAAGGAATAACATGCAAAAATGATCCTCTGGGATCCCTCAGAAACTTGAACTTAGAAACTTTTGGGAAAGAATTTGTAGAAAATGGCATATTAAAGAGTATAATCTGGTTAGTAATCTCTTCCACCAATGATCAACAAGATGCATCTAAGTCATATTTGCTTCCTATAACCTATGATAGTCATCTTGGGTTCACACGTGAAATCTGTAGTACCAACTCAATCTGGATGCATATGCTAAAATCTATTCATATAGTTCTACCGGTAAACAATATAAGAATGTCTCATATAACTCATCGTATAGGTTTTCTTCTACCCATCTACACACATTTAACTTAGGCCCAATGCTTAATCCTTGAGAAAACTTGTCCTCCATGATCTTGAACCTTGTTTCAACACTTTCTATGGTCAAACGCTCCATAATCATACAACACTGGGACAAAGATGCATGCCATTTCTCAAAACATCAAAAAGAGTTCCCGCAATGGAACCAAGATGTAGTCATATTTTATACCCTTAGATCAAGTATTCTAATCCCATGCATGCCGACCTATCACCTAATGGGCACTAGGTGCTCACCGAGGCATGTGCGGGCATCGAATTTCTCTTTTATGTAAGTCTTGTGAGAATGCACAATCTTATGACATAATCAAATGTAGAAGAATAGAAAAAGAACTATTGGTGCTCAAATTAGTGTCACCCTATTCACCATTAGAATCCCTAGTTTATGGCCTCTATCATGTTTTTATCTCCCCATGTTGTGCTTGAAAATAATTTTTCCTCCATTTGGTTGCCGTGATCAGTACCTTCCTAGGTCGAGGATCACTTAAAGATCCAAAATTGGTTTTTTCTTTCTCTTTCCATCCGAAGGAGTCTATAAATTGGACGTAAACCTCAGCCATTCCTTTCCTTCCATTTTCCACGCTTAGGTGTTGTTGTCCCCTGTCATTTTTTTCCAAATACCCGAGGAAATGTGAATGAATGTAGCTAAAGGATTATGCTTGAAACTTGTAACATTTCAAAATTCTCTGCCCTTACGAGAATTACATCTCCACGCTCAAATGGTAGTTTCCGCATTTTAATGGTTTCACCGGTGAGTTTCCCCGTAAAATTTTCATCTTTGCATCAGTGAGAAACATGGCCCTTTTGGTTGGATGTGGCTCAGTGGGGCACTCTAAAACTCGTGGCTCACCTCAACCCAAAACTTGTCCACATGGAGGAATGACACCCATTTGAAAATTATCCTTTTGTTTGGCCTTAGAGTTGCATCGAGGGACACATGGAGGATTCTCACGCTTTTCCTGACTTAGAAATTTTTTTCATGTAGCCAAGTATAGTTTTGGTAGAAAAGGAAACGTGGTGGCCTAGCACTCATTTTAGGATCCGCATCGAGATCCCACCTTAACAATTGCAATAGGAGGATAGGTGGACACTTCCGCCACTGCTTTATACTTAAACTTTTCAAAAAAAAAATGAAGCCTAGGACATGTGGTGATCCCGCGGTCATTCAAGGTCTCCACTCTTGGGAACCATCTTTAAGTTGTGACATGGAGACATGTGGAGGCTTTCGTCGGGTCTTCCCATACTTATAATTTTAAAACAATTTTGAGAGGCCTAAGACATGTGGAGGGAACACACATTTTGGGGATCGCCCTCGAGTTTTATTTTAAAGAAGCACCGAGAAGGACACTTGGAGGCTTCCACTCACTCGTCCCTTTCTTGGACTTTTCTATAGCAAAAGGAGGCGCCTTGGACCCTAGCACACATGGCACCTTCCACTGAACCTTCAAATTTTAACAGATTCTATCGACTAGGACACGTGTTGAGCCCGCACTTGTTTGGGGTCTCTACTTTTGGGGACCATGTCAAGATGCACCATTGAGACACATGGTAGTTTGAAAAGTCAAAAGCCGGGAAGGCGGGCATCCACGGGAAATTTGAAAAAATTATTTTTATGACAAAAGGGGTTAAAGTGTAAAAAGAAAGCGTGGTTCCAATGGGACCCACATTGGGACACGTGTCAATCCTATTTGTTCAAAAAGGTTGTAAAAGGTAAAGGAACCCCATGTCTATTTAAACTCAGATCTCCCATGTGGATGGTCCAAATTCAAAAAGGGAAATCAATGGAAACTCTGTCCATTTGTCTCTAATTTGCTGCCATTTTTGCTCCAAATCTCCCGGAGATGCGTGAGTCTTCATGATTTATTGATGTCTCCCGCATGCCAAACAGAGAGGAGAATTAATTTGATATCTTGGTCTTGTGGGGAAGATCTAAAAATTCTTTTACCATTAAGATTTAATCGACTATCGGATTCATTCTAATTTTCCAATATTTCCTTCCGCACGTAAAAAATCAAGATTTGACAGATTAGAGGAGTAAGTAGTTGGTGCACGTAAGATGAATAGTGATCTACCAAATGAAATAATTGAATGTTGGAAATATTTGAAGACATTTTCCTTTGAGCACTTGCCAACATTTTTACAAATCTGATTCTCGGGAATCATGATCAAAACCGTAATAAACAATGGTGCTTTAGATGTTTTCATTTTGGGGGAAAACTCTTTGTATAAAAATGTTATAAATTGCATGAATTTTTCATGCAAATGTTGGAGTGTTAGAGGTCGGGAGTTAATTCCTAAGACAAAATTTTGATAGAGCACATCTTTTTAATAAACCATCCGAGGAACTATTGGCAATAAAATTTATCTTATGGACAAATTGGTGGGTTTCAAGCCAACACTATGGGAATCTAAGTCCCTCTACTTGAATGGTGTAGCTTCCATATGTGCATGCAAAAATGGTGGATTTCGGTGGTGGCCTTTCAATCGAGATGCAACAGGAGCACTCATCGACCCCCGTGGCAAAACTAGCAATGTCTCACTAGAGACAAAAAAATTCTTGGAAAGGGTAAGGGGAGTGGAAATTGAGGTAGGAGAAAATAACGTTGTGAGTAGAATATTAGATGCCCACACACATTAATTAGAAATTTCATTTACATGCATTTATAGTTAGAAGAAAAAAATATGCGGGAAAAGCTATAAGACCAAATAAAATTCATTGGTCATAAGGTCCTAATCAATACCTCAATAATGAGCCAAAAATTCCTTCTTTTATTATGAAGCTAAAGCAGAGTTTGTACAGATCTTTGAGAATAGAGGAAATTGTAAGGAGAAGGTAAAATAAAAGATGTATGGTGTTTTTATCTTTTCCTTCTCTTCCTTAGAATTTCCTCTATTCTCAAAGATCCTTACAAACTCGCTTTAGCTTCAATAATAAAATAAGGAATTTTTCCTCTTTGATTGAGGGATTGATTGATACCTGTGACCAATGAATTTTATTCGGTCTTGTAGCTTCTCCCTGTAATTTTTTCTGCTAACTATAAATGAGTGTAATTGAAATTTCTAATTAATGTGTGTGGGCATCTGATATTATACTAACAACATTATTTTCTCCTACCTCCATTTCCACTTTCCTTCCCCTTTCCAAGATAGTTTCTTCTCAAAGTGAGACATTACTAGCTTTGCACAGTGGTCAACAGAGTGCCCCTGTTGGATCTCTAGTCGAAAGCCACCACATAAATCCACCTTTTTACATGCACATATGGAAGCTACACCATTCAAGTAGATGGACTTAGATTCCCATAGCATTGGCTTGAAACCCACCAATTTGTCCACAAGTAAAATTTTTTGCCAACATTTTTTGGTGCCCTAAGGTAGGTGACAAAAATTTTTAGAAAGAAAATTTGTCTTGGAAAGGTGAAGGGGAGTGGAAATGGAGGTAGGATAAAACTAATGTTGTGAGTAGAATATCAGATGCCCACACACATTAATTATAAATTTCATTTACACCCATTTATAGTTAGAAGAAAAACAAATCTACAGGAGAAGCTACATGACCGAATAAAATTCATTGGTCACAAGGTACTAATCAATCCCTCAATCAAAGAGGAAAAAATTCCTTCTTTTATTATTGAAGCTAAAGCAGAGTTTGTACAGAGCTTTGAGAATAAAGGAAATTCCAAGGAGAAGGGAAAATAGAAGAAGTATGGTGTTTTCATATTTTCTAGATACAGAGCACTCTGGTGTTTTTTTAAAATCAATCACCAACCCTGGAATGGCTCGAGGAGACATTATATATTTTTCAAAATAGTTACAATCGTACAAATCATTTATGCCTCTTCGAATACCTTCATTGCAAAGAAAATGCTCATGGCGGGTCAAAACCAGACCTTACAACGCGAATGTTACATTTGATTTTCTAGTTTGAATATAGACTATTTGATTTTCTCTTATAACTTTTAAATCGGGCCATCCATGTGGTAGGAAGAGATTTGAGTGCGTTGCAGCCTTTTTCTCAACATTTTAACCCTTTTTGGAAAGAGGCTCAAAAACTCAAATTCCTTCACCGAACTGTTCTCCCGCTTTGACTTTTCAACTTAGGCACATGGCACGTTTAAATTAGAAATGGGGTCATAGCCTTTTTTCAACATTTTAACCTTTTTTTGGAAAAAGGCTCAAAAATCAAATTCCTCCACCGACCCGCTCTCCCGCTTTGAATTTTCAACAAAAGTAGGCCCGAGAAATTAGTGGAGCTGTGGAGTATTTTAGAACTTTTACTTTGCTTTAAGAAATCAAGTTAGATTTCCAAAAGTTCCCCGATGGCCTACTCGTCTACTTTTACCTTTCAATGGTGGGCTTCACCTTTTACTTTTTCCTACGGACTTCAACTTTGACTTTTCTTTCGCGAGCTCAAAATTTTATTTTTTCCTTTATACTGACGGGGTTCTGGGTCACTTTTTAAGTTTTCACCTTTTTACGAAGAGGCTCAAAACTAAAAATTTCTACCAACCCGCAGCCAACACTCCGTGGATGATGGGGCAAAATTTGATGGGGAAGAAAACACCCATCATTCCTGATCGTGGGAAAAAAACATAAAAGAAGAGAACTTCATCATTTTGAGTCCAATTTTTGGATTTCCTTCGCAAGCCAAAGCCATGGAGGCAAAAAAATGATTTGACAACCCAGTCCATAGATCAAGCAAACAATTTTAAAAAAAGAGAGATTGTAAAGAGGATATTACGTGCACAAACCGGGAGATGGAGAATTTCTCAAAACAAGAAAAATAGAGATTTAAATAGCACTAGGGCACGGATTTTTCTAACTTCATGAACCTCTAACTTGGCTTAGACACAAATTAAGGGCATGATCTTGAAATAGATTTTAAATTTTGCTGTGAAAACTCAGAGTAGTTTTTGGGAGACAACATGAATGTCTTTAGTTCTTTTGTGTCAAATT
Organism: Taxus wallichiana var. yunnanensis; assembly: GCA_018340775.1. NCBI lineage: Eukaryota > Viridiplantae > Streptophyta > Pinopsida > Cupressales > Taxaceae > Taxus > Taxus wallichiana. Next base: position 589,778,092 of record CM031242.1, on the reverse strand, counting down.
TGATTATGTCAAGGTGGTTTCGAGTGTACAACCATTGTCAAGCTCTCGGATTGTTCTAGAAAATTTCCTCTGCTGACGAATTTAATCAAATTTGAGTTAATCTTTGTTGATTTTGGGAAAAATTGTGTTTGCTTCATTTTTGAATGTCTGCAAATAGTTTTTCTTGTTCCCATTACAATCTTACATTGAATTTTTTTAATCACACAAGATCTTATCCTTGTGATATTTTGGTGGCATTTGTAATTTCATTTATCGAAGAGCTTTCATTTGATAGTGAAATAAACAAATTTAAAATCACTTTACTCCTAGCATCATTATGGGATTGTTTGTTAGCCTTTGAGGGTATCTTAGGAGTGATAAAACATAGGTTGATAATGTTCAATTAAGTTATTCAATTTGATCCTTCATTTTAAATCCTTAAAGTTTGTGTGAAAACGTGTTGATTCTGGGCCTCCATTGAACCACACCTTCTAGTTAAAGGAACATTTTAGTTGTTTTGAAGCATTTTGTTGATCAAGCCTTCCATTTTTGTAAAATCTCTCAAAGATCTAGTGAATCAAGTTCATTTTGCCTCACCTCCCACCAAAAATTCATTTAAAAACAACCAATCTTACCCATACTATCCTTGTTCATCTTGTATGTGTACAGAGGCATAATTTCTATTACCAAAACATGCAGAAGCAATCAGGTTTTCATTGTCTTTAGTAGCTTGAACCTTGATTAGAAAATATTTCCATTATCTAGGGTGACAACTTATGAAAGTTAAGTTTTGTTCTATTGATCATATTTTCTTCAAGGTCTTCTTAATAACTTCACAAGGAAGGACATGTCCATTTTCTCCACAAACAACATGCTACAAAAGGGTCCTCTCACCCTAGTTAAAAGGCACAACCATAAATTAGTGAGGATAGATCAAATCCTCTTGAGGGTGCTATCCATTTCTCCACATCTGATTTACAAAGAGCAAGCTACATTAAATCCTTGGCTACAAAATGACACACAACATGATCTCGCTTGTCTCTGTAAGCTTCTTGTCAAACTGGGATGTTGCTCAACTTCGAGGGAGAATCAATTTGGGTAGAAATACTATTTCTTGCACTATTTTCAGTGACATTGTGACTTCAGTTCATATTCGACTCGGTAAACATTTCTTATATCCTCTAAGTGATAGTACATTGTTACAAACATGATCCCGTGTTCAAAGCCTATAAGAAGGGTTCAAACTTACAAGTGTTGTGTGTAATTTTTTTAGTTTCTACAGTTATTGCACTAAGTTTCAATGATACATCTAAGTAAAGGAAGGTCATATCATTGCATTTCAAGTTTCTAGTGTTGACAAATATTTGATAGATCATATCTTTAAGTGCATTTGCACAACTAAGGTGCAAATCCTTAGTGGCGACTCCATGTTGATCTGATTTTTGATAAATACCAATGTCTTAACCTCTCGTGAAGTGAGATTTATTACTAATATTTGCATAGTTAGAAGGAAGAATATATTTCTTTGCTAAGGATCCTACTAGGACATTATTTCCAAAGCTATGAAAAACAAATTCTGAAGGAAGAAGATCTCGGAGAGTTATTGGAGATCAGCAAAATAAGAAAAGAGATCTCCATTGATGAAAATGATTAGCCTATCATTAAAGATTGCCATTCAAGTGCTTCCGAATCAGGTAGTATTTTTGTGGAATTCAATTCTCCATCCTGGATTGGGGCCTTCATTTGAATTTGAAAAATTTCTTCTCATTCATCGCCTATGTTTTCCAAAGTTGATAGGGTTTTCCAAGAAACAAATCCTTTATGGGATATCCATTTTGAAGGTTATATTCATGTGTTTCAAATACCACTTTTATCTTATCATTTTGATTCTCCCCAAGGTCACCTACTCAAAAAAACATGGCCCATCCCCACCTGCACCTCCATTTGTTGTAAATACATTTGGTCCTATAAATTTTAGAGGGATGGATGGTTATCCAAATGTAGTTCCCAAGATGTAAGAAATAGACTACCAAAGTTCCAAGAAAATAATGCTATAACCGGTGATCAACATGATGGAATACTTTGAGATTGAATTTGAAGATGTATATATTAAATTGTTTATTCATACTTTGGAAGAAGATGCAAGGGCCTTGTATAAATATTTACCGAGATAATTCCATTGATTCTGGACAAAGATGAATAGTGCATTTAGATTTCAAGATGGTGATAAAACATGACCTAGATTTCTTTTATCGTAGTTTGAAAATATCAAGAAGAATCCTAATGAATCGTGCATGATTTCAATAAAAGATTTAACAAGACCTTGAGGAGATTGCACTGTTAATTTGAGGCCATGTGATGAATCATGTCTAATAAAGTATTCAAATGCATTTGATAAGATAGTTTGCTTACTATTTGAGGGACAAAAACAATACCAATTTAAGGCATGCCTTCATCATGGCTCTACAAATTTAGAACAACATTAAATCAATTGCAAAACCTTGTAAGAGGGAGGGTGTGAAACTAGTTAACCTAGAAAAACCTCAAGCAAGTAGGGTTGCTGATTTAGAGGAAGTTGTAAAAACTTTAGTAGGGGATGTCAAAGAAATCTCATACGAATTATCCAGGAAGAGAAAGGAATTGGGTAGAGTTCACAAGGTTAGCACAAGCAACAAGGCCAAGATAGATTTGAAAATCATCATAAAAATGAGCAAAGATATGATGACAGAGGCAAGGAACCTATTGATTTGGAAATAAACAGCCATAGGATAGGAAAACAAAATGGTGCCCGATCCTTTGGCTACAAGAGTTGTTGTTGAAGAAACAAATGTAATTTATTGGTGTGACAGATGTTTAATTCCCCATGTTCATGTGAAGTAGATAAACAAATAGAAGAAGAAGAAGTCTGCTGATGATAATGATGATGATGTTTGCATGATGGGTTGCTCCACGAGCTCATAATAAGAGAAAATTCAATCAAGTGATAATCTGCTCAAATCGATGCAAGTTTTTGGGATTGCATCCACTGGGTACCTCTTCTCCCTTCCTCTCATACTTTATAAATGGATATTGTACAAGCTTTTAAAATACCTAATAATGACTTTGAATACTTAAGAGCTTTAATGATAAAGAATTATGATGGAGGAATCCCATCAGAGGAGGATAGGCAGTTGTTGATGAATGTTGTTGTTGCCCAAGAAAAGGAGTATAACACAAGAAGTAAAGTTGTTAAAGGGGTAGGGCCTCAGGCCAAGCCAAAAAAACCATTGCTTTCAAATATTCCTAAAGAGGCTCCTAAGAAAGATGGATCCTACAAAGGCCTTGTTGTCCCAAACAAAATGCATACTTCTTCTCATGCCCAAATCTGTCAAAACTCATATGCCATCTAATGAGTTTGTCAATATCCATTCCAATGCTACATTGCCAAAGTATGTTCCTTATGATTTTTCCTAAGTCTTGAGTCAAATCAATATTTCTATTCCAATTTTTTAGTTGCTTAGGATTTCTGAGCACAAGAAAAGGTCCTTTGAGTATTTTGGGCTAAAAGAGGAGAAGAATACCCTAGGTAGAAATGTAAAATGGTGGAGACTCCTCCAATCATCAAGAGAGAGAAACACCACCAGCATTATATGAACTAGGTGAACCACTTGAGGTTTATTTGGGGACATCCTTGGTGGAGTCTTAGCTAAATGTAGATCCATTCTTCACTACTTTGATCATTAAGGACAAATTGCTACACAACTGTATGTTTGATTCAAGAGCATCATGCAATGTTATGCCTCTGGAAGTCATGAATGAACTAGATATCAAAGTAACAACAACATATGGGAAGTGCACTGCCATGGATTCTAGAGAAGTGCCAGTGGTGGGATGTGTGAAAGGTTTGGTGGTACAACTTGCAACTTATCTGGGTAAGAAATTGAAACTTGATGTTGTTATTGTTGATTGTCCACCAAGTGGGGTATGTTGTTGTCTAGAAAATGGGCTGCAAGTGTTGGTGGGAGTGTTCAAATGGATATGTCCTATGCCACCATCCTAATTGAGGGAAGCCTTGTTAGGTTGTATGGAAAAAGAAGATGTTGCACCTCATTGAAGATCCCAACAATGCATCTTATGAAGTTTTGTACACAAGTGTTGATGCTGATAACTTCATTGGATTTGTTGATGGGAAAGAGCACAAAATTAAAGAGTGACAATTTCTTGAACAAGAAGTCTCTTTTTGGACTTTATTTTTGATGGAGCTTGTTCCAATTTTGGAAATGGTGCTAGTGTTGTTCTTATTTCTCTAGGCCAGGAAGAATTTGTTTTTTCTTTCAAAATCAACTTTGAGTGCACTAACAACATTGTTGAATATGAAGTAGTGTTATTAGGTTTGAGAACTGCTTGGAAATATGGTGTTAAGGACATCATTGTCAAAGGAGATTTAGAACTAATTGTCAAGTAAGTCAGAAAACTTTATGCTACTAAAAATCAGCGAATGAAACATTACAAGCAAGTAGTTTGGGATCTTATTGAGATGTTTGATTCATTTAATATTGTGTATCACGATAGGAAGTTTAATGATTTAGCGGAAAAACTTGCGGTATTGGGATCTTGGTTAGATAATTATGTAATGTCCCCATATTGTGAATATGATGTTGAAGTGTTAACAAGGCCATCTATCCCTGATAACATTAAACATTGGAAATTTTTGATGATGATGCTCAGGTCAAAAGATTTCTATAGAACAAAGGGGAGTTTTTTGATCAATGTATTGATTGGGAGCCAATGGTGTGTGCAGTAAAGGGTAAAGAAACCTTGTTTGGCAAAGGCATCATCCAACTAAAAATAATACCATTCCTAGAGGGTTGGTTTCTCTTGAATCAAACTTTGATAATGTTGATTGCATTATTAATAGATATATAGCAGCCTCAAGGGATTTTGAGGAGCATGAACTTGGTAAAAAGGAGAAACCAAGGAAAATATGGTTTGGAAGCAATCTCAGCAAGCAAGAGAAGTAGTCATGTATTTAATTGCTGAAAAAATATCAAGATTTCCTAGCTTGGTCTTATTTCGAATCGAAGACATACGGAGAGGATTTGTTTCAAAGACATGAAATTCCTTTAAATCTAATGGAAAACCATTTAAAAAAAATAGGCCGATCAATCCACTCCTATCTCTTAAAATGTAAGAATAATTAAAGAAATTGAGGGATGGAGGGATTATTCATCCCACAAGGTATTCTTCTTGGGTTGCAAACCTAGTTCCGATTAGAAAAAAGAATGGTGATATCAGGATATGCATGGATTTTAGAAATCTGAATAGAGCATCAATGAAGGATAATTATCCTTTACCAAACATGGAAAACATGCTACAATTAGTGACTGGTTCGGCTTGCTTTCTACCTTGGATGGTTTCTCTAGTGATAATCAAGTTGTTTAGATAGAATTAGAAAGAATTAAGATAGCCTTTACCACTCCTTGGGGAACTTATGTCTATGTTAGAATGCCCTTTGGTTTGATGAATGCTGGAGAAACCTTTCAAAGAGAAATGGATGTTGCTTTTGCTGGTTACATTAATGATTTTATTGTTGTTTACCAAGATGATATGATTTTGTTTTCCGAGTAAAGAGAGGTGATCACTTGCAACACTTGGGAAAAATGTTGATAAGGTGTAGAGAGAATGGATTTTCACTCAATCTAAAGAAATGCCATTTCAGAGTGCAGAAGGAAAAGTTGTTTGGTCACATTGTATCAAAAGAGGGGGTAATGATAGATCCAAAAAGGGTAGAGGCCATCAGCAACATCTCAATTCCAAGAACTAAGAAAGGATTTTAGACCTTCTTTGTGAAAATAAACTTTATCGAAGATTCATATCAAACTTTGTTGAGTTGACCATTCCAATTACTTGCATGCTAAAGAAGGACCAAGCTATCAAATGGGAAGAGGATGTCATTCAAGATTTAAATGGGATCAAAGAAGCATTAAATCATGCCATTTTTTTATTAGCAACTCTAGACTATAATAAGCCTTTCAAATGTTTTCTTTTTCTTCGAGAAACACTTTTACATTTGTCTTATTGCAAAAGGATGATAAAGGGGCTGAGAGGCCAATTTCCTTTTTCAGTAAGGCATTGTAGGGGGCTGAGTTGAAATACACCATTATGGAGAAACAAGCATTTTCCTTAGTAAAAGCAACAAAGGTTTTCAAACCTTAAATTTTGAGCTTTAAATTTTTGCGTATGTTCCCCACACCATGGTGAAATACATATTATCGAGATGAAGGTCTCAAGAAAAAGATGTAGATGGGTGAACAAGTTGCAAGAATATGACATGGATATCCAAACCACGAAGTTGGTAAGAGGTTTGGGCTTAGCTACGCTTATGGCTGAGAGAAATTACAAACTATTGAAGTGAATCAAGTAGAAGAAGGAAGGGTGGATTCCCTTAAAAGTTGATGAGTTTTGAATGGTACAAAGATATAATTTTTTATCTCATACATATATACTTCCCGAGTATTTAAGTAAAAATCAGAAAAGAGATCTTAAGTTGGCTTCCCAAAATATGTCATCACCGATTTTGGGTTAGCATGGAAAACCTAAAGGAGTTCTCTTACGGTGCATTATTAAAGATGAAGCCCCCAAGATAATTGTTGATATCCATGGAGGAGTTTGTGGGGACATTTTGTTGGAAGAGTCACAACACACAAGATCTTGAGGGATGGTTATTGGTGGCCAACACTCTTCAAATGATACAACTATGTTGGTTATAAGATGTGAGAGTTTCCAAAGTGTTTCTCCGGAAGACTAAAAGCTTCATGCTCCCTACCTTTGTAACTTGTATCAATTAAAGCCCCATTCAAGCAATGTGGAATGGATTTCATTAGTGAAATTTCAGACCCTTCAAGTGCTGACCATAAGTGGATTCTTGTAGCCATTTATTACTTCACTAAGTGGGTGGAGAAATCCCCACCAAGAGAGCAACACACAAAATTGTCATGGACTTCATGATGAACCATATCATCTACAAGTTTGGAGTGCTAATTAAAATTGTTACTAACAATGCCATGAGCTTTAGAGCTAAACCTTTGGTGGAGATGTGCAAAGATTATGGGATCAATCTGACATATGCTTCTAACTACAATCCCAAGGAAATGGACAAACTGAGTCTAGTAATATAAAATTGTTGAAGATTATTAGAAGAACCTTCGAACTGAACAAAAGGAAATGGGGTGAGCAGTTGAAGTTTTCTATTTGGGCTGATCGAATTACTATTAAAAGAGCTACTAGAAAAATTCCATTTGAGTTGGTATATGAGACTCAAGTCCTGTTACCCCTCGCATATGTAATTATCCTCATATAACTTCATTCAAAACTGGAAGATCAAGAATTTAGTCCATATGATGCATTAATTAATGATTGTTGAACTTGATGAAAAAGGAGGGCATCCCACTAAAGGCATGTAAAGTTCATAGAGAAATTGAAGAAGTTATTTGACAAGAAGTTCACCCAAGAGCCTTCAACATTGGAGATCTTGTTCTATTATGGGATAACATGCATGAAGATAACGGAAAGCATGGTAAACTTGATACATTATGGATGGGCCCTTACTCCATTAACATTCAAATTGGTGAACATACCTTCTTCTTGAAATACTTGGATGGGGAATTACTTGAATTTCCCGTTAATGACAAGCATTTGAAACATTTCCTTGATTGATTCCCAGTAATCAAAGTGAGCATCATATGTATAGTGTATAGTTCATTGGTTTTCTTTTGTATTATGTGTTTTTTTGTTCTAGTCCTTGGTGACCTTGTTTTTCTGGTTTCTGGTTCATTTTTAGGAGATGGTTACGGTTTTCTACTCGCAAGTTGAATCCTTTTCCCAATGGGTATTTTTGGCACTTGGTCTATTATTTAGATATTGTGGCACTCACAGGAGTTCCCATCCCGTGTCGGAGTTGATGTTGGTGCTCAAATTAGTCTCACCCCATTTTCCATTAAAATCCCTTAGTTTGTGGCCTCTATCACATTTTTATCTCCCCGTGTTGTGCTTAAAAAGACTCTGTCCTCCATTTGGTTTCTGTGATCAGTCCCTTCCTAGGTCGAGGATCACTTAAAGATCTAAAATTGGTTTTTCATTTCTCTGTCCATCTGAAGGAGTCTGAAATTGGGCGTAAAACTCGAGTTGTTCCTTTCCTTCCATTTTCCATAGTCAGGTGTTGTTGTCCCTGTCATTTTTATCCCAAATACCGAGGAAACATGAATGGATGTAGCTCAAAGGATTATGTTTGAAACTTGTAACATTTCAAAATTCTCTTTCCTTGAAGAAAATTTCATCTCTAGGCTCAAATAGTGGTTTCCTTGCATTTTACGGTTTGACGAGTGATTTTCCCCCTCAAATTTCATGTCCGCATCAGTGTAGAAACATGGCCCTTTTTGGTTAAATGCAGCTTGGCGGGAACTTTAAAAACTTTTGGTTCACATCAACCCCAAAATTGTCCACGTGGAGGAACAACACTCATTTGAAAATTTGCTTGTTGGTTTGGCCTTAGAGTTGCGTCGGGGGAACACATGGAGGATTCCGCTACTTTTCCCAAACTTAGATAGATTTTTCATGCAGCCAGGATAGTTTTTAGTGGTATAGGGACACATGGTGGGTTATCACTCATTTGAGGATCTACCTTGGAGTCCCACGTTAACAATTGCGACAGGGGGATAGGTGGAGGCTTCCACCGGCTCATCTTTACACTTAAACTTTTCAAAACAATTTTCTCAATCCTCGGGACATGTGGTGAGCCACACTCATTGACAGTCTCTACTCTTAGGAACCATCTTGAAGTTTTGCCATGTAGACACGTGGAGGCTTCCTCCAGGTCTTCCCATACTTAGACTTTTCAAAAAAATTGAGAGTCCTGGGACACATGGAGGGACCGTGCATGTTTGGGGACCGACCCCTAAGTTTTATTTTGAAGAAACACCAGGAGGACACTTGGAGGATTCCACTCACTTTGTCTTTTGCTTAGAATTTTCAATAGCCAAAGGAGACTACCTCTTACATCTGGACACATGGCTCCTTCCGCAGAACCTTCAACTTTTAAAAGATTATGTTGGACTAGGACACATGTTGTGTCCACGCTTGTTTTGGTCTCTACTTTTGGGGACCATCTCAAGATGCACCATTAAGACACGTGGCGCTTTGAGAATTCAAAAGACATGAAGGCCTTTGAGGAAAATTTTGAAAAATTTTGTTTTATGAAAAAAGGGTTAAAGTGTAAAAAGGAAGAGCAACACCCAAATTTTGATGGGACCCACATTGGGACATGTGTAAATCCCTTTTTCGAAAAAAGGTTGTAAACTATAAAAATGAACCTCTAGGCCTATTTTAACTCGATCTCCCATGTGGAAAGTCCAAATTCAAAAAGGGGAATCGACAAGAACTATGCATTTATATCCGATTTTCCGCCATTTTTGCTCCAAAGCTCTTGGAGATGCGATTCTTCATGATTTCTTGATGTCTCCTACACGCCAAATAGAGAGGATAATTAATTTGATATCTTTGTTTTTGGGGAAAATCTGAAAATGTTTTTTACCATTAAGATATGTTCCAGCTATTAGATTCATTCTGATTTTCCAATCTTTCCTTCCTTGGCAAGCAAAAACCTAGATTTGACATATTAGAGGAGGAAGTAGTTGGTGCATAAGATGAACTGTTATCTACTAGATGAAAGAATTGAATGCTGGAAATATTTGAAGAGATTTTACCTCTAAGCACTGACAACCTTTTGCAAAACTAATTAAGGGAATCATGATCAAAATCGTAACAAGCAATGGTACTTTGAATGTTTTTTTTTTTTGGGTGGAAAACTCAGTTGTAGAAAAATGTTATAAATTTCATGAATTTGTCATGAAAATGTTGGAGTGTTAGAGGTTGGGGATTAATTCCTAAGAGAAAATTTTAATAGAGCCCATCTTTCGAGAAACCATTTTAGGAACTTTTTCATTCTTTTGTGTTAAATTTGTTCATGTCAAGGTGGTTGCGAGTGTATAGCCATTGACAAGCTCGATATTGTTCTACAAACTTTCCCTGTTGATGAATTTAATCAAATTTGAGTTATTCGTGTTGATTTTGGGAAAAAAAGTGTCTTCTTCGTTTCGAATGTCTCAGTAAATAGTTTTTCTTGTTCCTATTGCAATCTTACATTGAAATCTTTGTGAATCACACAAGATCTTATCCTTGTGATAGTTTTGTAGGATTTGTAATTTCATTTATGGAAGAGATTTCATTTGATAGTGAAATAAATAAATTTAAAATCACTTTACTCCTATCATGATTATAATATTGTTTTTTAGCCTTATAGGGTATCTTAGGCATGATAAAACATAGGTTGATAATGTTCAATTAAGTTTTTCAATTTGATCCTTCATTTTGGATCCTTAAAGTTTGTGAAAAAACGTGTTAACTGGGCCTCCGTTATAGCACACCTTCTTGTTAAATGAACATTTTAGCTATTCTAAAGCATTCTATTGATCAAGCCTTCCATTTTTGTAAACTCTCTCAAATAAAGCGAATCAAGTTTATTCTACCACACCTCCCACCAAAAATTCATTTAAAAACAACCAATCTTACCCATACTACCCTTGTTTGTCTTGTGTTTGTATATAGGCATAATTTCTATTACCAAAACATGCAGAAGAAATAAAGTTTTCATTGTCTTTAGTAGCTTGAACCTTGATTAGAAAATATCTCTATTATCTAGGGTGACAACTCATGAGAGTTAGGTTTTGTTATATTGATCATATTTTTTCAAGGTCTTCTTAATAAATTTACGAGGAAGGATATTTCCATCTCCTCCAAAAATAGTAGGCTACAAAATGGTCCTCTCACCCTAGTTGAAAGGAACAACCATAAAGTAGTAAGGATATATCTGTTCGATAATGTTATAATTCTACCTTCCCCAAATCCTCTTGAGGGTGCTTTATCCATTTCTCCACATCTGAGTGACAAAGAGCAAGTTGCATTTATTCCCCAACTACAAAGCAACACACAACATGATTTACTTGTCTCTAAGCTTCATGTAAAATCTATGATGGTACTCATCTTCTAAGGGAGAATCAATTTGGGTACCAACAAGAACCATCTAACATTCTAAGAACCTAGAACGAGTTATCACCCCATTGCATCCAAAAAGATAAATAGAAAACAACATATGGAAATGGTTCATAGAGAAAGGAAATGCAAAAGGATTATATTGCTAAACAAACATATGATTTATAATAGAGCCTTATATTCATATTATTGAATTCAATAACCACATTATATCCCTTGAGGTAATAACAAACCATCATAGAACTATTCAAAGCCACGTCATGCATCAAAACTACACTATGTTCATCACATTACAAAAATGATTCAAGTCCCATCACTGTAAATGTTCCATCAATCCCAAAGTTCTCCTAATCCCTAACCCCTAGAACCCTCCATTATATTTCTACAAAACTTTTCCTCTCTTCAACTCTATTCTTTTCTTTTCTTGCGTGTATGTATTTATAACATTTGTAACCTTTGCCATGCCTTTCCAAAGTTATATATCGGTTGCCAATTGTCGAAGTGGTCCTCCATGGGAGCATGCCTTATTAGATCTGAGCTCTCCTCTCTTTGCAATGATGCCTTCTAGAACCTTCCATCTCATGCCTATAATATTCCCTTTTGATCCCACATTCACTGTGCACCTTATCCACAAGGGTCAAACTTTTCTCATGTGCTTCCCTGGGATGCTGAATGTGGCTAAGTCAAAAATTGTCCTTCCTTGCCCATGTGTGCGCTGTATGTTCCGCTAAACACCGCTATAACCCTTCCCGCACACCTTCAAACAACGTTCCCTTCTTAAAATAGGTCTCATGTGCCCACACACATTCTCATCCTTAGCTTAATATTCTAGGGCCCAATAAATGGATTTCATGTCTTAAAACCCATGTATTAGACAACATCCTTGCAACATGGACTTGGTCCCTAATGTACTATAAGGTATATCCGGGACTCCCCTAGTGAGCTCATGCATCCCGAGTGACTAGAAAATCTCTTGACCACATATTGAGCTATATTCCACAAATTCTGCAATCCCCAAGATCAATCTCTAGTCGACCCCACATTGACACATAGGTGGAGAGCCAATTGTGGCACGATCATTAGTGTGTGGTATTTAAAGAGGGATATAACTTGATTACAATCTCACTGGACTAGTTAGGGTGTGTGTTGTATGTTTGTTTCTTATTTGTGAACACCCTTAACCATCCCATCACATTAAAATTTTAATCAATCAAATAAACATCCTTAATAAAAGAACATCCCAATAAAAATCCCATCACTATTCTTAATGAACAATTATAATAGAAATATAATCCACCACACATCTTATCAAACCATGGCCTTTTATCCATCATATCAAAACGAACATCCAAACCCCTATATAGTTTCTAAATCCATCAACCAAGTTATCCCATCATCTCCTTCCCATCAAACTCAACCATATCACTTTGACCAAAAAGTTCCACATATTATCATACACCTTAATAAACAAATCTTAAAGTTAACATCCTACCTTAACCAATCCTCCCATTTCCATCTAAATCAACTATCCCATTTTGATCCTAATATCTCAAAAAATTCCAATATCTAAATCAACAAATATCCAATCTTAAATCATGCATCGATCAATCATCTTCTAAGCCATCATCTCCCAACCAACCCCATCCACAATTTCCCTTTCTACAATCCCTACCCCTCATCCCATTGACCTCCTCCTTGAGGAACCCAAATCATCTCAATCCACACCTCGAACTAAAAACATAAAAACATCACCATAAGCTAATTACATCAACTTTGATCATCTCACTATATTTGACCTAGACCAAGAGGACCCCTTTGTGTCATCATGAATCTAGCCACCCATCCTAAACCCAACAACCATCCCTAACCCCAACATCCAAATCCCCTATTAATAATAATAAAAAACACATTCCTATAATAGAAAATCATGTGTATAATCCAACCCCATCCAAAATCTCAACCCCTAAATCTAGTCATCATAAAACCTATCATCGAGACCCATTCACATATCCATACTAATCCTAAGAACTTAACCCCAAATTATCATCCCCACATCTCATCTTAGTCATCCATCCTCGTCATCCTCACCATCCCAATATGATCCTATAGAATATCTCCTAGATTGTCCCACATCACCTAATCCACCATTAAATTCAACCCCTAAGCCTATTTTATCCCCTCCATCACCTAAGCCCAATCCTATCAAAAATATCTCATCCATCGTGACTCCTAAGTCATCCTCATACCATCAAGCCCAAACCATGTCATATGGATCCTATACAAACCTTATCCTCTTTTAATAATATCTTACCCCGTTCATCACCTAAGCCTAATACTATCTTATCCTCTAATCCTACTTCATATCAACCATCCCTTAATCCTAAAATATCTAACATGACACCTAATTCACCAACTCCTAAACCTCACAAATCTAATCCACATATTCTCCTTGCCCCATATCCTACCCAATCTAATGAGTGTCTTATGAACCCTTCATCTACTTCATCCCCTAAATTGACCAAATCTAATGTGGTTCCTACACCATACCCATCTCCCAAATTTCTTTCATCCCTGACATCACCCAAATATTATGTGACCCCCTTATCACATCCATCCCTTTAATCCAAATCTACCGCATACACTTCATCCAAATCTACTAATGCTATACCATATAATCCTAATCCAAAACCATCTACCTCAAAACAACATACTCTAACCAAGTATAAAAGAAACTAAATCTACTTTGGCCTCCACGCATAAACCTTCAACTTCGGCTCCCATGCCCAATCCATCCCCTTCATCTTATAAGACACAACAATAAAGTCCAAATCCTAAATCCAAATAGACAAACACATATCATTATTCCTCTAATCATGAAATGAAACTTTACTTCCTACTCCCCAAGATCATTTAACCCAATCCACTTCACTCCTTTAAGAGAATCTTTGACCACCATCTTCCATCATATGAAAACCTTCAACATTATCATCCATTACCCAATAAAATCACGTGATCAAAACCTTCCCAAACCATCTTGGTATCGGGAACATTACTATTGTGACTTCCATCACACCTATGGACATTCGACCAATCGTTGCATGTAATTTTGGTCGTATGTCAAAAACATCACTAACCAAGGAATTCCTATCCTTTTACCTCTCTATCCATAACCTTTCCATCCAAATATTATCCATAACAATCATTCACCATCCTAATCCCACTCAACACCCAAAAATAACCAGCCATCCAAATCTCGTCAAACATCCAAACATCCCTCCCTTACTAAAAATCAAAACAAATCTTACCTCCCATTCTTCGTTAACTTTTTCCTCTTTTCAAATGATAAAACTACAATCCCTCGAGACCCAAGCATCGAGAGCCATGTTGACCATATGGCATCATCCTCCCCATCCACATCATATCCTATAGCTAAAAATATGTTCACTAATATGAAACATCAAGGAAAAGGCTTAGGCATCCATGAACAAGGCATCCATGAACAAGGCATTCATGAAACCATCTCCCTTCATCATAATTCAGGTCGTTTCGGATTAGGATATAAACCTAACACTACTTCATCACAACCCATTTCTACTACTCCTCTTGGTGATCCTACCATCCCAGCCACTCCACCCACTCACAAATCATTTAACCCCCCTAAAATTACTAAACACCTAAAAATGGATTGAGCACATAATTTATCACCTACACTCAAATGTTCTTTCCTTCACACACATCCTCCTTCCATACAACATCCAAATCCCTTTACATCTAATCCATTCTTATCATCACATCCATTCATATCCTCTATCAATAAATTCATTTGAACTCTTGATCAGATTATTCCCACATGTTTTTAGACAATAGTACCTATTACAATTGTGTGCGACCTTGGTCTATCCTTACCTCCAACATCTAAACACCATTTTCCTCCAAGAGATCCACACACTTTAACACACTTAATGAACTTGTGGTGAAGACCCTTCAGCTGCATCTTTTGACACTCTATCCAATGTAATCACCACACTTATTTCCATCCCCCATAAATAAACTAGTGATTATTAACCCTTGAGAGTTCTCAAGAGAGTGGAAGCTCCTTATGCAATAAAAAAATCCAAATATCAAAGAGAAAAACATAATTTCAAAATTAAAAATATAAAATAAAATCCACCTCAAGACTCTCTCTAGGGGTGTTTCCAACAAATCTATCAGGGCTATGGACACCTGGATGGTAGTAGAGAAATGTTGTGACAAGAATCGAGATGTATCCCCATCGTGGCTATGGACACTGGATGGTAGTATAGAAATGTTGTGAAAAGAATCAGATGTATCCCCATCGGGGCTATGGACACCTTGCTACACCGGAGAAATGCATGGATTAGCCTTCCGTTCACCGCCATCCACTTATTTGACTTAATCACTCCACATACATTAGCTAGTTTGTTTTACACACTTCCCATTAAGTCTTCACTTCAAGTGGTAATTAAGCATCACAATCACACACACTTTGATGTCGTAGAGACATATGGCTTACATTTTGCTAGGTATTGTTTATACCTTGGTCACACTTTTAATCCAACTCTTGTCTTAAAACATGTATCATTAGGCTCATCTTTTGTTCATCACTAATGGAATTTTCCTTCCATCCATCACATCCACATCCTTTTTCCCTCGGATCAAACTTCCATGGGTAGAAAATGATCCTTTCCTTTTCATCTAATCCTATTTATGTCCATTTCTAATTGTCATCCTCATGACCAAGGGTAGATTTACTACCATCCACTATAGGCATCATCAATTTTAGATACCCTCACTTCTCATCCTACCCTACACCTAGGGGGAAATCAAACCCATCCATCCATCACATGGGCCACCCTACTTTACACTTCGAGCCACACCACATCTATCTCTTAATCCATCCCCATATACTGGGGAATATCTTATCATCTTCCGTATCCCCATCTTATCTTATACCACATCCTTCATCCTATCTATCTCCCATCCCATATCTCATCTAACCCTAACATATTAACTAATACCTATTCTATCCACACTATCCATTTCCCTCAACATTTAACTTTCATCCTACCTAAACATACTTTGAGACTTATAGGAGAAATTCACTTCCCTCCTTACATTCGTTCCCATTCGCCATCACCTATCCCATCCAAGATCTCAAAATCCAACATCTATAAATCCAAAAATCTAAACATCCAAAAATCTTGAGCAACATCTAACATCAAATAATCTAAACATCCAAAAATCTCAACATCCAACATCAAATAATCTAAACATCCAAAATCCAAAATCCAAAAAAAATCGAAACATCCTAAAAAATCCATAAAATAATAAAAATGCAAAAATGCAATGTGTGTGTGTGTTTATATTTGCATTTGCATTTTGGCTGATGACATGAGCCCATTTTTTTCTTTTTATTTTACGTGGGCTGATGACATGAGGCATCTTTTTTTTTAAAGAATGGTCCAATGATATGAGGACCATATTTTTATATTAATATATCCAATGATATGAGGACACATGGCATTTGGAAATTTCAATCATCATGGTCTTTATACCTTGATGCATCTTGCTTTATGCCATATCATATCACAACTGCTAATTATGATAATAATGGGCACTTTATGGTAGCACACCCCCTTATATCATCATATTTTAACCTTATCATCACCATACCCAATCCTCATCATCGTCTAACTAAATATCTACTCTCCTCATCCTCCTATCTAATCAATCCTTCCATTAATCAAGTAATCTCCACATCTAAATATTATCCTACAAAATCCAACATCCATAATTCTCACCCCTAGGATGGGGCATCTACTAACATCCTCTCTCATCACTTCATCAATCATCATCACAAATGTTTTACTAATAATCAATCCTTATTATCTCACACATCCTCAATTCTCTAATCAAATCCAACTATATCAAACATCTTCAAAACCAAAATCCTCAAATCCAAATCCTAAATGTTTAATCCTAACCTCTTTACCAAGGAATCCTCAAATCAAACTTCCTCAAATCCAACATCCTCAAATCTAACATCCTCAAATCTAACATCATCAAATCTAACATCCTCAAATCTCACATCTTCAAATCCAAATTCAACACAACATCAACCATTGATTTGGGCATCATCAAATATAAATTGTAAAAATCTTCACCTTTTTCATACATCATTGGGTGGGGCATCCTCTAATCCAAAATTCAATATCTCCTAATCCTATAATCATATAAATCCTTTAATTTACTAATATCTTATAAATCTTCCAACCTCTTACTCCCTTAATCCCCTCTCTTATCTCCTCATCCTCTAATCTTCTAATCTCCTCTAATCCTATCTCTCATATCATGTAAATCCTCGATCTTCTAAGACTCTAAATCCTCAATCTTCTCATCTTATAATCCTCTCTCATTTAGTAATTTAGGCCTCTCCTCTTTTTGAGTAGTTACCGAATCGTTTCATCCCTACCTAACCCCTTGAGGAGGCATCATACCACCATCCTAACCTATTCTCTTCTATTCTTTGAAATTTCATTTCTTTGCATTAACACTTAAAATATGGGGAAAATGTTGACTTCTAAAATTTCTACATGGTTAATTACAATTAACATGTCTCCGTAAATATCCCAACATCACCCATATAATAATAATTCACAAGATTAACTATTATTATTAATCAATTGTATCATATTTAACCTTTATCATTTTTAATAATTAATCCTTTAAATCCATTATTACATCCCATTTTATAATTAATCTCATTAATCCATTATTATATCCTATTATCCTATTTTAAGCCTTATTAACATTTTATAGGAATTTTATATTCCTATATTTACCTACCCACTTACCCTACACCTACCCTTTCCATGTTAACTCACCGTTAATAATAATTTATTAACCTAATATAATTCTAATCCTAATCACATCCTCACCTCTAAATCTAGAGGCTTCTAAATCTAGAAGCCTTTCTAACCTTCTCCTTCCATTGAATTTTTAATTCAATGCAAACTTCTTCCCTTTATGGATTTAGAATTCAAATTATGAATCCTCCATTCTAGAGAATTCCAATCCTCATATGCATTCTCCACCCCAGATCCAAATCTAACATGGCTTCATCTTAGCCATTGAATTATCCACCCATTAACTATCAATTTAGCTCTTCTCCTCTATGAGAAAAATCTTGGAATGACCTGAAAATCCATAACCAAAATTTCCCATTTTTTAATCTTCAATCATCTAATTAATCTATCCACTCGATCAATCCATATTTGATCAATTACAATCAATTCATCCTTCATAAAGAATATAGAAATTCTAGGAAATCAAGGGGAAGTGTAGTCCAACTGAATCCACAAATATAAATAAAATCAAGTACAAATAACAATCAATCTAAGAGTAAATCCAACACATCAAATAAGGATTTTTGTAACTTGTGGGTAAGTGCAGGTATTGAATCTCTCCTCTCTTTCCATCCATTACTCTATTTGAGTGTTTTAGATAATAGTAGATTAGTGAATCAATTTAGTTGTATTCTCATATTTTGACAACTAATATTTTCTTGCATTACACTACTCATCACTTCTCCCTACTCATATCACTTCTAGATTGTATGAATATTAGCTAATTGATCCTTTCTCTATCTCTTGCTTAGGGTTTCATAATTAAATATTAGTTTTCTTGTTTCATTTCTAGATTTTATCGTATACATGTAGTTACTTATGAAATACTAACATTTAATTGTTACTAAATTAAATCATTTGGTTAATGCTCATTCAAATAGGTTTGGATATTTATTTGTTATCTTGCTTTAATACCCTAGGATTCTATCACCATGAGTGTCTCAATCACGACCTTCTTGATCCATAGGCTAATCCTTATTGTGAGCATAAAATTGTATCATTTTTGGCTAATACTTACATTCATCCTCATACTTCTTCTTAATATGTATATTCTAAGTTTTTTGCTACTCTCTATCTTTTAATGAAGAACATATTATTTTTACATCTACTGAACTTCCTTCTCAAAATATTTTAGATAATAATACCCCTTTATATTAATGTTTGTATCAATAATGTTGGGGTTAAAAATTATTTAGTCGATAATGGATATGGGCTTAATATCTGCAATCTATCATTCCTTCACCAAATTGGCCTCTCCAAAGACTCATTGGTTTATTCATGTATTTCTATCCGTGGATTTGATAACATTCCTAAATATTTCATGGGTACTATTACAATTCCTATCATACTTTTACCATGTACTCTTCTTATCCCATGCCACGTGATGCCCAATAATCTTAATTATAATATTCCTCTTGGGTGGCCTTAGATGCATACCATACATGTGGTTCCTTCCACTCTTCACACACAACTCAAATTTCTTTATCAAGGTTTTTTCTATGCTTCCTTCAAGATATCCCTCATTATTTTCCTTTTCTAATACTATTGAGCATTAACTAGACACTCCAAGTTCCTCTACATCCAATCCTTATTTCTCTAAATATGGTCTTGGCTACTATTGTTTTTCGTGTTATGGATTTTCTAGTACTTGATTTAGGCCAGCATGGATAAGGAGTCACGTAGAACCATTTTATATTCCTACTCAATAGACCAAAATTGGCCTTGGTTATCATCTTCCATCTACATCCTCTCCCAAGGTTTATGTTATCTCACATACTTTTACAGTTTGTCTCTTATACCAAAAACTCATTGGTGATTTTACTTCATCTTATTGGCCTAATTTAGACACTTTTAATACTGACGATTCTCTCTTAGAATATATGGGGACCTACGATCATCTCCCTTCTTTTCATCACAAAAATTCTTCCCATATGTTCTTGCTACTACCGCCTACTTTGGTGAATCTGACTCACCTAATATAAATGTTGATACTTCTAATACCATTCCTACCAATCCATACATAGAGGACCAGTCCACTCTTTTAAATGAAGAAACTATTCAATACAACCTCGGTACCCTTGAAAATCCTCAAATGGTTTTAATGTTTCATTTTATTATGCTCGCCGAACAACATCATATTAAACAAGTGCTTCATGAATTATCTAACATATTTGCATGGGATTATAATGGTAATCTTGGCATAAATCCTTCCTTAAATATAAAAAAAAAAGTCCTCAATTCGGTGCTAAACCAATCAAATAAAAAAATTACAAAATGCATCCAAAATTCACACTATTAGTCAAGGAAGAAATACAACGACTCTTAGATGTTGGCTTTATACGTGTTATGGACTATCCTAAATGGGTGTCTAATATCGTGCCCATTATGAAACAAGATGGAAAATTTTGTTGTTGCACCAATTTTCATGATCTCAATAAGGTTTTCCTAAAGATAGTTTCCACAGCCATATATTGATGCAATCATCAATTCCACTATTGGATATGACATTCTTTCCTTTATGGATCAAATCAAAAATAACCCCATAGATCAAGAAAATATTTCTTTCACTACACCACGACACACATTTTGTTACATTGTTATGCCCTTTGGCCTTAAAACTCGAGGGCCATCAACTAGCTTGCAATGACACATATTTTCCATGACTATATTCACAAAATTCTTGAATATTATGTTGATGACATACTTGCAAAATCATGGCATCATTCCACCCATGCTCAAGATCTCTGAACACTCTTTGAATGCTTGCAACAATAAAATGTTTTCCTCAATCCAAAGAAGTTTATTTTTTGTGTCATGACCGAGAATATCCTTAGCTATATCATCTCCTATAATGGCATCTAAATTTATCCTAAAATGATCTTCTCCATTTTGGCATGCCTCCACCTCAAAATTTACATCAATTATGCACGTTAATGGGTAAAATCTAGGCCATCAATTCTTTCATTCCACAACTCACCTGAAAAACTCAAACATTCAAACATCTAATGAAAAATCATAGTAATTTCATTTAGGACAACCATTTCAAAGTGAATTTGAGGCTATAAAATAATATCTATTAAATCCTATTATTCTAGTACCATCTTCGGTAATAATCCCTTATTGTAAATTTTGGCTACATTCCATGCATTAGGGGCCTTCTTGTTCAAGTTGATGACTCTTAATGTGAAAGGTCCATCTATTACATTTGTCACACTTTTCTCTTCTATGAATGCAATTAAAGCTACATTGACAAGATATGTCTTGGTCTCATCTTTGTCATGGACAAGCTACGACACTACCTTCTAAATAATGAGGCTCCTATAATTACCAAATTAGATCCTCTACGATATATCTCTTATCTCACACTCATCTCTCGAGCCAACTTGCATGATGGTTCATATTACTCACAGATTTTAATTTCAAATTAGTCCCATAAAAATCAATAGAGGGCCTAGTTATCATTGATTAGTTCGTTGTGCCGTCTTTCTTATGCATCACCCATTTTATGATAACTTTTGAGATGAATTACCGCTTACACCATTGAAATTGAAACTTGGACTATGTATTTTGAAGGGTCTCATTGCCTCACAGAGCCATGACTAGGATCATGTTTATCACTCCACAAGGTGATCATCTCCCTTTGCATATATCTTAGGATAATGAACATCGAGATGAGTATACAACTCTCATTCTTGGCCTCACTATCACCCATAAGCTTCTTATTCGGAATATCCAAATACATGGTGATCACAACTCATTATTAACTAGGTTAATGATATGTATCAAAAAACAGAGGAGCATCTCTTCCCATAAAATAACCTCACCAAATAAACCTTATCTACATTTTAGCCCTACTCTCTTACCTCCATCCCTTAAAAATACAATTTTCATGCAGATGCCATGGCTAGTGTAGAATCACTAATTCCTTAAGATATCGTAATGAGAATATGAACTTCATCATTAGACACTTGCGACAACCTTCTACTAATAGTCCCCCTTTCAAAACATGTACTATCACACATAGTAATTATAGTCCCGAATGGTTCACTCAAATCTATAACATTACCTATCGAAAAACCATTCCCAATGGTTTTCAACCACATGAATCTCCTCATCTATGAAGATAGGCCACATAATATGTACTTATTTGGCACATCATTATTGAATATATTATTCGATGGTCATGTGTTGTGATGTTTAGGACTTGATGACATCCCCAATGTTGTAACTCAAGTTCATGATAGTATATGTGGTTGTCCCTTCTCGGGAAAATATATGTCTCACAAGCTTCTACGCCAAGGCTACTATTTGCCCACAATGAAACAAGACTACTTAGAATACAACAAACATTGTGATAAATGTCAAAAACATAACAATCTCCATCATGCACTTGTATATGAATTTCAGCCCATAGCCCCATCATGGCCCTTTTCTTTATGGGGTTTTGATCTTGTTGGAAAGATTAATCTTGAATCGGTTGATGGCCATAATTTCATCATTACTGCTATGAAATACTTTACTAAATGGGTTGAAGTCGCACCTTTGCAAACCACCACTAGTCTTGATATATGTCATTTTATTACCACTCACATTATTACACACTTTGGCATTCCATCCACGATTATCACTAATAATGGGTCTACTTTAAAAAATAAGAATGTTAAAATGCTCTGTGTAAAATTAAGGATCAAGATAACATTTTCCAATCCTTATTATCCATAGGAAATGGACAAGCAAACGCTACTAAAAAGACAATTTTAAAAATATTACGAAAGACCGTTGATACTAGTGGCACCAATTGGCATAAAAATTCTATATGCTCTTTATACCTACCATACTAGTGTGTGCACCCAAAAACATGATACCCCCTTTTCACTAGTTCACGAAACTAAAGAAGTAATCCCCTTAGATTTGGAAATACCTTCCTTGTGGGTTTCACTTAAATGCATTCTCAAAGAAAATTCGAATACTGTGAGAAAAGGATCTATGATCTTAATATTCTTGTTTCTCAATGTGTGTAAGCTTCAAAACATCTATGAGAATATCAAGCTCACATCACATGAGCTTATAGTAGAAAAATATGCCCACTTGAATTCAATATTGTTGACATGGTATTAAAATAAAATCATAAGAATAAAACAACGAAGTCTAAGTTAAAAGGGAAATTCGAACCTAATTGGCTCGAGACCATATTCCATCACTGATAAATTTGGGGTTTTTGTATATCATCTAGATAATCGCTTGGAAAGCTTCTTAAAAACCCACTCAATGTGATGCATCTTAAACATTACTATGCATAAACACATTAATTACCCTATGATGAACTCTAGTTATATGGTTCATACTTGAGTCATAAGGGTCTAAATATGAAGTAAACCTCACATCATTAACTTTACACACTTTATGCCTCATAATATATACTTCTAGCATGCATTCTCAAACCATTTCACGATGATGCACTCTTGTTCTATGGTTCATTATTTATTGATGAGGGGCACTTTATAAATGAACCTCATCTCATTCACATCCACTAGGGGCATGTTGATCCTATAACATTCACATATTGGATACTATTCCATCACACTCATACACTTTATATTACATAGCTTGGGTTGCGCTTACTCTTGATTTCTTACACTACTTAAATGATGCACTTTTCTTACTATGCTAGTCAAATACCCAATATGTCATTATCTTTCTATATACATAGAAGCACGTTCACTTGGTATTTTGGAATGAATTTAGATTTCTTATAGGATCTTACATGATGTAATGATTCTGGAATTATACCTTTTACCGGTTCCATCAAGGCTCGTAGGGGCATCTACTTTCTTTAATATCACATCGTACACATGTTGTATTACAACATATTTCAATACTTCTCATCACAAATATGTTACTTTTTCATTTATAAATACATGCTCTGGACATACTATTTATCTTTCTAACATGTTAATGGGTGCTTCATGTGTAATGTTTGGTTTGGAGGACTATATGCCACCATGGTAATCTGATACACTTTAATTGACCTTATTTACCATTATATTCTATTATTTATGGGCTATGTCCTCTATCGTGTATGCTCATTGTATGATTTTGGCCACTTCCTCCCTTAATTTCTTCTCACATTATGATTGATTCTAATGTTTGAAACCTACTTTTGTAGTTAAATTTGCTTGTACACTTTCTTATTACATTGTCCTTTTTGCATCTAGCTACGTTTTATACTAAAATATGATACTAACCACTTTTCTTGCATGTGCCTTGGTTTCGACCATAAACATCCCCTACCCCTTGTAGGTATCATACTCATATCAACATCAAGTCCTCTCTTTTGAGACACACACTCCTACCCACGGTCATCGCATGCACCAAAACATGAGGGTATACATTGGGTGAATAAATAACCCTTATAGCAGCTCAGAGATACAATACATATATGCATAGTAAAAAAAGGACTCATAAATATAGTCATAAAATGGCCCATAATTTGACTTGGGTCCTTATGACAGACAAATACCAACTCTCGGTCTTAGAAAGTAGCGTTTGGGCACCTATGTCCTCCCATGGGTGTTAATGTTTTGGGGACACAAACAAAAATCTTCTCAAATCAACATAGTTCACGAGAATCCTTCACAGAAGTTCTATAGTTATAGGCACAATCCTTTGATTATAGTATGCATCTAATATCCAATAATCCATTTCAACCAGAATAATAAGAACAATCAATATAATAAAAACTAATTCTCGGACAACGAAACAAATCCAGGACACACCATCTATTATGGTGCTTATACAGTAGAGTCATGGAAGGAGAGTAACACTAGACCTCTCTCCAAGACACTTTCTCTTTGAAATGAGATCACCAAAAACTCTCCATTGGCTTGAGATTGTGCAAAAACTCACTATTGGCGGAGATTACCCAAAAAATCACACTTGGTGTGAGATCACCCAAAAACTCTCTTCATAGTATTTTAGGAAATTATTCTATCCTTTACAATATTATACATTACATTCATCGTTACACAAAGTAATAACAAACATATACAACAAAACTACAATGCAATGTATATGCTTCACCACTAGGGTAACTTCCATTTCCTAGTCTCCACACTCCACTTTACATCATTTATTGCTTCACTTGTCCCCTCGACACGTATTTTTCTACAAAATTTGTGGGATCATAAGTTAATCATCTCTTATCTAATTTATGTTATTGATTATTCACTCAAAAATAATTTGAGGGAAAGTGTATACACAAAATCACACACTTGCATAATTTTCTAGGTCCTAAAAGCATACTAGCATTTACATAATTCCTAAAAACAAAAACTAGTAATTGATGACTATCTTTGGCCTCTTGTATTGATCTCCTATTTTCTCTTTGGTCTTACACACCCTATAGACCGGTCTGGTTAGGAATTATCTTATTTATCTTCCATAGTTTCACACACACTAGCATTGAGCCATGATAAAAGTGTCAAGGAACTCATATTCCCTCCTGGGTGTGTCGCCGACCCTTTTCTACCTTACTCACTCTTTTTGTGTATCTTTTATCTTTTGGGAATATGTTTCACTTATGTTTCTTCCTTATAGCTTTCAATTACAAAATTCATAGAAGGGAATCATATAAATATAGAGTTATGTGTTCATAATCAAGAACCAAACTCTAAGCATTACTCTTACCACCTAATCTTGCATTCAAAAGGCACCTTAAGTGCTCCAAATAATTGATCTAGCATCCATTCAAGGGATGAGGGAATGCATATTATTCATACATATCATAGTAAGGGGAATTTTATTCCATTCCATCTAAAAATTTGCATCTTAGAGAAACTCTATCCCGCTTATTAAGTGCAACTTACACAAGGGAAGCTCTTAGTCATAACTTCACTCTTAGGGTGGTGGTGGGGTCATTCTAACTCCCCATTATGTATTTTTCATTTAAGGTTTGATGTGTTTTATGGGCTTGTGTAGATGAAAGTATATTTTTAAGGTTATAGGTACCTTCAATTATCATAGTGAGAACAACATGTGATCAATAGAGAATAATCGTGACACCCTAGTGACACAACAGATAGTAGATCCATATGTTTTGCGTAGTCATGAGTGCCTAGATCCACTCATCATTTCCCATGTGCCCTCGTCCTACTATAGATGTCCCTATCGAACCATTTTTGTGAGCTCCATAATTTACAAATATCAATAATGACGTTACTTACATCATATTCATCACTTCTCCCTACTCACATTAGTTCCGATTCCATGAATATAAGCTAAGTTATCCTTTCTCTATGTCTTGAATATCTTGTTTGATATTTAAATATTAGTTTTCTTGTGTCATTTCTGTATTTTATCATTTATACATAAGTTACTATATAATACTTATATTTAATTAAAAAATAAATAAATAAAAACATAGACCTCTATTCTTACAATAAGACTTAAAACCCTCATAGGACAACACTAAAACTTGTCTATCCTTAAAATGGAAATGGTTAACTTATGAGAATTTACCGAGATTTATGTAAGGTTTTAATATTTCCATTTAATCATAATTTTTGTTTTTGGAAATATATAGAGGGAGAAATGATAAAAACTTAGTTTGGCTATACCATAGAAAATAGTCTTAATAATCATAAAAATGAGATTTAAGTGATATTAGTGTTAGAGCAGGTATTTACTTTAGCTCATGTTCACATAGGTACTTTATTTACCTTTATTGTATTTATCCTCACCCACTTATGTGTGTGAATATTACTTTTATCTTATTTAGATATTATGAGATATTATCTAGTTGTTAGATATAGTTCTTTCCCGATCTATGGTATTGACTAGTTCTTTCCTTGATCTATGGTATTGACTAGATCCTTGATGTCTAGTTCTCTCCTAAATCTATGGTCTTGACTAGTTCTTTGATGACTAGTTATTTCCTTGATTTATGGCTTGATCTACGACCTTAACTGGTTCTTAGATTGTTATTCCTTGCCTATTTAAGCAAGGCCCATTCTCAATGTATTACATTGAGTTCCATAATAATATATGATATTGTTTCTCATTTTTTTGCAAATATTTTATGTAAATTTATTCTAGCGAATTGCTTTCATCTTATAGATCATGGTGTTTGATTAGCATCTGTGTTCTTGGCTTGGTACGATCTGGTTATCATTCCTTTCATGGTATCAGAGTTGGAGATTGTTGTTGACATCCGTCTGTAAGTTTTATTTTGCAAATAAATTATTTGTGTATTCATATATTTGGGATTTGGTCATATTTTGTTGTTGCGTGCATTTTTATGGAAAACAGAGGCTTCCATTGGATCCGGAAGGTACGAAAACCGTAAGATCAACTATAAACTCATATGGTATGGTCATATGAGGGCTTAAAACTTGTGATTCCTACTAGTAGGTGTTTAACTTCAGCCCCATTTAATTTTATTTGTGTGGTGAAGGCAACAACATTTACTTTGTTTTAGTGGCACCTAAAATAAATAACAGAGCAAAATATTAAAAAGCTTGTAACTTTTGATCGGTAACTCGGTTTTGAGTGATGCTATTTTTGCAAAAGTGCTTGTTTTTTCATGCTCTTTCTATTGGAGTTATTTATTTTTAGACTTGCACTATAATTATAAATTGCCAAATATGGAGGAGTGTTGTAATCAATTGTGGATGCAATTTCGGCTGAGCCCAACGTCCTAAATTTTTGGGAGTTACAGTTTGTACCTATCATGGATTCTGAGAATGATATGATTTTCTATGAAGTATGTGGACTTCAAGAGGATATTGTAAAATTTGTGGAAGAAAATAGATCACTCAAGAAGTGAAATTCTCTTCTACAATCACTCATTCATGATAAGGATACAATAATACACTCCCTGCAGAACAAACTTGCTAGCCTACAACATCACCATCATATTGTGGACAACCATATCCATGCTCCTAGTCCACTTGCAGTTGTTGCTCTTGTACCCACTAACATTGATATGCTAGTCTTTGAGCTTGAACCTACTTTTGATGCTTCTAAACCTATGAGGCTTGTTACTACATGCTCTTCCACATCTGTGCCTATTACAGTACCACATGTTGTGTATCCTACTTCTACTCACAAATTTGCATGATTTTTTAAGAAGTATACAATTTCATTTAGTTATTGCATGCTCCATTCTATGAGTCTCACTAGTGAGTCATTGCGTAGACATTCATAGGGTATTGTTTCCTCTATTCCACATGTTAAGTGGAATTCTCGTCATGACATTGGTTTTGAGAAGATACTTCATTGGGATCACACATTAAAAGAGATCATTTTTTTGTTTTCTCGAATCTTTCTGAGGATCATGAGCAACACATGAGTTTTGTACCTTCACTCAGGCTTGAGAAACCTGAGATTTCAGCTGTTAGACATGATCAACCTGACACACATTTTGATGTTCTTTTACATGCACCCATTGTGCATTTTGCATCAAGTCATATACAAGCATCTTCTTCATCCATCTGTTTTGATTTGGGGTGGATATCTGATCACTCATGGAGACGACATAGGCATTCGTTGAGAGGACTCTATAGGCGTGGCTCCTCCACCATTCGCCTCTTGCTCTACTTTCTATACCTTCTGCATTGTGATGCTTCTTGTTTTGAGCATTTTTCTTTAGCAGGTGTAGTTTATCTCTCTTGTTTGTTGAGAGATTTTGTATTTGTATTTTCGACACTTTTAGCATGTTGACAATATCTCTTATGGGGATCTATTTTGGTGCATTCCAGTGTTAGTTTGTCAGTGTTTGAGTAGTTGTTTTGGGAAACTCATACATATTTGTAGCATCACTTTACCCATTTAGTAGTATGGGAGGGTGTGGTGTTGATCATGCTTCTTTGGGTTTCGTGTCCTTGCCTTGTTACCTTGGCTTTTCTTGGATCGTGACACTCTAGATTTTGTGTCCTTGCCTTGTTGCTTTGGTTATTATTCTTGGATCATGGCACACCTATTTGTAGCAGTTGATCGAATTATGTTTGGTATTTTTTTCACTTTTGGCATCACTTGTTGATGTCTCTCCTTGTATGGAGCTATTCGGTGGGACCCTAGTGTCAATTTTTTTTGAGTTTTGTGATCGAGTAGTGGATTCAGACCACAGTGCACACCAAAATTCTTCAACATTGTATGAGTTTTTTTAGCGGAGCTTCTTGGGATTGCCTTGAGTGGATCTTTACTCTTTACTTTGTTCATACTTAGTTTTGGGTACCTTGTGGTGTCCCTTTTTTCCCAGCTTATTGTACATGAGTACCTCATCGTGCCTAGTTGTCGGGACTCACACGTGGACATGCCACTTCTATTTTGGCCCCTTAGCTTCACTTGAGGGGGTGTTAGAGTAGATATTTACCTTAGCTCATGTTCACAAAGGTACTTTATTTACCTTTATTGTATTTATCCTCACCCACTTATGTGTGTGGATATTTCTTTTATCTTATTTAGATATTATGAGATATTATCTAGTTGTTAGGTATAGTTCTTTCCTTGATCTATGGTATTGACTAGATCCTTGATGTTTAGTTCTCTCCTAAATCTATGGTCTTGACTAGTTCTTTGATGACTAGTTATTTCCTTGATTTATGGCTTGATCTACGACTTCACCGGTTCTTAGATTGTTATTCCTTTCCTATTTAAGCAAGGCCCATTCTCAATGTATTACATTGAGTTCTATAATAATATATGATATTGTTTCTCATTTTTTTCAAAGGTTTTATGTAAAGTTATTCTGGCAAATTGCTTTCATCTTATAGATCGTGGTGTTTGATTAGCATCTATGTTATTGGCTTGGTACGATCTGGTTGTCTAAGTGATATTAGACAAAAATAAAGGTTTTAGAACATTTATTATGGATGGAAATATCTAATAATTCTAATAAAAAGAAATATAATCCTTAGTAATTTTTTAACAATTTTTTTATTAAAAAGTAATTTTGAAATCCCATTAACCTCATAAACATGAAATGACTAGTAGAGAGTTCAAGAGTTTTGATGTTATACCTAAGAGATAGACTGATCTTTGTTTTCATGTCATGGAAAATCATTGAGGAAATTTTTGGTGTCGTAATTTTGCATTTTTGTAGTTGGTATGCATTGAAAGGAGAACGAAGCAAAATACATAATAAAGATCCTAGTTTGAATCACTTGGGTGCTAAATTACGTGGTGCATCATTTTTGTACTAGAACATACAAATATATAAGGAAAAATAATCATTTCTAAAATTAAATTCAGATATTTTGAGAAAGTTAAAAATATCTCACATGTTGCATATTGAAGAAATCACATTTTTAGAGAGAAAGGTGAGAAGAAGGTTATTTAAAGTTTTGTATAATATCTTAAGGAGCTTGTATTTTGTTTTAGTATTGTTGCAATGATATAGTTACATGTGATTGTCAGAGAAAGTTCAAACAATAAAAATAATGTAAGGCTTGAGAGATAGTAAAGAGACCAAAGGAAATAACATAGTGATTTCTCAAGACATAGATCGAAGGTGAAAAGACTTGGGAGGAGAAACAAAAATACCAACGTTTAATATAATTGGGTGAGAAAAACAGAAAGGGAGCAAGGTGAAAAGGAATTTCTAATAAAGAAAAGATAATCAATAAAAAGGATTCCTAAAGGTAATAACTATATAGGATGGCAATGATGGAGATTATTATAGAGAATATGGAGGATTCATGGTATAGATGGAAATTAAAAGGAAAGTAAAATGTCCCATAAGGAAACTTGTTGAGAGAATAAGAAGGAAAAAAATTAATTCCTTGGTAAATAAAGGGAGAAGGAAGGACAATGTTATGGAAGAAAAATAGATATTTAAGGAAGTTATTATAATAGAGGAAAAATAATAGAGGACAAAAATAAGGATAAAAAGGTGATTGAAGAATTTTTAGCCTTCAGCCAAAGATAAGGAATAGGAGGAGTTATCTCATGAGGTACCAAGAGGGTGAAATTTCCCCATGTTTTTGAATATAACATTGAATTTTATGTTGTGAATGTAGGTATTTAAGATGAACTGGTAAACAAGGAAGGAATGAATGATTTGTTTAACTTTTGATAGTGAAGAGAAATCGGAGGCCGAAATGAAATCCTTAGAAAAGTTTATTTTTACATTAATTAAAGGAGATGAAGTTGGAGTGGAAATATAAAAGGATGATTGTGAAGGAATGAAAGCTAAAAATACTAAGAATATAATGAAATAACATTCATAACTAATTAAGAGACAATGGAGTCTCGAGTTTTGAAAATAATTATGTTTTCTCTACTTTGGGTGTGCATGTATAAAGTAAAATAAGGAGGTTGAGTGACTTATAAGACTCGTCATGTATTCATATAAATAAGATGGGGATAAATTTGATTAAATAATAGAAGGTGAACAAACAACAAAATAGAATAAGGAAATGAAAGGATAGATGAAGGATAAGTTTTATTTGAAGAATAAGATTAGAAAACAAAATAAGAATATAACAAAGAGTGTACAACTTCAAAATGATTGGAAGAAAACAAAGAAGGCTCAAATTTTCTTTCACTGGGAGTATGATGCATGAGCATCAATTTTAAATTTGAAAATAAGGTCAATGTTTTAATGTAGGTCCTTAAGAGATTAGGTTCAAGAAATAAAACAATCTTCGAGGCTTCATGATGTAATAAAATGCAATTTTTGTAATAAGGGTCATATTCAAGATTAAGTCATGTTAGCAAAAATTCCATTATAAGGTTTGTTGATCATGGTTGAATGGTAGAAATTTAATCGTAAAATGTAATTTCTATTGTCCTAGAATAAAATTAAAATGTGGAGGAGGTGACTTTGAATGTGTGATGAGTTAACAACAAGATTTAAGCAAGCAATCATTTATCATATTCTTAAAGCATGTATGAGGAGGGGGATTTGGAATAACTAAATATTGTTTTATAAAAATACTATGTTTAGTAAAAGGATGAGGATCATACCATCCTTTAAGGATTAAAGAGTTTACAAATATAATATAAAAAATAAGAAATGGAAAAGAGAAGGATTAAATTTTGGAGGAAAACTCATAGCTTATATGGTCTTCATATAATAAGACCAATATGGTCTTAAAAATTGTATTAGGCATTCTGAATAAAGATAGGGAGTGTTGTTAGTATTTACATGATGTTATTGTAATCCTTTAATCATTATATATATAATTTTATGTTACTTGATCTTGATTGTTACTAAGATTGCATAAGGCCCGTGATTCTTAGAAGGGAAGAATTTGTTCTTTCAAGAATCCATGAGCAAAGAAAATTATATATTTATTTATGTTTAAAGGTTAAGGTACTTATCTTCATGTTTAATTAAGAATACTTTAATTGATTGTATTTTTTAAAGTGAACAAAGAGGCTCCTATCCCGAAGTTGTAGGTGTAAATTTAGAGAGAGTGGAATCTTTCGCAGGTATAAGGTGACAAGATTACAGTTTACATTAGCTAAAGGTTGATTTCATAAAATATGATTTTAATGCATTAATGACATCAATACATAAGTAGAGTATCATGGAATGCATCATTTGAAGGCTATTAGTGAAGTTACAAACTCAAAAGTACAAGATTATGTGGTAAAACATGCTTTTAGAAAAGTTAAATTGATTAATTGTTTACAATTTAAGAAGAGTTAAGATGATGTATTAGTTGGGGAAGGTATAAGATGCATGGAAAAAATATTCAGGCAATTTATAGGTCTTAATACCCAATACAAATTTAAATAATGGAAAAAAACCTCATGACCTTATAGAAACATTTCTTAGGTTTGAATAGAATATTTGAGGTATCTCAAAATTTAGCCATGTGAAAAATTCGTAAATTTTTATATCATGTTATTGGATGCTTAATACGGTCTTATAGAATATTTAAAGTAATTTTGGGGTATTTTTTCATGCAAAACCTTGAAACACTTACCTGTTTATTACAATAAGGCCTTAAACCCTAATGGGGCAATATAAAAACTTGTATATCTTAAAAAAGACAATGGTTGAGTTTCAAAACTTTACATGGAGTTATATGAGGTTGTTATATTTCCATTGAATCCTAATTTTTATTATTTGGATAGCTACATAACGAGAAAAGGAAAAAATCAAAGAATGTATTGTAGAAAATAGTCTAAAAACCCTCAATATGAGGTTTAAGTGATTTTACACCAAAATAAAGGTTGTAGAACATTTATTATGTATGGAAAGATATAATAATTCTAAAAATATAATATAAACCTTCAGAATATGTTTAAGAAATAAAATCAAAGAAAAGTAACATTAAAAGCCCATGAGCCTCATATACACATCAAGGACTAGTTGAGAATCAAGAGTGAAAGTTTGATGTTAAATATAAGAGATTGATTGATCTTTGTTTTCATGTTCATGAAAATTATTTGTGGACCATTTTTATCTCCAAATTTTGCATTCTTATAGTTGATATGAATTGAAAGGAAAATGAATTGAAATACATAGTAAAGATCCATCACTCGGGGTTCATTTTAAGACCCCCCTCCCAAAATATTATAGAATGAGTGGTGAATCTAACGAAAAGACCATTCACACTGTAGGAAAATGTATGAAATGAGGTTTGTGATTGTGGAAAATGGAAGTATTTTTTTTTAAATGTGCAATGGTACTTTTCCTTTGTTCTAACTGGTAAGTCTGAGTGTTACTAGCCCGTAACAAAAACAATTTGTTACCGAATCGTAACATAACAACTCTGTTACCGGATGACAACACATTATTTCCGGTTGGTAACATTTTAATGTTGTTGTTTGGCATTGCACATTTTAGTCATACATCACATATTTTTATTGTCAAATGGTAACACAGATAATTGTTACCGTCTACCAACACAAAAACTTGATAGTGTACAAACAATTATCTTTTTGCTTGCCTCTTCAACCTTTCACTTATTCCTGAATCCTTTGGCTATTTGTCTTATACTTTTGGCTTTTTCACACGCTTATAATGTAAATAGTATGACTATATTATGGTGAATTAATCCTATATATAGTAGAATGTTATAACATGAAGGTGAATATACTAAAATTGGTTGGCCCTTAGTGGAAATACAAAGGTGAAATTATATTAAAACGTTTTATGACCCATAAAATGTTGGTGAATGCACTACCGTATGGTAGAAAGTTTTTTGCCAAATTTAAATTTCCTAATATTCTCCTATTCATGAATATTCTCCCCTAAAATTTACCCTCGCATCACTTGGGTGCCATAGAAGTGGTACATCATATGCTAAAAGGAGATTCAGATCTTATTTTATCTAAGGATAAACCTCTCGACATAAAAAGAAAAGGATTCAATGCAACTATTGTAATGCGCTTAGAAATGGAGATATGTACTATAAAAAAATATCATAAGGTCTATTTCATGTAAAATTAAAAGAGAAAGCTTTCATTTCTATAAATAGAAAAGAATAAAGTGATTGGGAAATGAAATTTTCCCACTCAAATATTTAAGAATCATATGGCCAACATAGTGACAAAGACTATATATACTAGATAAATGGTTGCATGATGGATGCATAGAATGTTATAGGGTAATCAACATTCTATCGTTCAGTCACCAATGATGGGGCCGTAAATGTGTTATGGTGGCATATTTCAATTTCTTACTAAATCAACTAACACCAAGAAAATATTCTAGTGATAATTTCTTGTTTTGTTTGAAATCAAGTGGCAACAATGACACTATTGACTTTATTTGAGAAACAGTTTTGTATGGGATGTAATTGTTATCCAATTTTTCCCGTCAAGAAAAATTGAACAAACATGAACTTGAACACTGAGAAATTGGGGGATCATTTGGCCATGGGAGCTCACATTTTGATTTTGACGGATTTACTTTGCGGGTGGGCTCGACAATAGAAATGATGTCGAGGTAAGAAATAAAATGAATCTCAGAGTCAAGATAAGAAAAAAAGGGGTCCCAAGTTCAAATTTTAGACTTAGAGGTTTTACAATTCAAAGTTTCAAGAGACAAACAAGGAAAAACAATCAAAAGGTCCAAAATTCTAAATCTCAAAGGTCCAAAATTTTGGATTTGGAGGTTCCGAGGTTTCGACAAGGTGAGTAGTGAATAGTGCCACTATGCAAAGGAGAGTCGAAGGTTCGAAACATGAATTCTGAAATTTGGATTTCAAAGTTTCGGAGGTTTCATGAACCTAGATGGATAAGAAAAATACCAAAATACCAAAACCGGAAACACCCAAATCCTTAAAACACGAACCCCCAAAATCCTAAAATCCCAAAACTCAAAACCCGAAACCCCAAATCCTAAAACATGAACCCTCGAAATCCCAAAACTTGAAAACCATGAAATCCTCGAAACCCCAAAACCCCAAAATCCCAAAACCGAAAACCTCGGGTTTGAAACCTGAAACATGAAACTTCAAAACATGAACCCCGAAAAGAAAAATTTTGAAACCCAAAATTTGAATTTCATACTTGGAGTTTGAATTTTGGAATTTTTTATGTAGCGATGAATAATGTCATGTGACATGGTTTTAGAGTCCAAACTTCAAAGTCCAAATTTCATACTTCAGAGGTTTGGCATTTCAGAAATTTCAAGATGACTGGAGTGATGAACAGTAATTTGAATTTTTAAATCAAAAGACCCAAAGTCTTGTATCCTAAAATTCATAAATTTTTGATTTTGAAGGTTGTGATGTAAGCTTGGAGTCTGAAAAAACAGAGCCAACCACTTGCATTTATTAGAGAATGGCACCCCCATCTTCACATGGCCATAACATTTGGTGGGTGGTTGAATTTGAACAAAATTGAATTTTTGGAAAGCTCTCAAAGTCCCCTACATAACTTAGTACTTAGAAATGAAGAAAGCCTACCCAAATGATGAGGTATGGGTTAAATTTCTTCTTCAACAAGGAAAATCACATGGAGGCATGGGTTTTGTAGTGGCACCCATCATTGTTGTAGATAATTTTAATGCATTTTAGGGTGCTTGAAGAAAGATTTGAAATCCTTCTCTCTCCCTTCTCTCATTCCTCCTAAATATTTTTGAAGGGCTCATTTCAAAGGGTTGGAAAACTTGTATATGCCCCTCCTCGATTTATTATCTATAAGAGATTTGTGGAGATTTCCAACGTCCCTATTGAACATTGCAAATGCAAAATATGTGTCGTTGGCCATAAATGGAACTCATGAAACAGTTGGAACTAGCTGAGTTTGAACCTATGGAAATCAGGTATGCAGAGCTAATGGAATTAGAAGAGACAAGAGCACGCAATACAAGGTTCACCATAGAAAATGATAAAGCATTGGTCAAAAGAGTTTTGACAAGAAAGCTAAGGCCAGGATATTGCAAACTGGAGATTTGGTACTGAAGTGGGATGTTGATCGTGCAAAACTAGGAAAGCACTCCAAGTTTGATGCCATCTGGAGTGGCCCGTATATGATCATTGAATGCAAAGGTAGCAACGCTTTCCGACTGGCTAAGTTGGATGGTGAAGAATTGCAGATTCCGGTCAATGGAATCTATCTCAAACACTGCTACTAGAAAGATAGCTTCTCATCCTTGTAAATATTAATTTAGATTTTTCATTCCTCTAAGTGTTTATGCACATCAGAATGTGAAGATATTCTTGTTAGAGTAGTTTTTATTTCCCCTAAGTGTCGCACTTGTCCTCTGCTTCTAAGGAGAAAGTATGTGCATGATTTGCAGATTCATCAAGCTCCTCTGGAAAAGAATTTGTCGCCATGAGAAGACCAGCTCAACAAATGTCAAATGGCTCATTGATACAAGCTTTCAAATTTCAGATCAGTTGAGAGATTATCAAACAGACTCCATGCCCAATGGATTTTTCAAGCAGCTGGCCATTCTTCATCGGCGGGTAGATAACCCCATACTTGAAGTCGCTTAATTGTTATCCAAAATTCACCCCAAGGTAAATTTTGATAACATGCATAAAATTTTTAGTCCCAAGCAATTATATTGATTCAAGGCAAAGCATAGTCATTGGGTCCCTGAAAGTATTTTTCTAACTATAGCTAAGAAAGAAAGAGCAAGCTTTGAAAAAATGTGGAAAGGTTGCATAGAAACATATGGCTCGGGCCAGGAAAATCACAAAAATGGCTAAGTCTTAGTCTCCGGGACGACCTAAGGGAAAAGTCGCGAGGACGCGAGGGACGCGAAAGCTTGAAATAAGCGAAGGCTCGTCCATGGACATCGGGACAAAAGTACATGAGGGACGCGTGGGACACAAAAGCGTGAAATAGGCGAAGGTTGCCCTGGGACAGCCGGGACAAAAGTACGCGAGGGACGCGTGGGATGCGAAAGCGCGAAATAGGCGAAGGCTCGTCCAGGGACATCAGGGACAAAAAGTACGCGAGGGACGCGTGGGACACTGAAAGCGAAATAGGCGAAGGTTCATCCGGACAGCTGGGACAAAATTACGTGAGGGACACGTGGGACGGGAAAGCGCGGATCGGCCGAAGGAGGAGAGGAAAATTCAACGCTTGACCTGCGAAACTTCAAACGGCCATAACTTTTGACTCCGAGCTCCGATTTTCACAAAATTGGACTTTCTGGAACGAGCACGATGTCCTCTACGCCACAGAAACTGGATTTATTATTTTTAATGAGGGTAGATATATTTAATTAAGAGAAACATATTCGGCTCCAGCGATTAATGTTCATTCCCGTCAAATGAAAGGAAAACGCCGCTTGAGACTAAAATATAGCCGCCCGCACTCAGAAGGCCATAACTTTTGCATTTCTCAACGAAATCACACAAAATTGGTACCGTTGGAATCGTGGCTCTGAGCCTGATGCACAGAAATCAAGAAATTTCAGATTTGATGAGGTATTGATCGATTTTTTTAACAAAACGTGGTCGGCTTCGAGCAAGGTGTTTTATTTGGTAGCTGGGAGTGCAATTAAGAGGCATGGTCATCATTCTTTCTCTGCTGCAGCACATGGGACAGTATGGGGAGCCTTTTGCAAGTAATATACAATCATTTCACTCAATTTAATGTTTCTTACAGGTGGTTGAAGGACAGATTTCGGGATTTCCATTTTCCCTTCTCTTCTCCTTCTCATTTTTCTATAAATTGGAGTGTTGGGCTCATTGTAGGAGAGAGTTTTTGGGTAAGCAAAGCTCGCCAAAATTGCATTGTGAAAATGCATTGTGTTGCAGGCCCTTTTAAGTGGACTCCTTGCATGGTGATCCGTGCCTTTATCTTGTAATAGATCGTAATGTAAAGTATACTAAGAGGCATATAAAATACAAAGTTTGTGGATGTATCTTCCCTCTTGTGTTTTCTTGCATTCTTCTTAACCCTTTTATCTTTCTACAAGAATATTGTGTCTATTATTATGTTCTTGCAGGAATTCAATAACATTGTGTATGCTTGGAATATTGTTGTGAATGCATTTTGCTAGATTATGGTGAACTCTGTCATCACCTCTTCTAGTGTGCACTTTCCTCTCGTATTTCACACATTTGGAGATTACTCTCACACCCTCCAAAGTTTTTGACGGTGTATCACCGCTTTAGTGTAGGCTTTCATTTTATGTATTTCTCATGGTCCCTTGGAAATTTGGATTAGAGCAGCAAATTAGCTTATCCGCATTAGAGTAGATTGTGGCGTAGTGTAGTTTAGGAGCAAGAATAAACTTTTCCGGAGGTCTGCCTCAAGTAGCAAGTCCCACAACTTGGAGATAGTACCCATGTTATCCAATCACACCGTGAGTTCAAATACATGCCAGGGGTGCATGTGATTTGGTGATAACAGAACCATAATTATTTTTCTCGCATGAGTACATTAAAGGGGGCATGTTAGAAAAATCATATGAGCTAATATTATTTACAACGGTGTTCTTGAGTTGGTTGAACAAACTCACATATATAGGGATATATACCTATGTTTGTTTATGATTTATTTTAACAAATCATCAATATATTTAGGTGATATTTTTACAAGCATTTATTGTGCTCCGATTATTTAGAAATGTAAAGGACTATATAGTTGTATAAGCCCGAAAGTATGATATATAGAAATATAGAAAAAATGTTTATTGTGTTAAATTATTACAAAAATGATAAAAATTATTTATCAAGTGCATATGCCATAGAAAATATGGTAGGAGAGAAAGGTGAGCTATATCCACAACAAGCCATGTGTCACTTAGATGTTTGGTGAATAGGTTGATAAGGGGAAAATCCTAAAGTGATAAAAGGTTGAATAATGTATGAATTGAGCACATGTGTTTATCAAAAAGAATGTGAGGATACATTACACATGTAAGGAAGTAAATGAAATGAGGGTATCCTATAGAAATTTCATGAAAGGTGAAATACAAAAGGACACCAACTAGTATAAGACTTGATATAAAAGCATTAGTAGAAATAAAAATATACAAAGTTGTGCATAATGTAGCAAGAGCAATAGTTATTTGTAACATGTATACTAGTTTTGGAAAACTTATAGAGAATTGCATCAAATGAAGTGCAAGTAATCTTAGAAGAGAAAATGAAACTTTTTTTTAGAGAAATAGGTAGAATCTCAGGATTGTGCCAAGTCATGTGTGTAAAATCCATAATTAATGCAACATTAGAAAAAGGAATATGTTTTATCTACAACACTATGGGTATAATAGATATAGCTATAAGAGGTGAAGTATGAGTTACTGATTGAAGGGAAAACATGGAATGATTAATCCATACGTGGAGGAAGAGTAGGTATTATAATGGACTCAAAACCAATATCATAGTCAAAACAATGCAAATCAAGGAGATATTATATAATATCATAACTATAAAGATTAGTAGAGCCTTGGTGTTAAATTTGAGGACCAATGGGTGCTAAGGTGATGTGTGTAGCATGTAACAAAGGTATCACGAGGAGAATATTATAGGAAGGGTCATCTGGGAGTACATAAAAATAATAGCAAAGGTTTTCATGACAATAGTAAATCAAATAATGATTGAAACAAATATGTTGTGAGGGATATTGTAAAATTCATTATTACACAGGGTAGAGAAGGATTATTATTATTAGTAGAAATTCGGGCATGAGGAAAAAAATAAAAGGTACATTTGTTAACTAAATATCCATTATCAAAAATATCACATTTGACAAATGCATTATGAATTTTGACTTGTTTATAATATGGAGGAGCTTCATCCATGATATCAAATAATAAAGAATCATTCGAAACCCTACAACCCTAGAATGTATAAAAGTAACTCTATAAAGTAGGAGAAGATAGATGTGATATGAAATGTACAATACTTGAGTTTTACTAATGATTTAACCTAAGTGGTTAAATAAAAAGGGTACTTAACCCATGGCATATTATCCTAATATAATAGTTTACAGAGCTAACTATAATGATATCAGGAAAATATATAAATAAAGATAGACATAAATAGATAAATGAAACAAAGTACCATAAATGAGAGGGAGAAGAAGAATATTCTAATATTTCAGATTATTTTTTTAATTTTGTTTCATTGATGACTGAAAACAAATGAAAATTTTCTAAAAAGGTTTCGTCTCGGAAAATATGACTTGAAAGCCTCCCAACCAAGGAAAATTTCATGGCCCAAAGTATTCAACCACTATAGACATTTCTATACATCCATGTCGCTTTATACTTTCATCTCCAAAAACATTTTGGGTTTATGCACTACTTCTTGACCTTTTCCTATGTGTAACTTGGAACTTCGATACTATGTGATGCTCACTATATAGATGATTTAATCTTAAAAACTCTAGATGGTGAGGAGTCCTAAAAATTAATTTTAGTTGGGTTGAGGGCACCCGTATGGACTTCCGATGTTAGCACTACTCTAATGAGATCTCAAATTGCACGTTTGTCTCACCTATCATGTTATATCTAGAATATAAGCACCCAAATTGATAACCATGACCTTGCAATAATGCAATTGTACTTGAATCTTTTCCATAACTTGACTTGATTTTGCTAATGTGGATTTTTTGCACAATATATAAACCTAAACTGATTCTTTGAGTAGTTACGCTAATGATTTTTCTTATTTGTTTCTCATTGGACTACTATTTTTCAAGTAGATAGAAATCCATCGTTAATGAGATATGAATAACTTTCTTATATATGCATTCTAGTTCTAGAAGCTTGAGATAAAATGAATATAAGTGTCGACAATGTTTAGATTAAGAAATTTTTGTTGGAGGAAAAGGAATGAAAGTTTTTGGGTCCAACCATAGTGTATGGATGTTATTATACTTTATGGGTTCTATGGTCTCTTGATACATGTGCGAATGATATGACAATTGGGATTGTAATATGCCAGGGAATATCCAAATTTGATGAATTAATATGACTATTATGAAAACAAATAGGTTTTATGTGCAAGAAATAATGAGTTAAATATAGATAGGGATAACATAATTATCCAATTTGAGCAAGTGTTGGGTAAAGGAAAAGTGTTTTACAATTTCTATTGTTACAAGACATGAATTACTAAAATGATTTTCTACAGTAAAGGTTATGTGTTTTAATAGTGGTAGTAATATTATTTATAGAGCTTCCTCTATTCAAGAAGATAAAGAAAGGGATTAAAGAGGTTACACTCTCATGATCCTTGCTTAAAGGGTGTCTCTTCTTTATCCCCTTGTTGTCCATGATGTCCTTGATGCTACCAATTTTAGCTCTAACAAAACCCTTTTTATTGTTCCATAAAATCATTTTTCTTGAGCTTTGGGATCAAAAGTTATATTTTGATTTGATTATTTTTATTCTTTACATAACTTTGTTTACCATGGCAATCATTTTCACCATATTCATTTCTCATGAGTTTAATATCAGTAACCTTTCAATTTATAATTATTTAATTTTTAACTTGACATTTTTTCTTCCTTAGCTTCATTTCATATAAGGTATTAGGGCTATTTTTAATCATTTTAATAATTCTCAATATTTTTAATAGTTGTTATTTATATATTTTTCAATTCAACTTGTATATATTTTATTTTTGAATGCAATAAAATTCTTCAATTATTTATTGCATGTAAATAAAAATATATATAGTAGTTAGTAAAATTTCATTACTAGACCTATTAGTTAATGGAATTATATATTTCATCTAGGATTCACATGATATTATAGATGTTTAGTTCCCACCTATTTTCATTCCATTTTGGACTATGTTGACTCATTGTACCCATTGTATTATTTTGATGGAGACATTTGATATTGTGTTACTATCATTATTATTGATGGTGTTGTTATATTATGTGGATTATATTAGCATTACGATGCTAACTCATTTTGACATGTTATTGTTGGGGCATGTGATGTTGATGTATATTGATCATTTTTATGGGTATTGATATGATTTCATGGATAGTTTGGAATATGATATCATGTATTCTTATTGATACATTACAGATGCATTATTGTAACCTTTTATTTCTATACTAGATGGATGATAATAATATGATTGGCTTGTTTATTCAAATTTTGAATTTGTTTGGATTATCCTCATAGTGCATGTATGATATCATATCATCTAGTTACAAGTATTAGAGAGGTATGATATTTTACTCGATTGTGCAAGTGATGGGTCTTATCTTGTGAGAATGTGGGACTTGTGAATGGCATCTCTAATTAGCACAATAGGCCATGATGGGCCAAATTTCCCTACC
Organism: Taxus wallichiana var. yunnanensis; assembly: GCA_018340775.1. NCBI lineage: Eukaryota > Viridiplantae > Streptophyta > Pinopsida > Cupressales > Taxaceae > Taxus > Taxus wallichiana. The sequence goes on along the minus strand of CM031242.1, from coordinate 589,735,430 downwards.
TTTTTATTTGGCATATTTGTCCAGTTTGTTTAGACTATGGTTTAATTGTGGAATTTTACCCCCTTGAGCATGTATTATCTTATTAATTTACTTCTATGGTTGTGCAACCCCTTTGATATCTTTCCTAATTTATTGAATTTATTCCCCTTCTCTTAGTGATTGATTGAGTTATTTAGTGCTAGTGTCATCCCATTTTGTAGGATAAGTTTGTTGATTGTTTATTTGGGTAAAAATGGTATAAAGTCCACCTAATCATGGATTAGGTAATCTAAACTACCCCTACCAAATGCCATTTCTCTCACAAAAATCAGATCTGGGAAAAAGATGACATTTTAGAAGTAAAAAATCCAAAAAGGGATAAATTTACCTTGAAAAGAGCCCTTAGGCTCTATATATATGGTTGGTCAAGCTATTTTCAAAGAAAATTGAGCTCATTTTCCTCTCCTTCAACCACTTTTAATTATGTTTTTGGTTTTGGGGATTGTTTTGAGATATGGGATGCATGTCTCTCCATGTAGAGATTTACCTAATTGCTTTGGCTTATTATATTTTATTTTTATTAAACTTTGGTGAAAATCCTGTGGTGGTTGATGATTTTAATCTTGAGTGAAGGGTGACACTTGTCACCCTCCCATTTTCTTTTATTTTGATATTTCTTCTCTATGATCCCTCATTTCAATGGGATTGGGGTTCTTTTGGTCATTTTTTTGGTTGTCATAAGAGATTTGGAGAAAGAAGAAGGAATTATTGAAAATATTTGAATTAGATTGTGTTATTACTTTTTGAGCTAAGATCTCATTATCATTTATTTATTAATTTGGAAAAGGAATTATTTTTCTTTAACAAAGAATAAAGGAAATTCATCGTTGAATTTTTTTGTGCTTTAAAAGTGTTGTAATTTTGTTTATTTCCCCATCCATGCTTGAGGAGAGTGTATTTGAGAATTTTATGGGAAGAGGGATGAATCCCTTTAATTTTCACCCTCATTTCTTGACGGGAAAGTATTGTTAGGTTATTTCCTTTCCTTCTATATTTGGTCTATTATACAAGGTAATTTCCATTTGGTTTATGAATCATCTCTTATCTTTTCCTAAGGAGACCTAAAAGGTTTGAAAAACCTTGGTGAAGATGGGAATGGAGAGATAAAGAGAAATGGAGAGATAAGAACGTTTAGAAGTTTTCTTAGGATTATTGGTTACTATGGCTTTGAAATAACATAGAGATTTCCAATCCTCTCTTTCCCATTTAAATAATAATGAATATTTTCAATTATTATGGAAATAATTTGTGTTTTTGGATATTTTTGTATTGAAATACCTTTGCATCCTTGTTCTCTTTCCCTTTCTTGTGTTGGTTAGAGACATGCCTTTCCTCTCTCCCATGGGCTTGGAGGGAGCCTAACATGTTCTCATTTCCATGGTAAATCATGTAATGATCAGCATTGGTTGGGTGGAAAACCAAGCCATCTCAAGTTTCCTTCTTGAAATCATTAGTTGTTGGATTTAGAGATGGAATGAAGTTAAAAACTTTGAGTTGAACTTGAAGAACAATGTATCTTTTGAAGTTGTTTTTAAGTTGGAAATGTTTGAAATTTTGGAAGTCATCTCCTCTTTTTGGAAGGGTTTTTCTATGTTGGGATCATGATTTCCATTAGACCAAAACCCATGAGTGTTAGTCTCGATACAATTTCCAGAGTTAATGAATACATGGGAGTCGGTTAGTCCATGTCATGAATCCCATGGGGAGCGCTGAAAATTTCCTAAAAAAACACCCCTCAACATTACCCAAGGGGATTTGAACCTATGACCCCTCACTCTGATACCATTTGTTGGGATCACGATTGCCATTAGACCAAAACCCACGAGTGTTAGTCTCTGATACAATTGCTAGAATTAATGAATACACGAGAGGTAGTTTTTCCATGTCACAAATCCCATAGGGAGCAACGACAACTAGCCAAAATTATACTCACATTTTAAGTGCAAATTTTCAGTTATGTGAATATAAATGAATGTAAGAAATGACGCCTTTAAAAATTACAGTTTGCTTGATGTCAAAATGATGTTTATTTTCTTATTGGAAAACATGGATGTTGTTTTGTTTAAGTTACAAAATTAAATTAAAAGAGTGTGTTTCAACTTAGAAATAAAATTAATTGGTTATTAAATCCTTATCTAAATTTGTATAGTTGCCTTTTAAAATTTTGATATTTAAGTAATAAGAAAGGAATAGATAAATGGTTTTCCTATTGTAGCAATTTTAAATGTGCAAGTAAATTTCAAGAACCTTATTTTACTAAATCTAGAACTATTTTAATCACTTATCATTCACATGAAGAAATAGAAAAATAAATTTCTTCATCTAGTTCTATATTTTTCCATCCCTAAAAAATGGATTTATTTTATCTTTATTTTTTTTTTGAAATCTTATTGATTTGTAACTAAACTTATTAATAGTTTACAATAGGAAACTAAACCTAAAAATCCTCATATAAGTGTGTGTGTGTGTGTGTGTGTGTGTGTGTGTGTTGTTGTGTGTGTGTGTGTGTGTGTGTGTGTGTGTGTGTGTGTGTGTGTGTGTGTGCGTGTGTGTGTGTGTGTGTGTGTGTGTGTGTGTGTGTGTGTGTGTGTGTGTGTGTGTGTGTGTGCATGTGCGTGTGTGTGCGTGTGTGTGTGTGTGCGCGCGCGCTGTGTGTGTGCGTGTGTGTGTGTGTGTGTGTGCATACGTGTGTGTGTGTGTGTGTGTGTGTGTGTGTGTGTACGTATGTGTCCGCGTGCACGCGTGTGTGTGTGTGTGTGGGTCAGCTTCCATATATGGATATAGAGGGTTGTAATTTTTAATCTATATAGATTCAAGATCTCCCATGGTTCCTCTTTAGAAATAGATAAAGGGCAATTGAGAATTATAGTTGTAATGTTTTAACCATATAGTTATATGAATATAAAGTATTTGAGTTGAATCCCATAAATATGAGAATGATAATAAAATGTTGAATCTAAAAATAAAAAACGAAACTTGAAAAAAATTTAAATATCTTCTCGTGTACGTGTGTGTGTGTTATTGTTAATTATTTTTAAAGGTTTAATATAAATTTGGGGAGGGTTAGATGGTTGGCCATCTGAACCCCTTGCTTCTTATGCACCATGTCCAAGGCTATGGTGTGGCCTTCGACCTCTCCACCACAACCATCCCCCTTATGGCTTTACAAAAACCCATTAAGGGCTTGGATGTATGGTGAATAACCTTGCATGGGTGCCCTATAGATATATATATGTGTGTGTAAAACTCTTTATCAGTAAGATATTTAATCCTTACCAAGTATTCATAGTAAAAATGAAACAATAGCATAACTCCCATCATAGCCCTAAGTGGAAAGATATTCTCCTAGTTTAATTTTTCAGCTCCCTACCAACAATGATTTTGAATAAGAGGATAATATAGAAGAATATTGTAAATCTTAAATCCATACAACTTAGTTTCAAACCCTTAACATGTCTTCCAATAAATGGAAAGGAACAAATGAATGAATGAACATTCAAATAGCTTGACTTCTCATGAAATTCCTCCTTTCTCCTTCTTATACCTGCAACCAAAAAAATTTCAACAAAATGAGAATAAAATGAAAACATAGTAGCTTATGTGAGTAAGTCATAAGGAAATTAGGGCTTTCTTAGTTTCCCTAAGATCGTATGGTGGAGAGCCCTTTAATCAATAGATCTCTCTTAATTTTATTTTTGCTTTTGAAATGTTTAATTTTGCCCCATTATTTTTTTATTTATCAGGAAATAATTTTAATCCTAACTTAGAAATAAATTAAAAGAGGACTTCGGTGTGCATTTGGGTGATCAAATGACCTATTCCTAACTTTTATAATCTTTTCGGCATTTTTTTATAATCTATATTATTATTCCTAGATTTAAATAACTTTTATTTAAAGAAAATTAATTAATTTGGGTTATTGCATTTTTATTGCCATAACAAATATATTTAATTGGCTCACTTAAGTGGCCTAGTGTCATTTTTTTGTAAAAATTTTTGTAATCACGAATTAGTTGTATTATTATTAGTTGTTCACTACCCCATGGTTTCCACATTTTTATCCGACATCATACTCCATCTCACATGTTCATGTTTGGGTGAGATTTCCTAATTCCTCTCCATTTTTCCGTACATGGAATATATCGACAATAGTATAAGGAAGTTCATCAAATAGGATGACAAGTGGTTACAAAGTGTTCTATTTAATTTTGTTAGGATTTGTGTAGAAGTGGATCTTAGTAAAGGATTTTCGGATAAAATGAATCTCAATATGGGAGATGCGACTCACATCCAGACTCTTGACTATGAAAACATGACTTTTCGATGTAGGAATTGCATGACTCGAGACACATTCAAGCTGCAAGCCCTCATAAGAAAGTCCAAGATTCAAAGAAAAATGGTTCCATTCCCGAATGATGGATTCCTCCATTTCTTGAAGACAAATTTGAATCTGAATAAGATGTTCAAGAATTAAAAGTAATAGCTCCTTCGAACGCCACTTACTTTCTTGTTGCTAAATGTAATGAGGTGGGAAAACCCTTGGTTCATCCTCCCTCTTTGGAGAACCCTAGTTCATGGATCAAGAAACCTCACAAATCTTATATTTTTACTCAGATAAGGATGATCCCTTCTCTCTGGATAAGGAGTTATAGATATATGCTCCTTTGATTTTACCTAAATCCAATCCTCTTGATTCAAAGGAACATATACATGGGAATTGGAAGTTAGTGCGATCAAATAAGAGGAGAAAGGGTAATCGATGATTTTTTTCCCTTTCTTTTCCTTACCTCTTTCATCTTCACTTATGGTTTCATCCTTGGATGCTTCCACATTTGTTTTATTTGGAGATTATTTTGAGTTGTATCTCCTCTCTCTTTAGTCGTTCCTCCCCTGTTGCATCTTCTTACATCTAAGTTCTAGTAGTTTTTTTTTGTACCTAGATCAGTAGTTGATCCTCTTTCTTCCTTGTTTTTGGTTGCCCCTTCTTTCTTTTCATCATCTTGTTTGGGCCTTCTTGGTATTTCTTTCCTTGTCTTGTGAGATTTTCCATTGTCTTACTTCTTTGTTATATCTGGTCATTTGGCCATTTTGTAAAAAGTATGTGGTTCCTTTCAAAACCCTCAAGGTTTACCAATTTCCAAATAAAAAAACTAACCATATGATTTTACAATGTATATAACACCATGTTAGAAAAAAATTGAAGGGATAAGTCATTTACTTCTTACATTGGTGACATCTAACTATGAGGAGCACTTTCTTGGAAAAAGTGTCCATGTTCGACACTAAAATATGTTGGTTTTTATGATTTAATTTAATTTAATTTGAATTAAATATAAACATATCTGAGTCACTACTGAAATAAATTATTAATAAATACTTAAATATAAAAATGACACAAGCAAGATAAGATTAAAAATATGAAACCCTAAGAAATGAAGAAGGAGAGAGGACTTAGTTGATATCCACACAAGTTGGAAGTGATATGGGAAGGGAGAAGTGATGAATAGGGTGCCAATAATCTTTTAACTATCTTTGTAAATTATGTAACCTAAGGATAATGCCAAACAAAGGCGCCTAAAGTTGGATATGGGCACTTTGGTGTTGGTTACTACTCTTGGGAACTTGTGACTACATGGGGATCTAGATCTCCTTTTTATTATGTCACAAGAGTGTTTTTGTTTCTATTTGTTGATCAACTATTGTTTTTATTATAATCACCAAAGGTACTGTAACTTTGTATATGAGAAATTTACCTCCATAAGCCCAAAACCACATCAAAACTAAAAATAAAAATGCAGATTGGGAGTAGAGTGACCTTGACGGATGGTTACCCTAAGAGTGAAATTATGAGTGAAAGTTCCACTACATCTCATATTTTATGTAGTTCTTGTGTATGTGTGATAATGATGCCTTAGGATTCCCTTGTGCAAGTGCACTTGATAGCGGGTTATAGCGAGAATGTATCAATGTAGTAGAATGTGTGGATGGAATAAAATGAATATCCCCTTCCTATAATTTGTATGCAGAGTGTGAAATCCATTTTCCCTTGAATGGATGTTAGATGGATGCTTTAAAGTGCTTTAGGTGCCTTTGGATGCAAGATCAGGTGATAGTGGTAATGTTTAATGGTTGGTCCTTTATTTTAAATACATAACTATGTATTGATATGATTTTCTTAGTTGAATTTCGTAATTGATAATTGGAAGGACAACCCATAAGTGAAAAATATGCCCAAAATATAAAAGTGACCCAAAAGGAGCATGTAAGGTGAGAAATGGTCAGGGGCACCGGTAAAGGGATAGGGGTGCTCAAGCAATTATGTCCTTATTGGGCGCTGGTTTCCAAGGAAATGAAAGAAAAATAAGTAAAATCCTGATTGGGTTATAGGGTATATAAGACAAAATAGAAAACCCAATGAAAAGAGAAGAGGGAAAAGATAGTTATCAATTACTAGTTTTCTCACTTAGGAATCATGTAAATGGATGTATGCTTTCAGGACCTAGAAATGTACCAAAGTACATGATTGTGTATCTATAATTTCACCAAATATAACCAATAAGTATACAACCTGGGGTAACCATGAAGATAATAGGTTCGATTGAGATAAACTCTATTTCCCCATTGTTATCTCTAAATGATGAGGAAATTAAAAACTAGTTATCATATTTCTTGCATCCATGCACAAATATTTCCCTTGGGTACCATGGGTGCTAAGTTTCACAAGAAACCATTGGAAGATATGGATTAGGAAGGCCAAAAACTGTAATTGGTAATAAACTTATCAACCTTTTCCAACATCCTCCAAAGTTCTACAAAAATGGGAGATTTAGATTAGGGGATTTGTCTATGAATTTCCTGCTATAGTCTATAGAGAAAATGGGCATCCTCACGAAGCATTAATAGTATTTTTTGACTAAAACCAACTAGTGTACAACATGTTTTGTTCACCTATTCTAGCATACTCCTTGTCTATGCTAAAAGGAGGTTTGAAATGAGGTGTGAACATCGACCAACACATAATGGAGAAGGCAATTTTATTAGATATTATTAGAAGGTTTGAAACCCTTTTTTACTTGTTATCACTCTTGGGATATTTTCAAATGTTTCTATAACAACTATCTTTAGCTATCTAGTAAAAATAATTGAATTGACATGAGATGGGATAACATGCTTAAGGTACAATTAAATGAACATATTTTTCCAAACATGTAGTTTTTCTTCTTGCACACACGATCTTGAAAACCATATATCTTGAAGGTTGCATAAAAGAAGCTTAGAATAATTTAAAAATCCAAATTGGATTATAGGAATAAGTCATGCGATTTGACAATACTTGTAGTTGTTGAGAAAAATAGTGTAATGGAATTTATTATTTTGGTAGGAGATCATCTCTATATAATGGATTACCTTACATTAACTCATAAGGAAATAAATATGAATATCAGTGTAGTTACCTTTCTCATGGATGAGAAGCAAACATCAATATTTGATATCATGAAAATTGACAATGAAGGTCATAATGTTGAAATGATAATTTGGGGATCATCGAGATCATTCAAATTGCTAAAAAAATAGTTTACACTAGGATTAACAAAATTTTCATTGGCATAATCATACCCAATAATTTTGTTAATGCGGTTGGTAAAAGTGTTATTGGCTTCACCCTAAATAAGCCACAAAAGGATTCTTGTTAATAACCCTATGAAAACCATTAATAGGTTCAAAAAAATAAGGGATGGTAAAAATAATACGTACACGAGTAGAAGCATGACATGTTGAAGAAAATGAAATATTTCTTTTGGAACAAAGATCCATTCCCATTTTCTATCCTAAAAAAAAACTTTCAATATATGCTTACAAACATGGCCTTGGGCTACCTACATGCATTCACACATTGTGAAATAGTGATCCACATTATAAATGTTGTAATATTTATTTTCTTTCTTTGTCTCTTAACCAATGCCACATCAAGTTTAACTTCATATAACTTCATGTCACCATCAAAGATGCATAGATATTCCATTCGGAATTGATCTCCAATTTCTCAAGCTTGAAGTTCCTATAAAATACATTCTCTTTACACATTTGGGTCGACCAATAATATACAAATACAACCATTTCCAACTTATTCATAAACCAATCCACTCTTTGATGTGTGTAAACTTGTATTTCATTTAAAAACATATCTTCAAATGACAAAAATATACTTTTATGGCAGTATTTGTCTCTTGACCTACATGTGGCATTGTATACAAACATCTTGCCTACATGCTAATACGGTGTGCCCATTGATTTTTTAATAGGTGATGAATGATTATTGAGACGTATATTTTTCCAGGAACATGTTCACATCAGAAATCTTTTGCCTCCTCAATATGATACTTGTGAATAATTTCACAACAGGAAAAGGAAGCCCATTATGTATATTATCAAATGCAGGAATCATGTCAACAATGAACTGCATAAAATAAGAAAAATGTTAATTGTTATATAATAACAACTATGAAGTTTCAAACTTACATATCTATAAGTACCTTTTTCAAATTTGTCCCATCGTGGAATCCATTGAAATTATATTGTTGTGTGCATACTTCAACATTCACTCATGTTATAATGAAGATGGAGGCCTAACATAAAGGGTTTCTCTTTCATTCCTATTTTTATAAATTTTTCATACAAAAACAACTTTTCAAACAAATTGGTTAAATATTTTCCGACATTGTTTGCATCATTGAGATCAAATTTTATTATGGTTCTTTCATCTTTCCTCAATAATCATCAACAAATTGAAAAAAGTGAGTTTCTCATGAACCATGTGAAGATTATTTTTATCAACAAATTTAGGTGTCAACCCCATTAATAATAATATCTCTACCCATTCCTTTAAAGTGCAACTTATGTGTGGAGCCAAAGAATAATGACTACCATTGAAATCATCGGTCTCCTTCCCATGACAAACCTTTTCCGTCGTGGTCTCTATGGTCCATATTTTTATATTTAATCAAATGTTGATCTTGCATCTTCATCAATAGATGGATGGAAAAATGACATTGGAATCCATGATGTAATTTTTTACATTGAGGTCTATTATTATGACCAACCTTCGGAACCTTACAAATTTGATAAGGCACCTCATCTTAAGGACTTTAATTCTTGGGGCCATATGTACACCGGTAACTATATTACACATACATAAATTAAGTTATAAAAAATTCCAATTTAAATATTTAAAAAAATCTAATACAAGACATCGAAGTTACATTATGTATTGAAGAGATCTATCGATCCTAAAATTTTGGAGATCGCATGGTTCACGATTGTATTTACTGTCCTAGATGTGAAATATGGTAGGATACCTCGGTCCCTTACATTCACCCCTTAAGAAATCATCTATGTGATCTCTCTATATCCATGCAACAATATCATTCTCACTACACAAGTTCCACTCCACCTTGCTCCAATCCAATTCCTTGGAAGAAAACTCTCCATGTGGGCTATTATGCACCCATAGAGACAACACAGACATCCACTTTGAAAACATCTACAAAATAAGAAATAAAAAAGAGAGTTACACATATTAGTTTAGAATTAAAAATTTGTAATTAAATATATAAGAATATGAAAAAGTGAGAAAGTAAAAAGAGAATTAAACGTAGTAATAATATCTAAAATATACATCATGTAAAGATGCATTTTGTAATAAAATTGGGAGTCATTATAAGTCAATCAGTCCTTGTTCTAAACATGTATATAAATATTTGTATTGTTTACATTGATGTTAATATGTTTTTATTATATAGGGTAAGAAATTGGTTTTGAGGGGCTCCAAAAACCCACAAATTACAAACGAGAAAAAGATATTACAATGAGGATTAAAGAAACAACCTCTATCTAGGAAAAAAACACAACCCCAAAACAAAAAAGAACTCCACCCACACCAAGCGAAAGTCACAAAAAATAACCCAAAGTGGCTCAAGAGGTTTCCCAAGAACAGCTCGAGTGATCCACCGAGAAATATTTTTAGGATGTCGAATTCCACCCACCCCCATCCAATGTGGAGTCTATATCATCACTTATTTAATTATTTTACTTTTCTATTTTGGAAATTGTTGGATAGGTTTGGACCTACACCTTCGAGGGGCACAACAAGAAGTTTTTAGGTATAAATTCTTAAAACCATATCCCTAAATTTGATACTTTTATTTGATGGTTGTATAACACTTCTTACAACACATGGGTTAAGATGATGCCATATGAGGTCATATAGAGTTAACCACTTCCATTCATTGTATGGTACTACCTAAGGAGCTCCAAGCATAAAGTTGTTTTGTAAACTCTAATAAAATGATAAACCTTAGTTTGCATTATAACGGATCACTTATCACAAGGTTAGATATTCATAATGAAAAAAAGAAAGATCAACAGCATCAAAAATGCATTTTTTTGTTGGGGATATAGATTATTTGTCTCTACATCTATAGAAAATATTTCCTTGTAGGTTAAAGGTAGTTAGAAGTTATCAACAATATTTTATGGATCATACCTAAGATGCAATGAACTTGTAACATCCTATGTAAATTATACCTACCCTAGCTTTCAAGATTCATCTTATTTTCTAGGTATCTTTTTTGAGGTATGTGGACAATATCTTAATGTGTAGTTGGATTTCCCAAAGTTATGTAAAAGAGAGTGAGTAATCTTTGAATTCAAGTGTATCTTTTCCAAATTAATGAATGTAGTCTACAATCATAGTATCACTAAATGTTTTGGTCCAATGATAGGTGTTTAACTAGAAGATGCAACTTGGGAACCTCTCTAACTTCAAGAACAATTTCCACAACTAAAGCTTTGACAACAAATATATATGAAGGAAGAAGGCATGTTAGGACTCCTAACCATCCACTATAATTTTTGCATTTGAATTGTTATAGTTGTCATTTATTTTTAGTGCCTATTGTCTATGTGGGACCAACCTTTGGGAATTAGGGTAAGGGTTTTCAAAGAATCTTAGGAACTTATGTTGTTGTAAGGTCGACCCTTAAGCGTTATCAATAGGCTTGTAATGCTTATATATTTATGTCGTAAGAAAGAGATAAGGGAGATTAATTTTTGGTAACAAGCTCTAGTCTAAAAGAGGTTAACCCCTTTAAGAGGCTTGCGACATTTGAATGTACACAAATTTAAAATTATTTTATGAGTTCATTCAATGTTGGCTATTTTGCATTATATGAATATTGTGTTCATATATCTTGTTTTTGTAAGTCTATTATTGACAAATAAGAGATGAAAATTACATTTTTTGAGATGTGACTATGTGATAAATTGACCCCCTAAAAGATCCATACATTTTTTAGATTCCATAATGTGATCACAAATAAAAAAATTCATAGTTTTTAAATTTCATTTTGAAGGAAAAATAAACAGGATTCAGTACAAAACTAAATCCTAAGGTTGTGGCACCAATTAACATTAAAATTTGTTTTGATGGGATTGAGAATGAGTCGTTCATAATTGGAACTAGCAAAAAAAAATATGTACATCACATTTTATAGCTTTGACTATGACACATTAGTCCACGCTTTAGTCACATATTTGTTTATCATGGCTTCCACTTCAATTGTGAATGTTTTCACTCTTGATTGGGGCATGAGCATTAGTACCTTGATTCCATTTGGCGTATTCTTAGGAGGTCAATTGAAAATAAAATAAGTTTGTATAGCTAACATAGTCTTCCATTGTTGTCACAGAGTGCTTGCATTTATCGCATCTCCCCACCCAAAGTCCACTTCATTATATCCCAACCGCCTCCAATCACTAATTGAAACTACATTTTCAAACTTCATACTCAAATCTAATGTAGATGGGTTCACCAAGACTCTTGAGTTGAAATTCTCATAAAATGATAACATTGATTTCTTTATAATTGTTAGAGCATGCAAAAGAGATCCGCTTAAGAGGTTGTGGACATTATCTATTGCACGTGCAAGACCAATGACATTACCGTAGTATCCCTTTGGAATAGGAGGATCAAATGATTTCCTCGCATCCATTGCAAGGAGAAGATTTACATCCTCATTATGTGGAATTTGAAAAGCCTTTGTCCTTGCTAGCCAAACCAATGCTGCTACAATTTCAAATGAAGAGAAAGATTCTTTACTTTCTTCCATAATACATCGTTTGATATGATTTATTTTCTCGAAGCTTATAATAAGAGATGCCTGCACAACTTTCTCAACTGTTAGAGGTGGGCAAATGGATTCACCGAGATACGTCTGGAGCTGTATATAGGCTTCACGCTTTACCAATTCTCTATTCCATATTGGTTCGATTGAGGGCTTAACTTCTCCCCTCGCCATCTCTGCCATGCTTTTAAAAAATTGGCCCATTCCATTTCCATCGCATATACTTTGGTGTACAGTCGTTCCCATGACAAAGCCCCCTCATCTAAAACGAGTTACCTGCATAAAACACATGCAAAAAGAGAATCCAACTCTGATATTAAAAGAAATACGACAAGAGGCGTTATTGCAACAATTTGTTTGATAATATTACCTGAACACTCAGAAGATGGAGGTCCTTGTAATCTGTATCCAGTGGAAGCGAAAATAGTAGTTGCCGAAATGATGGATTGTACTCATCCAGATCTCCTATGACTGAAAGGTCGTTGTCCGCCATGGCTTCCACAAACAGAGCACCCTGCCCTGTGCACTCCACTTCAATATCCCCATTTTCTTTCTTTCTGAGCCGCCCAGCAAAAGGGAAATAATAAACCAAGATCTTGGAGAGAGCCTCTCGAATTGTTTTTGCAGGATCTGCAGAAACGCCGTGGGAGGCACCGAAGACTAACAATATGTTAGCAAACCCTCCTCCCAGTTTGTCAATTCTAGAGAGCTGCAGGATTGTTTTGGGCGATGGCAGGCATGGCGCCACCACTACTCGCTCAATGATATTTACATGTAGATCTGCTGAACCTGGCTTCTCCATTAGAATTCAACTCTCCTTTCTTCTCTTCTATTCTCAGAACTATTAAATTTTGTGAAAATAGCATGGGAACTGAGATGCAGGATAGTTGCTTATGTGGGAAATAGGATAAGCGAGCATACACCACACAGTACTTGGTGTTTTTTCACGTGTGTTATCTATTATTCACGTGGATACACCTCACATAAGCATCGCATTTTACTCACATTTTTCGTCTGTTGTGTGTACGTATGCATGACATCACGCATTGATGCGTGGATTTCACTCACTTCCAAGAAAAAACTATAAATTATTACAACTTCAATTATGGTGAAAGGCGTAGGGGAGAGGAGTTAATAGTGGTGCACCCTATGTTAAGTGTAGTGCTCAATATATAAAAATAATAATAAAATAAATTTAACGAAACTAAAATAATGATAAAGTAAGTTAAAAAATGGTAGGAGTGGTTGGAGAATAATGGTGGAGGATGTGTGGAGACTACCAAGGCACGTGGGTTGCTTGACAAGGCACATGGTAAACTTGAAAAGGCTTTTTAACATGTCACGTTCTCTACATAATAATAATACATTCACCTTAATTATGATCTAGGAGGCATTAACCACGCAAAACCATGTGTCAACATTGTAAATTCTTACAGTGATTGGTTAGTTGCGTATGTATTGCGCTGAAGCATGTTCAATGGTATCGAGAGGAGGATGAAGTGTTGTTGCTATTTTTTTGTCTAGTGTTGGGCAATATATATATAATATATAATATATGGGTTCTTGCAAGGGACAATCTCACTTTTCACCATATGCTACAAACAAGTATTCAGGTGATGTATTTTTGGAGTGAAAACCAATTCCCATGTTGCACCCCATTTATAACGATGAAACCTGGTATGAAATTCAATAAAATATTTACAAGATAGGGGGATATTGTCAGATGTTGTAGTTTTTGTTGGTGCCCTTATTCTCATGAATGCAAAATGTGGGAGCATACGCGTGGCATATTAACTGTTTGACATAGTCTCTTAAAAAAAAAAAGAAAGTGGTTTCATTTAATGCTTTGGTGCGGAGGTACGCACGTGATGGGTTTGCTGACAAGGATTACAAAATTTCAAGCAAATGCGATTGGCAGGTGTAAATCTAGGTCCTATCTTCTTTTCCAAAGCATCCTCCAGCGTGCATTGCAGAATGGGAGCTCTAGAGTAGGGTAGTGATATCCATCAAAGCATAATGGTTTGTTAGATGTTTTATTTATAAGTGCCCTGGAAAATGTGCCTGTAGAATGTGGAAGCATGCGTAAGGCATGTGAATTGTTCTTCAAAATGCCTAAAAGAAACATGGGCATCCTCATGACAATTGCAACTGTTTCTCTAAACATACACCCATCAGAGCATGAAGAAAAATTGGAGCCTAAAGACTAGGAGTATTCATATTAAGCATTTTTAGAACATTCTAAGGGCAAGTATGGAGGTTTTTTTCCAGAAAAGAAGAATCCAATATTAACTCCTATAGACCGGGCCAAGTTTCTTATTTCAGTAGTTTTGGTCTCGATGCCTTGACTGGTTCCCTTAAAATGCCACAAGTTGATGTTTGGGTTTAAATTGGGCTTCATCACCAGATGGTTGGCATTTTGGGTTAAGCCTTGGAGGAGGGGAAATGGTGTTGTAATGATATAAGAGGGAGATCCTCCTAGTATCCACTTTGATTCCTCGACCCACTTCCTTTGAGAGATGAGTTGGAATTTTCGAATCTCGACAACCCTTTTTTCTAGACCACTGGTAGCTAGTGTGCATAGTGTTTGTTTGAGCCTCTTTAGCCGATTTGTTTGTCCCTCAGGCATGGTCTCCCTTACCTTTTCTTTCATAATTTTCATAATTTAGGTTCTTCATTTGCAATGTTATAGAAACATTAAACTAATAGATAATCTTACAAATGGATATGTAACTAAATTTAAATAGTGTAAAGAAATAGAACTACAGTGTAATGTTTGAAACTGATTTATAATTTAAACATTAATTGTGGTCACTACCATAACCTTATACGATGATACTAGAATATCTAAATTAGGTGCTCACATCTAGTGGTATTGGTGAGAGTTAGATGATGTCGTCAAATCAAACAATCCTTTTGCCTACCATTTAAAGTTAGGAAGAGAAAAACACAATTTCAAGACTCACAAAACAACACTCTAAGCCCAAAAAGAGAAGTCAAACATCGTATGTGCTCCTTGTTATGTAGAGAGTTACGTCAAGCATTAGCCCGACCCTGTGTGACCATTTGCGCTCTCTTTCCCGCTCTCTAGGAGCCATGTTACTCCATTTTCTTTTTGAAGGAAGCTCTTTAAAACTAAAAAGGTGGCTTTCGTTTGAACCGTCGTTTGGTCCCCTGAGCAACAAAATGCTTGATGACCTTCACAAACCTCTAGTATTTCTACTAGAAAATTGCACCGCAACCTTTGGTTTAGGAAAAACATATCCATAGTGAGTTTGGAAAAGGGGTATTGTAGGCCTTTGATCCCACTGTTTGACTAAGGTCAAACCGACTCAACTACAACAGTGGCTTTGAAAAAACCCGTCATCGTTTGAAGCTCGTCACATCGGTTAGTTAAAATCAACTCGAAAAATTCTCCATATAGAGAGGAGCTTGTAAGAAATTTCTAGTTGCACGTTTTCCATCAAACCTTAGTTTTGGAGGTGGTTTTGTGAGCCCTCGACCTAACTTTTGATTGTTTCCAACTAGGCCAATTACGACCGATGACCTCGGAAAAATGGCCACCAATCATAAACCATTCACCGATTAAAATTCTACCAGTTCCTATGTATTATTGGTTTATATGAGGACACATAAAAACCTACCCATGGTATGTTTGCTCTTTGGATACAATGTTTGAAAGTGGTTTCTTAGCCTTCGAGCCTTAATTGAATGTTTTTACAACTAGCTGGAAAACGTAAAAAGAAAGTTGTAGGACCTCCAGTGGTAACCAAACCATCATGGAAACTTGTTGACACTTGTAAATATTTGTTTGAAAATCTATCATGTGACTTATTGTGTGAAATTGAACTTTTGACAAAATAGTGTTATATCTCTTCCCTCTCTCTTTCTCTCTAATTGCTTACTAAATAAGGTGAAATGAAATGAAATAAATATGTGTCTCTAAACCCCCCCTTTTGAATGCAAATTATTAATATTATGTAAATTGAAAACTAAATACGTTAATTATGTTAGATTAGGGTGGATGCCATGCTAGCGATTTATCATTGATTTCATGCTCACATGGTTTTTTGCAGGTCACAAGAAAGATGGCAAAAACGTGATGTGTAATTCATTATTTATTATTGTAATTTATGTAGGTCATTCATCAAAATGAATTTATGTATAATGTAGTATCATGTTACATAAAAGTTGTATTTGAGATTTGCTAATATGTATGAGATGTTAATTTTAGGGATACCTTGAGAAATGTGCATTTAATCATAGGTGTAATTTTGATTCATAGTTATGTATGGTAAAATTATTGATATATGTGTGTGTGTGTGTGTGTGTGTGTGTGTGTGTGTGTGTGTGTGTGTGTGTGTGTGTGTGTTGAATGAATTTGAATTTATTATCTTGTAGTGCATTTTTAGTGTGTAATAGATGATTAAATAATTGGTATTGTGTTACTTACCTTGAAAATGTAATAAAGGAATCTAACCACAATAGTCAACCCTAGTATAAGATTCGTGCATAACTTGTCTTCATGTGTGATCCTTCTTAGTGTAGAAGAAATTTGAAACCGTAAAATGAATTAAACTTTTTGCTCGATGGAACCTCCTATTTTAGGTAAATAAGACCACTAGTTTGTGTTACCATCATGGCGGTATGTTTGGCATTAACGTTGTGAACCCGATTGCGGTTAGAAGCGATCCAGTAAAACCTTTACCCGGAGTAAGTAGAACTAACACCTCCTTAGTATCCTAGTTATGCCTACCAAGTCTTACAAAGTTAGATTTAGGAATTTTCTTCATCATTGAATGAATTCCTTGTGGGACCCGCCCTAGACGATGACACAAATGGAGAGAATGAAATAGTTGTTCCATGACTCAAATTCTTGTTAATAAGCTCTTTAGTTCCTCTCAGCTAGATGTGTTACCTTGGTTACTAACAACATAACACCTTGGTCTTTCATGAAGGTTGTTTTCATTAATATTTCCTCTCACATTAAATTCCTATATAGTTGATGCATAGATCCTTATGTTCTATTGGAATTAAAATAAACCTCAATTATTTAGGAGGTTAACTTAGAGTTCGAGTGTAGTTATAATGCTTCCAATCTTTTACTTCTTCAAGATGTTAGATAAATACTTTCATAACTCTTTATGTTATAAAGTGACGCCAAAAAGAGACCTAAGAAATAATGTAAATGAAATGAGAAACAAGAGTATATGTGATAATGGTTTAGGAACAAATTTTCACTTGAAGTCCTTATGGTTGATTTAAGCATTGAATTTTTGTTAAGAATGGTTACAATTTGTTCTTGGTGGGACTAGGCATTTGAGCCAATATAGAGTCCACTAAAAATAAAATAAAATAAATTTATGTCATGTAAATGTTTAATTGAATCAAACTAAATTTGGAAGTAAAAAAACCATAGTACGAGAATAAATGTGCTTCTACTGGGACGAAGTTTTTAGGAAATGGAAACTTGAACCTTCACCTCCTTTGAATCATATTATTTCTCCCTTGTCAAGTTATGGTTGATCCCCTTGCATAATGAGGGTAAAATTAAACGTCAACTAAATATACTTTTAAGAAACAAGCCTTTAGCATAAGAATGAGAGAATTAGGAAATTTGTATACAATGTGAAATATGGAAAATAATAATTCAAGTTATGAAGATTATCATAAGGGATAAAGAGAAAACTTAAATGGTCGAACTGTAAAGTTGAATGTGGAATGAACTTATGAATTTGTAGGTGGGAAAAAAAGGGGGTTAAATTATTATCCTTATATAATAATGTTCTTGGGATGTTAATCATAACTAATATGTAGTCATGGTAATGATGTGTTGTGGGTTTTCCAATCCTTGGGTCCCTTTCTCTTTGTTGGGTCGTTACTAGTATTCATTCATTGGGGAAAATGTGGCATCGACATGTATATGGTGTTGTCTTATGTCTATGTGATTCGATGAATTACGTAAACATCTTATGTGTTGTTGAGTTTCTTCTTGGAACCCTTGTGGGTTGTGTAGAGAACAATATAATTCAAAAAAATTATCCTAGTATTTTACTTTTGTTATTTTGTGTGTAAAAAGGTGGCTTTACATTTGGTATCAGAGCGGAGGTTCTTGCTCTCGAACCTCTAGGGAATATTGGAGTTGTGATGTTTTTGCATGGTGGTGGTAGAAATTGGAAGAGTAATGTGATATAAGTGTGATGTGAACTACGTCATAATTGTGATATTGTGAATGCACATGTTATATATGTCAATAAGTGTGTATTTGTTATCATGTTTATGTCCTTGTGATGAGATTACTCTCTCTCCTTTTCATGGATTCTATGAATAGTTCAGATGTGATTTTTACCAGCTTATTGTGTGTGAAAAAGAATCTTATTGTGGATTGCGGAGTGTTGGAGCATTTTGGAATTATGTGATATGAAGGTGTATTGATGTATTGCATGAAAAAATTGGTGTAAAGTGAATTATATTGTATCATAATGTCATCACTGTATTGTGATGAATTGTGTGGATCACCATGTTGTATTGAAATTGACTATATGTTGTAAAGTTAGACATTGTGTTCCTCATATGTAGAATTCATGTAATATGTGATGGTTCATGTCGTGATTTAAGGCATACAGTGAGTGTATGATCCCAAATTTATAGTGATTGCACTTTGGGTGCAAAATGTTGTAATGTGATGTATCGTAACCCATGAAAGTAATGATTGTGTTTTACCGTTTGTATATATAATGTGTAAGACACCATGGTTAATTTGTGTGAATCACCATTATGTTAGTGATGTATTTATATGTTATGTTGTGGACCCTACACTAACCGAACCTAAGGGAAATCAGTAAAAGGTGTATGTTTGGAGTGAGGAAATGTGTACCGTTGACCATTCACTCGAGCCAAGTATGAGATAGGAAGTGGAGCCTTACATAGGCTGAAAACCCACTTTTGTTTGTTTGGTATGTGTGGCACTTGCTCAATGGTGTCATACATATTGTGTTTCCCAGAAACCTTAGGATCAGTAAATGGTGACTTGTAGTACTTTCTCTCTCCCGATATGGTTATCGTATGGATTAAACCTATGTGATTTTGACTATGTTGAACCTTATTGAAGTGGTGGCGAGGATGATTCAGATATAGATGATGACAAGCTTGTATTATTGATATATTAATTTACTGAGCCGAGGCTTGATGTTTCGAGTGCCAGCAAATCATTGAGTACCACTTTGGTGGTTGTGTAAGGCCACATAGTTATCGTAATGTGTTATTCCTATATACGTATTTTATTTATAAATTGAACATTTTCTCTTTTCTTACAAGAACCAACGGTTTTTATTGATTAATATGTTCTTATATTTTGGGCATTTTATTGGTTGTTGCACTAACATGCAGATTTTTGCACTAACTATGGCTACTTGGACATTTGTTTTACTTAGATTTAAATTTTCTTTTTAATTTTAAAAGTTTTATAGCCTAGCCCAAACCTTGAGATTTTGCCACTTGGCATTTGAAATGGATTACTATGCTGGTTCTAATATAGTAATGTGTTGGAATAGGGTCATGGGATTCACCATGAAGTGGTGGAACCTATGGACCCTCTTTGTTGTATACGGTTACCACCCAAGGAGTTATTATGTCACTTGGGTTAGAGGTATATGGACTCTATGTGCCTAGGGCCATAGGGTGACTGACCTCTTTTAGAGAGCGAAAAGGAAAATTTATCTTTATTTTATTACTTGAGGGAGGTGTTGGTATCCAAATTGATTATTCTTTACAAGATGAGAAGAATCACATATTTTACAAGATGCCTAGAGACAAATAAATCATCATGTATGTCTTTTTGTAGTCGGGGAGGTGATTCAGCTGGCTCTTTATCACTCAGATGTTGGAGAAATGGATAGCACCTTGAAAGGATTTGATATATCCTCACTACTTTAGGTTGTGCCTTTCAACCGGGGTGAGAGGACCCATTTTGTAACCTCTCTGTTGGTGAAGGAGAATGAAGATATCCTTCTTTTCTCAAATTTGACAAGAAACCTTCGGAAAATATGATCAATGCAAAGACAATTTAACTCTCACAAGTTTTCGCTTCTAAGGAATGGTGATATTTTATAAACAAGGTTAAGGTTACTAAAGACATTATGGAATACCGATTCCTTCTACATATTTTGGCAATAGTATTTATTCATTTGTGGACATACGGGAAAAACAGGGCTAGTTCGGGTAGGATTCATTGTTCTTGAATAATTTTTGGTGGGAGATTAAGAAAGATAAACTTGATTTTGCCAAATCTTTGAGAACCTTCACAACAATTGGAAAACTAAATGACAAAATGCTTGAGAATCATTTGTTATCCAAAATTCACCCCCAAGGTAATTTTGATAACATGCATTAGATTATTCATTCCGAGCAAGTAGATTGATTCAAGGCAAAAATCATGTTTCTAGGGTCCCCTCGGCTTCTTTCTAACTCTCTGTCCAAGAAGAAAACCCAGCAAGTTTTAAAAATGTGAAAAAATTGCAAAAACCAAGCTTGGGGCCAAAAAATGAAGAAAATCGGCTAAGTCCTAGTCAGGTGATCTTGGGACAGTTGGGACGTCGGGACGCGTGGGACGCGAAGAATCGGTCGAAAGGGAAAAAATTGCCTAAGTCTTGTTTCACGCGGTTTGGGACATCCAGGCCAAAAGTACGCGTGGGACGCGGATCGGCCGGTTTGGCGCAAGTCGGTCCATTTCAGGCGGTTCGGGGATATTTGTCCCTGCATCGGGACATCCGGGCCAAAAGTGCGCGAAAGACGCGTGAACCACCGATTCGCCGAAACAAGAGACTTTCGTCCAGGACATTTGGGCCAAAAGAACGCGGAAGACACGAAAAGCCGAAAGAGCCGCATGAATGGAATCTCGCCACGTGTCTTCACCGCAAAGAGGGACAAGGAAGCCCAAATTGGCCGAAGTAGGAGATTTTCGTTCGGGACATCCGGGCCAAAGGTACGCGAGGGACGCGTGGGACGTGAAAAGCCGAAAGAGCTACCAACGAATCAAATCTCACCACGTGTCTTCACCTCATCGGCCCGGCAGAAAATTTTGAAAATTTTCCAAAGGCAAAAAACAAAAGGGAAATGGTCAGGAAGGGCCCACGTCCAATGAAATCGTGCCATGTGGCACTTGAGTGGCGGAGCACGGGGAGAAATGGGAAATTTTTCCCAAAGTAAAAATACCAAATTTTCAAAGGACAAAGTGTGCCCCTCAGGCCCGAGCCAATAAAATAGTGCCACGTGTCCAAGTGGCAAGAAATTAAGGAAGGGCCCGAAAGAAATTTTCAAAGGATGAGCCCACGGATGAATCAGATTCGACACATGTCATCCAAGTGGCAGAGCGGGAAAAATTCAAATATTTTCCCGCTGATCCGTTTTGGCTTGTTTTTCCCTAATCTTCAAATTGCCATAACTTTCGATCCAGAGCTCAGATTTTCACGTTCTTTATATCAATGGAAATCTGGTGAAATTATCTACACGATTCCAGGGTCAATCTTGCATTTTGGTTCAGTTTGGAGAGAGAAAATCAAGAAACATCTCTGGCACGTGGTAATGGCCAAACCGACGTTTCAACACCCAGTAATAATGTGAAATGGGTTGCATTCTTCTCAAAGATGGCAAAAATGTCGGGCATGGGTCCAGTAAGGACGCCCATGCTGTTTTAATGCATCTCGCATTCAATGAGGAATGGCTCCCACGTTTTTATATGTTTTCTCTCTCCCAGGCTCGACCCATACATTGTATAAAGCCAAATTTGGCTCATTTTTCAAAAGTGTGGTTCATTTTTTCAGCTCGCCCTCCCTTCTTTTCTTCCCGGGGGTTGAAAATAGAGTTTGAACCTCCTCCCCTTCTCTGTAATGGTGTTTTTTTCCTTTTACTATTGAAATGATGTTAATGCTGAACTTCAAGCAACAAAACGTGTTTTGTGATGCATCTGTCCATCCTTGCTCGTTTTTCACTTGTTTTCTTCTTGCCTCTCTTCATTGCAGGTATTTGTGCACGTTTTAATGTTCATTATAGGTTTGGAGTTGTGTTCATGGAGTTTTGGGACATTTTCTGTGTGAAATCTATCCTTGGGCCTATGATGCATCTGTCCATCCTTCCCATTGCTCACCTCTCCTTGTTCCATGGCATTTTGATAGATGTTCAACATTTTCCTTCTTTGGTGTATCAACCGTTTTAGTGTAGGCTCTATTTTTCCCTTTTCTCTCTCTTTGTCTCCTTGGCATGGTTAGATTAAGATTAGATTAGCTTGCTGCCGCACTGGAATAGCTTCAGCGGGTAGTTTAGGAAGAGGAACCAGACCTTCTCTGGAGATTCCTTTCTCATGTTTTCAAGTCCCACACTTGGAGAAAGGATTCCATGTTGTGCAATCACACTAGATGCTAGAGTGATCAACCTAGAATTTCGATCAACGTCCGAGAGTCTTTGTGATTACGCACTAATAGTTTCAGCACGCCGGTGGGACCTTAGAGGTCTTCCACTTCATCTTTTGCAGTTGGTGTGTTCCCGTGAAGATTTCAGCCTTTAGAGGCACTTGCAAACACATCTCACGGTGACTACATCTCGATCAGCAACCCATTTCGAAGTTCGCAGACACTGTTTTCCATCCATTTCCATCCATATTTCTTTCCATCTCTTTCATTCTTTTCCATTCCATGAAGTTGTGCAATCATGACTTCATTTCCATCATGGAACTCACATTTACAACTAGAAGTAATGTTTCCCACCTCCAACATGTTTTTTAAATCCTCCAAATCAACATTTTGAACAAATTCAAAATTAGCATGCATACCCATATGAGCAGCAATGCCAAAATCAGTTTGGCTATGGAGCTTTCCAAGAGCAAGAGTATGCATATAATGAAGACAATCATATGCAAGATGCTGGTCTATTGGAGAAAATCCAAAAGATGGAGGTAAAGATGGTGCAGTCTAGAGCAACAGCCCAAATGAGAGCTTTCAAAATTGGTTGCAGGACTCCTTGTCCATGGGGAGGCCCTTTTCCAAGACACTTCAGCCCTCGGGAGAAGTGGACTTCATGATGAAGATGTTGCCCCAACTCGCACAATGGATGCGAGTAAATAGAGGCCTATACACTTGTTGTTGAACAACCTTGTCAATGGGTAAGTTCTACACCATCATCTGGTTTTTCTCTTCCCATTACTCAAGCAGCACCATCTCATTTGGAATTGCAAATTCTAAACTCCCCATCTGCTGTCCCAAATGTTGATCCCATGTCTCCACCTCTCAGTCTTCCACCACACCTCAATTCTTCTTTCCTTTTTCCTTCCAAACAGTCATCCCCTCCACAAGAGCTAAAAGAAATACCCCCTCCTCCAAAGAAACAAGAGTTTCTACCTCCACCACCATGAAAAATTGCCAAATCAATTGAGTTACAACCCATCCCTCCTCTTGCATTCCCGATTCCATGTGGGAAGAAGAAATTGTAAAAATCGGCTATGAAGGACAGCAAGAAGAGGAGCCCAATATTAAAAGAAATGATAGACAACTTGAGGGTTTGGGCTGCCAAATTTGGGATGACAAAGATCCCCTTGATGGTTAAACCTACGAGAAGAGGCTAAGATTGAACAAATGGTGGTTAAGACTGATTTTGTGGCAGCAAGAAGAAAGCAAAAGTAAAAGATCAGCGATCAGTTTTCTCGAGAAAGTAGTGTCTCAGTGTTGACACTCTATTTGAAGGAAATGCTGATTCAATTCAAGTTACACAATCAGCCATAAAGGAAGAAAGCTCGAGAAGAAGATCTTGCAATCCCAACTTGTTCTCTAGAGCCAGATTGAAGAGTTTGACTTCACAAACTTCGTGCTTTGGGAATATTTCTATCCGAGCAAGATTTTCTTCAAGTAGTAGAGAAAGGAGAAGCTGCTCCAGATCAAAAGAAGAGGAGCACATTCTAGTTGTGGAGGAGAAAATTACAGATCCAAGGGCTTTGAGCACAAAGCGGGCTACAGGAGAACTGTCTTCACCAATCCAAGCACTTTGATAATTCTTCACCGGGGAACTCCTCGTCTTTATGATTATTTACTAATGCACGACCTTTAGTTTGGTGGATGTAATCTGGAAACAAAACAACCACATAACACAAGAATACCATCGACTATGATAAGATGGAATGATGACAAATCTGAAATATCAAAGTAAATTATAATATTGACATGAAATTGTTACAATCTCACCCATGAGGTACTTCAAGAGTTATTGACTTCACTTGCCTTTCACCAAGACTATGGGAGAAACTTTACAATTACACCTCTTAATGGCTTCTTCAACACACCTTTAAACTCGATGGCTTCCTTCGCACACTTCCTACAATATTTCTCACTACTTCCTTCTATGCTAAATGAGGGGGATGGGCTCTCTATTTATAGAACTTCAGGCTTATCCATCTTATCTCTAAGATAGGATAAGAAATCCACTCTGACGAATCATATTCCATATCTTAACTCTTATACATACATGTAAGCTTATCTTTTGAGATAAGATAAACCTTATCATTTTACATGGGTTCCACATTTTTAGACTTTTTACAAATAAAATACACAAACTATTTATGACCTCACTCCTTGTCCTTATTACCAATATAATATTTCTAATTCCTAATTATGTAGACCTTACTTCTCTAATTACCCAAACTTTGACATTTTAACATTCTTTGGACCACTTACGACAAATATTTACTTTTACAACATTCCTATTGTACTTTGATTGTTAGCGTACTCCACATTATTGGCGGCAGCCGTACTAATAGTGCCGTTATCTTCTATCAGACGCTACTACTAATTATACTTAACAACATCCTATTCCTAATACATACATTAATGAAATAGAAATTATGGAGGAAAATTTTAGTGTCGACATCTTCCCCCTTCTAGCTTCTGCTTCTGCCGTCCTGAGTAGACTACAAGTGCTTGGAAAATCTTCAACTTGTCGTGGTTGACCCATTTCGTAATGGGAGTGCCATCCAATTCCTCCGGTTAGTACGTACCATTTTCATGCACAACTGCTTTATTTTGTAGGGCCCCATCTATTTTGGAAGAAATTTTACGTCTTTTTTTTGTATCGGAATTATATACTAGAACCAAGTCATTCACATGAAATGGAGACCACCGGATCTTTTGATCAAAGTATTCATTCTGCTTCATTTTCTTCTTATAGCTTGTATCCTTAGCTATTTCCCTCATTTCCTCTAGCAAATGAAGATGTACTAACCTTTCTTTTACTAAATCACTTTCATCCATTCTTTCATTTTCCATTACTCTGACCGTGGGAATATCAAACTCAATAGGAAGAACTGGATCAATGCTATAAGCCAACTAAAATGGGGAGTATCCTGTTGTTGACTTTGATGTTGCCCTATATGCCCAAAATGCTGCATGAATCCTTTTGTCCCATTTATGTACCTGCAAGGCTGCATCTTTTGCTAGAATTTGACACAACACAAAATTTGTTCGTTCCACTGTTCATTTGTGCTTGGCTTGTATGTTGTTGCCTCCTATGCTTAATAGAAAACTTATTGACTAGGGCTTCTACCACCTCATTAATGAAGTGGCTTCCTTGATCTATTACAATTATAAATTTCTACCCTAGCAAGTAATTTCTAAACTTCTTTACAACAAAAAATGATAGCTAGAGCCTCTTTTTGATTCTGAGTATAATTTACCTCAAAGACTACTCATTTGTCTACTCCCAAAGTAAATTGGATGTTCATTTCCATTTTCATCCTTTTGGCTCAAAGTACTTCCTATTGCTGCATTGAGATCCGAGGCATCGGTGTACACAATGAATGGCTTGCTCCAATCTAAATTCTTTAAAGCGGTGAAGACACCGGGGCTTCCTTGATTGTCCAAAAGCTTCATGCACCTTATTTCTGGTTCATAAGTAACATCCTTCTTCAAGAATCTGGGTTAGTGGTCATGCAATCTTTGAGAAATTCTTGATGAACCTTCTATAGTACCCCACATGGCCTAAAAATGATCTCAACTTACTTCTATTAATAGGAAATGGTAACTCTTTGATTTTTGAAACTTTATCAGGATCAGTACCAATACCATCTCTGGATACAACATGCCCTAACAAAACACCTTTAGAACATCCGAAGACACACTTTGTAGGGTTTAGTAAAGCTTGTGCTTCATCTAACCTTTGAAATGATGTCTCCATATGATGCAGTGGTCCAAGTGTCTCCCATAGATGCAAAAATCATCCAGAAATACTCTGATGAAGGTCCCAATGTAGGGTTCGAACACCCTATTCATCAAATGTTGGAATGTTACTAGAGCATTACACAACCCAAAAGGCATAACTCTATAAGCAAACGTTCCCCAAGGAGTGGTGAACGTGGTCTTCAGCTGATCTTTCTCTGCTATATGAACTTGGTTGTAGCCACTTATATCCATCAAAGAAACTATAGCACTCTGGGATGACTACTTCATCCAAGATCTAATCTGAAAATGGAAGAGGGTAATGATCCTTCTTTGTTGCCTTATTGAGCTTCCTGTAATCAACACAAATGCGTAGCTTCCCATTCTTTTTTATTGAGATCACAATGGGAGAAACCCATTCTGAATTCTCCACAGCAAATATGAATCCTGCATCAAGCAACTTATCTATTTCTTCTTTTATAGTCTTGGAAAAATTAGGATTCATTCTATATGGCATTTGCTTTATAGGCTTAGCACCATCTACCCATTTCCAATAGAATGTTCTACCCAACTTAATTGATGGAGTTCCTTGTAATCAAAAGTGAATATGTGTATGTACCTTGAAAGAGCCGGAGGTAGGATTCCTTCTCACTCTCCATCGTAGCATCACCAATCTTTATTTGTTGGAGACGATAATCAACTTCTTCTTGAGATAATTTTATGGGGTCATGCGTTGGTGTGGTGGAAGGATATCCATGATGAAACATCAACCTCACTTTCTTCATCTTCAAAGTGTCCACTTCATTGGTACTAGAGTAATCAAAGGATGTCCAATCATCGGGTTTCATCACTTGAATCTGGGTTCTTCTTTATGATGTCGAGGATCACGTTTATCTTCACCCCTCTCTACCACGTCCAAGTGTCATGAAACCTTCATTCCAAGTAGTTTCTTGCATGAACTCTCCCTACCCATGGTCTTCCTAGCAAGCATTGGAGGGTACGCAATACCATTTTTCATCACCGAAAGTCTACCACACATACAACACCCATGAGATATTGCCACATTTGAAACTACACCTTTTGGTTTATTTTTTCCTTTATTTAATGACCTTAACATAAGTGTTCAAGGGCGATCAGTTTTTAAACCCAACATATTCATTCTGGACTCGGTCATTACATTAACTACAACACCTCCATTAACTAAGACATCATGTATTGAAATACCATTACATAATACCTCAGCTTGTGGAGCATAGGGATCCGCCTCTGCCTCCAAAATAGGGACCTCAACCTCCTTTCTTCGTCGAGCATTGAGTCCACTTCGTAGCTCCCACCTCTTCTCAGAAGACATAGCCAAGAGTTGACCATATGTAATATTTGCAGGCCTTTTGGATAGATCTTCCAAGATGGAGTATGGTCCTTGCCCTCTGTGAAATCGAAAATCCTGCACACCCATGACTTTTTTCTCCTATGTTTCTTATTAGTTTATCCTTTCATCTTCTTAGGATCATTTCCATCTTGATTATCTTTTTCTTTCTTTCTTTTTGTTACAAACACATCTACTTCATTATTTCTGCTCTTATCTACTACATCAAAAGAATTCACAGGTGCTTTTCCTTTATCATTATCTCCTTTACCAGATGTAGAAGCTCTATCTAGAAAATTATACTTATAATGACCCTTTTTATAACAACCATAACATACAACTTCAGAAATATTTCTTTTTGGACCTCTATCTCCTCCCTAAGAACTAAATTCTTTTCCTTGAAGAAGATTAATAGTTAACTGACCCATCTTTTTGAGCAGATCTTCATACTCAGTAGATGTACTAGGAGAAATATTTGTGCTCACCGGGAGTGGTTGTGGATTTTGGACCAAAGGTGCTGGTGTAGGATCTACTTTAGCAACAATTTCTTTGGGCTCCTCTTCCATGCTTTCTTCTTGCCTTCTTGCAATCTCCTTTGCTTGTTCAATGGTAGTGGCGGTCATACTTCACTTGTTGTCTCGATCTGGCTTCATCCCAAGAATGAAGTTCTTACATAGGAGATTATCCATGCCATTCATCAACCCATCCGCTAATCCTTCCTTCCGGATTTGGACATTGAGCTTCCTCCTTAGCTCAGAACATGAGCATGATAATCCCTTATCTTCTCCTTCTCTCCTTGGGATAGCTTTGTGATCTCGATCATGAGATCTGCATATTTTTGTTGTTCACCAAATTCTTCAAGAAAACTTTCAGTTAATAAATCCCATGAATTTTTCACATTATCACCTAGTGTTTCAAACGACCTAAGTGTTGAACCATCCAAAAAGGTAGGGAAAAAATTCAGTCCATTGTTCCCTTCTTATAAGGCCATTACAAATACAAGATCATTTAAACTCTTGAATGAAAGAAGAAGCATCTTCATTAGATTGAGCTGAAAAAATAGGAATCTTTCCCATTTTCAAAAGTAACCACCATGAAATACCAACCCACAAGTACAATCAACAAGACTTATGTGCACAAATAATTGGAATCACTATACTAGAAAGTGAATTTACACCTTTCTATAGTAAAATAGAAATGACCACGGTAACTATGGTAAAACTTGACTTATCAGTGTAAAACCGACTTTCTTGTGGTAAACACTATTCACTTAAAAAGTGAAGTTCTTTGCGGTAAATACTATTCACGGTAAAAGTGAATTTCTTTCATGTAAATACTATTCCCAAAGCAAAAATGACTTTACCATGGTAACTAATATTCATGGAAAAAATGACTTTACCATGGTAACTACTATGCATGTAAGAAAAACAAGGCTACCCTCTAATTGATTTTTGACTAAGTGGGAATATCTCTCCGTAAAATCCACCAACGAGGAATGATCCCTAAGAACGGAACCAAAATGTCATCACCAATCCGGCACTATGATAATTCTTCACCAGGAACTCCTTGTGCTATGATTATTTACTAATGCATAGCCTTTAGTTTGGTGGATATAATCTGGAAACAAAACAACCACATAACACAAGAATACCATCGACTATGATAAGACGGAATGATGACTTATCCGAAATATCAAAGTAAATTATAATATTGACATGAAATTGTTACAATCTCACCCATGAGGTACTTCAAGTGTTATTGACTTCACTTGCCTTTCACCAAGACTATGGGAGAAACTTTACAATTACACCTCTTAATGGCTTCTTCAACACACCTTTAACTGATGGCTTCCTTCGCACACTTCCTACAATATTTCTCACTACTTCCTTCTATGCTAAATGAGGGGGGTGGCCTCTCTATTTATAGAACTTCCAGGCTTATCCATCTTATCTCTAAGATAGGATAAGAAATCCACTCGATGAATCATATTCCATATCTTAACTCTTATCATACATGTAAGCTTATCTTTTAAGATAAGATAAACCTTATCATTTTACATGGGTTCCACATTTTTAGACTTTTTACAAATAAAATACACAAAATATTTATGACCTCACTCCTTGTCCTTATTACCAATATAATATTTCTAATTCCTAATCATGTAGACCCTACTTCTCTAATTACCCAAACTTTGACATTTTAACATTACCGGACCACTTACGACAAATATTTACTTTTTACAACATTCCTATTGTACTTTGAGTTTCTAAGTACTCCACATTATTGGCACCGTACTAATGGTGTTGTTATCTTCATCAGAACACTACTACTAATTATACTTAACAACATCATATTCCTAATACATACATTAATGAAATAGAAATTACGGAGGAAAATTTTAGTGTCGACAAAACCTTGACTCTTCTTTCTACTTCACCTCTCTCAAGTTCTAGATCGAAGAGGAGTTTGATCTCTCAAACTCAATGTTAGAGGGTGAAAGAAACCATGGTGGTCAAGTTCTGGATCAAGAAGACACCATGGAGGAAGTGGAGCATTTGCAGCAGAAGGACAGCCATGAGGCGGCTTTTTATCTGTCATATTTAGATTGTTTTGATGGAGAAGAGCCGGTTGAGTTTCCACCATTCTCTCTTTCATCATCCACATTCCAAACACTTGAGTCTCGCTTTGTCATGAAGGAGAACATTCATTTATAGCATCCTACATCTTATAGCAGCTCTTTGGAACCAAGATTGGAAGATTTTAATCTTTCATGTCCTTCATGGAGGAAGAGAAAGGACAGAGGAATTCTACCATTACTTCCACACCATCCATTTAGGAGGGTCTACAAGAGAACTCCATTTTTGGAGTTGAAAACTAGAGCTATGGGCATATCAAACGGATTGACCTTTCCCAATCGTGTATTTGGCTTCATTGGAGCCAAAGGAGAAGTCACAATATCATGCTTCTAAGCATGAGGGTGAGCTACAAAGTACCAAGGATTATTTGTCATACCTCTTGATCAAATGCAGAGCAACTAAAAGAGGTATTGAATTTGCCTTCACTAATACCTTGATGATTTGGATGGAAGACTAGCTTCTTGTTGATTTTCCATCCATCCAATCAGCCATGTTCAATGCCAAATCAATTGCATGGTGCCACTTTTGAGAAAGGAAGCTATTTCTCACAACTAATTGTAGGGTTTGTTTAGCTTGTCTTTTCTTCCGAGTTAGAGTAGAGTAGGTAGGTTTGCTTTTAGCGGAAGAAAGTGCTTGTGCACACTCGCATGTTCCATTTGGAGCATGTATGATTTTCAGATTTTGTACATAGTTTTTGTGGTGCTGGTTTTGCTTTTTGATACCCATTTCAAAGATGGCATTTGGTGAGAACGACTCCATTTCAAATGGGTTTCCAAGTGGCTTAGAGAGGAGGTTTTCA
The DNA here is from genome assembly GCA_018340775.1 of Taxus wallichiana var. yunnanensis. Taxonomy (NCBI): domain Eukaryota; kingdom Viridiplantae; phylum Streptophyta; class Pinopsida; order Cupressales; family Taxaceae; genus Taxus; species Taxus wallichiana. The sequence continues at coordinate 589,704,219 of CM031242.1, read as the reverse complement.
AAGTTCGGATAAATTTGTGGAGCTACAACTCATGACTCCATTCCCAATGGATGCTTCAGAAACTGGTAACTTCATCTAAGTAGGCGGATGTATGACCCTGAAAGTGCTAAATTGTTATCAAAATTCACCCATAGGTAATTTGATAACATGAATCAGATTATTCATTCTCGAGCAAGTAGATTGATTGAGGTAAAAATTATGTTTTGGGGTCCCCTCGGCTTCTTTCTAACTCTCCTGTCCTAAGAAGAAAACCCGTGAAGTTTTAAAAATGTGAAAAAATTGTAAAAACCAAGCTTGAGGCCAAAAAATGAAGAAAATCGGCTAAGTCCTAGTCCAGAGCGGTCTTCGAGATACGGTTGGGACGTCGGGACGCGTGGGACATGAAAATTTGAATCACCAAAGGTGGAAAAATTTCCTAAGTCTTGTTTCACGCGGTGGCAGGACAATGGGCCAAAAGTGCGCTATAGATGATGATCAGTGGTTTTGACGCAAGTCGGTCCATTTCAAAGTGCGGTTCGGGATATTTGTCCCAGACGGTCAGGAAATCAAGCCAAAGTGCGCGGACGACGCGAACCACCGGTCAGGTGAAAACAAGAGACTTTCGCCCGAGACATTTGGGCCAAAAGTACAGAGGATGCAAAAAGCCAAACGAGCCGCCAATAATGGAATCTCGCCACGTTTCTTCACCGCAAAGAGGGACAAGGAAGTTCAATCGGCCGAGCAGAGATTTTCACTTGGGACATTCGGGCCAAAGGTACGCGAGGGACACATGGGACGTGAAAAGCCGAAAGAGCTGCCAATGAATCAAATCTCGCCACGTGTCTTCACCTCATCGGCCTGGTGGGAAAATTTTGAAAATTTTTCCAAAGGAAAAAAATAAAAGGGAAATGGTCAGGAAGGGCCCGTATCCAATGAAATTGTGCCATGTGGCACTTGAGTGGTGGAGCGCGGGGGAGAAATGGGAAATTTTTCCCAAAGTAAAAAATACCAAATTTTCGAAGGACAAAGTGCGCCCCTCAGGCCCGAGCCAATAAAATAGTGCCACGTGTCCAAGTGGCAAGAAATTAAGGAAGGGCCCGAAATAAATTTTCAAAGGATGAGCCCGCGGATGAATCAGAGCCTGACACGTGTCATCCAAGTGGCAGAGTGGGGAAAAAAATTCAAATATTTTCCCGCCGATCCGTTTTGGCCTGTTTTTGCCCTAATCTTCAGATCGCCATAACTTTCAATCCAGAGCTCAGATTTTCACGTTCTTTATATCAATGGAAATCTGGTGAAATTATCTAAACGAATCCAGGGTAAATCTTGCATTTTGGTTCAGTTTGGAGAGAGAAAATCAAGAAACGTCTCTGGCGCGTGGTAATGGCTAGAACTAACATTTCAACAACCAGTTTTAATGCGAAATGGGTCGCATTCTTCTCCAGCACGGCCAAAAATGTCAGGGTATGGGTCTGTAAGGATGCCCATGCTGTTTTAATGCATCTGCATTCAATGAGGAATGGCTCCCATGTTTTTACACATTTTCTCTCTCCAGGCTCAACCCATGCATTGTATAAAGCTAGATTTGGCTCATTTTTCAAAAGTGTGGTTAATCTTTTCGATTGAAAATGGAGTTCAAACCTCCTCCCCTCTCTCGTAATGGCATTTTTGCCTTTTACTATTGAAATGATGTTTTTACAAACTTCTTCAAGCAACAAAAACGTGTTTCGTGATGCATCATGTCCATCCTTGTTCGCTTTTTAAGCTTGTTTTCTTCTTAACTCTCTTCATTCACGGTATTTGTGCATGTTTGAATGTTCATTAAAGGTTTAGAGCTATGTTCATGGAGTTTTGGGACATTTTCCATGTGAAATCTATCCTAGGTTGAAAATGCTCTATTTTTCCCTTTTTCTCTCTCTCTCCTCGCATGGTTAGATTAGGATTAGATTAGGTTGCACCTGTTTGGAATAGCTTATGGCGGGTAGTTTAGGAAGAGGAACTAGCCTTCTCTAGAGATTCCTTTTCATGTTTGCAAGTCCCACACTTGGAGAAAGGATTCCATGTTGTGCAATCACACTGGATGCTAGAGTGATCAACCTAGAAATGATCAACGTCCGGGGTGTCTTTGTGATTCTCGCACTAACAATAGCTAAAATATTCCTTCAACTAGAAGGTGTGCATCAATGGAGGCCCCCATATTTGCACGGTTTCACACAATATCCAAGAATTTAACACTAAGTCTCAAGCTAAAGACTCAATTAAACATTAAAGAACCCTAGTTCCTCACGCCTAAGATACACTCAAAGGCTTACAAACAATCTTTATCAAAAAATGACAGTAAAGTGATTTCAAATTATTTATCTCATTACGGGATGAAGTCTCTTCTCGTAATCAAACTGTAAATGCCATTAAACTATCACAGGGACGAGATCATGTGTGATTCAGAGAGATTTTAACACAATATTGCAATAGAAACATCAAAACCATTTGAAAACATTCTGAAATAAAATCAGACACAATTTTTCCCAAGATTAACATAGATTAATTCAAAGTTGATTAGATTCATCAATAGGGGAAGGTTTCTTGAACAATCTCAGAGCTTGTCAATGGTTGTACACTTGTAACCAACTTGACATGATCAAATATAAAACATAAGAGATTAACATTTTTCTCAGATGGTCTCTCAGGAAGATGGGCTTTCTCAAATTTTCTCATAATAATTCAAACCCCATCTTTTACATGCTAGTGCATGCTTTTTATAACACTCGGTTTACATCCAAACTTTATGCCCAAGAAAATAATATTCAAGGAATATTTGTTTGTTACATGTTTGATCATGATTTCTAGAAAATGATGTTTAATAGGTTTATAAAAAAAAGTTCCAGTTGTTCAAAAAGGTGAATCATTGCAAAAATCTCCATCATTGTTTCAACTAGGGCACCCTGGTCATTCCTCCGGCAAAACATTTTTCATCCTTTGCACCTGACAACCTCCATCATTTCATCCTTTTCTCATTCTTTTTCTCGTAGCTTTCCTCTACATCTAGCTTCTCTGGTAATTCATTTTTGCAAGTGCTCAAGCAATTCCAACTTCAAAATATCAACTTTTATGTTCCTTGGACTCACAAGTTAAGCTCTAAATCCATTCAATTGCACCTTGTAGATAAAAACAATGAATAATTTCATTAGAAAATGATGAAAAAAATGCGTATTCATATCTTTAGGAGTCTTGGAGAAAAATTACGGAAAAATCAAATGCAATGCACAACAACCATTGATTCTAACCTTTCTCAAACTTAGATTAGAGTCATCCACGTGGAAAATCTGAATCGAAGTGAGCACAGGGTTGCCTTTTTGTATTTTATGATTTTGGAGAAAATGTGCATTTTTTTGCATTTTCATCGCCCTCTACCTTTGAAAATCATGCTTGACACGTGGCTTAATCTGGGCCTTTGATGTAATCGCATCTCATTTCTCTAATTTTACATTTTTCTAAAAACAAAAAAATTTAAATTTTCCTCTCACCGACATGCCTTCTCGATTTTCATTTTGATGTGGGCCCCAGTGGAATTGGGGTGAATTCATAACTTTGCTTCTTTTTTTACAAAAGGAAAAAACTTCAAAACACCCCGCAACCCGCCTTCTACTTCTAACTTTTGAAATATGCCATGTGTCCTTCTTCAGGGTCAAAGTAATACTTTTTCCCTTCGAGCAATTTATAACTTTTCTCCCTTTTTACAAAAGGGAAAAAAACTTCAAAACAGCCCTGGCGACCTCCTTCTACTTCTAACTTTTGAAATATGCCACGTGTCCTTCTTCAGGGTCAAAATAAGACTTTCTCCCTATGAGGTTCTTTGATAAATTTATAACTTTTCTCCTTTTTAAAAAGAGCAAAAAAATTTAAAACACCCCGGTGACCCAAATTCCACTTCTACCTTTTGAAAGATGCCACATCTCCTTCTTCGTGATCAAAGGAATAATTTTTCCCTGTGGGGTTGCGGATCAATTTATAACTTTGCTCCTTTTTACAAAATGGCAAAAACTTCAAAACACCTCGGTGACCCGCCTTCCACTTCTATGTTTTGAAATATGCCATGTGTCCTTCTTTGGGGTTAAAGTAAGACTTTTTCCCTGCCTCTTCATATTTGTTAGATAGCCAATCAGAGACTATTGGGGCGTGGGGCCAATTTGATATTTTTACAAATGTGACCAAAGTGGAAAATTTCACCAAAAAGACCGTCAGACGCATCCAATCAAAAATGAACACATACCTGAAGATGTTGAGATATAATTTGATGGGGAAAACACACCGTTGAACATAGTAAGATGCAGGGGAACTTCACCATTTGCACCTAGAATTGAATCTTTCTTTAAGGAAAAAGAATTTGGAAATGATATAAGGCCCAAATGTGATCCACGACCATGGAGAAGGATCTTCAACAACATACAAATGAAGAAAACCTTTCATGCATCCATTCAGGGAAATAGAAAATATGACAGAGCCCATAGATTGAAGAATTTTTAGAGAAAATGGGGTGAGATCAAATTGAGCACCAACATCGGCTCTGACTCGGGGATGGGCACTCCTAGCGAGTGCCACAAGAACAAATAGTAGACCAAGTGCCAAAAATAAACCATTGGGAAATGGAGTCATGAGCCAACCCTCCAGGAAAAAACTAAGAAACCAACAAAAACGGCCACTAAGGACCAGGATGAACCAAAACAGAAAAGAAAAAAGTAGAAAGAAACCAAAATACTATACACTGTATAATGGTGCATACCTCGATTCTGAGAAATCAATCAAGAATATGTTTCAAATTCCTTCCACTAACGAGTAATTCAAGAAATTCCCCATCTAGGTCTTTTAAGAAGAAGGTATGCTCACCAATTGGAATGTCAATTGAATGAGGGCCCATCCACAATACATCAAAATATCCATGTTTTCCCTTATCCTCGTGCCTTCTATCCCATAATAGCACAAGATCTCCCACACCTGAAATCTCTTGGGTTCACCTTCTTCTTAAACAATTTCTTTAATTTCTTTATGAATTTTATATGCCTGATGGGATGCCCTTCTTTCTTCATCTAACTCAACATTCGATTGATGCAAGCATCATAGGGACTAACCTCTTGATTTTCTAGTTGTTGAAGAAATTGAAATGAAGACAATTACATATGTAGGGGAAGAAGAGCTTGAGTTCCATACACCAACTCAAATGGGATTTTTCCAGTAGCTCATTTAATAGTGATTCGATCAGCCCAAACAACAAACTTCAATTGCTCACCCCACTTCCTTTTGTTCAACTCCAAAGTTCTTCTAATTATCTTCAATAGATTTTTATTGTTGGAATCTGCTTGTCCATTTCCTTGGGGATTATAATTGGAAGCATCTCATCAAATTGATCCCATATTCATGGACACATGGACACTAAAGGTTTATCCTAGAAGCTCATGGAATTATTAGCAACTATCTTAGTAGGCACTCCAAACCTGCAAATAATATGATTTAGAATGAAATCCATGACAATTTGGTGAGTTACTTTCTTGGTGGGGATTGCCTCCACCCACTTGGTGAAGTAATCAGTGGCAATGAAATCCACTTATGGTACAAGAACTTAAAGGATCAAAAATCTCCCCAATAAAGTCAATCCCCTACTGCTTTAAAGGGGCTTTAATTGATATAGGTTATAATGGGAGGGATCCTAAAGCTTTTAATCTCCATGAAAAGTATTCGCAACTTTCACATTTCCTAACCAATAGAGTTGTATCCTTGAAAAGAGTTAGCCACCAATAACTAGTCCTTAAGATCTTATGGGCTGTTAATCTCCCTACAAAATGCCCCCACAAACTCCTCCATGGAAATCATCAATTATTTTTGGGGCTTCATCTTCAGTAATCCATCTTAAGATAACTCCCTCAAGTTTCTTCCAAGCTAACCCAAAATCAGTAATGACATATTTTTGGGAAGCTAACTTAAGTGTTGTTCTCTAATTCTTACTCAAATGTTCATGCCATTATAGATGTTTGAGATAAAAAATAATTTCCTTATACCATTCATAATTTATCATTTTTTGAAGGACTTTCATCCTTTTGTCTTCAACTTCATTTACCTCAATTGTCTACAGATTGCTCTTTGTCATAGGTTTTTCTAGGCCCAAACCTCTAACCAATTTTATTGTTTGGATATCCATATCATACTCTTGCAATTTGTTTACCCACCAGCATCTCTTTCTTGAAACCTCCATTTTGATAGGATATCTTTCACCATCGTGTGAGGAACATAAGCAATGACTTTGTAACTCAAAATATATGGCCTAAAGACCCTTATTGCTTTTACCAAAGCAAATTCCTGCTTCTCCATGATACTATACTTTAGATTATCTCCTTGTAATGCCTTCTTGAAAAGGTAATTGGTCTTTCATCTCCCTCGTCATCCATCTACAACAAACAAATGCAATAGTACTTTCTGAAGAAAAAGAAAACATCTGGAAAGCCTTCTTATAATCTAGAGCTGCTAAAACAGGGGCATTCTTTAATGCTTCCTTGATCCCTATAAAAGATTGAATATTTTATTCTTCCCATTTGATACTTTGATCTTTCTTCAGCATGCTAGTGATTGGGATAGTTAGTTGAGAAAAGTTGGAGATAAATCTCCTAATAAAATTAACCTGCCCAATAAATGATAGAATTCCCTTCTTGGTTTTTGGAATAGGGACTTTTTTTATGGCTTCTACCCTTTTAGGATCAATCATGACCCCTTCCTTTTACACAATGTGTCCAAGCAGCTTTGCTTTCTAAACTCTAAAATGGCACTTCTTGGGATTTAGTGAAAAACCATACTCCTTGCATCTTAACAACATTTTTCTAAGTGTTACGGTGGTCACTCCCTTTTCGGAGAAAATAGTCACATCATCTTGATATATAACAATGAAATCATTAATATAGCCCAAGAAAGATACATCCATTGCTCTTTAGAAAGTGGCTCCAGCATCCATTAGACCAAAAGGCATTTTGACATATACATATGTTCCCCAAGGAGTGGTGATGGAAATCTTTATTCACTCTGACTCCTTCAAAACTACCTAGTTATATCTAGAAAAACCATCCATGGTGGATAACAATTCGAATTAGTAACCGATTATAAAATATTATCCATATTTGGAAGAGGGTACTTATCCTTCATTGATGCTCTATTCAAGTTTCTAAATTCCACACACACCTTATATCTTTGTTCTTTTTTCTAGCCGATACCAAGTTTACAACCCATGATGAGTACCTTGTGGGCTATATGATTCTTCAATTCCTCAATTTTTTAAATTCTTCTTGCATATTAAGGGAAAGGAGTGGATCAATCGGCCCCTGTTTCTTCCTAAATAACTTGGTAGAAGCTTCCAAGGGTATTTTGTGTTGGAAAAGATCCTCTCTATATGCTTTCAATTCAAAATAAGACCATGCTAAGAAGTCATGGTATTTCTTCAATAATTAGACATACGAATTCTTTTCTTCCTTGCTCAGATTGCTACCTAGCTAGATCTTACATGGTTTATCCTTCGTGCCCAAGTCGTGCTCTTCAACATCCCTCGAGGTTAACATGTGTCTGTTGACAATACAATCAGCATTATCAAAGTTTGATTCGAGTGTTACCAAACCTCTCGGGAATAGTATTAGTCTTAACTACATGTTGTCATGCCAAATAAAGTCTCTTTTCCATCAACCACACAAACCATTGGCTCCAAATCTATACGTTGATCAGAAAATTATCCTTGATTACTGTCAAAAACCTTTGCACTGGGCATCTTCTTTGAAATTTTGTCGGTGTTTAACATTAGCAGGAACAAATGGCCTAGTTAATATCTCAATATTATACTCATAATATGGGGATACAATATAATTTTCAAATCTGGACCCCAATATGGCCAATTTGTCTCCTAGAGTATTGTACTACATATCATGATCTATTAAGGAGTCAAAAATTTAAATGAAATCCCGGACTACATGCTTATACTACTTCATTCTTTGATTTTTTGTTGCATAAAATTTTCTAACTTTCTTGGTAATTAGCTCTGAATCTCTTTTAACAGTGATGTCTCTAATACCATATTTCAAGCAATTCTTAAACCCACTAACATTGTTCATATTATGCAATATTGTTAGTGCACTCAAAGTTAAGTTTAAAAGAAAAACAAACTCTTATTGTCTGGAGATATCAAAACAATACGAACACCATTTCTAAATTTAGAGTAAGCCCCATCAAACAACAAATTCCAAGGAGAACCTACTTGCATTGATCAATTCTATGCTCGTAACCATCAACAAATTCAACAAAGTTATAAGCATCAATGTCGGTGTATAACACTTCATATGAAGAATTATTGGGATCCTCAATGAGATGTACCATCTTCTTTTCACCATATAACTTTACAAGGCTGTCCTCAATAGGTATAGTTGAAAAAGACATATCCATTTACACACTCCCACCCACACTAGCAACCCATTTCCTAGATAATAGCATTCCCCATTTGGGGGCAATCAACAATAACAACATCTAGTTTTAATTTCATGCTTGGGTAGGCATGCAAGTCTGCACTATCAAACTCTTCACACATCAAACCACTGGAACCTCTCTGGAATCCATGGCAAAGTTGCACTTCCCATAAGTTGTTGTCACTTTGATTTCTAATTCATTCATGACCTCAAGAGGCATAACATTGCATGATGCTCAGGAATCAAACATACAATTGTGTAACAACCTCTCACCGATAATCGAGTAGTAAAATAGGATCTATATTCAAATCGAACTCAACCAAGGATGTTCCCAAATATACTTCGGGTGGCTTACCTAGTTCTTCTCCAAGTACTTGGGGTTTTTCCAACTCTATAATGGCGGAGGAGTCTCAACATTGTTCACATTTATGCCTTGGGAAATCTTTTTCTTTTTCAATCCCAAATGCTCAAAGGATCTTTTCTTGTGCTCGGGAATCCTAAGAAGCTCAATGATTGAACATAAATATTGATCGACTCAAGACTTGGGAAATGTCATAAGGAATGTATTCGGGCAAGGTAACATTTAGAGGAAGAGTGAAAAACTCATCTAACAAGAAAGGATTTTTCACGGTCGAGCATGGGTAGGGATACTAGTTACATTTGGGGAAACAAGGCCTTTTCCATATGGATATTTATTAGGATTTTCCTTTGGGATATTGGTGAGAACTAGGTTTTTGGTTTGGCCTAAGGCCCTGCCCCATCGACAACTTTACTCCTATTGTTATACTCTTTTTCTTGGGGAACCACAACATTCATTAACAATTGTCTATTCTCTTTAGAAGGGATTCCTCCATCATAATTTTTAATCAATAAATCCCATAAGTATTCAAAATCATTATTCGAGTAATTAAAATCTTGCACCATATCTATTTTGAAAGTATGAGAGAGAGGAAGGGTTAATACCCGGCGAATGTAATGCTAGAAATATGCAACGGTTTTGGCACTTATTAATTAAGTCAAAGTTTCTCCTTGTGAGTTTTTATAGCACCCCATCATGCACACATCATCATTAGTGTCATCATCAGCTTCCTCAAATTATTTTTATTCATCACATGGGGCATGTGGCAAGAAACATATGTCACACCACTCAATTTCATTGGATTCTTCCACAACAAGATAACTCGCGAGTCCACAAAGCTTAGGGCTTTCTATTTCCCAACCCCATGGGTCCATTACCTCTGTCATCAGATCTCTGATCACCCCAGGATCATTTGGAAATCTTTCTTGACCTTATGGCTTGTGTTGACCCCAGGAACCTTCTTGATCCCTTTCTCTGCTCTGGCCAATTTATAGGATATTTCCTTAATAGCTCTAGCCAAAGTTTTTACAACCTCTTCTAGATCCACAGAATTACTTGACTAAGGCTTCTCTAGATTGATCAGCTTGATACCTTCCCTCTTAGGAGGCTTACCAACTTCCTTGATGTTATTTTCAATCAAAACCATGGTGAAGGCCTGCCTCAAAGTTCCGGGTTCTTGTCCCTCAAATAATAGGCAGCCTTTTTGTCAAAAGAATTAGAATACTTTATCAAACAAGAAACATCACTTGGCCTCAGGATTACAGGTAGCCTATTCAGGGTCTTATTGAACCTTGTATTGAAGTCATGAACAAATTCATTAGGATTCTTTTTAATAATTTCAAAGTTTGATCAAAGAAACCTAGGGTATTTTTTATCTCCATATTATAATATAAAAGCATTCTTCATTTTTTTCCATGAATCAATGGAGTTTTCCAACAAAGATCTCAATTGGTCCTGTGCATCCTCCCTCAGAGTATGAATAAACAATTTTATGTACACATCCTCAAATTTGATCTCAAAGTCTTCCATCATATTGACAAAAATATTTAAGTGCTGATCAATAGTAATAGCATTATTTCCTTGAAATTTAGGTAGTCTATTTATAACATCTTGGGGCACAACATTTGGATATCTAGCCATACCTCTAAAATCTATAGGACCAAAAGTGTTCACAAAAAATAGAGGTCTAGGTGGGGGTTGGGCCATATTTTTTTGGGATGTTGATCTTACAGGAGAAACATAAAGATGAGGAGTGAAGGGTCTATTGGGCACATGAATGCAATTCTCAAAATGAATATTCTCTAAAAAATTTGTTTCTTGGAAGATCCTATTTGATTTGGAAAACACATGGATAGAATGAGACGCAAACTTTTCAAACAAAAATGAAGGACCTCTCAATTGGAGAATTCAGATCTACAAAAATACTACACGATTCAAAAGCACTTGAGGAAGTATGGAAATATAAAATGAAAAACTAATCGGTTTATATAATTGATAACTCTTTTCTTGATTTATGATCTCCAAAACATTCCGAGATTATTCTCCCTTCAAAATTTGTGTTTCCCAATTTTGGAAACAACCTTCTAGCATTGTCTTTAATGAAGAAATATCTTCTTCCTTCCATATTTGTAAATATTAGTGATAAATTTCAATTGACAAAGGTTAAGACACTAGCATTTATCACAAATTAATTCAACACAGAGTCACCACTAAGGATTTTCACCTTAGTTATGCAAATGTACTAAAATTGATCTATTGAATGTCTACCAACACTAGAATCATGCAAAGCTTCATAGATCTAACCTTCCTTTACCTGTATTTAACATTGATGATGTAAACTTAGTGCAAAAACCAACAAATTGGAAATATTTCACGTAGAACTTGTAACTTGCAAACATTAAATATCTCAACAAAGTATGATGTTTAAATAACGTATTTGCACTTAGAGAATGTAAGAAACATTACTAGGGCCTAATATAAGAATGCCTTTGAACATCCCGAAAATGGCGCTAAAAAGTGTTGTTGCCACACAAATAAGTCTTGGAGTTCAAATAATCCCCAACAACGATGCCAACAAGTGTTGGTATCCAAATTGATTCTCCTTTACAAGCTGAGAAACATAAAAAATTTAACAAGAATCCTAAAGATAGATAAATCATCATGTATGTCGTTTTATATCTACGGGAGGTGATTCAACCTGGCTCTCTTTCACTTAATGTTGGAGAAATGGATAGCACCTTGAAAAGGATTTGATCTATCCTCACTACTTTAGGTTGTGCCTTTCAACAAGGGTGAGAAGACTGATTTTTAACCTATGTTGGTGAAGGAGAATGAATATATCCTTCTTTGCTCAAATTCAACAAGAAACCTTGGGAAAATATGATCAATTCACCACAATTTAACTCTCATGAGTTGTCACTTGTAAGGAATGGTGATATTTTCTAAAAAAGGTTAAGGTTACTAAAGACATTATGGAATCTTGATTTCTTCGCATATTTTGGTAGTAGTATTTATTCATTTGTGGACATACGGGGAAAACATGGGTAGTTCGGGTAGGATTCTTGTTTTTGAATAATTTTTGTGGGAGATTAAATAGGATAAACTTGATTTTGCCATATTTGAGAACCTTCACAACAATTGGAAAAATCAATGAAAGAATGCTTTAGAATAGCTAAACTATTCCTTCAACTAGAAGGTGTGCATCAATGGAGGCCCGGACTTACACACGGTTTCACACAATCTCAAATAATTTAACATGAACACTCAAGCTAAAGACTCAATTAAACATTAAAGACCCTCGGTTCCCCGTGCCTAAGATACAATCAAAGTCTTACTAACAATATTTATCAATAAAATGACAATAAAGTAATTTTAAATTGTTTATCTCATTACAGGATGAAGGCTCTTCTCGTAATGAAATTGCAAATGCCACTACACTATCATAGGGATGAGATCATGTGTGATTGAGAGGGATTTTAACACAAGATTGCAACAAAAACATCAAAACCATTTGAAAAAATTATGAAATAAAAGAAGACAAAATTTTGCCCAAGATTAAACAGATTAATTCAAAGTTGATTATATTCATCAATGCAAGGAAGGTTTTATGAAAAATATTAGAACTTTTCAATGGTTGTACACTTGTAACCAACTTGACATAATAAAATCTAAAACATTAGAGATTAACAGGTTTTCGGATCGTCTCTTAGGAAGATGTGCTTTCTTAACTTTTCTCATAAGAATTCAACCCCCTCTTTTGCATGACTAGAGCATACTTTTATAAGACTCAATTAACATCAAACTTTACCCAAAAGAAAATAATATTTGAGGAATATTTTTTGTTACATGTTTGATCATGATTTCAGAAAATGACTTTTAACAAGTTTACAAAAAAATTGCCAATTGTTCAAAAAGGTGAATCATGCGAAATATCTCTATCATTGTTTTAATCGGGGCACCCATTCATTCCCTCTGCAACACATTTTTCATCCTTTTGCCTACAACCTCCATCATTTCATCCTTTTCTCATTCTTTCTTCTCTGCAACTTTCCTCTACATCCTAGCTTCTTTGTAATTCACTTTTTACAAGTGCTTGAGCAATTCCAACTTCAAAATATCAACCTTTACATTCCTTGGACTCAAAATAAATCTCTAAATCCAATCTAAGGAACCTTGCAAAAAAAAACGACAAATAATTTCATCAAAAATGATGAAAAACAATGTGTATTTGCATCTCCGGGAGTCTTGGAGCAAAAATTGTGGTAAAATCGGATGCACGATGCACAATGAACCATTTATTCTTCCCTTTCTCACCATTAGATTAGAGTCATCCACGTGGAAAAATCTGATTTGAAGTGGGAATGAGGTTTCCTTTTGTATTTTATGATTTTGGAGAAAATGTGCAATTTTCACATTTTGCATCGCCCCTCTTCCTTTGAAAATCAGACTTGACACATGGCTTAATCTAGGCCTTTGATGGAGTCATAGCTCATTTATGTAATTTTACCCTTTTTAACAAAAAGGCAAAATTTCCAATTTTTTCCACCGACCCACCTTCTTGATTTTATCTTTTGATGTAGGCCTCAAAGGAGTTCGGGTCAATTCCTATCATTTCTCCTTTTTACAAAAGGAAAAAAATTCAAAAGGCCCCGACGACCCATCTTCCAGCTTCTAACTTTTCAAATATGCCATGTGTCCTTCTTCACGTTCAAAGTAATATTTTTTCCATGCGGGTTTGAATCAATTTATAATTGTTCTCCCTTTTTAAAAGGGTAATAAAATTCAAAATTCCTAGAGACCTACCTTTCACTTCTAACTTTTTAAGTATGCCATGTGTCCTTCTTCAGTGGTCAAAGTAATACTTTCTCCGCGGGTTACGTATCAATTTATAAATTTTCTTCTTTTTACAAAAGCGTAAAAAACTTCAAAATTCCCGGTGACCCGCCTTCCACTTCTAACTTTTGAAATATGCCACATGTCCTTCTTCGGGGTCAAAGTAAGACATTTTCCCTACCTCTTCATATTTTTTGGATAGCCAATCAGAGACTATTGAGGCCACGGGGCCAATTTGATATTTTTTACAAATGTGATCAAAATTGTGAATTTCACCAAAAAGACTGTGGGGGTGCATCAATAAAAAATGAATATGTACATGAAGATGCTGAGATATAATTTGATAGGGAAAACACGCCCGTTGAACAAGTAAGATGTAGGGGAACTTCACCATTTGCACCCAAAATTGAATCTTTCTTTAAGGAAAAAGAATTTGGAAATGATACAAGGCCCAAATGTGATCCATGACCATGAAGAAGGATCTTCAACAACATACAAATGAAAAAAAACCTTTCACACATCCATTCAGAGAAATAGAAAATACGACAGAGCCCACAAATTGAATAATTTTTAGAGAAAATGGGGAGATCAAATTGGGCACTAATAGGAGGCATAAGAGAGTTGAGGGAGGCATACGAGAAACTTGAGACATTTGAGGGAGGCATAAGAAACACTTAAGGAGGCATAAGAGACTTGAGGGAGGCATAAAAGACACTTGAGGGAGGCATAAGAGAATTGAGGGAGGCATAAGAGATTTGTGTGGGTGTGATTGATGCTTTGGGAGGTATATGGAGTTGCCCTATGATTCTTGGAAGGTATATGTATTTTTTTGTGATACTTAGGAGCTATATGGAGTGTTTTGTGATGTTTTGGGAGGCATATGGAGTTGGTGTTATGATTTATGTGTACTTTTGTGAGTTTGGTTTATGTCTTGTGATATTGTTCCCATCTTGACACTATGTAGCTATAATTATGGGATTGAGTTGTGTGAAACAATTGTATGTGTAGATGATGGGAATTTTATCTATCATAGTATGTTTATGTTATGAGTGTGTTTTGTCACGGCGCATGTGTGACAAGTACTATGTTTTGAGAGCTATGTATATTCTATCCATGGGTTAGTTGAGTTATTTTTATGTGATACATTCATGGAAGTATGTAGAAATATGTCTTGTGAACCATTAGTGTTTTGTTTGTCCCTGATGTGGTATTGTGATGTCAGTTTCTGTTAGGCACCTACGAACATAAGGCAACTAAACTCTCAAATGATGAAATACTAAGAGTTGAGATTAATAAATAATTTAAAGGAAAAGACTAAGTAATAAGTAAAAGTGAACTGTCAATCTTCAGATGACATTAAAATTTAATATGTATCTAAATTTAGTTTTATCCCCTATGGTCGTGTTGTATCGACCATTTGTTTTGTTAAGCAACATGTGTCATTTTTTATTTTCTTTCCTACCTACCCTTCAAGCTTCAGTATTGTGTCACATCGAGGAAGATGCTCTTATAAGGGAAGGGAAATGTAGTGCCCAATATATAAGAATAATAATAAAATAAATTTAAATAAACTAAAATAATTATAAAGTAAGTTAAAAATGGTAAGTGTGGTTGGAGAATAATGGTGGAGGATGCGTGAAGACTACAAGGCACGTGGGTTGCACGAGAAGGCACATGGGAACCCACCTGAAAAGGATTTTTAACCTATCACATTCTCTACATAATAATAATACATTCACCTTAATTATGATTCAGAGGCATTAACCACGTAACACCATGTGTCAACGTTGTAAATTCTTACAGTGATTGGTTAGTCATGTATGTAGCTACGCCTGAAGCAGGTTGAATGGTATCCGAGAGGAGGATGAATTGTTGTTGCTATTTTTTATGTCTAGTGTTGGGAAGTATACAATATATATATATATATATATAATAAATATATATATATATATATATATATATATGGGAGAGAGAGACAGTCTCACTTTCATCATATGCTAAAAACAAGTATTTAGCTGATGTATTTTTGGAGTGAAAACCAATTCCCATATTGCACCCATTTATAGCGATGAAACATTGTATGAAATTAAATAAAATATTTAAAAGATAGGGGATATTGCATATGTTGTAGTTTTTTCTAGTGCCCTTATTCTCATTTATGAAAATGTGGGAGCATATGCATGGCATATGAGCTGTTTCATAGAGTCTCTTAGAAAAAAGAATGTGGTTTCATGTAATGCTTATCATTGTAGGGTATGCACGTGATGGGTTTGTTGAAAAGGATTAGAAAATTTCAAGCAAATGCAATTGGCAGGTGTAAATCTAGGTCCTATCTTCATCACCATCATCCTCCGGCATGCGCTGCAATGGGAGCTCTAGAGCAGGGTAGTGATATCCATCAAAGCATAATGGTTTGTCAGATGTTTTATTTACATGTGCCCTAGAAAATGTTCTGCGAGAATGTGGAAGCATGCGTAAAGCATGTGAACTGTTCTTCAAAATTCCTAAAAGAAACATGGGCATCCTCATGATAATTGCATTTATTTCTTTACACATACACCCATCGAGCATGAAGACACATGAAGACAAATTAGATCCTCAAGACCGGAGTATTCATATTAAACATTTTAGAATATTCTAATGGCGGGTATGGAGTTGGTTTTTCCATAAAAGAAGAATCCAATATTAACTCCTATAGACTGGGTCAAGTTTCTTATTTCAGTAGTTCTTGGTTTGGATGCCTTGACTAGTTCCCTTAAAATGCCACAAGCTGATGTTTGGGTTTAAATTTGGCTTCATCGCCAGATGGTTGGCATTTTGGGTTAAGCCTTGGAGGAGGGGAAACAGTGTTGTAATGATATAAGAGAGGGATCCTCCTAGTATCCACTTTGATTCCTTGACCAACCTCCTTTGTGAGATGATATGGAATTTTTGAATCTCGACAACCCTTTTACGGGACCACGGTAGTAAGTGCACATCGTGCTTGTTCAGAGCCTCTTTAGCCGATTCGTTTGTCCCTCGGGCATGGTCTCCCTTACCTTTTATTTCATAATTTTCATGATTTAGGTTCTTCATTTGCAATGTTATATAAATGTTAAACTAATCGATATTCTTAAAAATGGATATGTAATTAAATTTAAATAGTGTAAAGAAATAAAACTACACCATGTAATGTTTGAAATCGCGATTTACAATTTAAACATTACTTTGGTGACTACCATAACCTTAAACAATGATACTAGAATATCCAAATTATGTGCTCACATCTAGTGGTATTGGTGAGAGTTAGATGATGTCATCAAATAAAATAATACTTTTGTAATACGATTTAAAGTTAGGAAGAGAAAAGGCAATTTCAAAGACTCACAAAACAACACTCGAGCCCCATAAAAGAGAATTCAAACATTGTATGTACTCTTTGTTATGTAGGGAGTTATGTCGAGCATTAGCCCGAACTGTGTGACCATTTGCGCTATATTTCCCACTCTCAGAAGCCATGTTACTCCATTTTATTCTTAAAAATGGATATGTAATCAAATTTAAATAGTGTAAGGAAATAAAACTACACCTTGTAATGTTTGAAACTGATTTACAATTTAAACATTACTTTTGGTGACTACCATAACCTTAAACAATGATACTAGAATATCCAAATTATGTGCTCACATCTAGTTGTATTGGTGAGAGTTAGATGATGTCATCAAATAAAATAATCCTTTTGTCTACGATTTAAAGTTAGGAAGAGAAAAAGGCAATTTCAAAGACTCACAAAACAACACTCGAGCCCCATAAAAGAGAATTCAAACATCGTATGTACTCTTTGTTATGTAGGGAGTTATGTCGAGCATTAGCCCGACCTGTGTGACCATTTGTGCTATATTTCCCACTCTCTAGAAGCCATGTTACTCCATTTTATTCTTTGAAGGAAGCTGTTAAAACTAAAAGGTGGCTTTCATTTCAAACCTTTGTTTGGTCCCTGAGAAAACGAAATGTTTGACCACCTTCGCAAACCTCTTGTATTTTTACTAGAAATTTTTCGAGAACCTTCGGTTTAGGAAAAACAAATCCTTAGTGAGTTTGGAAAAGGGGTATTGTAGGCCTCTGATCACTATTTGACTAGGTCAAACTGACTCAACTATGACTATGGCTCTAAAAAATCCTGTTACCATTTGAAACTCGTCATCAGGTTCTCAATTATGTCGACTCTGAAAAATTCTCCATATATAGGGAACTTGTAGGAAATTTCTTGTTGCACATTCATCCATCGAACCTTAGTTTTGGAGGTGGTTTTGTGATCCCTCGAGCTAACTTTTGATTGATTCCAAGTAGGCCAATTATGACCGATGACCTTGGAAAAATGGCCACCAATCGTAAATTGTTTTGAGTTCTAAATTTTCCCAGTTCCTGTGTATTATTGGTGTATATGAGGACACATAAAAGCTTACCGTGGTATGTTTTCTCTCTTGAAGATAATGTTTGAAAGTGGTTTCTTAGCCTTCGAGCCTTAATTGAATGTTTTTACAACTAGCTAGAAAACGTAAACAAAATGAAAGTTGTAGGACCTCAGCAGATAACGAAACCATTATGGAAACTTTTTGACACTTGTAAATAACTGTTTGAAAATCTATCATGTGACTTATTTTGTGAAATTGAAATTTTGACAAAATAGTGTTCTCTCTCTTCCCTCTCTCTTTCTCTCTCATTGGTTACGAAATAAGGTGAAATGAAATGAAATAAATATGTGTCTCTATACCCCCTTTTTAATGAAAATTATTAATATTATGTAAATGGGAAAATTAAGACTTTAATTATGTTAGATTATGGTGGATTTCATGCCGGTGATTTATCGCTAATTTCATGTGCACATGGTTTACAAGGATGCATGAAAGATGGTGAAAAGGTGATTTGTAATTCATTATTTATTGATGTAATTTATATAGGTCATTGTAAAATGAATTTATGTATAATGTAGTCTCATGTTACATAAAAGCTATATTTGAGATTTGCTAATATGTATGAGATGTTAGTTTTAGGGATACCTTGGGAAATGTGCATTTAATCATAGGTGTAATTTTGATTCATAGTTATGTATGGTAAAATTATTGATATATATGTGTGTGTTAAATGAATTTGAATTTAATATATTGTAGTGTGTTTTTAGTGTGCAATAGATGATTAAATAATTGGTGTTGTGTTTCTTACCTTGAAAATGTAATAAAGGAATCTAACCACAACAATCAACCCTAGTATAAGATTCATGCATAACTTGTCTTCATGTGTGATCCTTCTTAGCGTAGAGAAATTTGAAACTGTAAAATGAACTTAAAATTTTGTGCTCTATGGAATCATTAACCAAAATAAGCTCCCCTTATTTTTGGGTTAACTTACTACCTTTTGTGCTTCAGTCCATATTTCAAACATTTAAAGCATTCAAAGGTTTCTAGAAAATGCTCCATCAGATAGAGAATTTCTTCCCTTTCTAGAAAGGTAAAGAACTCTTTCTAACTCCTTGTATTTTTTGAGTTATGGCTCGGCGGAGTTAGAAGGGAAAATTTTCCCAAGGCAGACTTGCGAGAGCTTGGGAGAGTTTTTTGCCAAAGGAACTCGGAGGTGGCGGGACATCGGAGGAAAAGCTGAAAAATTTGTCTTTTCTTACGAAAGGCATAAAATCAAAATGAGGGATGCGGGACTTCAAAGGTAAATTGGATTTTTGACTTTTTGTCAAAAAAGTAAATTGAAAAAAGGAAAACCCCCGCTCCACCAACACCAATGGATGCCACTTAACATTTATCTTGTGGAAGGAGCTTATTTGGCGACCTCTATGCGAACCTTCAGCGACCTGTGTGAACATCTCTCGGCGACCCTAAATGGTCAAACGGCCGCAAACCCATGGTCGATTTGGTGGCCATGGATCTGACGGGGGCGGTGCTATCGGAGGCGCGCAGGCAGAGGTTCTTTCGTGGATTGACCAGGCATTTTGCGGTGCTAAGGTGGCCTCTTCGACCCCTTACCCTGGGAAATCCTCTCAACCGACCTCTGTGGAAAGACACAGCCGCCCTTAGCGCCTTCTGGTGGCTTTTTCAGTGATAAAACTATTGGCGACGGGTTTCCTAGCCGTGTTTATCAGTGGATCTGCACCCGAAGACCATTAGGACAGGCATTCCGGATTCCAGGGATGGTGTGAATCAGATCCCGAATGATAAATCAAATAGACCAAATACATTTAAGGATATTTTACAGGGCAGGAGCCTCACGTGGGGATGAGCCCTATCACACCCATGATCCCAGCGGATACTAACCCTAGCATCTCTTTTGGGGATGAAGTCCTCGATTCAGAACGTTTTTACCAGGAGCATGCCCTGATCGGGAGATTTAGCGGGCTATGGCCAAACCTAGCTACCCTTCATGACTGGATTACAAAGCACTGGATCCCGATTCTATCTGGTAAGCTAGATCTTTATCCATGTGTGAAAGGTACGTTCATTGTTGCTTTTTCCTCTATTAGGGATAAGGAAGTCATAGCTAAAAAACTCTGGGCTTTTCAATCCCACTACCTGGTTTTGAAACCCTGGTTCCCTTCTTTTAACCCACTTACTGAATCCTTTGCCTGCAAGCCAGTCTGGATTAGACTGCCCCATTTACCGCTCCAATTTTGGGATAGTACCTGCCTAACCATTATTGGAAATACTTTGGGTCATATCCTTTTCATTGACCCCCAAACCATTGATTTCACGCACACAACCTTCGCCAGAATCCTTGTTGAGCTTGACACATCCAAAAATCTCCCTGCTAATATAGAGCTTAAAGTCCAAAACAGAACTTGGACACAATCTTTAGATTATGAACGCTTGCCTTTTAGGTGCAGAAAGTGTTTTGCTACTGGACACACTGCTGATGTTTGCGGTATGGAAAAGCGAAAAAATGGAAAAAACAACTGGTGGAAAAATGCACTCTCAGAACACCTGATTTTCGAAGCCAAAGAGGATTCAAATACTGATACTGAAGATGTTTTTGTCCCAGAAACCCCTCTCTCGGAAATTCCAGTTAATGAAGGCGCCAATGAATCTCATCCAGTTGGCGATGGAAAGGAAAATACAAATGATGTTTATGAATCCGCTGCCCCAGTTGGATCGTTGGAGGATAAGGAAAATACGCCTCCTTTTTTTAATCCTCCAATCGCGGAGGCTTCTACAGGCTGGATAACGGTGCGCAAAAAGAAAAAACTTTTCTCCAAGAATACCGGTTCTCCACCTTGTTAGTTTCACAGTCTTTGCCAAAATCTTGTTGGACTTGATTACAGCTTTCTGCTTTGTGAATCCAACTTTGCTTTTATGCTGATTTGCTGTTGGTTTTGGGTTTTTTTCTGAGCAGGTTGTTTCCTGCTACTGGGCTTGAATGTTTTACCGCGATCTTGATCTTTTCCTTTGTTTCTACTTTGTTCACATCTGGCTTCTGGAGCCTTCTTGTATAAGGGTATAGTCCCTTTCAAAAAACTATTTGCCAATAATAAAAAACACCAATGGATGCCATGTCATCAACAGATTTAGGAAAATTTCAAAATTCGCGAGAAACCAAATTTGTAGGAAACGTAAGGAAAAACGCTTGAGAAGGCCATATCTTTTGATCCAGAGCTCTATTTTGAACAATCTTGGTACCAATGGAAATATATAGAGATTCTCTCAGCATGGAGTCTTCAATTTTTATTTTGGTAGAGATTTGTGGGAGAAAATTGAAAACCATGATTTGGCACGGAAAAAACATAAAATCAATTTTCAACCACCAAATTTAATGAAATATGGGTCTTTTCTCCCTTGAGTAGACAAAATGCATTTGGGAATGGAATTTTTAGATGGAGTCTTGAATTTTCCACCAAATTTATGAATGTTGCCAATGGTTGGAGCAGAGAATCAATAAATTTCATGTTTTTCCCTCTCTTTTAACATTTTTCTATATATTGTAATAGAGGCACATTTTCAACAAGTTAGTTAGTGGTTGTTCACTCTTATTCTATGCCTCCCTCTTCTTTTCTTCCCAAGGTTGAAAATGGAGTTGGAACCTCCTCCCCTACTCTGTAATGGCATTTTTTTGCCTCTTGCTCGTGAAATGGTTCATCACAGTAAAATCTAGAGCAAAAAAACATGTTTTTGTGATGCATTTGTCCAACATTTTCTCATTTTTGGTTGTTTCTTCTTTCCTCTCATTGTTACAGTAGGGCATCTGTGCATTTTTAATGTCATTTTCAGTTTTGGAGCTGTGTTTTTAAGGATTTTGGAACATTTTCGTGTGAAGTCCATCTTTGGTCTATGATGCACTTGTCCATCCTCTCCATTTCTCACCTCTCTTTGTTTCCATGAAATTTTTGATAGATGATCAACATTTTCCTTCTCTTGTGTATCACCATTTTAGTGTAGGCTCTATTTTTTCAGTTTTATTTCTCTCCTTGTCTCCTTGGAAGTTAGATTAGGATTAGATTAGATTGCCTGCACTGGAATAGCTTGTGGTAGGTAGTTTAGGAAGAGGAACCAAACTTCTCTAGAGGATCATTCCCATTTGCAAGTCCCACATCTTGGGGAATGATCCAATGTTATGCAAATCACACCAAATGACCTTGCCTTAGAAAAGTAGATCCATAAATCATTTAGGGGTGTTGTGATTTCACACTAACAGTTTTGGCACGCTCGGTGGGACCTTAGAGGTATCCACTTCATTACAACAAGATTGATGTGCACTTGTTACAATTTCCAGCTTATTAGAAGCTTCAATTTGCACATCTGGCGACTCCATCTGGTAAACAACTCATTCTTTGAGTTGTAGACCTATTTTCCATTCACTTCCATTCATCCTTCTTTCCATATTATTTCATTCTTTCCATTCCATGAAGTTGTGCAATCATGACTTCATTTCCACCATGGAATTCACATCTACAATAGCAACAACACATTCCAACTCCAATAAGCTTTACAAATCCTTCAAATCAGCATTTTGAGCAAATCCAAAATCAGCATGGTTACCCCTATGAGCAGTAGTGCCAAAATCAGTTTGGCTATGGAGCTTTCCAAGAGCAAGGGTATGCAAACAATGAAGAAAATCAAATGCAAGATGCTGGTCTACTGGAGAAGATCCAAAAAATAGAGATTGGCATGGTGTAGTCAAGAGCTACAACTCAAATGAAGGTGTTTAGAATTGGTTACAGGGAACCCTATCTATGGGAAGGCCCTTTTCCAAGACACTACATCCCTCAAGAGAATTTGTACTTCATAATTGATATGCTGTCCTAACTTACACAATGGACTGAGGAGATAGAAGCATATGAGCAGAGTCTGAATCAACCTTGTCAATGGGTAAGTCATTCAGCAGTTCCTTGTATTTCTTCTTCTTCATCTCAAGCTTTACCATTTCAACAATGTCAAGTTGTAAACCCAACCAATGCTGCTCCAGTTGTGAAAACCATCCCTCCATCCCCTAGTCTCCCATCCCATCTCAGCTTTTCTACCCTCTTCTCTTCCAAATCCAAATCCCCTCCACAAGAGCAAAAATAAATACCTTCCACTCCAAGGAAACAAGAAGTTTCATCTCTTCCACCACCACAAACAAATGAAAAAATGGTTGAATCCCAACCCACTCCTTCTCTTGCCTTCCCAATTCCATGTGGAGAAGAAGAAATTTTAAAAATCAGTCATGAAGGATAGCAAGAAGAATGAAAGAAGAAGAAATGGTTAAAATATTAGTGAGCTTAGCTCTTAGGTTTGGGATAACAGAGATTCCTTTGCTGGTCAAGCCTTCAAAGGAGAAGAAATTTGAAGAGCCAGTGGTGGCTAAGACTGAATTTGCAGCAGAGAAAGAACAAGAAAAGGAAGAAGAAAATCAGTAGTCAGTTTACTCATAATGTAGTGTCCATGTTGGCACTTTAAGTGAAGAGAATGTTGATCCAATTCAAACTGCCCAATCAGCCAAGGAAGGAGAAAAAAATCAGCTCAAAGTCCCATTGGAAAGGAGCAAGTGGATGAGACCAAATCGAGTTTGTAGTAGCAGAAGAAGAAGACATTATTGGTGTTTTCTTGCTTTCATTTGAAGGGCCTATTTTGGTTGATGAATCCATTTTGGAGGAAATCTCTAAAATAAATCTTAGAATCCCAACTTTTCCTTTAGAGTAGTAGTTTAAGGAGTTTGATATGGAAAACTTCATGCTAGAGGAAGATTTCAATCAAGTGCAAGATGGTATTCAAACAACAAATGAAGGATAAGCTGATCCAAATCCAAAAGAAGAGGAGTACATTCCAGTTGTGGAGGAGAAAATGTAGATCAAAGGATTTGAACACAAAACCAGGTATAGAAGAACCTTCAGTTCTTCCTTCCACTTCATCTTTCTTGAGCTCTAACATTGGAGAAGAGTTTGATCTTTCAAACTTCATGTTGGAGGATGAAAGAAACCATGGTGAAAAAGTTGCAAACCAAAAGAAACCATGGAAGAGGTTGAACATTTGTAGCAGGAAAACAATGAAGTAGAGTACTTGTCTGATTTGGAGGACTGTTTTGATGGAGAAGAACCAATTGAGTTTCTATTGTTTTCTCCTTCATTCACCCTTCAAATATGTGAACCTGCTGTCATGAAGGAGAGCACTCATTTGCAGAATTATGTACTTTATAGCAGCCTTTTGGAATCTAGTTTGGGAGACTCAAACCTTCCATGCTCTTCACAGGAGGAAGAAGAGAAACAATAGAAGAGTTCCACCATTCCTTCCACGCCATTCACCCAAAGAGGTCTACAAGAAGACTC
Organism: Taxus wallichiana var. yunnanensis; assembly: GCA_018340775.1. Taxonomy (NCBI): domain Eukaryota; kingdom Viridiplantae; phylum Streptophyta; class Pinopsida; order Cupressales; family Taxaceae; genus Taxus; species Taxus wallichiana. The sequence continues at coordinate 589,679,789 of CM031242.1, read as the reverse complement.
CATTTTTGGAGTGGAAAATCATAGCAATGGGCATATCAAATGGATCAGACCTTTCCCAATCAGGTATTTGGCTTCATTAGAGCCAAAGGAGAAGCCAAATCTGGTCATGCCCATTTCAGGGCATGAGGATGAGCTACAAAGCACCAAGGATCAGCTACCATACCTATTCATTCCAAATGTAGAGAAACTAAAAGATGTATTTGTTTTGTCTTCAGTTGATACTTTGGTGATTTGGGTGGAAGATCAGCTTGTAGTTATTTTTTCACTCATCCAACCAGCCATGTTCAAGTGCAAATCAATTGCATGGCTGCCATTTTTGAGGAAGGGAAGCTATTTCTCCCTACCAGTTGTAGGCTTTGTTTGAGATCCCTTTGCTCTTGGTTAGAGTAGTGTAGGTAGATTTTTTTCAGAAGTTATTTTTCACACTCTTCATGTTCCATTTAGAGCATGTATGATTTTTAGTTTGTACATAGTTTTTGGTGCTGTTGTATTGCTCTTGCACAGTGCATTCAGTTGGCTTTTGGTGAAGTTCAACTTCAAGTTTCAGCATGGGTTTCCAAGTGATTCAAAGGTCATATTTTCAGAGTTAGATTAGATAATTGGTTATCAAGCTTGACTCCATGCCTAATGGATGCAAAAAAGGCCACTAATCATTCATCTAGCAGGCAGATGACCCCTATGAGTCACAAAGTTGTTAACCAAAATAAGCTCCCCTTATTTTTGGGTTAACTTACTACCTTTTATGCTCCAGTCCATATTTCATATATTTAAATCATTCAAAGACTTCTATAAACTAATCCATTAGATAGATAATTTCTTCCCCTTTCCAGAAAGGTAAAGAACTCTTTCTAACTCCTTGTATTTTTTGAGTTATGGCTCGCGGAGTTAGAAGGGAAACTTTTCCCAAGGCGGACTTGTGGAGCTTGGGAGAGTTTTTGCCAAAGGAACTCAAATTGGAAGGACATCGAAGGAAAAAGTGAAAATTCACCTTTTCTTACAAAAGGCATAAAATCAAAATGTGACCCACGGCCCCATCAAAAAGCTAATGTGGGGATGCGGGACTTTGGAGGTAAATTGGATTTTTTGACTTTTTGTCAAAAAATATAAAATGGAAAAAAGGAAGCCCCTACCTCCACCAACCCCAATGGATGCCACATCATCAATGGATTTGTGGGGAAAAATTTCAAAATTCGCTTGAAGCCAAATTTGCAGGAAACATAAGGAAAAAAATGCGAGAAGGCCATATCTTTTGATCCAGAGCTCCATTTTTGACAATCTTGGTACCAATGGAAATATCTGGAGATTCTCTTCATCATGGAGTCTTCAATTTTTATTTTGGTAGAGATTTGTGGGAGAAAATTGCAAAACATGATTTGGCATGGAAAAAACACAAAACCAGTTTTCAACCACCAAATTTAATGAAATATGGGTCTTTTCTCCCTTGAGTAGACAAAATGCATTTGGGAATGGAATTTATAGATGGAGCCTTGAATTTTCGACCAAATTTATGAATGTTGTTCAGTGGTTGGAGCAGAGAATCAGATTTTCTCATTTTTCCCTCTCTTTTCGCATTTTGCTATATATTGTAATAGAGGCACATTTTCAAGAAGTTAGTTAGTGGTTGTTCACTCTTCTTCTCTACCTCCCTCTTCTTTTCTTCCCCAGGGTCGAAAATGGAGTTAGAACCCTCCCCTGCTCTGTAATGGCATTTTTTTTTCCTCTTGCCTATGAAATGGTGCATTATGTAAATATAGAGAAAAAAAAAAAGTTTTTTGTGATGCATTTGTCCATCCTTTGCTCATTTTTGGTTGTTTCTTCTTGCCTCTCATTTTTAGAGGGCATTTGTGCATGTTTGAATGTCATTTGCGGTTTTGGAGATGTGTTTTCGGGGATTTTGGAACATTTTCTATGTGAAGTCCATCTACGGTCTATGATGCACTTTTCATCCTCTCCATTGCTCACCTCTCTTTGTTTCCATGGTAGTTTTGATAGATGATCGAAATTTTACTTCTCTAGTGTATCACCGTTTTAGTGTGGGCTCTTTTTTTTCTAGTTTTCTTTCTCTCCTTGTCTCCTTGGAAGTTAGATTAGGATTAGATTATCTTTTCTGACTTTGGAATAGTTTGTGGTAGGTAGTTTAGGAAGAGGGACCATTCTTCTCTGGAGGATCATTCCCATTTGCAAGTCCCATAGCTTGGGGAATGATCCAATGTTATCCAAATCACACCAAATGACTCTACCTTAGAAAATCATATCCATAACTCATTTTGGGGTGTTGTGATTTCGCACTAACATGAACCTCCCAAATTAGGTAAAAATACCACTAGTTTGTGCTACCATCATGGTCGATATGTTTAACATTAGCACCGTGAACCCGATGACTAGGAATGACTTGGAAAATCTTTACCGGAGTAAGTGGAACTTACACCTCCTTAGTGTCCTATTCATCTACCAAGTCTTACAAAGTTAGATCTAGAAATGTTCTTCATATTTGAATGAATTCCTTGTGGGATCCCCGGATGACACAAATGGAGAGAATGATATAGTTGTTCTATGACTCAAATTCTTTTTAATAAACTCTTTAGTTCCTCTCATTTAGATGTTTTACCCACAGTTCTTAAGAACATAACACCTTGGTCTTTCTTGATGGTTGTTTTTCATAAATATGTACTCTCACCTTAAATTCATATATAGTTGAGGCATAGATCCTTAGCTGTTATTGGAATTAAAGTAAACCTTAGTTGTTTAGGAGGTTAACTTGGGGTTCGTGTGTAGTTATAATGCTTCAATCTTATACATCCGCAAGATGTTAGACAAGTACTTTCATAACTCTTTATGTTATAAAGTGACGCCAAAAAGAGACCTAAGAAACAATGTAAATGAAATGAGAAACAAGAGTATATGTGATAATGGTTTAGGAAAAAAATTTCACTTAAAGTCCTTATGGTTGATTTAAGCATTGATTTTTGTTAAGAATGGTGAAAATTTGTTCTTGGTTGGACTAGGCATTTGAGCCAATATAGAGTCCACTAAAAATAAAATAAAATAAAATTATGTCATGTAAATGCTGGAACTAAAACAACCCTAGTATGAGAACAAATGTTCTTCTACTAGGAGGAATTTTTTAGGAAAGGGAAACTTGAACCTTCACCTCTTTTGAATCATATTATTTCTCCTTGTCAATTTATGGTCATCGCCTTGCATAATGAGGGTAAAATAAAATGTCAACTAAATATATTTTTAAGAAAGAAACCTTTAGCATAAGAATGAGAGAATTAGGAACTTTTTATACAATTTGAAATATGGAAAATAATAATTTAAGTTATGAAGATTATCATTAGGGATAAAAGAAAACTTAAATGGTCTTATTCACTTGTGAAGTTGAATGTGGAAAAAAAAAGGGGGGGGTAAAATTACTATCCTTATAGAATAATTTTCTTTAAATGTTAATCATAACTAATATGTAATCATGGTAATGATGTGCTATGGGTTTACAAATCCTTGGGTCCCTTTCTTGTGGTTGGGTTGTTACTAGTATTTGTCCATTGGGGAAAATGTGGCATTTACATGTCTATGGTGTTGTCGTGTGTCTATGTGATTCGATGACTTATGTAAGCATCTTATGCGTTGTTGAGTTTATCTTCTTGGAACCCTTGTGGTTGTGTAGCTAGAAATAGAAGTAAAAAAAATAAATTATCCTAGTATTTTACTTTTGTATTTTTTGTGTGTAAAAAAGTGGTGTTACACTAAGGGTCCACAAAACAAATTTATATACAATGTGAGATATTGAGTTTTTCACTACACATAGTTCAATATTTTTTAATTATATATATATATATATATATATATATATATATAGTGTTGATTTGGAGGGAAAGACATATTTTGAATTGATTTAAATTTGTAAATTTGATTATATATATATAATGCATTTGATTGGGACCCATACTCTATCATGGGTGATAATGGTTGAACATTGACAATTTAAAAATGATAAATCGATACATTTTTTTTTTGACATGATTATGATTGGGTAGTTTCATGTCGAGGAAAGACATAAATGACTAATCACCGGCACTTTTATGACGTAACTATCATGGGTGATAAGTGTTTTTAAATTGATTGGGTGTTTTCAGTCAACAATGACTATCACTAGGTACTTTTATGACAACTATCAAGTGGACCTTTATCAACTATTGGTGAGTGAGACTTTTTCCTTTTGACATGTAAAACAACAATGGATAGTTTCTCTTGCGGTGTACGTCAACATTATTTTGTCGATTGACCACCATTGATATGTTTGAAACAACTTTCATCTTAAGCTGCATGGCTGTAAAGCGTGGCACCAAATTTGGGGAAGGATTTTTACTTCTCCATCTACTTGACGACTCTTGATGTATCTAAACTTGTGCTAAGTAATATGTCATAACACAAATTAAGGTTTATCATTTTCTTAGAGTTTAATCAATAACCTTATCCTTAGTGCTCCTTAGATGGCAAGACACAATGGATGGAAGTGGTTAACTATATATAATGTCATAGGGCATCATCTTGAACCGTGTATTGTAAGAATTGTTATACCATCACCATATAAAGGTTTCAAATTTAGGGATAAGGTTTTAAGAAATTACACCTAGAAACTTCTTCTCGTACCCCTAAAAGTGTGGGTCCATAACTATCCAACAACTTCCAAAGGAAACACATAAATTAATAATATAATAACTAAATAATTTGTGATAATTTTTATTATTAAAATAATACAAGTAATTTGAGGTTACAAAATATTTAACGATGAAAATGACACTAAGCTGCTCAATTGAGCCAATTAAATATTGTAATTACGGTGATACAAATGCGATAATCCAAATTAATTGATTTGATTTAAATAAAATTAATTTAAATCCAGGAATAATAATAAAGATCATACAAGGTTGTAAAGGTTATAAAATTTGGGAATGTGTCCAGTTTGGTCAGGCTAATGGACCCATGTCCTTTTGTAATTACACCCAAGACATGCACAATCAGATTGTTAATGAATGGAGGCTAGTGAAGATTAACACATTTCAAATAATTAATGGCACATATAAGAGTTTCGTACATGCGGTGACATCCGATTGTGGAAATTTCTCCACGTAAATGTGTTATCTTCTCTAATGACACACCGTACCATGTGTACAAGATAATTTTTTCAAAAAGGAGAAATAAATTACCCTGTGAAGGGTGTAAGTGAGAGTCAAACTGGCAAAAGCCTACTCCAACAACGATAACATTTTTTTCCTCTTCCCTTCTATTATCATTTTGTACAATGTTATTATGGATATGCATTGTTGTTTCATTTTCTCTTTAATTCTGATTTCTACTACTAATTGACATTACTGAGTAAGAAATTTACGATGATAGGTGTTCCCTATTAAAATAAGGGTAAGAAAAATCTGATAGCCGACCTAATCAGACTGTTGCATGCAAAGCGTTGATTGAAGGATGCATGGGAGTCATCCTACCATATTGAATGGATTTTCAATGTGGTGCAAAGATATATTTTACATCCATTGAAAAACCCCTTGGTTTTTAAGGGAACCCTTCAAATTGGACAGGTTTTTGATTACCTACGGTGCACAATTCTAAAGCCACGGTGAAAGACACAAAAGCGCCAAAATTTAACATCGTTGTTGCTTTTTATAGGACTTTACTGCAATTATTTGCAGAATTGTGTTTGTAAAATATCATAGGAATATGTAGGGCTGTAAAAAAATTGTTATGTGAATCATTAATATATAACGGCCACAATTTTGAATGCACTAAAACCGTGTCCAACCTCATTAATGTTTGTTGTGGAGGCTGATTTCGACGGGGTTGTAAGGGGAGGATTCCCCCATTGGGGGTCCGAGGGCGCGCAACTGGAGGGAGTTCGGGCGGTGCCCCGTAAGCCACATTTTATATGTATTTATGCATTGTGAAATCTGGGACTTCCTTATTAGGTCACAGATCTAACGGGTGGTTTTCTATGTTTCCTGAAATGATAAAAACCTAATATCTTTAAATTTGTGATGTATGAGGTCATTGTATTAGTGGTTGCATTGTGTGCGAGAGTTTAGTTTAGACGAAATAAGAGGATTTTGTTTCAAACGAACGTAGCCCATTTTTGGGTGAACCGCGTTAAATCATCTATGTTTATTGCATTCATTTCTATTTTATGTTTCCCACATTATTCATTGCATGCTTGTTTATCTCGCATAACCGTATAATCATAACAATTAATTACTTAGGAAAATTACGGTATTTTTTTAAAAGTTACCAAGTCAATACACTTTAATTATGTTTAATTAACTCTACACATTCATAAGGTAATTGAAATTAAATTAATAATTAAATATTATTAATTTAATTCTAAATGCATTTCGGAATCCAACCCTCTTCTAAGGGTTCCATTAATCTTTATTTTATAATATTGGCTAATTAATCCCGTTATTTTACCCGTTTAAAGAAAATCCTCTTAAGTTATAAAAGGGTCATCTCCTAATTGGTTTAAACCTAACATCCATTTCCATCATATAGTTATTTAACTATACATTTTAATTCTAAATAATTTAATCCTTTTAAATCATTATCTAATTACCCATGCACAATATCATTTATTTAAATAAATCCCTATAGTCAAATCTCATTTAATTATTTATTGATCCATAGTAAAAGGGGTTGCAACTTATTCTAACCCACTAAGTGGCCCCATTCACTTAATACCCATACCTTTTATTTAAAACTCATTCCCATAAAAATGTCAACAACTTAAAATTGTAGGGACAATTCTCAACCATTGGATTAGATCTATTAGGGCCCTTAGATCTAGGTTTGACCCAACAAGCCCTAAAAATCCTTATGGGATTCTTTTATGCACTTTTTGTCTAATTTCATTTCATTTTCACTTTTGTAGGTTTGGGAAAGAAGAAGGATGGAAGCCATGGAGATTGCAAGGAGCTATGGATGTCTTGCCTATTTTGGAAGGATATATATATAAATTTGGGTGATTGTTTTATTTTTGCATCCCTCACCTAGGGTTTTCCATGCATATTATTTTCTATTTATATTTAGTGGAGGATTTACCCTATTCGGGTTATGGGCATTGTTTACCCCTTTTTATTTTTGGTTATAATGAGATATATTCATGGGTTTAGGGTTTGTGTGTGTGTGTGTGTGTGTGTGTGTGTGTGTGTGTGTGTGTGTGTCTAAGGCGGCTTGATGAAATGCGGTCGAGTATTTGTATAAGGCATATATATAGTTTGTTTTATTCCTATAAACCGTGGGATTAGGGTCTACCGCACTACACAATGTTTATTGTTTTGGGTTTGGGGTGGGCGTTCATGGCTCACCCATCCCCCATATTATATATGGTGGGGTGGGTCGGTCATGGCCGCGTACCTTGTCATCCTTTTTAATAAAATGTGCAATGTGTAGTGGGGGTTTGACACCCACCCAAAACAATTCAAAATTCTTTTTCTTTTTATTTTATAAATTGTATCAACATGGCTTACACAACCGAACCACTATATTCCATTAATAATTTTGTTTAATAAAATAACACACACACACATAAATATTTCATTAAATATAGATATATAATTATAATTTATATAAGTATACATATTTATATAATTATATTTTTTGTAGTTTTGTTTATAAAAGCAATAAGTTTTAGTAAGTCCCTTTGTATGTCATTTACATAACTAGTTTATATATATATATATATGATAAGTTACTTGCATTAATATTCTTTTTTAATTTAAAATAAAAGCAAGGTAGAGGAAATAATTTTTATTTATTTAAAATGAACTAGTTGTATCCCTTATTTTGTTTTGCAATGTAGTGAAACTTAAAACAAACATACTAAGATACTATCATTTTCCATACTTATTTGAAAGAGATAAAAGTATAACATAACTCAATGAAAATTCATTTTCCTTTTTACAACCAAAATTGACAAGAATACTCAAGGGAAACAAGCATATTTTCCATATATTTTCAATGCAAGGAGAACCATTTTCAAAATGAAAATACAATGCAAATTTTTAATTAAATTCCAGATTTGAAAAGAGCTACATTTCCATTATATTACAACTCCAAAATTCCTTCTTTCAACTAATACAATAAGTCCATTTTAATACAACTTACAACTTCTTCTTTCAACCATTGCAATACATAGTTTGAAAATCAATTTACAAGAATTCACTTTAAAATACAAGTATATACAAACATGTTACTCAAAGGTGGAAACAACATGGTAAAATTTACAATAATAGGATTCTTTCTTTTGGTCTCAAAACATATATCTTCATCCCTTGATCAACTTGCAACTCCATATCTTTTCTCCTTCATCTCCAAATCACAACAACAAGGAAGGGAGAATAGGAAACACTCACCTCCCAACCTTTATTCCAATGAGAAGGGGAAGCCACCCTTCTCATTGGCCCCCGAGCCCCAACAATGGAGAAATAGGGAATTTTTTCAACCAATGGAAACTTTTACAAAGGCTTCACATTACATACACTCATGCCAACAAAATATGCAACACATACAAGCACAAAAACACAATAACAACAATATACAACTTTCCAACACAAAGGCTTAAAATCTAAGCCAAGGGAGAAGATAAATATGGGAACCACCTCCTTTTACCTCCCAAGTGAAATAGGGGTTCCACCCAAATAACCTCCAAGTGCACATCACAAAACACTCAAAATATCCTTATCTCTCCCCTTTGCAAATATACAAAATGTGGAAATATTTTCCTTTTCTCTCCCCATAGGTGGAACACCCTAATCACACTCCCTCCACAATGCATGCCTCACAACTCCCTTTTCCCTCCCTAATGGTCCCATTTTATTTCTCCTACACCATCCTTAAGGTCATACTACCCCAAAACCAAACCAACACAAACATTAATTCATTTTACCATACAACATACAAGTAAAATAAAATACAAGGGTATAGACCCTACCTTTCCATTTAAAGAATCTTCAATCCACAAGATAAAAAATCCAAGCTTTTCTAAGTCCAAACCAAATGCAAAGTAAGATCCTAAGCTCCAAAATAAGAACTCAAAAAAATCTCCAAAGTGTGCAAGTGTGAAACCAAACTAAGTAACCCCAAAATCCAAAATAACTCCAATAAATAGAAATTTTGGAGAGGAGGGTGAGGTGGCTCCATGTAGGATGCCACATCACTTCTCCTCAAATCCACCTCACTAAGTCAAACAAAAATACCAAGACTCATAAATGGGTGAGTGAGGATATGAAAAGTTCACTTCAACACACAAACATCCACTCCATACCTCCAACTAGACAATTAAAAGTGTTTGTAAGAAAGTGCAATTAATTTCCTCTTTTCTCCTTGAAAAACATAATGAGGGCCAAAATTAACCCCTCACATCATAGGTATGGTTGGTAGATGAGTTTAAGAGGAAGGGGACAATCATAACTTGTCCCACAAGCCTCTAAAAATGGCTCCAAAGTCAAAATTCGAGATTTGAAGGATAAGGTTGAGTACACAACTCAAAATGAAATGAAATCCATCAAACATTAATAAGATAACAAGGACTATCTAGCATATTAAATGCCCACATGGTCACATATAAATTTAACTTAACCACATGATTAATTATCTAAACAAAGCACATTACTTAAACACTAATGAAGTGGGAATACATTACAATAAATAAATCACATGCACAACTAAACAAATAAAAATAATAAAGGAATTAAAATAAAAATTCAAACCCCTTGGTCACTTATGAGGTTACCCCTTCCTATGGGGCACGTCCGAGAAAACATAAAAATAAATATGAATACAAAGTTTCCAATGTGATTGTTATCTAATTTTTCCCCTCAAGAAAAATTGGACAAACAAGACCTCACAAAGAGAAAATGGAAGGATCAATTTGGCCATGGGAGCTCACATTGGCAAGTTGAGGCTCAGATCAATGGGAGAATGACACAAAATGATCACAAGGGGTCGGGCTTGAGTTGATAATGACTCATTGAGCAAAAGGCATGAGGATTTGGTAGTGTAGAAATGGCCAAGAAATTTAGAGAGTAGAAAATACCTGAAGTATGAAATTTTCAGACTTCGAGGATTGAGTGATTTAGAGTTTTCACCATGTAGAACATAAAAAATAGCCAAAAGGCCCAAAATCTCAAAACCCTGAAGTCCAAAAGGGTTTGGGGTTTTTAGAGGTCAACACATTTTTGGGGTAAACCATTTTGGGGGTCCTCTTCAGAGGAAGATTCTGGGGACTCAACAAAATAGAGTCCAAAAATAGGAAAGGTCAATGTCTTAATCCGAACTTTGAATTTTGGTGTTTGGGATTTCGAGAGATTCGGTGGTTTTAGTGATCACGGGTAGGTGAACATTGCAACAACCCCCAAAAACACAAAGTTCCAAAACCCGAAGTCAAATTGGAACTTCAGGATTTCAGAATTTTAGAACATTTTTGGCTCAAGTGATGAACAGTTATGTGCAATATGATATTAGATTCTGAACTCTGAAGTTTGAATTTTGGACTTTAGAGGTTTGGAATTTTGGAACACTCGAGCTCACTCGCTAAGTGAACAGAATTGTAACCTCCGAATTAGAATTTCCTTAAGCTCTGTTGGGTTTCATATTTTCACTTGGAATGAAACCATAGTCAGCGGACAAGCAAGTCCCTCCTCTTTAATGGGAAAGGTTCCCTTATTGAAAGCAGGGGAAAAACCTATGTACAAATACACAATATTTCATTCAATGGTGGTTACCTAATATCTTGAAATGTGTTTTATTCCTAGAAATTTATCAATGCATGAGGATAGAAAACTTGAAGAGAGGAGGGAGGCAAAGGAAGACAATACTTTCAGGGAAAAGAGATGATAGAGAAAACCCTTATATGTATTGAACAAATGAGATATAGAGTAGAACCATTAATGTTTATAACGGGAAAAATCAACGAGACTTAAAGTTATTGAGATTGTATAAACTAGAACACAAAGTTTCTAAGCATGCAAGGATTAGATTATTCATAGATCGGAGCAATAAGGAAAGAGAAAATAGAGGGAAAAGGGGGAAAAACCTTGCGTTGATTTCTTCTTATTCGAAATTACAGTCCCAAAATATCAAAATTCAAACCCTTTACAATGGCTTTGAAATCCATTAAATAGTTTCAAATAATGGTTGCATCGATTACAAAAATGATGAAAACTTATTCAAGAAACCAATGTTTAAGTTTTTCCAATGCCTCAGCTATTTCCATTATTTCTCCAGTTAAATATGCGACATTATATCTTCTTTATAACTTTAAAGTTGGGTTGTCCACGTGGGAGAGGTTTAAACTGAAGCGGGCCCGAGGACACCTTGATTTTCTCCCTTTTGTTTGGCGGGGTCGTATATCTGACCCTAGACACGTGGCAAGCTAGTACTCATTTAGAATCTACTTCTATATTTTTACCTTTGAAGTTGCACCATGTTAACACATGGAGAGCTCTTCTGGTTCTTTCATACTTAACCGATTCAGTATTATTTCCTATTTGACTTTGTTGACCCCTAGACACGTGGAGATCTAGAGCTGATTTAAGTTTCAGCTTTGGATATGCCTCCTAAAATTACACCGAGCTAACGTGTGGCTCCTTCCACTAGGCTTAGAATTTTCAATGGCCAACTTTGTCTCTCTATTGAATCTAACCACGTGGAAATCTGGCACTTATTTGGAAACCGACCTTTTGGTTTTACTTCTAAAATCACATCATTGAAGCATGTGGAGGCTTCCACCAACCAGCTCATACTTAGTCAATTTAAATAACCCTCTCAGTCCATTTTTGACCTAGGAAACGTGGAAGACTAGAGCAAGTTGGAAAGCGCCCTTGGCTTTGACCCTTTAAGTTGCATCATTGAGGCACATGGCGTCATCCGCTAAACCTTCCATACTTAGATGATTTGGGCTTGTTTTGTTTTCATTTTAGACCTAGGACATGTGGAAAACCTACACTTATTTGAAGACTGTCCCTTGGGCCCTACCCTTGGAGTTACGTCGTTTGGACATGTGGAGGCTTCCATTGTTGCTTGAAACATGGCCATGCCACATCTAATCAGATATGTCCACGTACTACCCATGGATGTTGGGGAAAAAAACTAATGGGGAAGATAGGCCTATCATTCCCATTTGATCTGTAGGAATAAAATAAAAGAAAGGGAAAAACTCCACCGTTACGCCTGAATTTCAAATTTTTCTCCATGGAATGGAAAACTGCAAACAATACCAGGCTCAACGTGATCCAATACTCCAAGGTACTAACTCAAAATTTGTGAAACTTGACTTCAAAAGAGGGGAATTTTGAGGGTGACAACAATTGGCTCTTTCTGGGGATGACTTGACAGAGGAATGAGGCAAGATCAAGAACCACTAAAAACTTAGGGAAAGCGGATCGGTGCCTTATCCATTGGGAAAATAGAATCAAAAGAAAAACCAATACAAGGAAACACACACAAGACTAGAAAAGGAACAAAAAACCAAAAGGGAAGACCCAAAACAAAACATACCACATAGTAAAGAACAAGAAAGGAAACAAACCAGAACCAAAAATCAAACGCAATGTACAAAAGGACCACCTAGTCACCTAGGACTTGAACAAATTCGAGATCGCCCACTATAGGAAAGTGGGAGAGGATCAAGCCAAAGAGAATCAAACTTACCAAGGCTTCCTCGTGGCGCATGTATTTTTGTCCCAAAGCAACACAATGTCTCCCACTTGGAAAACTCGGGTTTGGATTTTTTTCAAACAAAGCCTTCACCTTGATTGATGAGTGATATCCTATCAAAAACCTATAACTTGTCTTCATCAAGCTTACGAAGGTACAAAATTCTCTTATCCAAAGAGCTAATGAAACTTGAATCTTCAATGGTTTTCATTAGATGCAAGGCTGGAAATTCCACAAAGTGATTGGTAATCGAGCTTCCACACCATACACCAATTGGAAAGGAGACATTCCAATTGCTCTCTTGGGTGTAATTCTATTAGCCCAAAGTGCATCATATAGCTTCTTATGTAAATTCCTCTGAGAATCATTTATAAGCTTTCTAACTATGTTCACCAAGTTCTTATTTGTTGATTATGCCTGTTCATTCCCTTGGGGGTAGTAATATGAAGAATGAGAAAGGGAGATCCCATACCCATAATCAGAATTCCATCATCTCAAAGAGAAGAAAAGTTGGAAGCATTATCAGTCACAATATTTTTGGGATCCCAAACTTGATCAATATGTTCTCATTAATGAAGTTGCAAACTACCTCGAAGTAGTGCTCTTGATCGGGATGGCTTCCACCCATTTGGTGAAGTAATATGTGGAAATCAATGCATGGGTATGCCTAGTAGATGGAAGATGGATTCAGTTCCCTAATGAATTCTAAAAACCATTGTTGAAATGGCTCTTCAATCACTACATGCTTGAGAGGCAAAACAACCAACTTAGGTCTTCCAACAAATGTTTGGCATGCATCACATTTACCAACCCATTTTGATGCATCTTTGAATAAAATGGGCCAATAATAACTAGCACGAAGTATTTTATGAGCTGTTACAGTAGAGGATAAATGGCCTCGACAAGCCTGGTCATGAAAAGTAGAGAACAACTTCTTTTGTTGCACCTTGTCTACACACTTCAAAAACCTTCCATTTATGCCTCGTTTGAACAAAGAATTCTCCCATAACACATATTGTGCATACCTCAGTTTGATGTCTCTCTTCTCTTTGGAACTCAAGTGATATGAACACTCTCCATAGGTCATAAAATTATCAATATCATCATATCATACGTTTGTCGAGCTAAGGAAAAAAACAACAGGGACATCAACTCCATCTTTTGACAACTCCTTGGCAGCTCCCTTAGCAATGAGTTCATACGGGCCCTTACCCCAAACCAGCTTTGTTGGCTTGATGTTAAGATCATAATATTGCACCTTTCTACCTAATTACCTCTCTTGGTTCCAAATTCTTGCTAAGTAAGAATGGATTTGATTTTTCTATCGTGCATGAGCACCATAGAATGAGAATTAAGGATGTAAAACCTAAACTGCTTGACATCTTTAACAACTACAAAAGCATGTTTCTCCATCATGGTGTACTTAATCTCATGAGGTTTCAAGACATAAATCATGAATGTAATTGGGAGATCATGATCTTCAACATTCTTCTGGGCTAACACAACAGCTAGGGTATTTTCAATGGAGTAACAATAGATAATGAAATCTTTGATAAAGTCAAGCCACGACAAGGTTCGAGTCTTTGTAATATCCTGTTTAATGTCCTAAAATGATTTATTCCCTTTAGAGGACCAACCAAAAGTTTTCTTCCCTTGCATCATGTGAGCAATGCTCATAGTAAGTTCTACAAAATCGGGGATGAATCTTCTTAGGAAATTGATCTTACCAAAGAAATAATGAACACCTTTCTTACTTGATGGAAGAGGAATTTGCTAGATGGCCTGAACTCTCTCTGGATCAATCTTGATCCCTTCCTTTGAAACAATGTGTCCCAATAGATTTCCTTCTATGACACAAAACACAGACTTCTTAGGGTTTAAAGAAATCCCATGCTCTCTACACTTCTGTAATATTATTTCAAGGTGTTGGAAGTGATTTGTTCCGGCTTTAGAAAACACTGTCAAGTCATCCAAATACACAACAATGCATTTCCCTTTCAAACTACCAAAATCCAAGTCCATGGCCCTTTGGAAAGTAGCACTAGCATTGATGAGACCAAATGGCACCCTTGTGTATGCAAAGGTGCCCTAAGGAGTAGTAAAGGAAGTCTTATGTTGTTATTTAGTATTCAAATCTACTTCATTATACCTCGAGAATCCATCTAACATAGATAGCATCTTTGAGCCTATGACAACTTGCAATACTTGGTCCATCATAGGGAGAGGGTAGTTTTCCTTCAAAGAACCCTGATTTAGATTTTTGAAGTCCACAAAAATCTGGATCTCACCATTCTTTTTCCTGATATGCAATATATTAGCAATCCACGTTGATTGGTGGATGGGGAAGATGATGTTAGCCTTCAAAATATTTTGTATTTCTTGGAAAATTGTATCATCTATCTTTGGATTATATTGCCTTTGTTTTTGTTTGAAGGGTTTGATTCTAGGCTAAAGAGGAATGAAATGTTGCATTTATTTAGGGTGAAAAGCCTTGAGATCATCATAAGAGTAAGTCGAACATCAACATACCTCTTCAACAGATTCATCACCTTATTTTTCTCTTCCTAACTGTAGAATTTTCCAATGTTGACCATTTTGGGATCATCAAGAATCCCAATATTCACTTTCTCAGTATCAGTAGATTGTCGGGCTCCTTGGGAAACATTAGAATTCATGTACCTATCATGTTTATCAAAAAGATCCTCCAAACTCACCAACCCTTTAGGGATTTTGTTTCCTTTCAGTTTGATGCATCCATCTTGATCCATCTCTTCATTGACACCCTCTACATTTGATGACACACACTCTCTAGGAATATTGTCACTTCCTTCAAAGTGCAACTGATCAAAGTTGTCTTTGAGCTCCAAGAAAGAAAGCGAATGCTGGTCATCATTGAAAACTTGCCAATTATTTGCATTGTCAGGCTGCTTTGGATCTATGGATCATCTCAATGGTGAATTTATACGTAGGAAAATAAATATGAGGAATCAACAAGGACCACAAACAACTAGAGAGTTAGCCCTAGTGTTCTTTCCCTCGCACAACTTCAATGGAAAAAGCATCAAGGAATTCAATGGAATCCTAGACCATATTCCTATAGTGCTTCAACCTTATATTCTTTACCTGATAAAGGTCTCTAACTTGTTTTACAATTAGCTCTACATCTCCATGAGCAAGAAGGTTCTTCACTCCCATTTCCTTCGCCATGCTCAACCCAAGAATGAGGGCCTCATACTCAAAGTATTGTTGGTATTTTCAAACTGAAATTTGAAGGAGAAAGGATGAACCTTACCCCAGGAGAAATGAGCACTACACTAGCTCTAGAACTAGTTGAAGAGAAGATCCCATCAAACTCCAAAGTCCACACACCATTAGGGTCAAGCAACACTCCCTTTGATATACTTTTATTCTCTTGTGACATGATCATGTAGTTACCATGCCCAATGTTTTCATACAATATTTGTGCTTTATGATCATCTGTCTTTTCTAATATATAATCTACTTGTTTCTCAAGTAGCAACTTCTTAATTTTCCCATTGACATGGATCAAGGCATGTGACCAATCCATTTGGATTTCCCAACCTACATCCTTACATAAATTTCTACTCAGAAACATCCCATATGAAGGAGGAATATCAACTACCAAAATGGTGGCTAAGACCCTTTTCTCTTCAAAAGAAGTAAAAGCTACTTATGCATCTTTAATTCGCCAACCAAAGCTACTCTTTTAGTCTCCATAGAATAGCAAGAGCCATAAGTACGGGTTAGGGTTAGACCCAAAGCATGAGCCACTTTTACAGCATAACATTATCTCGATGCTCATGAATCCATGACACGATTCTTATCGAGTTTATGGCCAACTATGAGAAGGGTCACATAGAATGGTTCAAGTTTATCATTAGGGGAAGTGACTACAGCCATAAGGCTTGATTGATGCGAGGAAGAAGGAGTTGGAAAAAGGCCTTTAGAAGAATGGGCTGGGGTTTTAGATTTATAATTTATAAAGTTAACCATTCTAGAAAAGGATTTAGGATGGGTTTGATAGAACTCTTCCTCATAAATCTGAATCTTGGTCTTTTTAAGATGATCTATAATGTCAAAAGATCCAGATGTGGATGGGGAATCACTACTAGGAGTAGGAGGAGCTTTTGATTTATAAACTTTATCATTTGTTGGTCAAGAATTCTCATAAGCATAAGTGGAGGGAGAAGGAAAATTAGAGGGAGAAGGACTAGCAGAGCTTACCTTTTGGGTGGAAGTAGTAGGAATAGGAGCTCCTCTTCTTGCAATCACAGGATGGTGATGGGGTAATCCTTGGATCTTTTTACAGGTTTTACAACTTTTTCCTTTTTATTGGTCTGCTCCTAGGTCATAAAAACATATGACTCAATGTTCATATCAGCCACTACACCATCATAGTCATCTTCATCATCCACACCTTCAGTGGTGAGGAATTGAACTTGAGAAACACCAAGCTCCTCCATTTCTTCACCGATTCCTCTTCTTGTTCATCATAGAGCCCATTTTCTTCCTCATCCTCAGGCTCAAGAACCTCACAAGTAGTATTGATAGGAACCTTAAGGGGTGGAATTTCAATGGCCAACCTAGTTTGAGAAGAGGACAAGCGGTTCCTAGGCTAAAAGTTTTTCCTTGGAGCATCTTGATATGGAGCATCTTGACCTAATTTTCTTGATGGAAATGAGGTCATTAGCTATATTTTACACCAATTGATCTCGCATTACCTCCAAGAGAAGATGAAGAAGAATATTCTTTATATTTGAAAGAATCCCTTTTCAGCTTGCCAAACATAAACAAGTCATCTTCCACACCTGATGCCCAATCTCTAATCAACATCCAAAGTTACAATATCTTCTCTCCTCGGGGCATAACTTACTCCGACAATTAAGCATTCAAGAAGAAATACTTCGCAATCTGATCAATGAGCCTAGTATTTTGTGGAATATTGTTAATCAACTTGTTGAAAATGGCCACAAATTCTCTCATATGCTGATGTGGCTCCTTCTTGATTTGAGAAATATGAGCTAGCAAAGCATGCACATCTTGAGAAGGTTTCAAAAAGTGCTCAAATTCAGTCCTCATAGTAGTCTAATCGGTGATGGTCCTGAGAGGAAGATGATAAAACCAATCTGTAGCATTGTCTTGCAAGGTCTCCAAAAACAACCTAACAAATACATCCTCATGTTCAACTCCAAGGTCCTAACATGCAATAATGAAGGCTGCAATTTGTTCATCAGGGTGTACTTTTCCATCACCTCTAAATTTGTGAAAATTCTTCATGTTACCCCTAAGTAAATCATGCAATGGTTGAGGAAGATCCAGAGGCCCAACTCTTTGTCCCCAAGTAAGAGGTGTTTCCATCCTTGGAAATATTGATTGAAGTGGAATGGAGACACAAGAAATAACTATGGCATGGATATTAGGGCTAAGTTGTGTTTGAGGAATGCTACTACCAGAAGCTTTGTCTTCAACAGGAGGTGTGCTTATGGAATGATCTCTTCTATTTCTTCTTGTTGGAGGAAGTTGAAAACCTTATTGATCTAGGAGTTGAAATTGGGGATCTTCAATTCCAAGATCCCTTCTACCATGAGTGTATCTTAGAGTCTCCAGATCAAATAAATGATCAAATTAGTTGTTCTTTTTAGAAAGGAAATTTGTTGAAAAAATCCCTAGCAAAGTCGCCAAAACTGTTGGGTTTCATATTTACACTTGGAATGAAACCATAGTCAAGGGACAAGCAAGTCCCTCCTCTTTAATGGGAGAGGTTCCCTTATTGAAAGAAAGGGAAAAACCTATGTACAAATACACAATATTTCATTCAATGGTGGTTTCCCGATATCTTGAAATGTGTTTTATTCTGGAAAGTTATCAATACATGAGGATAGAAGACTTGAAGACATGAGGGAGGTAGAAGAATACAATACTTTCAGGGAAAAGAGATGAAAAATAAAACCCTTATATGTATTGAGAAAATGATATATAGAGTAGAATCATTCATGTTTATAACAGCACAATCCATGAGACTCAAAGTTCTTAAGATTGTATAACCTAGAACACAAAGTTTATAAGAATGCAAGGATTAGATGATTCAAAGATTAGAGAAAGAAGGAAAGAGAAAACAAAGAAAAAAGTGGAAAACCCTTGTATTGATTTCTCCCGATTCGAAATTACATGCTAGAATATCAATATTCTAACCCTTTACAATGGCTTTGAAAGTGTTAAATAGTTTCAAAGAATAGTTACATCGGTTTAAAAAAATGATGAAAAATGATTTGTGAAACCTATGTCTGAGTTTCTCCAATGCCTCAATTGTTTCCATTATTTTTCCGATTAAATGTGGTCCATTCGATCTTCTTTTATAACGTTAAATTTGGGTTGTCCACGTAGGAGAGGTTTAAACCGAAGTGGGCCGAGGATGCCTTGACTTTCTCCCTTTTGTTTGGAGATGCCATATATCGACCCTGGACACATGGTGAGCTAGCGCTCATTTGGAACCTACCTCTATATTTTTACCTTTGAAGTCGCGTCAGCCGTGACATGGAGAGCTCGCCGGTTCTTTCATACCTAGCCAATTCGAGCTTATTTCTGTTCGACTCATGTTGACCACTAGACAAGTGGAGAGATGACGTTGATCCGAGTTTCCGCTTTGGATATGCCTCCGAAATTGCCGAGATGACGCATGGCTCCTTCCGTCTTAGAATTTTCAATGGCCAACTATGTATCTCCATTGACTCGATCACGTGGTGATCCGGAGCACATTTGGAAACCAGCCTTTTGGTTTTACTTCTGAAATCACACCGTTGAGGTACGTGCGAGGCTTCTACCAATACACTCATACTTAGTCAATTTAAATAACCATCTCTATCCCTATTTGGACTTGGGACATGTAGAAGGCGGCACAAGTTGGATAACTACCCCTGGCTTCGACCCTTTAAGTTGTGCCATTGAGGCACGTGGCATCATCTGCTGAACCTTCCATACTTAGCCGATTTGGGCTTGTTTTATTTTCATTTTGGACCCAAGACACATGGAAAACTTGCACTGATTTGAAGACTATCCCATGGGACCTACCCTTGGAGTTGTGTTGTTTGAATGCATGGAGTATTCCACTATTTCTTGAAACATGGCCATACCACATCCAATCAAATATGTCCACGTATTACCCATGGATACTGGGGTAAAAATTAATGAGGAAGATATTCCTATCATTCCCGAATGCGGGAAGAAAATAAAAAGAAGGGGAAAAACTCCACCGTTACACCTAACTTTCAAATTGTTCTCCATGGAATGGAAAATTGTAAACAATACTAGGCTCAACACAATCCAATACTCCAAGGTACTGAATCAAAATTTGTGAAACTTGACTTCAAAAGAGGGGAATTTTGAGGGCAAAAACAAGTTCGAATCCTAAAAGTATGAAATTTCAGATTTTGGAGGGTGTAATAAAAGTTCGAGTCGAAAAGGCAGATCAACAACTCGCATTTATAGTAGTATGGCACCCTCATCTTCAGATGGCCATAAATTTTGATTCAAGCTCGATTTACACAAAATTAGACTTTTTGGAAATCTCTTAGTAATACTAAGTTGTTCAAAATGAGGAAATACAATCCTCCATTTTAGAGGAATGTTTCTAGGTTTCTCACCTACCAAAATTATGAAGGTATGGGATTCCTTGCTTCCCTAACCAGAAAAAGTAAATGGAGGCATGGGTTTTCCAATGACACCCATCATTGTTATAAGTGATTTTAATGCATTTTTGTGGTTAAAGATAGATTTCATATCCTTATCTGTCCCTTTCTCTCATATTTCCTATATATTCTAAGAAGAGTCTCATTTTAAAAAGGTTGGAAAACTTGTATATGCCCCTCCCTTCTTTCTTGTCTGTAAGAGATTTGTGGAGATTTCAAACCTCCCTATTGAACATTGTAATGCAAAATCTATGCCTTTGGCCCTAAATGTGATGTATTGTATCAACTTTGAGAGCAATAAAATCATATTTGTGGATGTTTCAAACCCTCTTCTATGTTATATTGCAACTTTTTATCTTTCATTACATGCAAGGTTACCGTGTATTGTTTTTTTTTCATTACAAGGTTGTAGTCTTGATATGTTTATTATGCAAGTTGATCAAAATACTTCTTGGTGCATCACCTTCCCTTAGAGTGGGTTTTAATTTTCTTGCATTTTTTTTTAACTCTCGTCTCCTTGGGAAAAAATATATTAATGTTAGATTTAAAACTCTCCGCACTTTGGAGTAGTTGGAACTAGGATAGGATAGGAAGTCATTCTTCTCCGGAGGGTTATCCCGATCGAAATGTCCCACACTTTGGGATAACTCCATGTTATGCAATCACACTGACTATCTCAATCTTTCAAATTGCAGAAAATCAAGGGTGTTGTGATTACGCATCAAAAGTGATCATGTTGTGACATACAATATTCATTCATTTGTTAGTCTTTTATCCCCTTATTGTTATCGTGATATAGTTTCCTACAACCAATATCAGAACATCCAATATTGCTTTGTTGTTAGTCTCTTAGCCCCCTGTTGTTATTTTGATATAATTTCCTACAACCAATCAAACAATACCCTATCAAGCATCAAGGCCACATCAAACACATCAATAAATTAAAAAAACACATACATATAATCTAACAAAATCATACACGAAGCTATATCATCATCATTAAAATTAGGAAATTCTATCAATTATTTGTAATTACCGAACATCTCGATTCCGATAAGTCTTAACATCAATAATATCACGGGGTTAGTCCAAACATCTAATATAATCATCATCATCAAAATTCGAGCATCAGTATACAATGAAACAATATTAGATCATCATCTATCAATGTCTGCTAATAGTCCATACCACCCATAATATAAGTCACAACATACTAACAATGTCCATCTATCAATGTCTGCTAATCAAAATATAATAATAATGTCCATGTCTCTAGTCCACAATAATAAAAATCATAGCAAGATAAATGTCAAAGAGGAGTGGGCACTACACAATGTAATGGTTGGAAAGGCGCCATATAATGGCCGGAAAGGGGCCACATGTTTCAAAGTTATAATTACGCCAAAGGCGTGCACAGTCAAATTGTTAGTGGATGGAGGCTAGCCAAGAATGACACATTTCAGAAAATCAATGGCGTAGATAAGGATTTCATACATGCATTGATATTTGATGGTGGAAAATACTCCACTTACATGCATTATCTCTACTTCGAGACACCGTATCGGAGGGGAATAAATCCACCATTGTTAATTTTTTGCCGAAATGTCAACATAGTCTTCTTCGTGGATATTTTTTTACCGTGTTGATGCTCATGACATAAAACTCAAATTTATTTTGGTGAATGTGTCTTTACCGTATCAATGGCTCGACTTATTGCATTTATGTATTAGTCGACAAAACTAACTTGTATTAATGTGGAAATATATACTTAGAACAATGTTCTTTTATTCATTTTATGTGGTTCTGTTGAATTATATATATGATTTAAAAATAATTATTTAATTCTTGAAATAATATTTTTTAAAATATAAATTTTCAATTATATTTATGTTGATATATTTATACATTTTCAATATTTTTATCACTTAATAGTATATAATATTAAATTAATATTTTGATTAAAATTTTATGAAAACAATTTCTATTACATTTTATCATGCATTTTCATCAAATTTATTAATTAATTTCAACCATTCACACTTCAACGACTATTCATCTCCATGGAAACATTGAAAGAAACATGTATTCAAATTTAATTTATTAAAATGAATATTTTAAATTGTAATGTATATATTGTTTATTGAGATTTATATTTTCCCCTCTTTATGAGATCCTTCAAATATTAAAATAGGGTAGATTGTTATTTCTATAAAAAAATTATAATTAATTATAAATATATATTTTTTAAATAATATATAAAATGTGATAGTCAATTATTTAGATATTGTTATTTGTGTGATATTTATTTTTATAAAATTTATCTTAAAATTTTCCTTACTATTGGCGAGAAAATTTGTTCGGTGGAAAAAGTAATGGATTTCTTGCCAACCCTCCGGGAATCTAAGTACCTCTACTTAACCGGTGTAGCTCCAGAGTATATGCATGCACATGAAAAGATGGATGTCTATGGTGGTCTTTCAACCTGGGATCCAATAAGGACACTCCAATCAGCCTATGGAAAATCTTGTAGATACCTGTAAGAGAGGAATTTTTCTATAGAGAGGGAAAGGGGAGTGAGATTAGAGGTAGCATAAGTAATGGTGTCAGTAGAAAATGAGATTCCTACACACACACTAGTTAGAAACTTCAACACATACATTTATGAGAATAAACAAATTTATAAGCATTGTTAAGACCAAATGAAATTTGATGAACACAAACTATCCATAAATCCCTTAGTCAAAGAAAGCTAGAAGCTCCTTCTTCTTGTATTAATTTCTCAAACAAAAGTTATACATAATAGAGGAATGGAGGAAATTGAGAAAGAGCGGAAGGATGAATTTGGCTATCTCCTTTATTCTGTCAAGGTAGAATTCACTCTTGAGCTAAGAAAATTATTTACCAACCCCTTGAAATGGGAATGGGGTTATGATTTATAGAATGAGAGGTGACTTATTGTCTTCCTCATGACCCTCTATATGTATTATTTCTAACTTTAGACTATTCATATTCCTACAAAATATTTAAGTCCCTTTTATAAAATCAAAGCAACATAATTTACATTGTGTTTCTAAAGTCACTTCTAAGTGAATTAAAGGCATATCAAAAAGTGCAAACTCCAACAAAAAATTAGAACATTTGAAAATGAGATAAAGTTGAGGGGAAGAGGAGAGAGAAGGAGAGAGACATGAAGAAGAGGAGATGTCGTTCCCGATGAATTTTTTTGATCCTTGTCGATGGAAAGCTCTAAATGCAGTAAAACACTAAATCTTCAAACTCCTTCCACACTATGAAATTCCTTCCTATTAGCTAACAAATGATCTCCAAGTTGAATGAACTAAGATGGATCTTGAATGGCATGTGAAAAATTACTTGAATGATTGTGAACAATGATGTCCCCCTGAATGATTATCCTTGTATGTCCCATTCTGCCAAAAATGTTGTTTGAGTGTAACTTACTATATTTAATAAGTGTGAATTGTGACCACTTACTATTTTTAGTAAGTGTAAAAGAATGTCTGTTTCAATGAATTATCGACGCCATGTACCTCCAATGTCTCTGTCTCCTTCATAGATTCTTTTGTTGCTAAATTTCCTGAAATAGCACTCCTATGTAGAAGACCTTTTATTTTTATAAAATTATATTATTGAGGTATGATTGATGTGGAAAAAGTTTTTTTATATTTTCTTTTCCCAATATCGCCCCTCTAAAGTTTAATTTCCGCTTAATAGTCCAAGAGATTTTAAACTTTCAAAATTTTGACCCAATAGTTCTTCTGACACGGTAGCCATTAATGGTTTTCTCCTCCATTTGTGAAGAAATAAATTTCATTGTGATACATTTCTTCTTTTGATGCTTCGCGTGCAATTCTACATTGTTTTGTCCAATGGTTTGATGGAAAATTGGATTTTTTCTTCATTGAACCAGAAGTGGTATTTCTTTGTTGTGGATGCTCTGTTGCATGGGAGGAGAGTTTAAAGGTTTCTTATTGATGGTCTTGGGTAGAGGAATAAATAGAAAAACATAAAATTTTGTTTCACATGTTCGTTTGGGATATTTCTTTAATTTCTCGTTTCATGGCCATGGAGTTTTCTTTGTTTTCTCCTTCTTTATGTGCTTCTCCTTCCATGTTTTCTCCAATTTTCCTTCTAGGACATATTTGATTTCATGGAGTGAAGGAAATTACCTTTGTGGAAGGTATTTTTGAGGTTCAGTAATGGAGGAATGGTGGTGAGAAGTTGCAGAGGAAGAATGGAGAAAAATTGTCCATGGAAGTGGAAGCAACTAGAAGCATTCAAGCGAGTTCAATTTTTGAATTTTTTAAATAATGGAAGGAGAATCTTGGGAAAATTTTAATGACTTGATTTCCCTGACCTAAGGGACATGAGGGATATCAAATTCTATGGTGCTCAAGAGGACAACACATGGCGGTGATCGATGAAAGTGGATGAAGGTGAGAAAAGTTTCTTTAAAGCACTGGGGGATGAAATTCGGTCACATGGGTGACCAAAAGACTTCCAATAGGGGATGGGTGCATTTTTCCATGATTGATATCCCAGACCTGAGGGGTGTGAGGGAAATAAAATTACACGGTGGTCCTAGAGCTGACACATGGCGCTTGATCCGACTGACGAGGGAATGGATGCTCCAAAAATGCACCGAGGGACCGAAAGTTGGTCACATGGGTGACCAAAAGACTCCCATTGCTGCTGGGAACATTTTTACATGCTTTATTTCCCTGACATAATGGACTTTAGGGACATAAAATTCCACCATTTTCTGGAGATTACAGATGGCACTTGATCCAGATGATAAGGAATGGATGCTCCAAAAATGCACTGGAAATTTGAATCATCAAGTCGAAGGTCACGTGAGGGTCCTAGAGTTCACATGAGAGTTTGGTGAATTGTTTCAAGTTTTTTTACCTAACCTCATGGATGTTAGGGACATGAAATCCCACCAGGCTCTTGGTGTTGACACGTGTCCTCTCGAAATTTGACTAACTCCTGAACTACCTTTAAGAGGGCAACTTGGGATGATGATAACTTAAGCCCCTGGTGCAATTTATTAGTAAAATTTTATATGATCCTAACTAGAAATATCATTTTTAATCTGATATTGGGGGTTTGAGATCTTAATTCAATCATTTAACTCTGAAAAAATAGATTTGTAATTTGAGATTCCACTTGTGCACGATAAAAACTGCTGCAAATCCACTTCTCCAAGGTGTTGTGAAAAATTTGATTCCACCATCATGTAGGAATTGGAATCCTATTTTTGAATATGTTTTTATTACTTCTAACTCCATCTAGAGATCCAAAAACTTCTTCCGAAGTCCAAAGAGTTGTTTTTGCTCGTGCACTAACTAGGCCTATGAACCCTAATTCTAGCGAAATTTCCCCAACTTCCTCAAGACCTTCCAAAATATACTTGAACCATATCCATTATGTCCCAAGACCTTTAGATCACCTCCAAGTCAACTTATCCTCTTATTCTCTCGCTCCGTGAGGTTGCTCCACTTTAGGAAGGCCGGTGATAGCCCTTCCCACAAGTGCTTGTAAACTTACAAATGAACTCCTAAAATCACGTAGGGGGAATGATAGGAATTTCCTAAATCACCTAGGGGAATGGTCTAACATTATTTAGGAGGTAATTTAGACTTCTTTGGAAATATTTGGGGTATCTTGAGTGATATACTTGAAAATTTTGCACGGGGGTATAGTTGTCATGCTCGAAATTTCAATTTCCTGTTGCACATTGCATGACAACAATTACATTATATTATATAAGGGGAGAGGAATTTATTCATTATGACATGTCGCATCGACCGGCGTAAAATTGTTGCATATTTTTGAGAATCTTGAACTTCGTAGCAATGAACAATCCGAGAAAAAGGTTTTTTTACAAATCATGTAGGATGAGTTAAGGCCATCGAGTGTTGTCTTCAAAATGCCTTCCATTTTGATGGGAACATCTGTGATGGTTTATTTTACAAGTGGGAACCCATCCAAAATTGATGATGACATCTCTACCAAATCGATCAAGTATAACCTATTTAATAAGAGGACACAATATACGATCCCAATGCCTCTTTCACTTTCGAAGAAATCTCCAACAAAGGAAATTAAGGTGGTGGAGTATGTGATTTTGGGTATAAATATGGACCTAGTTCTTCCATATTTGGATTTCTTTCTTATGAAAAATTCAATCTCATAATCTAGGCACCTTTATGGAGGTCATGGGTGCCCCTGTCGTCAAGCTAAAAAGATCCAATTTGGATGTTATCACAAGAAGGATGACAATTTTGATGTCGTAGACAATATTGTCTAGCTTGGAAGAGGCTAGCTTTCAATGGTTTCTCAGTTGGGTGAATCCATTACTAATAAAGTTTCTTATTATTTTTTATCCATAGAGGATGATTCCTCAAGAAAGAAGACCCCTTTATTTCTTGGAGATGATGTTATACATGGATCTACATCAAAATCAAGTTCTACTCCTTTTACCGAATTCAATTACCAAAGCTATTACTATCTATAGTTTCAAGGAATTCATGTTTCATGTAGGGTAGTAATCTTTGTATGCTCTATACTAACAATTGGAAGATCATCAAATCATTGAAGATTCAAGGATAGTTGTCAATGCATTATCACACCCAACTATATAGTTTTATATGTATTTTGTATTTTTTTCAAAATATTGCAATCCATAATAAAATTTATATATTTTAAATTATTCCAAGTATGATACAAATTTATGAAAAGGTTCTTAGACATTATTCTAACTTTTTTATAAAAAATAGTTTATATAATTCCACATTCATTCATATTTTCATTGAACACGTGTTCCCAACAATAAAATCTCGACCTTTAAGGCTTCAAAAATTATAGGCCAAAATAATATGGTTATGACCACCTAATGTGCAACTAAAACTAAATTTTTCTCACACAAAATAACTCTAGAGTTAGAGAATAATGATGGAAAAAGCAGCGCATAGGAACCCCGAGTTCTACAAAATGAAATGATAACAAGCTTGATTGAAAAATAAAATCTATCGTTCACCATTCAAAAACCTTGATGTTATTCATTAAAAATATACCATAGCTACATTACAGGATAAAATTTACTTGGTAGTTACACATTGATATATTTTTCGTAAAGTTTAAAATTATTTACCCTTTCCAATTTTTCGACCCACTCACTTCTCCAACCTCTAACCCTTCTTCTTCATCCATCTTCCTTTTTTATTGTTTCTCACCCTCAAATTTGACTCTTTTAAAAGATCCCCTTTGGCAATTCCATCGTACATTTCACGTATGATTGCAAGCTTATTTCTAAGTTAGGATTAAAATTATTTTCTAACAAATAGCACATATAGGGGAAACAATTAAACATTTCAAAACCAAGACTATGCTTAGAGGAGAGCCCTTGGATCAAAGGGCCCTCCAGATAGGATCTTTAGGAAACTAAGGAAGGCCTAATTTCCTTATGGTTTCCTCACATAAGATAATATGTTTTCACTTCATTCTCATTTTTTTGAAATGATTTTTGTTGCAAGTCTTAAAAGGAGGAGGGATTTCATAGGAACTCAAGCTATTTGAATACTCATTCATTCATTTCTTCCTTCCCATTTTATTGGAATAACCATTTAGGGTTTGGAAGTAAGTTTTATGGATTATAGACATACAATCTTCTTCTCTATTATCTTTTATTTGAAATCTTTGTTCCGAGGAGTTGAAAAATGAATCGGTAGAATATATTCCCACCCAAGGCTATTATGGGATTTGTTAATGTTTCATTTTTAGTATGAATAATTTCTAGTCTTAAATATCTTAGCAATAACAAATATTAGCGACAATAGTTTTTCTTGTAGATTTGTATTTTACACCTCATTTTCAACATTCTAGGTTCTTATTAACACTCATTAAATTTCAAACATTGTCATGTGTGTAATCTTAAGTCTATTATTTTAAAATTTTGGAGTGATAGGGATTTGCAGTATGAGCAAGGGAAGGAAGTTGAGAGATAACCAAATGTACGGTTATGGATGAGAATTAAATGCACTAATTGTTGTTTGATTAAATTATTATTTTGGGTAAGTGCACCAAGTTATGGGTCCAAAAGGGGTCTTAAGTGAACACATTTTTCTGAAAAATAAAAAATATCAACTTGTACGATTTTTTTGAAATACTTACACTCAAAATTAGAAGATGTTGTATAAACATGAATCGTATAATTTTGAGTCTAGTTTATAAGCTACTAAATTTTATTGAAAATGGATAATTTTAAGTGGGTAAAAATGTAAAATACCAATAGGTCCTCTTTTTTGTTAAAAACATAACCGAGTGACTTTCATGCCCCCTATCATTTTTAGCACTATTTAGTATTTTTGAAAACCCTTTGGTAGAAATATAACTACGACAATCTAGTTTAGGCTACATTTATTTTTTATTTTTTTAGGGAGTATTTATTTATTTTATATTTTTTCTAGTACAAAAATTTTAAATTTAAAAACATAACGTTGCTTGTGCGTTCCCCCAACTATCTCAAAAATATTGAAAATTATATTTCTTTTTGAATGTGTATAGAATTTGGCCTAGTTTGGGTTAGTCTAATTATGTTTTATTTCAATGAGCCAAAAAAAAGATATATGAGAAAAGGTAGATGTGTTTAAACTTAAAAAATAGCTCTAAAAAGGCATTTTTAGATAATAAATAATATGATAACTTTATATTAGTCGAGAAAAATTGAAAAATTAGATTTTTAGAAAGTAGATAGTCGATCTATGTTTTGGTATAATTTTTTTAAACGAATCGATTGTTTTATGTTGATTTATCATGACAGAAGTGGATTTTTTGCATTTTCATGTAAAAACATGTGGTTTCTTGTGTTTGTGCGAGTCCATGCCTCGTGATTGGGGATCCAAGGTGGATCCAAGCCTCCATGCATGGCTTGAAAAAGTGAAATAACAAAATGTGTATGTGTTATAACGAGTATACGTTATTCTCTTTACTTATTTATCGAGCCCCTCAATTTATTTTTCACTCCCCTTCATGGGATTTTTGTCATATTTATGTCAGTCTGCGAGATTCATGTACATTCTTTACAAATTTTTAGTACTTCATCTTGTCCCCTACCCCACAATATATTATTTTGCAATCATGGGCAACAAAAAATGATGTAAGGACACAAAGAAAGTCAATAACAAGACACTGGAGCAATTGGAAGAGATGAGAATTAAGAAAGTGAAGAGGATGCAAAAACTTCATGCAGGGCAAGGTACTTCTGTTGTATCAAATGTATCTAATGTATATGAGAATTATGATTTTTCTATGAATGTTGATATTGAATTGAATGATAATGTTGGTATGGATGAAGAAATTGATATGAATCCAATTGTTGAACCTTTACCTGAGAATCCAAATGTTGAAGTTTTACCTAAGAATCCAAGAATTGAACCTTTACCTAAGAATCCAAATGTTGAACCTTTACTTGAGAATCCAAATGTTGAAGCTTTACCTGAGAATCCAAATGTTGAAGTTTTACCTGAGAATCCAAGAATTGAAATTTTACCTGAGAATCCAAATGTTGAACCTTTACCTAAGAATCCAAATGTTAATCTTGAAATTTGTATGGAAACACTAAATGAAGAAAGTATCCATCTTAATAAATCCTCGCCTCTTAGAACATCTCCTTCTATTTTGTGAAGAAAACCAATTCACTTAATTGAAATTGATGAAAACACTATAAAACCAATTCCTAACAAAATGTCTAATGAAATGTGAGAAGAAAAGTGATTAGGGGATCATTTTTGATATCAAAATTTCCCTAAACATCCCTAAATTGTGTCAGTGCAGAAGATCATTTCGATAGCTTTCCATCGAATATGAGAATGTGACAAACAAACATCGGGAGATCTAGATATGTCCAGTCAAAGTTCATCAACATTAAGGTCAATTATGGTCAACAAGTCAATATTGGAAGAAATGCCTTTGTGACATGTGGAAAAAATGCAAAGGGATTCATTTTTTGGTTTTCAACCTCCATTCTTTGACAGGCGTAAAAGTTGGTGGTCATGATAAGAGGCTCAAATTTTTTAACGGATGGGAGCCCAACCACCGTGTGGACTAGTTTGTTATCACCGACGTGGTGGGTTCATAAGAGACCACTTAGCCATATTTCATTTTGAATATCATTGTATTATATGGTCAAATTTTATATTATTCACCATGTTACTAGGTTACTCGGCGAGTTACCTCTTTATTAATTGAGTTGAACATTTATTGTGACCCAATGTCACGTATTTTACAACCATTGAGGATATTTATTATATCCCACAAACAACTCACGAGGAGATATCTTGACCAACACAAGGTAGGTGAAGACCCCACAACTCGTGTAGATCTCACCACATGGAGCGGCCAACATTGTCCACTAATGGGATCACACCAAGGGAACCCATATCGTTCGAGTGAGAGAATAACGCACAACCCGAGCATAATGGGATATGGTGTGAATGCATCCACATCCACCATGGGTCATAAACCCAATAATAACCCAACCCCTTCCATAATGCAAAGCATGTGGGAAATTACCTACCAAAGGACACGAAAAATGTGGCGAGGAGGACTCGGTGGATAGAGCAGTGGGATCAACAGTGTAAGAACAATGAATATCTCATGGACTCGGTAATAGGTTGGTCCAAAACTAATCAAAAAAGAGGCAAGGAGGATGGGATTTTAACATGTTACCTCTTCCCCAAAATCCATTGTGACTCACCAACCCACCACCTAGTAAGGTGAGGATGATAAGGGAAAGGACAATAGGCCTTATCGGCTATATTTTTCAGAGCCCCTCTACCTCTATTAAAGAGACCGACTTCTCTCTCCAATAGACACACAACTTAGAATCTCAAAGCAAGAGCTTAAGGAAGACCAAGAAAGAGGAGGAGAGTTTTATTTTTATTAGGCTTATTATAAAGTTGTGAAGATCTATTTATTTAAATAGGCATTAATGTGGCTAGGATTTATTAATACTACCTAGTCACCTGGAGAGCACCACACCAAATTATTGTGAATCCTAGAATATCGACCAGAGTTCCATAGGGCGTTACAAAGCATCTAGAAGGCCAATCGAGAATCATAGGATTCCAAACAGGGAACTTGTGTCATAGAGCTTTCGAATATGCTTGGAAAGGGAATTTAGGTGCTATTTTTCACCTTTTTCATTTGAAGGTCCGGATATTCTTCTAAGCAAGTTCTTAATAGTTTCCATTAGGTTTTCTTGTGAAATTACTATTATAACTTACAAGTTTTGACTAGTGGAACGGTTCAATAAGAACCGAAGACATAGGTAACTCCGAATTCCAAAATCAACCTTTTTGCAAAGTGTCATGCTTATTGCATTATTTTAAGTTGATTTTAACGGGGTAAAAATTAAACGGTAATTTGATAAGCCTATAAGGGTCCGATGATTAATTAGATAATAGTTTCGGTCTATTTTAGAAGATAAAAAAGCTAGGGGAATTTGGGATAATTACTTTACGAATTTAAATTACACTCAAACACGTCAATTATTTGTTACATTAATGGAATTAGTTAAGATGAGACTTACAATGAAGACCACGAGGTTAAGAACTTCTAATGTTGTTGATTGAAATGCGTCAATTGTTGAAAATATACATAAATCATACCAAATTATAGGTTCCAAAATATGCACCAAAGATATTAATGTACATTACATGTACTTACTAATTGTATAATAAGTGATAAAATAGTTAATAAACACTTGTTTAGAAAAATAAGTAGTTCTTTGAAGCTAAACAGAAAAATAGTAATGAAAGTAATAGGGAGATGCAAAATTATTGAATTAGTCAATAACACTAACTATTAAGATTTCTCTAGAAAACTCCCATAGAAAGAAAAGAATGCACGATATTATATTTAAAAATTAATTGTAAAATTTTGGAATGAGAACACAAGGTGTCACCTAATAGAAGATATATAGTAAAAGAAGAATAGGTTCTTCTAATTGTGAATCGTGTCTAAAACATTTCTTAGATATAACTCAAAGAAAATTTTCTCTAAGTTTAAAAATAAAATACACAAATTAAAATTAGCCAAATATTCTTTGAAATAAACAAACCGTTTTATTTAAAATTCAATCACTCATGTACCCCTCATTGTTGCAGGCATCTATTGAATTTTCAATGCATTATGATGTTTTTGTCAAATACGTCATGTTTTTCATACTAACAACATGTTGTAAGAGTGTGGATTGAATGTCCCATGAAAAAATTTAAGGGGATTTATTCCAACAATATTTTGTGAAAAATCAAGTGGAAATTGTTTTATAACAAAGCATGTTTGGATAGAACTTGCAACATATGTGGTGACTTGTCAAATCTAAAAAGTTTCATCCATGAGGAGAGTACATATTCAATAGGAAAATAATTGGTTGGTTTTAGAAAATATAAATCAATGGCATATCAATTAAAAATGGAAAAATATCAAAGAGTTGTGAGCTTGTTATGAAACAGATTACTGTAAAATAATATTTGGTCAAATTCAAAAAGGAAATTGTTTATGAGTATGCAAGGCACACACATAGAGCTCGATGGTTAGATGAAAAATTCAAGTTAAAAAGGTCACATTCCCACTTGTAACTATTGTTTTAGTAGTTGAATTCATAGAGAAATACACATTGTAGCCAAAAATGGAGGTTCAATATCAATATTATAACTTTGTGCAAGTTATTATTTTCGTGCATATAACATTCATGAAATATTTTAAAAATATTAAGAGAGTGTCATTTCTACATCTATGATGATCGAAACATTCTACTAGAAAATTTGCAAGGGTGTTTCTAGGTGTTTTATGTAAACTTGAATGAGAGGAACATTTTATTTAATAAACATTACATTTGGTCAGACAATTGTACATCACAATTCAAGATTGCATGATTGTTTTATTGGCTAAATAGGATACACAAAGAAACATGTGTAAAACATATTTGGAAATTCTTGAGGCGGGAAAAGGGAATGGAGAGCATGATGGTGGATGAACATGTGTGAAAAGATAACTTGCAAGAGAAGAGTTAAAGTTCAAGGATGGTGCTAAATTTACAAATGAAAAAGCATTGTTGATTGGTGTGTCAAGAACATGGGCTCTCAAGATAGTTCAATAGTTTGTATATTTTTGGTTGATAGAGGAACAACATTTGGTAAGCTATGAAGATTTAATGAAAGTTTTAGGATCAAGTGATATGCACAAGTTCCGTAGTTCAGATGCAAGTTCTTGGACTCTTTATAATAGGTTTATGGCATGTTTTTTTGTATCATGAATTGATTTTACGTGGATTGAATTTGAGTCACAAAAGTGGGTGGAAGAATGACTTTTTCGACCTCTAATTCCACTCAACATTGTATACTGAAGCTCCATGAGCATTACAACTTGCGCAGTGTCTCCTTAAGATCATATAACAACATCACATGACTTTGACCAAGTCTCTCGATTTAGTGAAATGAGGTACATATGTAAGTCATGTTTTAAAATTATAAATTATTAAATGATCAAATCTTAATGTATTTTAAATTTGTCTTGAGTTTTACTTTGTGATGTAGGGAAAATTTTTATGGTTATTGTGATAGAATTTACCAAAGAGGGAACAGACTACTTATTGTCTCGTTGTGTGGAGGGGAAAAAAATTGATTTCCACATTCATTGATGGTGAAGGCCATGATTATCCCAATGGTTCAGTGGTAGTCACTGTAACTTGGCTTTGACAATATCCTATAAAAAAATAAAATGCTTGGTTTTTTGAAGTCTATGAAGTACATCAAAAGATACTTTACTATTCACATTTGGTTCTTGCAACAAATATTAAATTGATCAAATATAGAGGTAGGCCATTAAATAAGAATTTTTGGAAGGTTCGTGAATTAGATCATGAAGAAATTCTTGTAATTTGTCAAGACTAGTTTTGATCCATGCGGTTCATTGGATTGAATTTATAGAGGTATGTTCTTCATGTGAAATTTTAATTTTAACATTTTATTTAATGATATTCTTTCAACTCTATAGGATTTAAAATTCTATTTAATTGCTTACTAACATGTTTATGTAGGTTAGTGGTGCCAAAAAATCTTCCACCTTCCGATGGTTGGAATTGTTAGTAGAGAATTTATTATCCTCAAAGCTAAGTGAAGCTAAGGGAAATTAAATATTAGAAAGGAACAACAAACAAAAATTCTCATTTCACCAACTATATTGTAAAAATATCTTACTAAAATTCTCATTTCACCACCTATATTGTATGAACCACCTATATTATTTACGTTCTTAACAATGGAAAACATTACACCGACTCAAAATGGATTATTCGGTGCTTTTTCATACAATAGAACCACGATAGGAGTGAACCGAGATGGAGAAAATCAAGATAGTTTTTCATATAGGGTACCAAAATAGAGGTGTAGGATCTGATGAGACCTCTCTAGGTGCCACAAAGTCTGAGAAATCATTTGCAAAGATAGAGCATGTTTTGGTCTCATGGATATTAAGTGAGTACTCTTGGATGAGGTATCCCAATAGCAACAGGAGATTTGGCCTCCAAAATAACACTTATTGTAGTGTTTACTAGGCCATCTTGATGCGTGTGAACTTCCTATTGAAAAATATTAAATTTGGTAGCCTTACACTTACTCAAACTACACTATTCGATGCTTTTACAAACAATAGAAAACATAGATAACTGAATGGGGATGGATAAAAAAGATATAATATTTTGTAGAGGGTCTTTACATAGAGGTGTATGATCTAAAAAGATGTTTCTAGGTGCCATGGAGTCTCGAGAAATCACTCGTCAAAGATATGGCGTATTTTGATCTCGGGGTTCTTAAGGGACTACACTCGACAAGGTAGCTTAGAAGCATTTAGCCTCCAAAAATACACCTCCCATAGAATTTACTTGGTCACCTCGACATGTTTGTGTAGTTGGTTTGGTGCCAAGAGCTTCCATTTGAAAAATATTGCATTAGAAAACCTTACACTGACTCAAACTACAATATTTGGCACTATTGCAAACAATAGCACAATGAGAGAACCGAATAGATATGGATTAAAAACTTCTTT
Organism: Taxus wallichiana var. yunnanensis; assembly: GCA_018340775.1. Lineage (NCBI taxonomy): Eukaryota > Viridiplantae > Streptophyta > Pinopsida > Cupressales > Taxaceae > Taxus > Taxus wallichiana. Next base: position 589,644,237 of record CM031242.1, on the reverse strand, counting down.
CATATAGGGTCCCAACATGGAGGTTTAGGATCTAAAGATGCGTCTCTAGGTGGCACGGATTCGAGAAATAACTTGTCAAAGGTATAACATATTTTGCTCTCATGGCTCTTAAGGGACTACACACATATGAGGTATCCCAAAAGCACCGATAAATTTGGCCTCTAAAATTACACCTCCCATAGCTTTTACTAGGCTATCTAGACATGTGTGCATAGTTGATTTGGTCCCACAAGCTTCTATTTATAAAATATTTCATCAAACAACCTTACACTGACTCAAACTACACTATTCGACACCTTTTCAAACAATAACACAATAAGAAAACCAAATGGAGATGGATAAGTTCAAGACAATATTTTGTAGAGGGTCCGACATGCGCAGGTTTAGGATCTATTTAGGCATATCTAGGTGCCATGGAGTCTAAGAAATCACTGTCAAAGATATAATAGTTTTTTCATCTCGGGGCTCTTAAGGGACTATGCCCGAATGAGGTATCCAGAAGCACCGATAGCTTTGGCCTCCAAAACGACACCCCTTACGGTGTTTACCTAGCCACCCAAACATGTTCGTGTAGTTGGTTGAGTGCCAAGTGATTTCTTTTGCAAAATATTGCATGAGACAACTTTACATTAACTTGAATTATAGTATTTTGCATTTTGCAAACAATAGCACTGTGAGAGAACCAAATGGATATGCAGAAAACCAATATAGAATTTCATAGAGGGTCCCGACATGGAGGTGTAGGATCTGCCAAGACCTCTCTAAATTCCATGGAGTTTGAGAAATCGGATGTCAAAGATATAGTGTTTTATGTTCTTAGGGATCTTAAGGGACTGCACTCACACGAGGTATCCAGAACCACCGAGAGATTTAGCCTCTAGAATGACAGCTATCATAGCATTTACATGGAAACCCCGACATGTTGATGCATTTGATTTAGTTCCAAGAGCTTACATTTGTAAATAATTATATTGGGCAACCTTACATTGACTCAACCTGCAGTATTTTTAAATTGTTGGAAACAATAGCACAACGAGATAACCAAATGGAGATGAAAAAAATGAGACACAATTTCATAGAGGGTCTTGACATGGAGGTGTATGATCGAAGAGACATCTTTAGGTGTCACAAAGTTTGTGAAATCACATGTCGAAGATATAGCATTTTTTGGTCTCACGACTCTTAAAGGACTATGCTCATATCGGGTAGCTCGGAAGAACCGGGAGCTTTGGCCTCCAAAATGATACTTGTTGTAGAATTCACCTAGATAACCCAATTTTTGGAGCAATCGGTTTGGTGCCAAGAGATTTTGTTTGAAAAATATTGCATCAGATAACCTTACACTGACTCAAACTACACTATTCAATGCTTTTGCAAACAATAGCACAACGAGATATCCAAATGGATATTGAGAAAATGGAGATAAAATTTTGTAGAGTGTCCCAACATGGAGGTGTAGGATATGACAAGGCATCTCCAGTGCTACGAGTCCAAGAAATCACATGTCGAAGATATAGCATTTTTGGTCTTAGGGGTCTTAAGGGACTACGCTGGATGAGGTAGCCTAGAAGCACCGGGAACTTTTTCCTCCAAAATGAAACCTCCCGTAGTTTTTATTTGGCCACCCTAAAATTTTGGCATGATTGGTTCAGTTCTAATAGCTTCCATTTGCAAAGTATTGCATTGGACAACCATACACTTACTCAAACTGGAATATTTTACATTTATACAAACAATAACACAACGAGAGAACCAAATGGATATGGATAAAACTAAGACAATATTTCATATAATGGTCTATGCAAGCATTATACACATTTATACATGCATTTTCAATGTGCCCGAATGGTGAAGATTGTACTATCCGAACTAGTCATGCAAGTAAGTATTTGTGCATGTTTTGACCTTGAATCTCCAAGAATCTTGTATGTTTTAGTAGATCCAAATGATATCTAACTTAGTAAATATGATTTGAGTATCCTATGGGTGAATAAGATAAGAAGGATGCCTTATTTCTAAACAAATTCCTCAAGAAATATGAGTGCATAGTTAAGAAAGAGGCATGACAGTGGTTTTAGCATGCATTGCCATGGATTAAAGGTAATATTTGCTAGATAATTACTTAGACACAAGGGAAATATGATTCTAGGTGACTAAAATGAATCTTGGTTAAGTGTTACATAGTGAAAAGGGTCAATAAATCATCTAAAGTCTTATTGTATGCCAAGAAACCCTTGCATGTACATATTTGGCAAGGAAAAGACCTCAAAAGAGAAATATATGCAATCCTTTCAAGCTCACTAGTAAAATAATAATCTTCAACATGATTAGACATGCCTACTTATGAAATTTGAGATCTTGAATCACAATATGTTAGAAGATATTGCCAATTTTAGGCTCTCAGGCTAGACTGTAAATCATAGTGAAAAGTATGCTAGGGAAAGAGATTTGAAGCATCAAATCAATGTTTTTGGGCCTTAAATTTTATATGAAAAATTTTGGGTGAGTCCTTGAAGGGATTCAAAAAGAATTTTAATTTTTCATTGGTTATATTTTTAGATTTTCTTGACAGTCCTAAAGAGAACCAGTCATCTCAGTCTAAGGCCTAATTTAGAGGGTCACTTTACAAAGGAAGTACCAAGAATATTGAGAACTAGCTCATGAAAATTTCTAGATATCTTAAACAGCTTAATGAGTGCCCAAAATGGTCATTAATTCCTATTGAATCCTTATATAAATTACCCAGTTCATGACAGTTGCCTCGGGAGATCCAGTTGAAGGTTTCAAGCACAAAATACAAAAAGGGAAATTTAGAGAGTTGTAGACCTAACCAAGACTTGAAACTTTGGGAACATGTTGGGATAGTGGAATTTGAATTAATTAACCTATTGTGGGCTTCTAGGAACTTGTGAAATTCTATGTGCATGGTCATTCCAAGAGCATGGTCTTAAGGGACTAGATAGGACAATTTTTCTTAAGGATGGAAAAGAGTGTTCTAGGAGTTTGAAATGACTTTTCATGGGTGTTATAACATTGTTGGATATGTTGTAGCATGATTCAATCCTCAAGAGGCCTAAGGAAGACCAAGGATCACACGCATGCATGTTAGCTTTGTGAACTAAGCAAGGAGACAAGTGCATATGAGGTAAGTATAGGAAGGAAAAATTGAATGTCTAGTCTTTAGTGGTTGATGCACTCTTTTATGACTATAGAAACATTGAAGGAAGGTGTATAGGCACCAAGAAGAGGAAAATTTCAAGGTAAGTCTGTCATAAGCCTAGAATTTTCTTATTTTCATTCAAATACTAGAGGTCTAATAGTAAAAATGAATGAAATGTTTCCTTGATTGTGGATCAAATTTTAGAAGAAAATGTAGATTTTGGAAAGCCAAACAAAGTAAATTGAAAAAAATTGCATTCTTAAGCCAATCTAGTCATTGAGAAAGAATTCCAAGATGAGGTATCCCGAGAAGAACAAAGAACTTTGGCCTTTGAAACAATGCCTCCCCTACTGTTTACCTGGCCACCCCAATGTGTTGGTGAGTTTGGTTTGGTGCCATAAGCTACCGTTTGTACAATATTGCATTAAACAAACTTACATTGAATCAAATTGTAATATTTGGCGCATTTACAAACAATGGGACAACAAGAGAACTAAATCGAGATGGAAAATCTTGAGAGAGGAATTTATAGAGGATAACTATGGGGAGGTGTAAGATCTGATGAGAAGTCTCTAGGTTCCATGGGTCCGAGAAATCACCCATGGAAGATATAGCATTTTTGGTCTCAAGGCTCTTAAGTGATTATGCCAGACTAGGAAGCCTGGAAGAAACGACAATACCCCACACTAAAATGAATATTGAACTAGTGTTCACTAGGCCATTTGAAATTTTTTGTGTATTTGGTTTTGTGCCACGAGCTACCATTTGTAAAATATTGCATCCGATATCCTTAAACCGACTGAAACTACAATATTTCACGTGTTTGCAAACAATAGGACAACGAGAGAACCAAATTGAGATGGAAAAAAATGAGAGAGTATTTTTTAGAGGGTCCCTAGGTAGATGTGTAGGATCTAACGAGACATCTCTAGGTTCCACGGAGTTTGATAAATCACACATCAAAGATATAGTGTTTTTGGTCTTAGAGTTCTAATGGGACGACACCTAGACTAGGTAGCTCAGGAAAGCAACGACACCGCCCTCCATAGAAACAAAGATTTTAATATCATTTATCAAGTCATCCATACATTTTTTCATAGACCTTTTCATTCCATGAGCTACCATTTATAAAACATTGCTTTTGAAAACCTTACGTTGACTCAAACTATAGTATTTCACACGTTTTTAAACAATAGGATAGCGAGAGAACCGAATCAAGATGGACAAAAATGAGGGAGGATTTTGTAGATGGTCACAACGTGGAGGTGTCATATCGATGAGATGTCTCTAGGTTCCACGCATGATCGAGAAATCACGCGTCAAAGATATAACATTTTTTTGTCTTAGGGATCTTAAGGTACCACTCCTGACTAGGTAGTCTATAAGCAACAACACCACCCTACACCAAAACAAAGACTAAACTAGCGTTCACTATGTCTTCCCGGACATGTTGGCACATTTGGTTTAGTACCATGACCTATCGTGTGGAAAATATTACGTCTAACACAATTACACCGACTCAAACTACACTATTTCACGTGTTTGCGTTTGTTATTTTTATTTTTCAAGGTACAATGATTACATTTACAGGAATCAAAATCCATATTAGTCTTGTTGATAGTACTAATTACCCATGAAATCTAATTCTCCAACTTTCATTTTCTTTTCTCATCTTCCACGTCATACTGATAAACGATTTGACATGGGAGTTGCCCTCTTCGATGATGATACACTGAATATGAATATGATCCTCGAGAGATAATCCTCATCCCACCATAATACCAATATGAAATCTATTGTTGGTAATGTTTCACAGTCATTTTCCCTTTTTTGGGATATGATTTTCTTAACATATTTGTTTTATATTTTCTGATACATTTGTTGTAAAGACATATAGTTATTGATAGAAGTGTTCCTAGAAGTAGGTAGTCCAGAAGCAATGACACCTCCCTACACCAAAATAAAGACTAAACTAGCATTCACCATGCGATCAGAAATGTTGGTACATTATGTTCGTACCATGAACTATCATTTGTAAAATATTATGTCTAACATCATTACACCGACTCAAACTACACTATTTCATGTGTTTGTGTTTGTTATTTTTTATTTTCCAAGGTACAAAGATTACATTTACGGGGATTTCAAAATCTATGTTAGTCTTGTTGATAGTACTAATTACCCATAAAATCTAATTCTACAACTTACATTTTATTTTCTCCTTCCACATCATACGGATAAACGATTTGACATGGAAGCGGCCCTCTTCAACGACGATATACTCGAATATGATTATGATCCTCCAGAGACAATCCTCATCCCACCATAATACAAAGATGAAATCTATTTTTGGTAACATTTCACGGGAATTTTCCTTGTTTGGGATATGCTTTTACTAACATATTTGTTTTATATTTTTGATACATTTGTTGTAAAGACATATAGTTATTGATAGAAGTGTTTCGGGAAGTAGATGAAGAATGAAAAAGTTGAGCACAATGGAGAGAGAAAGGAAAATTTGAGGGAGAGAGACAGGAGGGCCATTACCACCAAAATATTCCAAGGCCTCAAACGAAATTGAAATTACAATTATAACAACATGAGAATGGCTAAGAACACACATGGTTTATCAATTACCAAGTGAATATTTCTTGTTTAGTTCTGAATGGGATTCAATTGGCTTATGGCTTAGTGACCCTCCATTCATTAATAATTTCTGCCATGATAAAACCATGGATGTGAAAGATGGATTTGTAAGAACCGATGTCGAAAAGTGATGCACCACAACGAAGTTGTACTCTAATGGTAACATCAAGCCAACATAATATGCAAGATTGAAACAATGGAAAGAAGATTGCAAGTAAGAAGAATGGGTCTGCTCATTCTCATAGATCGAAAAATGGAAGTACAAATAGGGGTTGTGTAACCCACATGCCTAAACATGGAAATAACTCAATGACACCACCGACACATATGACGTTGGTCGACGCATATGATGCCATTAGAAGAGGAGTTACAATTCCAAATAAGGAATGTAACTCCTATGACGCGATTGACACAAATGACAATGTCGATGCTATGTGAATCGACACTTGTCATTTGACTTCCTAAGACCTATGAATCTCGCAAGGTGAGATGACTCACCTAGGTGATGTGGACGATGACCGGGACATCACACACACCAACACCCCCCCTTCATCGAAGCCGAGGAAGAGGTCAAGGTAAGCCAGAATAGAAAAAGAAGACTCCCCTAGACAACTAAGAAAGATGTGTCAATGGGCCCCGGCAACTAAAGGCCTGATAAGGTGCCCATGTACAAACAACATCTTTCTGGAAAGAAGAAGAGGAGAAGAAGGAGGACTATATAGCCCGAAGAAGATGGGTGGCTGCAGCAGACCTCACCCCAAGAAGAGACCGCAAGTGAAGAAACTTCACCTCAGTGAAGGGCTTGGTGAAAATGTCTGCAACCTGATCAGCTGTCTCAATATACTATATGTCGATGATGTTTTCATGTATCAACTCCCATATGAAGTGCATATGAATCTCAATGTGCTTCATCCATTGATGTTGAACGGGATTTCTAAAAATCGAGATAGTGCTCATGTTGTCACAGTAGATAATGGTAGGCCGCCAAAAGTGGATGCCAAACTCTGTCATAATACCCTGTAACCAAACAACTTCTGTGGCAATGTTAATTACTCCTCTATATTCTGCTTTTGTCAATGATATGGCAATGGCATTCTATTTCTTGCTAGACCAACTGATAGGACCTGAACCAAGAGTGAAACTATAGCCTGAGGTAGACTTCCAATGATCTAGATCACCGGCCCAATCTGAGTCTGTAAATCTAACCAAGTCAATCTCAGTCCCTCATAAGTAATGAATACCATTTGTGTGAGTGCCACGAACATAGTGAATGATCCACTTTTCTACTCTTAAGTGTAGCTCATGAGGCTCCTCCATAAACTGGACACAATCCCGATGGCATACGATAGATCCGGGCCGAGTGTGAGTAAGGTAGATCAAGCTTCCCACCAACTATCGATAAAGGGTACTGTCAACCAAGGGGGAAGAGCAATCAGAAACCAACTTAATACCGGAAAGAAAAGGAGTAGGTGAGGACTTGCAGTTGGACATGTGAAATCGAGACAGAAAATCAAGAGAGTACTTAGGTGTGAGATCATAATTCTGAGTCAGATTGTGAAATCTAGATCCTAAGAAAGTAATGAAGCTCCTAAGTCGGACATGGAGAACTTGTTGCCAAGGAGATCTTCACAGTAATCAATGATAGAGGAAGAGCTACCGGTGATCAAAAATTCATCAACATAGAGAACAAGAATAAGAATGGAGTCATCTGTCATAGAATATACACATTTGGGTCGAGTGGCACCTGAGTGAACCCCGATGTAAGTAAAAGGAGTCCATCTTGGCATACCAAGCCTGAGGGGATTGTTTAAGGCCATAGAGAGACTTATTTAATTTTCAAACGAGGATGGATCATGGACATAACCCGGAGGTTGTTCCATATAGATCTCCTCCTCTAGGTCCCCATGAAGGAAGGCACTCTTAACATCCATTTGGTGGACTTCCCATCTATTAGCGGCAAGTGATGGCAACGGTCAGTCGAATGGAAGTCATCTTTGCAACCGGAGAAAAGATTTCTGAGTAATCAACCCCAGCTACCGGGAGAAACCCTTAGCTAAGATTCGCACTTTATACTTCTCAACTTATCCATCAGCTCCATACTTTGTTCAATATACCCACCTACACCGAACAATTTTTCTTCCTTTCGGAAGAAGGGTAAGATCCCAAGTGTCATTCTTTATGAGTGAGGAATACTCCTCATCCATGGAAGAATCCCACTCAATAATCCCAGAAGCTTCGTGGAAAGATGGTGGATCAGAAGCAGAGGCAAAGAAGGAGTGAGGTCCGGTGAAGTCCGATCGAGTACGCTCTCTCATCCAAAGGATCTCCAACTAAATCTCTAGCAGAATCAGTAAAGTTTTCTTGGCCCAAAGAGGTCCCGATGGCTCGTGCTCCGAGTCGAAGATTCTTCACTTGAGTGAGAAGGGACATAGTCCTCATCATCACTACTGTCAGAATCAGAAGACTCAGAAGTTTGAGGATCGGGAGGAGCAGGGAGAAGTGGAACTCGCTCAACAACATCATCATCTGAAGAGTCAGAATCTAAATCAGTGGGAAAAAGGACCTCAGTGGAAGTTGAAGTCAAGGATGACTCATCAAACTTAACACTCCTCTCAATATAAAGCTCATGGGTGGTAGGGTTCAAAAATCGATATGCCTTCACGCCATCAGGATACCCGATAAAGATACAAGGTTTGGATTGTGGATCTAATGCCTTGCGTTTCTTTTTGGGAATCCAAGCCATATCCTTGGATCCGAAGACTCGAAAGTGCTAGACATTAGGCTTGTGTCCAAACTAGGCTTCAAAGGGTGTCATCCCTCTTACTGCCTTGTGTGGGACACGGTTCTAAATATAACAAGCACAATTCACTACTTCAGCCCAATATTGTGGAGGAAGATATTTCAAGTGAACAATACAAGTAGCCATCTCCTTTAAAGTTTGGTTCTTTCTTTCTGTAACTCCATTTTGGGAAGGGCTGTAAGCAACTGTACGCTGCAAAGCAATCCCCTCAGAAGTGTAGAAATCCTCAAACCTGTTGCTCACATACTCGCCTCCATTATCGGTTCGAAGAACCTTGATAGACCGTTCCGCTTGTTTCTCAGCAAGAGCCTTAAAGTTTTGAAAATTCTCAAAAACTTCAGACTTAAGCTTAAGAAAATATACCCAAGTATAACGCGAAAAGTCATCAATGAAGGTTAGTATATATAGAGCTCTAGTAAAAGAAGGAGATGGAAAAGGGCCAGAAACATCACTATGAACAAGATCCAAGGGACGAGTAGCTCTCCAAGATTTTCCCTTGTCAAAGATTTTTCAGGGTGCTTTCCAAGGGTACAACCCTCACAAAGACCCTTAGAAAACTTAACTCGGGGTATCCCATTGAACATTTCGTTTTGGCCCAATTGTTCAAGGTAACGATAATTTAGATGCCCAAAATGCTCATGCCATAACTTGCTAACCTCATTTGCATGAGTGAGCAAGGCATTGAGCGTCAAATCATAAGAGAAGTGGGAAAAGGTATACAACCGTGAACGGTGATATGCCTTTCCCTCAGCCCACAATGCGATTAGAGTTAAGCTCATGAATAATCACCGAGTTAGGACCAAATTCCACTCGCATTCCTTCACCAAGGTGGGTGATTTGGTAAACTGATAAGAGATTGGTAGAGATATTGGGAACACTCAACACTTGGTTAAATGTTCCACCTTCTATCTCTACCGATTCACTATCGGAAACCGACACATGAGTGTCATCACCCAACATGATTTGGGACATGCCACATGGTTCAATGCTAGAGAATTCAACCTCTGAAGAATCCATGTGATGCGAGGCACCAGAATCGATAATCCAAGTTGATGATGGAGTTGATCTAGCTACGAGGGCCTTACCTTTCTTCTTTTCATTTTTGTCTCCTTTGCATTAGAGGACTCACTTTTCGAGCATTTTGTTTAATGGATTCAGGAACACTTATTTTATTCTTCTCAAGTAAATGAGTTGAGTGATCAATTTGTTTCCGAAAACAATGCTTCTTGTCATGGCTAGTATTCTTACAATAGGAGCATTTATACTTTTCCTTCTTTGCTTTAGGCTCAGAAGTTGAAGTATGAGTGATGGGCTTAACTGGGGGTTGGTTGGTCTTGGTTTCTTTCTTAGGTTGGTCCTTAGTTTCTTTCTTCTTTTCATTTTTCTTGCCCTTATTTGCCACAAGGGCATGTGACTTGGATTTTAGAGTCCCCATTTGAATGAGTTTGTCCTGTTCTCGAATGAGTTGGGACAAAAAACTATCAAAGGAGGGCATAGTCCAAGTACTACCCAAGGTAGCTTTTGTGGCGTGAAAATTTGAAACAAAAACAGAGTATTCAGGACCTAACTTAGAAAGAATTGACAAGATCAATTGAGAGTCTTTCTTATCCACTTTACATTCCTTTAGAAGCATTCTAGTGCGGACAAATTTTGAGAAGAAGGCCTGTAGGTTTTCAAAGTCACTAGGTTTAACCCTAGTAGTTTGTTCTCCAACTCATGCACTCTCATGTCATCTTGCTTCCCAAACATATCATCGAGCATTTTCCATGCTTGATCGGGTGTTGAGGAAGTTTCGATGTGGAAGAGCAAGTTGGGAGAGATGGACATACAGATAAGACCTAAGGCTTCATCACAACGGTTGAACCATTTAGATTTTTCGGGTTCATCAGTAGGTTCGGTCTCTAACCCCATGGTAACTTGGTATAACCCTTTACTTTGCAAAACCAATATAATTTTAGATTTCCATTCAAATAAATTAAAAGGTGTGAGAACTAGTACTTTAGAGATATCCATAATGAAGAGATAGAACCAAGGAATGCAGAAGGAAGGAGAGAGAAAGGAAACAACCACCCCAGAACAAAATTACACCCCCCCGAGTTTGGCACTTTATAATTCAGTGCGTTGATTACAACCAGATGCGACTGTGTTCCGAGAACCATTTTGTCACTCACCTTGAAATTAGCGTAATAACGCGCAATGGTGGAGACAACAATCAAGGTTCGTAGGGCGCAATAGATCGACACTGTAAGCAAGCACAGAAAGAGAGAAGCAAGAGGGGGAAGAAAGAGCTTTGTGAGAAACAACGTCTCACGTCACACTAAAGAATCCCTTTGTCGTAAGACTGTGGCGGATGCGCTCACAAGTCCACAAAAAAGGAATAGAACAAAGCTCAAGAAAAGATGAGTTGAATTAAGCAATACAAAGACACCCCCCAGAATGTGGCACTTTATAAAATTAGTGCATTTACAAAAATAATTATCCCATCATCTAGAGTGCAAAAAAACATGCAACTTTGACTAAAGAAGTGCTCAAAACCGAGCAACAAGTCAAAAGTTATAGCAAAAACTAATTCCCACAATTGATGAGAAAAAGTCAATAATCCTGCAAACGGATTAAAAAAGTTCCCTAAACGCATGTAAAATGTGTCATATGTATGCCCGTTGGAAATGGCACGGAATTTGAGATAGGGTTTGTTTGAATTGTGAGGGGGATTAGCCACCGCCAATCTGGACCTCACCCTTCATCTTCGGCACTCGATGGAAGGTTAATAAAACAAGCCAAAAAACTTACAATGCCAATAAAATGTAATGTTTTTTACCTTATACCTTTTAAAAGTAATGAAACAACACGTTTTTTAGAAGAGTGATAAGATAAAAAGAATGCAAACATGTTTTTTTTTTAGAAAAGTGAATAAAAAAACGTATTTTTAGAGAGATATTACCGGAAGAAGAATGTAACTATCCACATGTGCTGGGAAAACGCCAGAACAGGCCAAAAAATGCCTGAATGTAGAGAAAAATGCCAAGTTTGCAGTTGTGAGACGTTACAGGCATGACCAGGGTAAAAACGCTTGGAATAACCCAAAAATAATGCCTGCCAGAGGAGAAAACGCAGCCAGGGGAGAGAAAAACGCCTTAGGACAGTTCAAAATGCCTGGAACAGTTGAAAAAGTAGCCAGGGGATAGAAAAATGCCTGGAATAGGTTTAAATGCCTAGAACAAAGGAGAAAACACAGCCAGGGGAGAAAAATGCCTGAGGACATGCAAAAAATGCCTGGAAGGGAGAAAACACTCAGAAAGGCCCAAAAAAACGTCTGGAACAGTTGAAAATGCTCAGAACAGAGGAAAAACGTGAGTAGTTGTGCAAAAAACGTGAGAGACCAGGCAAAAACGTGAGAGGTTTTGCAAAAAAAAAAGTGAGGGTTTTAGTAAGTTCACAAAAACGTTTTGAGACTAGGCAGAGGTAACTTCGAGACAACAAGGAACCACAGTGATGAGGAAAAAGATTGGAATAGTCTAAGTATACACCGGTGAAGAAAAAAAAAAGATCCCAACCAGTAATCATAGGTCCATGCCAAAAAATGAGCTCTTCTTTTACCCTGTAACTGAATCTGAACACAACCAACAAGAAACACACAAACAACCCAGAAACGATAGCCACAAAGATCTAGAAATATCCAAATATGAACTCAGCTGATAAGCAAACCAACCAAATACCTTAACTTGCAACTACTGAAACCTCAATACGAGGTGAGCAATAATTCCAAAATGATAATCGAAAAAAACTTGCACACAAGGAAATGAGAAGAAACTAGAAGTAATAAACAACTGAGAAATGAAGAGTGCACGTTTACCGAAACCAGCTCTGATACCATGAAAGAGGGATTCACGAGAACCGATGTCAAAAAGTGATGCACCACAATGAAGTTGCACTCTGATGGTAACGTCAAGCCAACACAATATGCAAGATTCGAAACAATGGAAAGAAGATTGCAAGTAAGAAGAATGGGTCTGCTCATACTCATAGATCGAAAAATAGGAAGTACAAATAGGGGTGCTATGTAACCCCCATGCCTAAACATGGAAAGAACTCAATGACACCATTGATGCATATGACGTTGACTGATGCATATGACGCTTGATAGAAGAGGAGTTAAAATTCCAAATAAGGAATGTAACTCCTATGACGCATTGATGAATAATGACAATGTCGATTCTATGTGAATCGACACTTGTCATTTGACTTCCTAAGACCTATGACTCTCGCAAGGCGAGATGACTCACCTAGGTGATGTGGATGATGACTGGACAAATCCACACACACCAACATGATGTTTTCAAAAGCACCTTAAAAAGATAGGGGTAATCATCAAGCCAAGTGATGGGTGTGATGTGATTTCCAAATAACTTGAAATGCATAAAGATTTAGAGGTAATAACAAGAATTGGATAGGATTAGACAATTAGGAATTATTGATTGTCCGAATCACAATGCCATTGCATATAGAGAGATATTATCAAACATTAGAGTAATGCATCGGAGAGACATTCTCAAAATATCATCAAATGAAAGGCATCAAATTGTGATGACTCTCTTTCAATTTTTTTCCTACGAAACAAATGAACCCTTTTTAGTTGAATACTCCCAGTCAATACTAATAAGAGTGGGTAAGATACGTAACATTACGGTGAAAGATTTTATCACTCATGATTCAATTTTCTATTGCTTTCGGCATATTGAGCTAGTTTTTACAATGTGTGAACTATTGAGAGAAGCTAATGATAAAGCTCTAAGGAGTTATAGAAGGATTTGAAGTCGAGATTTTGGGAGCACCCTAGAGATGGAAAAAGTGAACTATTGAGGCTTGTAATACTTTTTGGGTATCGTTATATCCTTTTTACATGCTTGTCAGTAGTAAAAAAATTATCTTAAGGGGCATAGTTGGCCGAGCTTTTGGTACGATGAAAAATAGTGGTGTTTGGATCCTTACGAATCAAGTTAGTTATGGTCCTAATGATTTTATGAGGTTTTTTAAGCGGGGATAATAGTAAGAAGCATTGAATAATGTAGTTTATGAATGATAAGATAAGAACCGAGACAAAGATACCACGAGCAAGAAGAAGCGCATGTAAGGTAAATACACATATACACATTGATAGATTGAATGAATAATTACTCAAATTAGGTAAATATTTATATACTATAGACACAAAATTATGCACTTTAGAAATAATTTAACTAGGTCTTATACAACTATTTAGAAGGTTATGAAGTGGTTAAAGTACTAATTAATCCCACCTTTTGACCATCTTTCTTTTATATTTTATTTCGTACTCTTTACATATTGTCAATACTTATCCACCCATTTTGAAACTTCCTTGACAATCTAAGCATAAACCAAGGTGCCACAACTAGTACTAGGGTGCCCTGGTCCTATTCTAGGCACCCGATCTATGTAAATCCCTTTTTGCTCCTTTTTGGGTCAGTTCTAATCATTCTTCATGTTTTTTTTTCTCGAGATGGCCTTGTCGGGATTAATTTCAAAATTAAACTTGAGAACCCTATAAATATAAATATCATAAGACCATAATTAGGGTCCTAGTTTCACTACTATCTATCACTCTACTATGGTTGCATCCATTGACTATGACATCCACACATCACTATACATCAAGTATAGGAATATATACATCACACACAATGCATAGGGGGAGGGATTATATTATATTCCATGCACACATTCTATTTACAATTTCTATACATATTATTTCTCACTACTTCACAAAGTGTGACTGACACGAGAGAACCTAGGGCATAACACACACACACACCATAACTACATTCGAGTATGAAATGTAGTGTAACGCTCGATAATAATTCTGCTAGTCTCGGTGGCTAAGGTCGGTCCGACCCATTCATATGCATCTTTTATTTTTCTAGGGTTTGGATATTTTTCCTTGCATTTTAGGTCACTCTATAGTACATTTTTCAAATCCAACGTGGAAGACAAAGAGTATTCAGAGACATTTAGAAACCATATCAAATTAGGTTTTGAGAATTTACATTGTTCCGAGCACCCAAACCATAGACCAGGGTTCCCAGGTGCCCTAGTACACTCCCCTGTGCACTCCGTGTCATCTCATATTGCCCTTCCTAGGGCCCCGAGTGTTCATATGCACTTCCAAGTTCCACTTGTAGATCTGTGATAACTCTGCGACAATCTATTGTATTCATCTAATTTACTTTTTTCCTCTCTCTTGCACATTAGGGTTTCATTTCTATTTAGAATAATTTATTTATATTTATTTCATATTGCTTTATTTTATTTACAAAGGTTTAATCCTCTTGCTTAGATTAACTATGATTACTACTTCCTTTCATTTAGTTAATTTTAGTTAATCATTTTGGTGAACCCTACGTTTCGAATACTTTACGTTGGATCCTTTCTTTTTGTTAGCATTATTTCTTCTTATTAATCATGTATCATTTTAGAGTTAATCCCATTTATGTTGTGTTGGCGAGAAAATATTTCGGGTGGACAAACTTGTGGATTTCTTGCCGACACTGGGAATCTCGAGTCCCTCTACTTAACCTAAGGTGCAAAGATCCATATGTGCATGCGCATGAAAAGGTGGACTCATGTGGTGGCCTTTTGACCAGGGGATCAGCAGGGGCACTCCACCGACCATACTGAAAAGCTAGAAATATCTTGCTAGGGAAGACTTTGTCGAAGAGAAGGGAAGTGGAGTGAGAAAATAGGTAGGAGAACTAATGTTGCAGGTAGAAAATCAGATTCCTACACACACACTAGTCAAAAACTTCATCACACGCATTCATGAGAAGAAACAACCTTGCAAATAGCAACAAGACCAAATAGAATTTATTGACCACAAAGTATCAAGAAACCCGTTAGTCAAAGAAAGCTAGAAAATCCTTCTTCTTGTATTGATTTCTCAAACCAAAGTTGTACATAGTGGAGAAATAGAGAAAAATTGAGAATGAGGGGAATGGAAAAATTTGGTTATCTCCTTTGTCGTCTCAAGGTAGAATGCACTCTTGAGTCTACAAGATCAATCTCCAACCCTTTTAAATGGGAATTTCATTACAATTTATAGAGTGAGAGGTGACTTATCATCTACCCCCAATGGATTTTCAAATACCTCAATATGAATTAAGTTTGTTCGTATCTCACTTTTAATATTTAAGTCCCTTTTGTAATAGCAAGGTGACTAAAAGTTACATTATAATTCTAAAGTCACTTAAGTCATATTAAAAAGTGTAAACCCCAATGTGAAATTATAATATTAGAAAGTGAGAGAAAATTAGGGGGAAGAGGAGAGAGAAAGAGAGGGAGAAGAAGAAGAGGAGATGTCATTCCCGATGAAGTCCATTGATCCTCGCTAATGGAAAGCTCTGATGCAACAAAGTTCTGAATGTCCCATTGTGCCAAAGTTACTCTTTGAGTGTGGCTTACTATTTTTAGTAAATACCTAGATGGGGGACTTACTATTTTTAGTAAGTGGCCATTTTCACTGTTTTTTGCTCCGGATAATCATTCTGACCTTTTGGATATCTTCAATGCACACTAGTCTTTCCATAGCCACTTTTGATGAAGACTTGCCAAAAATAGCAAGCATGTGTAGGAAAACTCACTATTAAAAAAAAAAAGTGTGTTTTTAGTGCTTGATTCACGATGGTAAATACATTTTTTATTCATCTTTTCATTATGGTCACACCTCTCGAATTTCACATAGTTTTCTCCACTAGAATGCTTGGAAATAAATTTTGAAAATTTGACCTGGGCGGTGGCTTCAGCACAGAGCTACCATGGTGGCCATTAATGGAGCTCAAAATTTGTAGGTTTGGTTTTTTTCTCTGTTTGCAATGAAAACAACTTCTTTGTGATATTTTTTTCATTTGGAGCTCGTGTGCAAGTTTTAAGCACATTTCCATTGCCGAAATGATGGGAAATCCAATGAATGTGAGCCGATTGCACAAAGAGAGGGTTTAGTTAGAGAAAATTATTGTGGGCACCATTTAATATCTTGTTTGTTGCATCTCAATCACCTTGAAAAATGAGGAAATATGCAAAATATGGAATCACGATCCGACTTGTATCTTGTGAGATATGAATATTTTTCGATCGGGTGACTTCATGGTTATCTTGCAAAAAACCTTCATTATCTCCCCATTCTTCGTCATTTCACTCCATTTTTCTCTGAGACCTACATATTGCTGTGTATTCATGGTATGGAGGGTTTATTTGGCCATGGCAAAGCTGGTTTGGAGCAGCAATGGTGGACCGGGTGTATAGACAATCATGCACGGAGCCATGGCAAGGCGAGGAGTTGTGGAGGAGAAATGAGAGGAATAAAATGACTAAGTGTTGGATTTAAACTTTCAAAACATGCACATGGAGGGGATGGGAACATTTTTATTTCCCTGATGTCCCTTACCTCACGGATGTGAGGGACATCAATTTCCACGGTGGTCAAGGTAATGCCATGTGTCCTCGATCCAATGGTAGGGGATTTGCTTGAAAAATGCACCTGGGGGCTGAAAGTCAGTCACATGGGTGTCCAAATGACTCCCCATAGGGGATGGGTGAATTTTTCCATGTTTTATGTCCCCCACCTCAGGTACATAAGGGACATCAGTTTCCATGGTGGTCCTGGAGGTGACACGTGGCGCCCGATCCGATGGCAGGGAATGGATGCTCTAAAAATGCACTTGGGGGCTAAAACTCGGTCACGTGGGTGTCCAAATGACTCCCCATAGGGGCTGGGCACATTTTTCAAGGTCTGATGTCCCCCACCTTAGGTGCATAAGGGACATCAAATTCCACGGTGGTCCTGGAGGTGACACGTGGCACCCGATCCGACGACAGGGAATGCATGCTCTAAATAAGCACTTGGGGCTGAACTATCAAGTTTGGAGGTCATATGAGGGTCCTAGAGGTCACATGGGGGCTGGGAAAATTTTACAACGGATGATTTCCTTGACCTTAGGGACATCAGGGACATGAAATCCCACCAAGCTCTTGGTGGTGACACATGTCCTCTCGGAAAAATGACTAAGTCCTGAACTGCCTTTGAGAGGGTAACTTGGAACGAATATAACTTGAGCTCGGATGGAATTTCGTGGTGAAATTTTATATAATCCTAAATTCAAATGGAATTTTTAATCCAATGGTGGGGTCATCATGTCTTGATTCATTCATCTCGATCCTTGAAAAATTGAAATTTTTATTTTGTGCTCCACATGTTCCCGAGAAAACCGCCTGCACTGATGTGCCAAAGTGTTGTAAAAATATTATTTCACCATAATGTAGGTATTGTAATCCTATTTATTGATATATATTGTTTTGATTCTAACTCCATCCGAAGCTCCTAACCTTCTTTTGAAGCCCAGCAGTTGTTTAAGGCCCGTGTACCACCTAGGCTTGTGAACCCTATTTCTTTACTCAATCTGCTCCAAGTCATTCAAAACTTCCCTAAACATTCAAAAATAATTTACATGATGTTTTAAGGTCATAATTTCATCTCCATGTTTAAATTTTCCCCTCTTTCCCACTCCAAGTTGTTGAAGCTGGTCTTGGGAAGGCTAGTGATAACACCGCCTATACTGCCAAAAGATAGTGTCTTTTTAGAACTCCCTAAAATCACCTAGGTGGAATGAGTAGACTTTCCTAAATCACCTAGGGGGAAATTTTGACAAAAAAATAGGGGGTGATCGAGACACGGATGGATTTGACTGGGTTACCTAGGAATGATAAAACATGAAAAATTTGGCATAGGGGTATAGTTGTCATGCTTGGAAACTTCCAATTTCCTGTTGCACATTTTGACAACAACACGGTGAGGTTATGATATCTAAGATAAAGACTTTATATATTAAACCCCTTGATATACCACCTAAATATACTCAACAAACACTCCTTCGGGGACAAGCATTAGTACCTATAAACCTTGTTGATTCTCCTATAGGCATATGCCTTTTGATTATCATGTTGCTTTTAGTTGTTTTACACCATTTCATTCATTGCATATGATCCTTCTCATTCTTCTTCTAACATGCCACCTGATGTTTTAGATCCTTCTATTATTGATTACTTATTAGGAATTGATTCACACTTCAAGTATGCCTCCTAATTCTCTTTTGGCCACTCTTATAGCTACTCCTATACCTCCTACTACTTCTCATTATCTTTCTTCGACCTCTCGTGCTCTAGTTCATCAACACATTATTTTTACCTTGATGATCCTATTGATAGTTTCGTTCCGACCGATGACATTGACCATACTACTCCATCTCTTATCTCTATGGAACCTCTTTCTTTCTACACTAGTGAGGGTGCTTCGCCTCTTCTATCTTCCTCTTCTCCCGATATTTCTTCTACCATAGTTCATGGTTCTCCACCTTCTATTGTTTCCTCTCGATCTACTCCTCCTTTATCTATGTTTGCTTCTTCTGCTCCACCTATAGGTAAATCCTCATTAAAACCCACTTCACCCATACCGCATAATACCATTAGTGTAACATCTCCTTCATCATCTCACATAGCTCCTTTCATACACACTCCTCACACATCCTTAGCATCATAGGCTACCACCTCATCTCTTGATATACCCATAATTGCAGATAATGGAAATCTTCAACTCCTTAATACATTATTGCTATCTTCTTCTATCTCATCATAGGACATTCTATCTCTCATGCATGATGTAGGATAAAATCAGTCTCGGAGTTCACTCCCTCACATTAGAAAGTAGGGTTTACTATACTTCTATCAAAAATAATTCCTTGCATGATAATCTAGTTCGCAAAAAAATCCATAATTCAAAGCTTCCTGTGGATCTCATCATGTCCGCATTTGTATGCTTTGATGGTATTGATGACCATTGTGCCCATATTTCAAATTAAAACACTCTCATGGCCTCTTATTCCAATTATACACTCTTTCTTAAGGCCTTCCAGTTTAGTCTAGTTGACGATGTGATTCAATGGTACACCCATCTTCCTCTTAGTTCTATTAGCACTTTCTATGACATGGAAGATGCCTTCCTTCATAGATTTATTATCAATAATAGTCCTAGGGTCGCATAAGATCACATTCCTACCTTGCATTAGGGCTCTTCCAAATCTATTCATGATTAAATCTTACGATTTAATGTGTGTATACATTAACATATCTTTCACCCTAGTGACTAGAGAATCAGTTCATCTTTTGTCTTGGTCTTATTCCTCATCTAAAGTAATACTTATTGTATGAAACTTGTGTGTCTTTTATACTTTTATGTTGCAAAGTTATTGATCTATAACAAGACATTCTTGCTTCTCCTCTAGTAGAGCCTTCTCACATTTCTCCTCTTCCTATATCCTCATCTATTCCACTTACACCTTGATTTTTCCATCCTTAGAACCCCCACCCTTGGCTAACATAAAAAAAAAAGTGCACCCCTCCTACTTCACCTCCTAGAAACAACCAAAAGTAACCTATATCTCAACCCAAAGTGCAAAATAAACAACCTCATTCTTCTCCTCTACCTCTTACCCATGCCTCTTATCCTATGCGACTAGTTACTATTACTACTACTTCACCTCAGCATTTATGAGCCTCTCGTATTTATCACCTAATGCTCAACCTCATGATTTTTTTCCTATATTACATGATGAGTGATTAATTAGCTTCCTTCCAACGAACACCACCCGCACACCATTTACAATGTCGCATGCTCAGATACTGTAATTACCATCATATTAGTGGCCATTGTGATAATGATTGTCTAGCCTTACGTGAGATGTTACAAAATTAGAGGACACTGGTGCCATATATTTTGAATCTTATGAGAAACCACTATTTCCTTCACCACTAAAACATAGACATACACCTCTTGAGTCTTCTCAATTTAATACTCACTTTGTTCATCATTCACCACCATGGCATGCACATTATCCACCATCTTTATTGCTTCCACCTCCATATTCATTGCAACTTCTTCATTCACACTATCCATCACATGCATCGCATGGGTTTCCACCAGTCTCTGCATATCTCATGGTCACTCCATATGACATGCACTATGGTTCATACACTCATGATTCATCCATTCCATATGCTTCCACCTTCACCCGTCATCCTGGTCGTTGGTAGGTAATCCTTATCACCTTACCCCGATGACACACTTGTGTTATTAGGGTTATTACACAAATTTTTAGGGTTTAATTTTAAGAACCTCTCATCATGCACTCCATCTTTCATCTAGCACACCTCAATCATTTCCTAGTAACTCACTCTTTTTCTTTGGTTCACACTAGACTATTGAGGGATTCCCATTACACGGAACCCCATACACCACACATCCTACATCATCATACCTCATCTTATACTCATTCCTATATCATCTATCTCATACATGCTACACTAGTCATCATAATATATCATTGTACTTCTCTATTTCATCCATACATTCTATACCTACACCAGGTCACATTATGCATGGGTTTAGATTTACCTATCCCAACTGCATATTCTATCTACACCTATCATCACACTTTCTACATTCTACCGTGCATCTACACATCTTACTAAACATTTCGTCACCTGTGTTACATTGTTCTACTGCTACACTCAATACCCTATGACACACTCTAGTTCCTCAGTCCATACTCGACTTCCGAAATTTCAAAAATCAAATAAACCTTACCTATATGTGACATGCCATCATACCACATTCCTTGGACTAGTTCTTGTTAGTGTAAAATCACAACACCCCCAAATGAGTTATGGATCTACTTTTCTAAGGCATGGTCATTTGGTGTGATTTGCATAACATTGGATAATTCCCCAAGTTGTGGGACTTGCAAATGGGAATGATCCTCCAAAGAAGGCCGGTTCCTCTTCCTAATCCTAGCACTAACCCGCTTTCGATGAAGGAAATACGACTATCTACTCCTAATATAACAATTCCAAGGGACCAAGGAGAGAGAGAGAGAGCATGAAAATAAAGAAATCCTACACTATAGAGGTGATAGCACCGAGAAAAGGGAATTGCTGATCACAAACCCAACTGCCTGAAATGGAGAGAGGTGAGCAATGGAGAGGATGGACAGATGCATCACAGACCAAGGATAAAGTTCACACAGAACACCATTTCAAACCCCTTAAACACAACTCCCAAAAACCTGCAATGGACATCAGAGATATGCACAATATACCCTGCAATGGTGAGAGGCAAGAAGAGACAAAAAAATGAGCAAAGGATGGACAAAACACATCACGAAAATAGATTTTATTGCTCCAGGAGTTCACATAGTACACCATTAATGGCAAGAGGCAAGAAAATTCCATTACAAAGCCAAGGGAGGAGGCTTAAACTCCACATTTGACCTTGGAGAAGAAAAAAAGAAAGGGGGCGGGAAGAAGAATGAACAACCCTTTACAATGAATCATGCCCCTATATTTATAGATTTGATCAAAGAGAAGAAAGAGAGAGAGAGAATTGGGAAACACAAAGTCAAAGCTCAACCACTGTTGTTAATGCTTCTGATAAATATCCCCCGAATCCATCTTTACTACATGAATCCTTGATTCAATGCCTTGAAAGAAGAGGAAATGGTGGAAACATATAAAATCCGATCTAGTTGTTGAGACAGATGGATCCTGCATTGAAGGCCCGAAGACATTTCTCCATTTTTCTCACACCTAGCCTACCAAAAATTAAATTTTTAGACCCCCATGGCGTAGATGAGGTTGAGATATTTTCAATGGTGTCAGATTTGTAATATTTCAAGCCCTGAGTCGAAAGATATGCCCCTTTTTGAGATTGGACATGTGGAGGCACCGCGCTTACTTGAAAGTCCGGCTCAAAGTTTGCCTTTGGAGGAGCGTCGAGTTGACACTTGTCAGCCTCCACAGATCCTTAGACCTTTCAACGGCCCCTCTTTTTTATTTTAGAGCTTGCCCAAGTCTGTCAAATAGATTTAAGACATAGATTCGCATGACAAAGCCATTTCTTCTCTTTCTTCTCTCATAGGATTATTTAAAATTTTGTAGGCTCTGTAATTCCATTGTAGAGTCCCTCTACAACCATTTTATAGGATTTAAATTTTTTTCTCTAATTCTTTCCATGCGGATTCATGTCTCGATCAATATTTTCCCCGAGGGGAGAAATATGGATAACAATTTGGTGACTCATGGGGACATCTTCCTGCTAGATAAAGAGACTAGTGGTCTTGAAGCATCCATTGGACATGGAGTATTCCTAATAAGCACAAAATTGGTCCGAACTATTGAATATCTGATCCCTAAGCCACTGTGAGCCTGATTGTATGCCTTTTCTATGTTTTGTCTGACCCTGAGTCTGCACTCTCAATTTTCATAAGGAAATCTTGAAAATGGAATTTCTAAGAGTAGAAAATTGTTTTAACTCTGGGGCTTTCATTTGTCCCTAAAATGGACTGTTTTGAAATGACTTTAGTTGCTTTGAATTTTTTTCTTTGAAGATGGAAACTATTACAGGTAACTATGAGTTTCCCTGCTATGAATACTAAAGATCCTGGCTTTATGCACCTTTGGAGCAATGTGAACAAAACTTATATACAAAGACCAAATCATACATGCCTCAAATGAGACATGCAGAGTGTGCATAAGCACTTCTTCTACTGGAAACAAAGTCTACTCCTACTCCTACACTAACCAGAGAGAAATATTGTTAAAAAATCCTACTACAAAGTAAGGAGAAGTAGCTTCCCTTTCTCAAGAGGGGTAGCCATGCAAATGATTTGACACTAAATATAGCTACCTATATGAGTGAAAAACTAGCTATAAGCTTGTCCTCCACCCAAATCATCAAGGTATCAACATTAATGGAAAATACCTCTTCAAGCTGACCTGCATTGGACTCTTGGAGGTATTGATGGTGACCCTTGGTACCTTGGTACTCATCCTCATGCCCTGAAGTAGGCATGACTGGTTTTGGCTTCTCCATTGGCTCCAATGAAGCCAAGTACCTGATTGGGCATGGTCTGATCCTTTGAATGTGCCCCTTGTTCTGAGTTTCAACTCCAAGAATGGATTTTTCTTGTGGACCTTCTTGGATGAATGGCATGAGAGAGATGATGACATCCTCCTACCTTTTTCCTTCCTCCTCTTTTGAAGAACATGGAAGATCAAGATCTTCCAACCTTGGTTCTAGAGGGCCATTATGGAGTGCAAGATTTTGCACTTGAATATTCTCCTTCATGGCAGCAAGTTCACATGTGTGGAAGATGGATGGAGGAGCAAATGATGTAATCTCCATGGGCTCCTTTTCATCAAAGCAATCTCTCAAGTTTGACAGATAGTCTGCCTCCTTGTTGTCTTGCTACAAGTGCTCTACCTCCTTCATGGTGTCCTCTTGATCTGCAACTTGCTCACCATGGTTTCTCTCTTCCTCAAACATGAAGTTTGAGAGATCAAACTCTTCTTCAACATTAGATCTTGAAGGGGATGAAGTGGGAGGAAGAACTAAAGGTTCCCCTGTAGCCTACTCCACACTTAGAGCCTTTGGAAATGTATGGTCCTCTTCCATCATGGGTTCATCAATCAAATCAGGCCCTTGAAATGAAAGTAAAAATCTTCAATGATGCCTTCTTCATTGAGTGGCCTCAACACTGATATGATCTCTCCCAGCTACTCCTCTTCAATGGGGCTTGGGACTGATTGTTCCTCCTCTCTTCTTCCGCTCTTCTTATGCTACAAACTTAGCCTCGGCCACCACTGGTTCTTCAATCTTGACCTCCTTTTTGGATTTACCATCAAGGGGATATTTTTAAACCCAAATTTGGCAGCCCAAATCTTCAGATTTTCTATTATTTATTTTCTATTAGGATCCTCTTCTTGTTATTCTCCTTGCTTGGATTCTTGAGTTACTTCCTAACATGGGCTTGGGAAAGAAAGAGGAGTGGTAGGTTGGGGTTCAACTATATTTGAATTTTTTTATGGTGGGAATGGAGGTGCAATGTCTTGTTTTTTTGGAGGGGATGACTATTTGGAAGGGAAAAGGATAGAAGAACTCGAGATGAGGTGGAAGACTAGGAGATGGAGAAAAAAATCAACACTTGGAGCAGCAAGTGAGGGGCTTGACTCTTGCCTCTGCTGAAATGATAAATATTGAGAGGGAGAAAAAGAAATACAAGGAGCTATTGAATGACTTACCCATTGACAAGGTTGATTCAAACTTTTCTCATATGCTTCTATCTCCTCAATCCATTGTACAAGTTGGGGCAGCATTTCAACCATGAAGTCAAGCTTCTCTTGAGATTTTTAGTGTCTTGGAAAAGGGCCTTCCCATAAACAAGGTGCCTTGAAACCAATCTTGAACACCTTCATTTGTGCTATACCCCTTGACTGGACCATGCCAACCTCCATTTTTTGGATATTCTCCAATAGACCAACATCCTCCATTTGGTTGTTGTCATTATATGCATATCCCTATTCCTGATAAGCTTCATGGCCAAAATAGTTGTGGCATTTTTGCTATTTATAGGTATAGTGATTTTGAATCTACTCATAATGCTGATTTGAAAGATTTGTGAAAATCATTGGAGGTGGAACGACTACTCTTGCTACAAGTGTGAGTTCCATGAAGAAAATGAAGTCATGATTGCACAACCTCATGGGATGGGAGAAAAAAAAAGAGATGGAAGAATAAAATGGATGAAAATGAGTAGAAATGGATGGAAAGAATAGGTCTACAACTCAGAGGATGGATTGTTAACTAGATGGAGTCACTAGATGTGCTTGAAAGTGCCTCCAAAGGCTGAAATCTTCACCAAGAGCACATGGAACCTGATGAAGTGAAGTGGTAAGGTGCTTCATACCTATCCCACTGGGCAAGCCAAAGCAGCTATCTTTGTGAAATCACATCACCGCCAAATGAGTTATGGATCTTCTTTTCTAAGGCAGGGTCATTTGGTGTGATTTGCATAACATTGGATAATTCCCTAAGCAAAGTGAGACTTGCAAATGGGAATGATCCTCCGAGAAGGCCAGTTCCTCTTCCTAATCCTAGAACTAAACTAATTTTGATGAAGGAAATGCAACTATCTACTCCTAATCTAACAATTCCAAGGGACCAAGGAGAGAGAGAGATAGAGAGAGAGTGTGAAAATAAATAAATCCTACACTACAGAGGTGATAGGACCAAGAAAAGGAACCGCTGATCACAAACCCAATTGCTTGAAATGGAGAGAGGTGAGAAATGGAGAGGATGGACAGATGCATAACAAACCAAGGATAAATTTCACACAAAACACCATTTCTAATCCCTTAAACACAGACTCCCAAAAAACTGCAATGGACATCAAAGATATGCATAATATACCTTGCAATGGTGAGAGGCAAGAAGAGACAACAAAATGAGCAAAGGATGGATAGAACACATCACAAAAATAGATTTTATTATTGTAGGAGTTCACACAATACACCATTAATAGGAAAGAGCCAAGAAAATTCCATTACAAAGCCAAGGGAGGAGGCTTAAACTCCACATTTGACCCTAGAGAAGAAAAAGAGAGGGGGAAGGGAAGAAGAATGAACAACCCTTTACAATGAATCATGCCCTTGTATTTATATATTTGATCATAGAGAAGAAAGAGAGGGAGAAGCAGGAAACGCATGTCGAAGCTCAACCACTGTTGTTAATAATTCTGATAAATCTTCCCCCGAATCCATCTTTACTACATGAATCCTTGATTTAGCCCCTTGAAAGAAGAGGAAGCGGTGGAAATAGATTGAATCCGATCTGGTTGTTGAGACAAATGGATCCTGCATTGAAGGCACTAAGATGTTTCTCCATTTTTCTCCCACCTAGCCTCCCAAAATTAAATTTTCAGACCCCATGGTGTGACGAGGTTGATATCTTTCCAATGGTGTCAAATTCACAATATTTCAAGCCCCCGAGTTGAAATAAATGCCCCTTTCTAAGATTGGACATGTGGAGGAACTGCACTTACTTGAAAGTCCTGGCTCAAATTTTTCCTTTGGAGGAGCGTTGAGTTGACACTTTTAAGCATCCGCAGATCCTTAGACATTTCAATGGCCCCTCTTTTTTATTTTAGAGTCTTCCAGTCTCAGTAAAATAGATTTAAGACATGATTCACATGACAAAACCATTTTCTCTTTCTTCTCGCACAAGGTCGTTTAAAATTTCACAAGCCCCTGCAATTCATCAGAGAGTCCCTCCGTAACTATTTTTAGAATTTAAACTTTTTTTCTCCGATTCTTTCCATGCGAGGTCATGGCTGATCCAATATTTTTCCTAGGGGGCGAAATATGGATAATAGTTACCAACTCTCTAGGCTATATCATGTCACCTACACCCATCATCATGTAGTGGTATACACCGTAGGTTAAATCACCACTCCTTCCATAAAATCTACATCATTCTATTACATTTTTTCATCTTCTATTATATCATCCTCTTACATTTCTCAATTCTAAAAATATTCCATTACACTTTCATGCCTTCAATCATCACATAGTGGTATACACCTTAGGTTAAATCACCACTCCCTTTATCAAATTATCATCATCATCCTACAAAGATATCATCACCTAAATTTCTATTCTCCTATTCTACAACATTTTATTACATCATCATTTATCCTACTCATCACTTAGTGGTATACGCTTTAGGCTAAATCACCACCCTCACCATATTCATCACTTAGTGGTATACGCTTTAGGCTAAATCACAACCTCATTCTTATTCATCACTTAGTGGTATACGCTTTAGGCTAAATCACCACCTCATTGTTATTCATCACTTTGTGGTATATGCTTTAGGCTAAATCACCACCTCATTCTTATTCATCACGTATAGGTCGATGCTTAGTGCTAAATCACCACTTTCTACTATCCACCGTATATTCATATACGCTTCATACATCCCCATCACCTATCCCTCGTAGTGACATACATTAGAGGCTAAATTGTCACCTTATTCTTTCCTCCTTTAGTGATATACATTTAGGGCTAAGTCATCACTCATCCATTCCTCATGTCGTGGTATACACTTGGGCTATAAGCTCCACAATTATCTAACCATACACTTTTTCATAGCAATATATGGTTAGGGATAAATCATCACTCGTCTATTCAAAAAAATTTGTGGTCTACACTTACGCTATAGTTCCCATGCACATCATCTCCCAATTTTGCATTTCATCACCATCACATACACACAACCATCACATCAAGCTAGACATAATCGACACTAATCGACCATTACCTGATGATGCACTCTCATTTACGAGTTCATTCTTGGTGATTGAGGGGGAAAACAAAATGAACCTCATTGGATACACTTTCATAAACTCGGGGGCACATTTCTCCTATCATTCCATTTTGCATTCCATTCCATTCATCCACAACATGCTACATTTTCTTGTGGGAATTTAATTTTTCTTGCTAGTGTTTTGCATGTTCACTTTACTACACATGGTTTTTAAGCTTGATTTCTACACATGTTAGCTTTATTTCTCATATTTCATTATCACACACACATGCACATAAATCTCCTTGTTTAGTGTGATCTCGATATAGGACCTTTACATGTGACATGGATGCTCACCTTCTACCCTTACCATACCGATCATTGGGGAATCCACATTTGACTCATACAGTGCTATTATTGAGTTATTTTGTACTTAACATCTTATACTACTTGTTCATACATGTTTTTACATATCGTTATCACTCTAATATACCTGATGGGTGTTCCATGTGTAACACTTTCTTTGCAAGATTACATGCTTCCATGTCTACTTCTATATTTCTCCTTGTCTTCTTTGTTTGCTATTGTATGCATGAATTTCTCGTTTGATTGTGTGCACACTTGTCTTCTATTTTTTCCACGATGGCCTTGAGTGTCTCGCGACATCATGAGTGATGAATATTGTTTGAAACCTACTTAATGCATTCTTCTTGTGGTTTCTTGAGTGTTTACACTACTTTGTGTTTGGTATTATTTCTACATTTTTTACTTTTTTACACTGATTACATGCATGTGCTTGAGGACTAAAACCATTTTTATCTATCCATCCCCTTTTTGTGTGTCCCTTAGTATCTACTAAGCACTTTCCCTTCCCCCTACAGGGATGCGTTGGTTACAAGGTCAAAGTGTGGTTGATCCTCTTTTGGGGCCACATTCTCCTTCCAAGGTCGTCGCATGCACCCCCAAAGAGGGGGTATTATTGTGGGTTTTCTACTAACACAATGTATTTACACTAGTTAATACACAACGAGTGATTTCAGACCCACATATAAACCGTATACATAGTGGCCATAAATAGACATGGTGTCCTTCGGTAATTCTACGAGTGGTTACAGCTCGGGGTTGCGGTGGGTAGCCTCTCTACACTTCTCCTTCTAGTGGCATCGTATCTCAAAAAATCCAACATGGTATAAAGATCTCTTCAACAAATTTTAGTAGAATCAGCTTAGAATTGGAGTACAAAAAGCATTTCCTTCCTACACTTCTTGCCAGTGGTTGTATGAGATCCGTAGAAAAACTTGCGATAGTAAAAGATATCCTTCTACACCCTTCTTGTCAACATGGATCAGGTCCACATGTTCCATTTACACTTTTCTAATGTACTTTACATTTATGTATTTTACACAACATTTTTACATACATACATATTTGACTACTTCATCATTTTCTCCTTGTAGGTCCGCCGTATGAGAAACAAATAGTCCGATTGGGGAAACAACAACAAACAACAACAAGTGACAAAAATAACATAGTGTGGCATGTACTTGTCATACTAACCATGTAGGTACAATACACACTACAACAACTACACACATACTATACCTTATGTTCACTGTCATCATAGTTGCACATTTTTCATCTTTAGAATCCACGCTCCTCCATCTTTTCTTTTAGGTCATTTCATGCTTGAGTCTAGTTCATCAGCTCATTTTCTTCTACACTCTACATAGATATCAGGTAAACATCTCTATCTACTTTATGTTACCGAGATTTCCACTCACAATCATAAAGTGCGGGAAAATGTAGACACAAAATTATGCACTTTTCACATAATTTAACCCTAGTCTTATACTACTATTTAAAATGTTCTTAAGTGGTTAAAGTACCAATTAATCCCACCTTTTGGCCATCTTTATTTCATATTTTATTTTAGAATCCCGCATATTTTCCAACACTTATCTACCCATTTCACAGTTGTCCCCAACATTCTTGCCCTAAATATGTGTGCTCGATCTTATACTAAGGCACTGGTCCCACTGGGTGCCCAGCACTATGTAAATCCACTTTCACTCCTTTATGGGTCATTTCTAACCATTAGTCATTTTTATCTTTTTCTCGGTCGGCCTTGTTGTGATTAATTATGAAATTAGACTTGTGAACCCTATAGATTTAAGCTTATAAGATCATAATGAGGGTCCTAGAATCACTACTATATATCACTCCATTAGGGTTGCATCCATTGCATCCTTGGCATCCACATAACACCATACATCAATGCTATGAATATCCACACACAATACAATCGTATATGGCAAGGGATTATATTCTATTCCATGCACACATTCTATTTACATTTGTTATAGCTACTATTGCTTACTACTTCACAAAGTGCGACTAACACGAGAGCACCTAAGGCACAACATGCACATGCACAAGAACTACATCGGGTCCGAAATGTAGTGCGGTTGCTCAACAATAAGTCCACTGGTTTGGTGGCTGAGGTCATTCCAACCCATTCATATGCATCTTTTATTTTTCTAGGATTTTGGTATTTCTCCTTGCATTTCGAGTCACTCTATAGTACATCTACGAATCTAGCGTGACATACATATTATATTCAAAGACACTTAGCCACCATATCAAATTAGGATTTTGAGCATTTACATTGTTTTGAGTGCCCAAATTGCATACTGTGGTACCCCGAGGTGCCCCAATACACTCCTAGGCACTGTTTCATCTCATAAAGCCTAGATCTACCCTTCATAGGGCACCTAAGTATTTTTTTCAATGTCGAGTTCCAATTCCAAATATGCAACAACTCGCGACAATCTACTATTATCACTTAAGTACCTTCTTCCATCTCTCTTGCACATTAGGGTATCATTTCTATTTAGAGTAATTTATTTACTTTTATTCCATACAACTTTAGTTTATTTATAGTGTTTTATTCCTCCTACTTAAATTAACTAGCATTACTACTTCCTTTCATTTAGTCAATTTTAGTTAATAATATACATCCATGATATAAATATTGATTTCCAAAGTTTGATGCATATTATAGATTGAAAATGCTAGTACATGTACATCACCGATAAATGAAAAAATAATCCATAATGTTTTAAATGTTGTCAAGTGCTCATCATATTAGTTTCATTAAAAATAATCTTAGAAATGTACACTCTCATATAACATATTGAGCTCGAAAAATTATTGTAATGTGCACAATAAATATAAAAATTCCCGAATAGGTCATATACTATAAAGTTGAAATACCATATAGGGATACATACAATGTCATACATATAGGCATACAAAAATCTCATGTAAGACATATATATATATATATATATATATATATATATATATATATATATATATATATATATATATATATATATATATATATATATATATATATATATATATATATATATATATATATATATATATATATATATATATATATATATATATATATATTTCTTAATCATTAAAATTTATCCTCTCTTGGCCTTTCTCGAAGAAGGCCCTCCCTTAGACGAAGATGGAGATATATGAGATGACTTGGATCATTTGTGCCCATGTCATGAGTCATCTTCTACCGAATACACGTGTGTAGTTCAACATGTAAATGCAAAAATGTTTTTGTCTAAATTTAATTTATATATATTTTCAAAATGTATTTAAGACCATGTTAATGAAAGTATTTACATAAATACAAAAACTTACAGCAAGCTCTTAGTCACGCCGAATCTGCATCTCACGCTCAGATGAGTCATCGGGAGCTCCTGGAGCACGAATGGTGGTATAAATACAATGAAATCGAGGTCTCCATGCCCTCGAAGTCAAAATGGAGAAGGTATAATTTCCCCACATAGACATAAGATTACACAATAAAACATCATAATTAGCCAAAATAGAACTA
Organism: Taxus wallichiana var. yunnanensis; assembly: GCA_018340775.1. Lineage (NCBI taxonomy): Eukaryota > Viridiplantae > Streptophyta > Pinopsida > Cupressales > Taxaceae > Taxus > Taxus wallichiana. The sequence continues at coordinate 589,612,448 of CM031242.1, read as the reverse complement.
AGTATATATATGTGTAATGACAATATTTAAACTAGTTTTATCAATAACAACTTTTTTACCATGCCACGCCTCGAATCAAATGAACATGGTTCATACACTGTCAAAGGTAACTCCTCAGTATACACAATGAAGAAAATTATTAATATAATTTAATAATGCTACAATGAAGGACATAACTAACATGTAATTTAACATAATATGAATTACATGAGAAATTTAATGAAAATACTTGTGAAGTTTGCATACCTCGGTGAGTTTCGCACGTGAGATGAAATCACAAAGAGAGAAATACCTTTCTCTACTCACTTAGAGATGGTGGGGTGTCTAGTTAGTTGAACATATAAAAACATATATATATATATTTAAATACATGAAAATTGTACACAATTAACATTCTAAATGTAATGCCCACAATATTCTCGCACAAAACCAAAGATAAAACAAAATGATTTGTTAGGAAAGATTACGGAATATTTTTTTAAATAGGTTAAATGTAATGACCTTCAACTAGAATAATTATTTTATGATTAATAAATCCTTTGTTTCAATTAACAATTAATATTATTATTTTAATTCAATGATTTCGACCTCAAATCCCCTCCTAGGGTTTCCCATTAATTCTCATTAATTGACCCCTATGAGCCATCGTTAAGATACCCCGGCACAAATCATTCAATTTATTCCTATAGTTCTAAAATCATTTATACAACCAAATAACCTTAAGAAAACATGGGTGGAGTCCCTATCTTGTCATTACAAGATTATCCAATCCACAAGCACAATCTCCAAGCCTTTTCAAGTCCAAAGCAAGCACAAACCAACTCCAAAGCTTCAACAAGAACTTCCCAAAAGAAAGCTCCTCCAAACTGCAAGAGTCCAAATCAAACAAGTAACTCCCAAATCATCAAAAAAACTTTCATAAATATAAAAGAGATGAGAGAGAGGTGATGTGGTTCTTTGTTGGATGCTACATTATTCCTCCTCCACTCAACATCACATGGTAAAACCCCAAACCCAAAGCTAAATAAATTGGTGGTTGAGGGGATGACATCCCTCTTACACACACAAACTCAAGCCCACACCTATAAAGGACAAAATTAAAAACTTATGTAAGAAAGTGTAATAAATAGTACCTTTTGTCTTACAATCACATAATGGGGTCTATTTTTGACCCCTTAACCCATAGGGGTAGTTGGTAGGTGAAATTAAGAGGTGTGGGACAAGCTTAACTTGTCCCACAAGCCTCCAAAAATGGTCCTTAAGCCTGAATCCGAATTTGACATGAAATTTTGAGTACACAACACTGAAAAGTAATAAAATATTTTCAAATCCAACACAAATCAAGAACCACCTACCCACATTAAATACCCCTTTTGGTCACATCTCAAATTAAACTAATTAATCAATTTTAATCAACTTAAATGGAGCACTTTAACAAACAATAATAAATGTGACTCACACTACTAAAATAATACAAATACTCACAAAATAAATAAAACAAAAAGGGAAAATGACATATTTACCCAAGGTCATATTTTGAGGTCACCCCCAATGGGGACCTCCTAAAAATATAACAAAAACAAACAACATACAATTACACAAGTTACCAAGGTGAACTGTTGCTAATACCCCAAATTCCTTCATTGTTGATCTTTATCCCATTTTGTTTGTTATGTTATAATTTCTTGCAAAAATCAAAACAATACCTTTCTGGCCTCTTTGTCATATTAACGACATTGAGATAATAAAACACACACATATACATATCAGTTCACATCATCAAATATCATAACTAAACCATCGCTAAAATCAAGTAATTCACCAATTGTTCACAATTTCAAATATTTTGATTCTATCATTTCATCAATTAGAAATAAGATCACAAAACCAACTAAATTGTATAGAAAAATATATATGTTAATTGAAATGACAAAGACAAAGTAGTAGCTCTAGATCATCAATATATATGTCAATATGCATATAATCCATCATATAAGTCGCATCATGTCAAAAGTCTAAAAATTTATATTGTCTATCAAATAGGCTAATAGAATATAGTAATGTCCATCTATTAATGTCTAAAGATCAAATATGATAATAATGTCTATGGCTCCAATCCAAAGTAAGAAAAATCATAGTAATATCAATGTCGAAGAGGAGTGGGCACTACATCCCCCTCCCCTTAGACTTGACTTCCTCCTAGAAGTCACAGAAAGAGGTAGGCAAACAAAGCATACAATTATCAGTCAAGTCTTCGCCAAGTTTCTTTACTTCAAGTAATTTTTGCCCCTTGAAACTTTAGTTTGGTTCAACACTTTTGAAAGAGGAGAAGGGAGACTATAAGGCACAAATACTAATCCTCTTCCCAACAAGATTGCTAGCATTTAAACCTACAGAGTAATCTCTACGAGGTTAACCAATTTTACAACGAATAATATTTAAATAAGCATTGTCAATGGAATCCCAAAGAATGGAAACTAAGGTCCATGAAGAATAGGAAAATTCATGCACACAAGGTTCCCACATAGCCACACATGGATATTACACATGTAAAAAAATTCCATTACGATTGAATTTACACTAGACTATTTGTTATTTTGGACAAGGTTAATAACTACCCATTTTGGACCATTAATTTGCATGAGAAAACACACCTACTCATAGGCCTAACAAATTTAGGATCACACAAGATGAGGTTTAACAATCAAGGAACACACCTACATTTAATCAAATGTTTTCAAGGAAGAAGACTAATCATTGGTAGTACTTCATATAATTGAAGGTCTCACTTAGATTTTCATGGTAACAAAAAAACATACTCTTGACCACAAGGTTTCCATAACTTGAATTTTTACCTGAATAGTGTAACACACAACCACACATCCTAATTTAATAGCTCAAACAACTAGATGACATTTCTTATCTTCCTCTCTCTCCTTTTTTTTTCAAAGGTAGTCTTAGTTCCTACTATTGTATACGCACAAGAGATATCATTCACCCTATATAACAACAAAATTACACAATTTAGGACTTTCCTAACTCAAAAGGTTCTTAAAACAAACATAACTTAATATTATATCACATAGGAACATTCAAGTGAGTTAGGAGAAGATTAAGTAACAAGTGAGGTCCAACTAACAATTTATGAGAGTAACACACACAAAACTTTCCTAGAGACATATATGGAAATATCCAACACCATTCCCTTCCTAAGGATAAGGGAAAACAACATCATGGTTCTCCAAAAGAAAAGAGGATTCCAAAATTCCTCCATATCCTTAACATATGTTTCCTAAGCTTGTTAATAAGCCTAGGTCACCAATGGCCTACTCCAACCCAAGAAGGCACCTTCTTAATAATTTGGAGATAAAGACTTTCCTCAAAAGGGTCATAATTTATACACATGCCAAGATAAGAGAAAAAAGGGTTCTATAGCCTGAAGTACCCAACAAGAAGGACTACTCACATTGATGTTCAAGGGATCACAACATGACTAGAACACATCACTCTCAACAAAGCACTCTTATTCAAATAAGGTGATAATTTCCCTATGCATACTTCTAAAATTTCATACTAACTAGAGGGAGGTCCAAAATAATATAGCATGTGTCTTGTGTTATAAAAATTATACATGTGTTTTTGTTTGATATAACAAGGGGTATAATCATTTAATTATCATGGTTTCAACTTGGGAATTCATTATTAGGTTCACAATGTTTTTATTTTTTTACTAGTCTAGCATTAAAATGACTTATTCTTTCATGATTTATGGTTTTGGCATTAAATCACATTCTAATCATTATAAAATATTATGATAATTTTATAATAAGAACATAATATATGCTAAATTAAGGTTATATGTATATATTCGATACACTTTTACAATATTTCAATATTATTTGTAACACACTCAAAAACCTATGGTGCAATTGGGATTAGATACTCATACAACGTCTCAAGGGAATCATCAATTAGCTCAACCATTCAGATTATGTCCTCTATAAATTTTAGGGTAGGTAATAGCAATTTTACAAACAAGGTTTCTTAATTAATCATTTTCCTTTCTTGTGTTCAATCCCATAAACTCATTCATTCTAATTTCTAAATTATATAACATAAGTAATAGTTATGTTTATCAAACACATTTCTTATATTATAATATACTATATCTTGTATCATTAGGGTCAACACCAATGTTGACATGATTCCTCACCATTCTATCAAGGCGAGAAAATTTATGAATTATACTTCTAGGGAAAGCACAAGAGGTTTCTTGCTATTTTCACAAAGTTGTATTTCTTATATTACACCACAAAATTAGAATAAGGATCCATCTTCCTAGTGTTCAAAATTTACTTATAAGATTCAAAAGTCCAAGCTTCCCAATTAGGGATCTAATATGCTCAGTCATAGTACCATTTGGATTTTAATGTGTAGAAAGAGCTAATATTATCACATTTTTATATTTATAGGAAATCAATTCATTAACCCAAAGAAGAACCCGCCAATTTTACAAGAGGTTTCTAAGAAAACACATGCATCACCAATGCATTCCAAGTAAATCGTTATAAATGTCACCAAAACATACGATGGAGAGGTACATTAAGAAGTTATAAATTTTCTTCTACAAGTTTAAGAGGTTAAATCAGTGTGAAGGAGAAAACAATGTTTACAACTTATACTCAAAATAGGTTCACTATATAAGAAAGGGAGAGTTTCCCAAACAAAACCTATACCTCTACAAGGTACCATCATCCCACAATCAAAATGAAAAGGAAAGATTACCCCAAGGACACCATACTTCCTCATCAAGAGGACATCAAAACGAAGAGGAAAGTCAACTGACTTACTCAAACATGGCCTCTATAGCCAAGATTTATAGCTAGGATGAAGAGCATGACATAGCCATAACTAAGGTCAAACTCCTAAGACCTATAAAAACAAAACTTCCTAGACAAGTCTAAAAATGCTTCTAAAGAATCTCAAGGTATCCAAATCAACCCTAAGCACAACTCAATGTTGATGGATCATATAGCTATAAGATAAACAAGTTAAGGGGTAAAGATAAGGCATATATATTCATGGGTCCTTGAGAGAGAGAAACCATGACACTTAGTTAATCAAAATGCATGAAAATGCTTAATAATAACCATATTCATCCAAGGTATTTATAGTCCAAAATGTCGATCCTTTCTTAGATAACAAAAAATAACTAAATGAGGACCTAAGTATGTCCATCAATGGACCATCACATCCAAAGCAATACACTATCACAAGAAACCAATAATTTTCCTAGAGATATTCCATCCCTTACAAAATCCATAAGTCCATAGAGAAAGTCACATCTATTTAACAAGGAACAAAGCTCCTACCAGGGTGAAGAAAAACAAAACCACCATAAAAACTTCAAACCATCTTGTAGGACACAAATAACTTTCTCCCTAGAAAGATTGAGCAATGAAAGAGTTACCCTAAGGTCTAAGCATATAAATTTCCATCACTCCAAAACTAAAGGTATCACCAAGCACGTAGGATTTTAACCAAGACTCCTAGGGTGTACCCTCATACAACAAGAGAATATAACACAACATAATAGAACCAGCTCATCAGTAGACAAGGATAAAACAATGTATCATTCTTGATGACATTTATCCAAATGGCCAATAAGACAAACTTGCTACGAGTCACCAATCAAAGGTAAAATCTAAGAAATATTGCAAATTAAGAAAATGGCTAAGTAATCACATTGCAATCCTTGAAAATATTGCAATATGATAAAAAAAAACCATAGAAAAAGCCTCAAATATTCTCAATGAAATCATAAAAAAACATTCTGGTCCTTGATAAAATAACTTAAGTTTATGAATATAAAACACAAGAAATATCAACATCACAATCACTTCGCATCCCTTCGTGGGCCCCGATAGGGGTACTCAACATTGGTCTCACAACTGAGAATAAACATATAAAAAAGATCTACTATGACATCATGTCATGATATCAACTCTCCCATGTGATAATTAAGTGCTCAAGAAACAATACCCAACCTCGCCCAACAAGCCCGATTCGGATAATAACCCCATTTGAAAAAATGAGAAAACTTACGAGAGCCATACCTTTTGCATTGTAGCTCTGATTGACTCCATTCAAAAGGCTTCCAAAATCTTAGGACACGTAGAACGTGGTGATGAGGTGAAAAAAAATTTTAGAAAATTTTGACCCCTGAAAACCTCATTGAAAGGCTTAAAAAATGTAATTTTTACAGATCTGTCCAAAAATGGAAATTTCTAAAAATAACAATTTTGCAAAAATTTCACATAGGCGGTCCATGGAAGTTGAATCTCTTCATCTCCTCAGGATTTGTGATCTTCCACATAAGATAAAAATAAAAATCCAAAAAAATTCTATTATTGTATATTTATTTTAATCCTAAAGGTTCAAGTGTACTAGGCTTAAATTTTTCTATCTAGTTATCACGTTCCCTAATCTACCCAAAGGTCCAAGCATTGAACCACACTATGCATGATACTAAGTGTAACACCCACAATATTCCGCACAAAACCCAAGATAAAACCTAATGATTTTTAGGAACACTTACAAAATATTTTTTTGTTTAAACAAGTTGCAACAGAATGACCTTAAGCTAGATTTAATTATTTTATGATTAATAAATACTTCGTTTCAATTAACAATTAATTATTATTATTATAATTCATTCATTTTAGGATTAAATTCCCTCCTAGGGTTTCCTGTTAATTCTAATTAATTAACCTCTTTGAGACATTAGTTAAGATACCCCAGTAATAAATAATTTAATTCATCCCTATTGTTCTAAAATAATTTATACAACCAAATAACAATAAGAAAACATGGGTGGAGTCCCTACCTTGCCATTGCAAGAGTATCTAATCCACAAGCACAAGCTGTAAGCCTTTCCAATTCCAAAGTAAGCAAAACCAACTCCAAATATTTAACATGCACTACCCAAAAGAATTCTCCTCCAAAATGCAAGAGTCCAAATAAAACAAGTAACCCCCAAATCATCAAACAAACTTGAATAAATAGAAAATAGAGGAGAGAGAGGTGATGTGGCTCCATGTATGATTCCACATCATTCCTCCTCCACTCCACATCACATGGTAAAACCTCAAACCCAAATATCAATAAATTGGTGCTTAAGGGAATGACAACCCTCTTACACACACAAACTCAAGCCCACACCTCTAAAGGAAAAAATTAAAAACTTATGTAAGAAAGTGTAATAAATAACACCTTTTTGTCTTACAATCACATAATGGGGTCTATTTTTGACCCCTTAACCCATAGGGGTAGTTGGTAGGTGAAATTAAGAGGTGTGGGACAAGCTTAACTTGTCCCACAAGCCTCAAAAAATGGCCCTTAAGCCCAAATCCGAATTTGACATGCAAGGTTGAGTACACAACACTCAAAAGTAATAAAATCCTTTCAAATCCAACACAAATCAAGAACCACCTACCCACATTAAATACCCCCTTTGGTCACATCTCAAATTACACTAATTAATCAAGTTTAATAAACTTAAATGGATCACTTTAACAAACAATAATAAAGGTGACTCATAATACTAAAATAATACAAATACTCACAAAATAAATAAAACAAAAAGGGAAAACAACATATTTACCCAAGGTCACATTTGAGGCCACCCCCAATGGGGACCTCCTAATAATCTAACAACAACAAACAACATATAATTACACAAGTTACTAAGGTGACGTGTTGCCAATACCCCAAATTCCTTCACTGTTGATCTTCTATCCCCTTTTGTTTGTTGTGTTACAATTTCTTGCAAAAATGAAAACAATACCTTTCTGGCCTTGTTTCCATATTTATGACATTGAGATAATAAAACACACACATATAAATATCAATTCACATAATCAAATATCATAACTAAACCATCGCTAAAATCAAGTAATTCACCAATTGTTCACAATTCTAAATATTTTGATTCTATCAATTCATCAATTAGTAATAAGATCACAAAACCAACTAAATCATCTAGCAAAATCTATATATCAAATCTAATGTGTCAGTATAATAGTAGCTCTAGATCATTAAATATTGATATGTCAATCCATGCATATAATCCATCATATAAGTCACATCATGTCAAAAGTCTAAAACATCTATATTGTCTATCAAATAGGCTAATCAAATATAGTAATTTCCATCTATCAATGTCTAAAAATAAAATATGATAACAATGTCTATGGATCTAATCCAAAGTAAGAAAAATCATAGTAATATCAATGTCGAAGAGGAGTGGGCACTACACTAAATTACCTCTCAGTAAATGTATGTGTAGGCATGGTGCTCACACCTATGGTCGAGATGATAACACCCCTCCTACGAGCTATAATATCAATGCATACATGTACAAATACAATTATTTTTAAAATTTAATATATATAAGTAAATTAAGTACTTTGATATTTTTGTAACACACATAATAAGTTATAACAAGTACCGAGAAGGTGACATCGATGACTATAATCCAAATGTCTTGCTCCAAAACACATTTGACATAGTGATATTATTGTGTGCACCCCTAATGAAAACTCCACCAAACATAGTATGCCTAAAAGCATCATCCTCCTCGGTCCCCAAACATATACTACCACATGACAAACAAATATGTGACCTCATGCTAGTACTCCCTGAGGGAATACTCTATGTACCTCCACGAGCATCTGAATCAGAAATATCCCTCGTATGTCAAACAAGGGTATTAGAAATCCCCCAAAGCACATGAAGTGTATCAATCTATACTGTCTCCTTTGTTTCTGGAGGGAAAAACTCAGAGTGAGGGGGATTCTATGTGAGGACTCTACCTTGCTGAATAGGTGCATGTTTTACACCTGGTCGATCCTGTGCAAAGCCTTTTCCTCTACCCCGAAAATCCCGTAAATAAAAATAGTTTGGGATCTCATTGACGATAAACTCGTAATAGAGATTACTCAAAATTAAATGTTCACCTCATTGTTAATGCAAGGTGGAAAATAAAACACCATCCACAATCAGTCCCAAAAATTAGTTTTAATCAAAACATTATTGCACAAAGGTGGATGGGAAACCATTTGCGTGGCAATGAAACAAGAAAATTGGTGTGGGGGTCCATGAGTAAGGTGCATATGAGGTATTTTGTAATTTATTTTTTATTTACATCCACATATGAAATTTTTTTGGAATAATGAACCCTACAACGCTCCCTATAAAATGTCTAGCGATCAATTTTCCCCATTTTCATGTCAACTTCAGCCACTAATGCCTCCTATGTGTTTACAAGAGAGGTGTAGTGGGGGTTTGTAGAATGTGAATCCCTCATTGTTTTGATTAAATCCTTAATTTAAATCTTGTTTTTAACTATATGGGTTGTTAAATGTTCTTGACTTCCTAGGGAAATGTTGAGAAACTGTAGGAGGGCTAGGAGGGATCACAGAATTATAGGGTTTTGTTGTGGTTGATTGCGTTGACCTCAAACTGTAACAATAAAAAAATGTATTCAATTCAAATTCTACTCTATAATTACCAAATTTCAATGCAATTTCAAGAAAATAATTATGCCTACCTCTTCTTCTGGTGCCATCATCAATTTGGATCTTTGCGGTGATTCTCATATGAACGTTTAAGAAAGATACAATTGAAACATAAAATGTGAGGGCACGTTTTAGATTTAAAACTTGTGTTTATGGGGAGTAAAAATTATAAGGGTTCGAGTTGCTTTTTATTATAACTTAACATAACACGTACATGTTATAGGATCATGAATTACTAAACCTAAGAATTATAACGTCATTTCTTTATATTAAAACATGTATGTGTTTTGTTCGTTTTCAGGTTTTTTTCCACTTTTTGGCCCCCCAAATTGGTGCACTTACCCTTTTTATATTATATACTTATTTTATATATCTTGTAATATTTTCATGAGCATCACAAGCTCTTCAGCTTTCTTTTCACTAGAAATTTTATCATCATGGTTTGAAAACAAATATTGAAATCTCTCTTATTATTTTATGGTTACTCAATCAAAGTAATGAATTTCAAAACTATAGTCACATTTTTTTATCTTCACTACTTATTTAAATCAAATGCACTACTAATAAATTTAGTATATGTTATTTTATAATAGTATATATTTAATAATAGGAAAGGTGGGAAAAACAATCGTTACAATTGGTAAATATCACTAACATATCCCAAGAATATTTTATAAAAAAATTCTTGAAGAGACAAGTTATAATATGATTATTCTAATATTTTGAAATGTTCATTTTTTCATGAGCATTGTGGTTATTGATAATCATGAGAAATGTTATCTTTCAAATATGTTATTAGACAATGAAAGATTTGATGAAATAAGATTAGATAATTCGAGACTTGAATTATATTTCTATTCAAATCTTCCACACATGGAATGAGGTGTACACAATACATGTGGAATAAAACGGATCTAATAAAAAATTCAATGGGGTTGGTCATCTAAGTAGAAAGAACCCAACAACTCAAATCCCTCCATCATGTATTGAATACCAAGCACACATATAACCCTCAAGAAAATACATTAATGTGTAAGCATATAAACAGTGATAAAATCACTATAGACACAAAATATATGCACATGGGAGCATTTCTAGGTCCTTAATCATACTAATGTATACATGATTCGTAAGAAAAAAAAACTAGTGGTTAATAACTCCTTTTTCCTTGGCACATCTTACGAGTTCTACATGAACTTGAATGATTTGCCTTTTGATGGCCTCGCACACTAACACCCATTTAAGACAAAAGCGCTCAGTGTGCTCCTGTCCCTCTCTTTCTTCTTCTTACTCTTTTGGTCCCTTTCTCTTATTGGTCTCTTATTAATACTATGGTTCGGACTTTTAGATGTCAATTACGAAACTCAATAAGGAAATCCTATATATACTTAGTTACTTCTTTCAAATAGGTGACCAAGCAAAGCATAAGCATTACTTATCACCACTAAAGCTTTCATAAGGGCACAAGAGCACTATAGAGTACATATATAGCACATCCATACAAAGGGTCAAGGTTTGCATGGATCTCGCATACACTACATAGGACATAATTTTATTCTATCCCATTACAAATATTTTTAATTATTTGAGACAATCTAAATCTAGCTCGCTATCATCGTTGCACTTGTAAAAGGTAAAATTAGGGTATGGGACATGTATACACACACACACATAGAGAACAAAATGGAGTTTGAGATATAGTATACTAATCGTCAAAATTTCACTCTACCGGTCACCTGGTGAGGTCATCTCGAATCCCCATTCTCTATCATTTTATTAGATTTGATGTGGTTAATGGGATTATGTAGATATTCCTTTCTCTTGTAGGTTAGAGGTGATATCAGTGATCTAAATAGAATCTAGAGCGACTAACAAGAAAGGTCCTCCGATCCATAAAGCATCAAGATTTTAGCATCTGAGTAGAAAAATGTGCCTAGATAAGTCATTAATGAGATAGGGTGCTCCTTTCCTCTCTCGGACGCTTCTTCCTTATATATTCATATAGTTATAAACCCTTATTAATCCTTTTCGACACTATTTCAAGACTATTTTAGTAGATAATTAGTCTCGATCACTCCTGTAATAAAAATTAACTATGTCATCATATCACTCTAATTTTCTTAGGGTTTTGCATCTTTGAATGATTTTTTCTTGCATGTTACTATACTTAAACTTATAAATATCATTTTTTTTAGTAAGTTACTTTTAAATAATATTTAATTGAAATTGGATTAAATTATTTGGTGAACCCCAACTCGTTATCGACCTCTTGGATCCTTATTTTTATTATTATTGGTAAAAGGTTTTGGAGGGACCTTACCCAGGATTACAAACAAAGCTCAACAACCAAGATAAGCAAAGTAAAACAATGTGGTTTTTTTATCTGTGGGGTCCACACCCCAACCAAAAGAGGAAAGAATAGGAAAAACAAAGGCAGGGGCCATCTGCCTACAAAGATCCCAACATCAAAACATCGACAACAAAAAATAGCTAGAAAAAAAAAAACAGTTGACTAAGAACAAGGAGCCAACAACACTACTCAATAGACTTGCTAAAAATTTAAAACCACCCAAAATCCTTGTAGAGTTTCAAGGAAATGGTGATAGTGGGGTCCCAATTTGTAGCTTTAAAATTTCTTGTAATCTTTTCATTCTTCCAAGCCATTTCAATAATTCCACTAGAGTCACAAATTTGGTAGATATAAATTTGCATAAAATCCAAAATAGCACTGTGCGTAGCCAAGTAATATTTTTGTTTTTCCTCAAGATCTTTAATATTAGTTTCAAAGGAAACAATTTCTTCTTTGAGGCTAGTGATAAGGTGTGAATCTTGTTCCTTAATAGTAGACTTAAGAAGGAAGTCTACATTTCCTCAAGGGTTTTAACAATATTAGCTTGCATGTTGAATTTATTTTCCAAACTAGATCCTTCTTCCATGATAGGGAGGACAGAGGGATCGCTATCATCCAAAAAAAAAAATTATCCTGCTAGCTTGAGCCCACAACTTGATCGCCTTTCCCCTGCTCGCAGAGAACCCTTTGTGGTGGCTTGAGACATGATCACGGTACATGGGGTTTTTTTGATCGAATGCGGGTTTGTTTAGGTTGGTGAGAAACCAAAACAAGATAGGGGTTGTTAGCAACAACACTAGAAAATTAATGATTAATGAGATAAATGACACTTTGGTGCAAAGGAATAGTACCCTTGTGACCCTGAACTTCAAGAATAGACTTTTCCATTGATTGCAGAATGTAGTAGGAGAGACTCACCTTCACCTCATGCCTGAAGTGATTAAGCAGGACCAAGTGATACTGTGGAACGGTGGAGAATCTTCCCTCTAATGTGACATAGTGCACCATCATACAAGCCACCTCATCATAAGGTGTTGGGATAGAAGAAACCAGAATGCCTTCCTTTTTTATGTCGAGCTTTTCTCCATCGTCTAGAAAAATATTTTCTTCTGCTTCCTTATCAATTTTCTTCCTTATCAATTTTCTTCCTAAATAATTTTTACCCCTCCATGGACAGACCGTTGATAAATATGTTGAATTCCTCATTGATTTTAGAGTCCCTATCACCAAAAGAGACATTACAGTCTTTCCAATTCGCCACGAATTGTAAAGAGATATATTGGTCATGCCCTTTTATGCGTTGGATGAAATTGGTGAATCCCTCCATATTTATGGTCTCCCAAATCTCAATTTTTCCTACCATTGAGGATCAAATATAGGTTCCACATGACAAGGGGCACCACCCATTCTAAAAACCCTCTCGAATATGTTGATCTCGAACCGAAAGTTGTGAGTAGTATACTTCCCAATATCCCTTTGACAACATGTATACCTGTGCGTTGTAGGAATAAAATTTGCTTCTTTCTCCCTAAAATGTTTAGTATGAAAAAAGCACTCAGTTTTTGAAAGCATGGAAGAATAAATTCAGGCATGCCCGAATTGCCATGGAGATCTTGCTTTAGGATTACACACGTGCTGACACCACCGACTAAGAAGTACTAATGAGTTTTTTCAATTCATTTTAAATGATATTTCTAACTTCAAGTAGGAGTGTCATTGAAGTCATGTCATTCCTTATAATCATTAATACAAACTCCTATATTTGCAAGTGAATCCATAGATTTGTTCCCTTCTCTATACACATGCTTAAAAATGATACTTAGACCATTGCATAAATTATGAGCTTCATTAATGAATTCTCTAATGGTCCAACTAGGAGTTAGGGATTTAGAGAGAATATTGACAATGTTCATTGAGTCACCTTTGATAATGATGTTTCCCATGTTGAGTTTCTTGGATCCTTATTTTTCATATTATATAATATTTGTCTTTCCCTAACTCAAAACCCTAGTTACATCGTGGTTCATATTTCCACCTATTTTTATCATACAAATAATATACATAGTTCTTACTAGGGTTCGTTCTTGGTCCTATCCTCTCAATCACTTTTAGGGGTCTTATTTTGTAAATTACCTTGTCATTCATATCGTGGCCCCTAAAGTTCCTCAAGTCTCCCTATATCAATTACTTCAAAACAAACCAGTTTACAAATATGCTCTGAAAAAATTCATGCCCATAATGTACCTCCCTCATGATATACTACATTCACAACAAAATTCACTTTTCAATCATATCTACAAACCCCCTCTCAGTCCTAATAACACAACCAATCAATCCATCTTCAAGTCAATTCAATCTTTACACCTTTTTTTCAAGATAAATTTCAAGCTATGGAAACCATGATTACATCCCTCACAATTGAAATCCAACATCTCAAGGATGTTTCTCATGCCCATGCTATTTCTTCTTCTACACCTCATCTTGATCCCATGACTACTACACGTGCTCATACAAGTGAGGTAAAGGTCTTGTTATCCCAAATTCACCCCTTGAGATAATTTTGATAACTTACATAAATCCCTCATCTTTGGAGCAAGTAGAAACAATGGTTCGATGGAAAAAAATTAAATTTTTGGGGTACCTCTCCTCTTTTCTAGAACTCCCATGTCCAAGAAAAATCTAAAATAGGTACCCCAAAAATCTAGAAAAGTGAATGCTGAAGTCAATGGCCCCGACGGCCCCGTCAATGAGGGAGAAATGGGACATTAAATGCCCAAATCATCGCACCACGAGGGAATTGGAAAAAGTGGAGATTTTTTTTTTAGAAAAGCTAGGACACAAGGACCAAAATATCCGACATGTCCACATATAAAGGAAAACAATGTAAATTAGATTCCGAACTTGAAATGGCCATAAATTTTGACTCGGAGCTCCAATTTTCATGAAATTTGACTTTCTGAAACAAGCATGACGTCCTCTACAACACATAAATTAGATTTATTATTTTTCATGACTGTAGGTCTATGAAAATAAAGGATACGTATCCACGTCTAATAAATTAAATACCCAGTCCTATTAAATGACATAAATTCCTAGTAGACCCAAAATAGCCGCTCGCATTTAGAAGCTCATAAATTTTCCATTTTTCAATGAAAACACACAAAATTGTTACCAATCTTGATGAAAAAAATTAAAGAAATATTAAATTTGATGAAAAATCAATGTTTATTTTGTAGAAAATGTTCCCAGTTCATAATAATGATTTTAGTGGTGGTTGGGATGCATTAATGAAGCATGGGCTAACATATTTCACTACCACAAGTTATGGGACAACATGAGGATCCTTTTGCAAGCAACATACCATCAATTACACTCATTTATGACAAATTACAAGTGGTTAAAAAAAGAAATCCGGGATTGCAATTCTCTCTATCCTTCTCAATTCTATAAATTGTAATCTTGGGCTCATTTGTAAAAAGAGGTTTTTTTCATTTTTACTCTCCTTCCCCTTCTCTCTTTCTTCCCGCTAGGGTTGAATATGGAGCTTAATACTCCTCTCCTTGATTTTTAATTCCATTTTCTTTCCCCTTTCCCACTAATGATGTACTTTGTGAACTTACGAAAGCAATAAAATATGTTTCGTGATGTATTTTGTCCATACTTTGCTTATTTTTATTGTCTCTTCTTGCCTCTCACCATTGCAAGGTATATTGTGCATATCTCTGATGTCTATTGTATGTTTTGGGAGATGTGTTTAATGGGTTTGAAGTGGTGTTCTGTGTGAAATTTATCTTTGGTCTGTGATGCATCTTGTCCATCCTCTCCATTGCATTCGCTCTCTCTCCATTTTAGGAAGCTAGAATTGTGATCGAAACCTCCTTTTCGGTGCATCACACTTTAGTGTAGGCTTTGTTTTCATGCACTCTCTCTCCCTAGTCCCTTGGAAAGTTAGATTAGGATTAGATAGTTTTCCTACATTAGAGTAGATTGTGGCAGGTAGTTTAGGAGCAAGAACCGGCTTTCTCTGGAGGTCTATCTCAAGTAGCAAGTCCCACAACTTAGAGATAGTACCCATGTTACCCAGTCACACCATGAGCTCAAGCACACACACTTGTGCAAATTGGATGGTGTTGTGATTCAGTGATAATAATTCTTACCACAATAACCACCTCTCAAGTTTGATCGAAATGTTAGGAAAACGATATTGTCTCTTAGATCCTTAATTACCGATTAATCACCTCGCCACCTACTCATTACTACTCTCTTTACCGGCATACAAAATAAAAAGGATGGCCTATTTTTTAATTATCATAAAATTATTGGACATCTTGACAATGATTGGTATGCTTTAGAACGAATAATCAAGAAAATTGAGCATCAAGGATTTATTTCATTTTGTACACAAGATTCTACTACACATTCATTTCCAATTACAAAACCCCAATGGTAAGATTCCTTCTCTTCATATAGTACCGATAGGTGTTTCTACTTTCAACATACATGGTATAATCATGCAAGCATCACTAAAAATTCCCTTGCATGACATGAGACCTCTAATGGGGTGAGAACTTGGGATGTTTCGAGAACAGATGAAACATTATCGATATGTCTTTGTCAAAGAAATGGGTTTTATCGGCACAAAATGATTAAAAAATTTGATATTTGCTTACAATAGACATTCCCTTTACATGAGAACTATTGATTCATAATCAGATCACCCCGAATGCCTATAAATTGATAGGTTGAAACTCTCAGTGTGATTTCATAACATGGAGCTTTTCCCAAAGTGTGGGACTTTGCGATCGGGAAAGATCTCCAAATGAATTTTGGTTCCTATTCCTCTGTTCAGATGCACACATTCAAATTGTAGAGGATCTACTCTAAAACCTACTCTAACTTTCCAAGGAGACAGGGTTAAGGATATGCAAGAAATAAACCTAAACTAACAAAGGTGATGCACTAAAGGAATTTTGAATACCTTCTTTGACATTAAACATAAACCATAAAACATGTAATGCAACCACCTTGCACAGTTAACCAAAATTGTAATGAGAGATCAGGAGAAAGCAATGAACACATGAGAGGGTTGAAATCATCCACAGACTTATCTTATTGCTCCAAAAATTTGATACAATCCATTATAATGGCCAAGAGGCAAGATTGCAATTTATAGTTTAGATGGGAGGTTCAAACTCAAAAAATCAACTTACAAAAAAGAGAAAAAGGGACGGTGCAAAGGAAAAATGTCCAACCTTTAGAAAAATGCCCCTCCTTACAATATATAGGAATAAAATGAGAGAAGGAGATTAGAAGAACTCAAAAACTTGCTTAAACCACCCCAAAATTCATTGAATTCACCTGCAAAAATGATGGGTTCCATGACAACCCATGCCTCTATGCACTCTTTCTTGTTGGGAAAAAAGGAATCTCATACATTCATTATTGGGGTAGGTGGGAATCCTTAAACCTTCAAAAATGACCAACTATACTTATTAATTTTTAATAATTTATTATCACTTAAATTAAGAACGTCTTTAGGAGCTTTCAAAAAGTCATTTCTTGTGCAAATCTGAGCTCCCAATCAAAATTTATGGCCATCTGAAGGTCGAGGTGTCATTCTACAAAAATGGTGGGTGGTTCGCTTTAGTCATTCTTCGGAGTCCGAAATGCATGCAACCTCTAAAATCCCAAAATTTGGAATTTCAAACATTTCCATTTTGAAGATTGAAACATTTTTCATGTGCCAACTTTTCTTGAGAGTTCCGAAAGTCCAAAACCCGAACCTCCGAAACCCCAAAACCTAAAAGTCTAAAATTTTAGACTTTCGAACTTACGGACATTTTGCCTTTTTGGACCTTTGGCACTTTCCATCACCTAAATCACCTCGAGTGTTCCAAAACCCTGAAACTAGAAGGTGCAAACTCAAACCATAAATTACCATTACATTGACAACAAAACCCGTGTTGACTTCTCAAATCAACCCTTTCCAGATTCGAGAATTTCAGGATTTTGGACATTTTTGATCCCTTTTCCATTTTTTCACCGAGACTTTTGACACCCTAAATTCCTCACCTTTGAAACTTTGAAACCCAAAATTTCAAACTTTCAAAGTTTTAGATTTCAGGATTTTTGTACTCACCAAGATCCCAGAAAAACCCCAAAACCTAAAAGTCCAAAATTTTAGACTTTCAACTGTTTCAAGTTTTTTGAATTTTTCGTACATTTTTCCAACTTCGAGGATCCGAGAGTTCCAAAACCCTCGAAACATGAAAGTACTAATTTTTGAATTTTGGGAGTTTCAATTTTTGGAAACTTTTTCCTTCCTTTTTCCCCAAAATCAACCTTAGGCCATCTCTGAAAATCTCAACCTCCAAAGTTTGATACCTGAATTTCAGAATTCTTCTTTTCCTGAAATATCTATAATTTTCTCGGCTTGCTTCAACCATATTCACCCAACTCCAAAAATTAATCCTCCATGACTAAATCAAGCACAGGCCGCTTCTTTACGTGCGAGGTCATGTTTATCCAATTTTTCCCAGGGGAAAAATTGAATAACAAGAACACCATAATTGGAGGTAGATATATATATTTTTGGATATCTTGTGTAGCATCACCCTATGAAGAACATAAAAATGTATTCGGGAAGCAAAAAGGGAAAAAAATAAGGAGATCATTTACGATGGTCATCTCTCTAGAAACAATTTTCGCAATAAGGGGATAGTATGGAGCAAATCAAGTTCGTAACTTGGTCGATAATTTGAGAAATGTGAATCCCATGATTGATGATTGGCAACTACTAATGTTGAGAACTGATTCGTGCTTTGATGTAGAAAAAAATTCCTTGTTTGAATCTTCGACCCATTTATTTTTTACGAATGTCCTGGTCACAACTCATAAAAATAACACACTTAAAAATTAAATGTACCTATTGCACGAGTCATTATAGTGCGTGTGAGAAAACTAAATTATGGATACAATGATGACGACCAATTGTAGAGTGAGGTATTACTCGGAATTGGTTAACATGTCATGTTGGTGTACAACATATGGGTAAAGGCAAGATTGGTTAACGAAGCCCTTAGATAAGTGAATAACATAGTGTATTTGTAATGCACACAAATCGACGCTCGAAACCTCATCAAGCCTATCCATTTATTAGGGAAAACTTTGCAGGAATTTTATTTTTTCATTTAAAAGGTTCGTAAGAGTTAATACATCCACTACGTTTAATTTACTCTACCCACTCAAGTTAATCAGAATTAAATTAATTATTAGATATTATTAATTTAATTCTAAATGCATTTCAGAATCCAACCCTCTTCTACGGGTTCCATTAATCCTTATTTTAAAGTTGGTTAAATAATCCATTTTAAACAAACTCTACTTATTCATGTACAAAATCATTTATTTAAATAAGCCCCTATAGTCAAATCTCATTTAATTATTTAGTTGTCCCTAGAAAGTGTATAAGGTTACAACATTTCATAACCCATTAGGTGGCCCCATTAACTAATTACCCATACCTTTTTATTTAAAACCCATTCCCACAAAATCCCCATCACTTAAATTTACATGGTTGAATCTCTACAGTTAGATCAAAACAACATGAGCCCTTAGATCTAGGTTGCCCTAAAAATCCTTATGATTTTTATTTTATTCACTTTTTCTTGCCCTAATCTTTCATTTGCACCATTTTGTTTTGCATATTTTGAAAGAAGAGAAGAAGTGAAAGCCATGGGAGCCGAGGGAAGAGCTATGGATGGTTTTCTCAACTCCATTATTTTTGTACAATTTTTGTGTTAAAGGGGAAAACTACCCTAGTTGGGTTATGGGCATTATTTTCCCATTTGTTTGTTTCAGATTTACACATATTTGCAAGTTTTGGGTACACACACACACATACACTTACACTTTTTCATTTTATAAAGTGGTTGGTCCTGTGTATTACCAGGAACTATAGGGTTTATTAGAGTTTGAGGCCACATTTTATTTGCATGGCCACTGTGCTAAAATGGAGTTTATTTGTTTTTTTATTTATTATATGGGCGGGAGCGGTGTCCCCACCCCTATTCATAAATTATATGGATTGGGGTGGGGGCACCGCCCCGACTAAAAACCCCACCCTACTATTATGGTGGCGGCCAACAAAAATACATTCGCCCCTTTTTTTTTTAATTTTATATGATTTGATTTTAAAATAAAAGCACATGGCTGATTAGAGGTTTAGTTAATTAAAAATTATGATTAAATTTATTATATATATGTACATATAAGTATCTTATATATAATTTTATATAACATCAATTTTTCTGATTTTATAAAGTTATACTAATATAAGTATAAATTTATAAAATTAGAGGTGGGATTTATTTAGTAAGAACAAGTATATTAAACTTTATTCAAATATATACCAATCATTTAAATATATGTATTTATTCATAGATTTTCATCCATTTAATATATTAATTCTCTTTGAAAGAATTACACATTTTAAGGGGAAACAAGTTTCTTTTTTAGCTAACAAACTAGTTGTGCAATATCAATATATATATATATATATATATATATATATATATATATATATATATATATATATATATGTATCTATATATATATAAATATATATATGTATGTATATATACATATATGTATATATACATATATCTATATATATATATATATACATACATATATGTATATGTATACATACATATATATATATATATATATATGTATACATATATATATATATATATATATATATATGTATGTATGTATGTATACATATATGTTGTTTCATTTAAATGCCTAAACTTTTCCACTTACAAAACTTGAAACAAGATGCACCGAATAATAAGATTTTCTCAAAATGTAAACACAAGGTAGAAAGGAATGTGATAATATTATTGAGAAGACAAATTTTACGACTTCTTTCTCTTTTCAAATTCAAGTTTTCCAACCATACAAAAAGGAAACAACATTCACTTTCCACACAAGAACACCATTCCTTTCAAATTGAAATCATAATACAACTTTTAAATAAAAGTCCATATTTGAAAGAACTTCATTTCAATTACAATACTACTTCAAATTCCTTCTTTCAACTATAATAATACAAGGTTGATAAATACATTTACAAGAAACTACTCCATTAAAATGCAAGAGTTACAAGCCTTCCACTCTAAGTGGAAACAACATGGCCAAATTTACAACATAGGAATTCTTCCATAGGCTCAAATACACAAGTCTTCATATCAATATCATCTTCCAACTTCATAGATTCAACTTGTACTCTTTGATCTCATTAAAATATAATCACAATACAAGAAAAGTTGAGTAGGAAACACTCTCCACCCAACCTTTAATCCAATAAAAGGAGAATTCATCCTTCTTATTGGCCCCCGAGCCCCAACCATAGAACAATAAGGTGCATTTGCAACTTTGACAACTTCAAAAATAATGGCTTCCACAAAATACACACATACATCTTTTCAACACTCATGTAATATTTCAACACTCAATCACATTTTTCAAGCAAGTTCAACAAGAGTAGTTTTCCATTCTTTTCCATAACAAACACAAATAAGATTCACATTTTCATCAAAATCAAAAAGGATTAAATCTAATCCAAAGGAGAAGAGAAATTTGGGAGCCACCTCCATTTACCTCCCAAATGAGTAAGGGATCCACCCAAAATATCTCCAAGTGCAAATCACAATTACTCAAAATATCCCTTTTCCCTCCCAATTCAAGATACACAAAGTGTAGCAATAATTTTATTTTCTCTCCCTGAGGTGGAATTCCCTATTCACACTCCCTTCAAAATGCCTCACAAGTTCCTTCTCCCTCTCAAAATGGTCCCATTTTCCTTTCCCGCACTACTCTTAAAGGCAATCTACCCATCCAAACATAATGCAATCACAACACACATAGCATACACTCTATAATCAATAATAAATGATGATCCTACCACTCTGGATTTATCTTCCAAAATATTCACACAACAATATTATAGCACCTTCAATCCAAGAAAAATCTCAAAATTCAACTCCAAAATCTCCAAGCATGCAATCCCAAGCCAAAATCCAAAAATGCAAGTGTAGAAATGAGACAAATAACCCCAATTACTCTAAATTAACATAAATAAATATAAAATTAGGTGAGGATGATGAGGTGGCTCCATGTAGGATGCCACTTCATCATTCCTCAATTCCAACTCAACAAGTCAACACACAAATACCAATGCTAATAAATGAATAAGTAAGGTTATGACATGCACAAGTGTACACTCCAACATGCACTCCATACCTTCCAAGGACATATTAAATGAGGTAAGTATAAAAGTGAATTTATTTACTCTTTTTCACTCAAAAATGCATTAAAAAATTAAAATTAACTCCATACTTCATAAGTATGGTTGGTGGAATACTTGAGAAGAAAGGGACAAGGTTAACTTGTCCCACAAGTCTCAAAAAGTGGCCTCTAAGGAAAAATTCGAGATTGGGAAAGGAGGAAGAGTACACACTTAAAAATGTAATTAATTCCATTCAACATCAAGCAAATATCAAGGACCATCTACCCTACTTAATGCCCAATTGTCACATCTTCTTATTTTTAGTTTACAATTAAGTTAAATTAACTAATTAAAAGCATATTAACAAGTACTAATAAAGTGACTAGATTTTACAAATAATTAGATACATGCACCACAAAATAAATAACCAAAATTAAAAGAGGGAACATCACAACCCATGGCCACACACATGAGGTCACCCCCATGGGAAACCTCCTAACCAAGCATAACAATTAAACAACATACACATAGAACACAAGTTGTCAAATTGTCCTTGTTGCAAACACCCAACATTATTCTAGGGTTGGTCCCCTATCCCCTTTCGGTGTATAGTGATATCATTTTCCTGCAATCACAAAAAAATACCTCTCTGGCCTCAAGGTTGTATCAATAACATTGAGAAATAACTCATACATATCAATCAATAATCATCATCAAAATTAAGCAATTCTATCAATTGTCTAAAATTTCTAAATAATTCAATTCTACCATTTTACTAACATCACTAAGATCACAAGAAAAATCTGAAAATCCAAATTATAGGCAATGCATCATGTAAATAATGTGTCAATATAGAATCAAAACAATGTAAATAAACATGTATAAAATTGTCTACCATTAGTGTCAATTTAGCACATCATAATCCAAAACATGAATCAATACATATCGATAATCAAAACGTCTATATAGTCTATAACATACTAATCAAAAATATAATAATCAAAATGTCAATATCTCTAATCAATAATAATAAAATCATAGTAGATAAGTGTCGAAGAGGAGTGGGCATTACATCCCCCTCCCTTAGACTTGACTTCCTCCTGGAAGTCACAGAAAAAGAGGTAGATAACAAGCATACAAATATAACTCCCACCTTCTCTTGGTTTGTTTACTTCAAAGAAAAAGCACGCCCCTTGGAACCAAATTTTGGTCCAAAACTATTACAAAAGAGAAGGATACTATAAGGCACAAATACTAAACCTCCTCTAAATAAGGTTGCTAGCGATCAAACCTTAAAAATAATCTCTATGAGGTTAACCAAGTTTACAACACAAAATATTTAAACAAGAATGGTTGATGAAATGCCAATGAATGAAAAATAAGGTCCTTGAAGAATATGAACATGTTATATACACAATGTTTCCACGTATCACCACATAGATACGGCTCATAGTCAAAAGGAAAGACGAGACTCCCGATTATGTTGAATTACGCTTCAATGTTCATTATTTTAGACAAGATTAATGACTAGCAATCATGAACTTAAATTTTCATGAGAAACCACACCTTCCTATAGAACTCATAATTTCAAGGTCATACGAGTGAAGCTTAACTATAAGGAAGACACCTAATTTTAACGATTCGTTGTTTACAAGGATGTACATTATTCATTGGAAGTACTTTATATAATTTGGAAGGGCTCACTTAATTTTTATGATCTCACTAATCATAATCTTGGAAACAAGTTTTCCATAATTTTAATTTTTTAATATCATAACATATAACCACCGATCCCGATTTAGAATGCCCAAACAGTTAGATAACATTTGCATTTTTGGGAATAGGTAATCTTGTGTATACTATCATATCGACAAAAGATATACCATTCTCTTTATATAACAAAGAATCATTTAGTAATTTTAAACCTACCCTAGCTCAAAATAATCTTAAAACAAATGTAAACTTGATATTATAACATATAGGAACACTCAAGCAAGCTAGGAGACAATAGGAAACATGAGCGGTTCAACTAATAAATTACGAGCGAAAAAAGAAACACATTCTTGTAGAAACTTATGAAAATATCCTGCACCATTCTCTTCCCTAAGGACAAGGGGAACAACATCCCAGTTTCCCAAAAGAATGGAAAATTCTAAAATTTCTTCATATCCTTAACATATGTTGCCTAGGCTTGCTAATAATCCTAGGGCACCCATGACCTATACCAAACACACAAAGGTTACTTCCCTTAGAACTGAAGATATAGATTCACTCCTAAAGGACCAAAAATCATACACATGTCGAGATAAGAGGAAAAAAGGGTAGGACGAACCGTAGGTATCCAACAAGGGGAAATTACACACATTTATGTGTAAGGAAGATTAAAAATGCTACTAAAGCACACCACTATCAACAAAGCACTCCATTATTCAAGATAGGTGGACGATTTTAAAAGGTGATAAAATCCTTATATACATACTTCCAGAAATTTCCATACCACTAGTGAGAGGTCCAAAATACTCTAGCATGTAACTTATGTTATAACCATTATACATATGTTTATTGTTTGATATAAAAAGGGATGTATAATAATTTATTATCATGGTTTCAACTTTGGAGTTCATTATGAGATTCACACTAATTTTTATACTAGTCTAGCATTGGAACGACTTATTCTTTCATGTTTTATGGTTCTGGTATTATATCGCCTACCAATTATCGTAAAAGATCATGATAAATTTTCATTAATAACATAATACATGTTATGTTAAGGCTATATGTATATTCAATAAATTTTTCTAATGTTTCAACATTATTTTCAACATCTTAGGGCACATTTGAGATTAGACACTCATACCATAGCTCAAGGGAACTTTTCAATTAGTTCTTTCATTCATATTATATCCTTTATAAATTTTCGAGAATGCAATAGCATTTTATACAAACAAGGTTGTTTAGTTACATATTTTTCTTGTGTACAATCCCATAAATTTATCTGCTCCATAATCCAATTATTAAAAGCGAAGTTATAGTTATATTTTTAAGCATATTTCTTATTGGTTTTCTAATCTTTGCCTCCTTATATTATCATATCCCATATCTTCTGTCATTAAGGATTATCACCAATGTTGTAGATTATATCACCATTCTATATAGGCGGTAAATTTATTCATTCTACTTCTAAGGGAAGTATAAGAGGTTTCTTGTTATTTTTCACACATTGTTATCTCTTCTATTAACCTACCACGTTATAGTAAGGAACCATGTTCCTTAATGTCCACGTTACTTATTAACTTTTAAAATTCCAAGACCATCAATTATAATTCTAATATTCTAAGGTTTATTACATTACTTGTTGATGGTGAATCACATCACCCATGAATGTCTACAACTCGATGGGTTGAGACTCTCGGTGAAATTACATAACAAGGAGCTTTTCCCAATTTTGGGACCTTACTAATCAGAAAGCTCTCTCGGATGAATGTCGGTTCCTATTCCTCTGTTCGAGATGCACACATAAAAAAGGAGAGGGTTTACTCAAAAACCTAATCTAACTTGCCAAGGAGACAGGGGTATGAAGATGCACAAAAATAAACCTAAACTAATAAAGGTGATGCACCAAGGAATGAAGAACACCTGTCTTGCCAATAAACACAAACCATTAAAATGCAATGGAAGATCATGCACAGATAACCAAATTTGTAGTGAAAGATCAGGAGGATGCAAATGAACACAGATAGGGTTGAGAATCATCCATAGACATGCATTATTTTCTCTAAAGATTGATACAATACACTACAAAATGCCAAGAGGCAAAGTTACATTACAGTTTTAGATGGGAGGTTTGAACTCCACAAATTCGCCTGCCAAAGAGAAGAAGGGAGGGGCAAAACAAGAATGTCCAACCTTTAGAAAGAATCCCCTCCTTACAATTTATAGGAAGAATGAGAGAGGGAAGAGAGAGGAATTCCAAATCTACCCCAACCACCTCCAGATTGTATTTAATTCATCTCATTATGGTGGTAGGTGAGAACCCTAGCAAACCCAAAAAATGGCAAACTATATTTTGCATTTTTGAAGAACTTGTTCTCACCCAATTAAAGATATCCAACCTTGGACAGATAACAGAGGACCTTCTAAGCTTTCTGAAAAGTCTAACCTTGCATGAATCCAAGCTTCCTATGAAAAGTTATGGCCATTTGAATATCTGTGTCAGGGTTTACTTTCTGTCGGGTTCGAGGTGTCAACGCTCAAAATGTTGCGCCTCCTAAAGATGTGCCTTGGCACATCCATCCTCATGTAGGTTCGAGGGTGTCAACGCTCAAAATGTTATGCCTCCTGAAGATGCGCCTTGACACATCCATCCTCATGTCAACATACTCTTACATGCGCCATAGGCGCTGAAAATGTGGTGTTGACACCTTCCAACCTGCGCCAGGGTGCAACCTTTTCTATGTCGACATTTTTCAACTTGCGCCTTCCAACCTACGTCAGGGCACAAATTGTTTCATTTCGACATTTTCTAATCTACGCGTGGGTGCAAATTTTGGCACAAATAAACGTCAGAGTTTTGAGTTTCTTTGATTTCCATATTCTTTTGTTTGTCTATATTTACCCGAGGGAGATATATACAACAATTTGGTGACTCAACGGGATCACCTGCCTACTAGGTAGAAGATCAATGGCCTTTAAGCAATCCATTGGGCATGGAGTCATAAATGATAACCTGAAACCAACTGATATCGATCCCGAGCCACGATACCGCAACTCCCTCTCCTAGAGCATTTGAACCTGCAAAAATTCAACCTGAGAGCAACAAAACCTGTGCCGAAGCACTTAGGGAAATTGAAACCTAACTACAACAAGACAATGTGCATCCGCACTTAGAGGAATTGAAATCTAGGATAATATTTACAAGGGTAAACCTTTTCCTTTTAGTAGCAATGTTTGAGATAGATTCCGTTAACAGGAATCGGGAGTTCTTCTCCATCCAATGTAGACAATTGGAAGGAATTACTACTTTTATATCCCGTGACCATGTAGGGGCCACTCCAAATGGCATCAAACTTGGAATACCTTCCTGGTTTTTCCCGATCTGCATCCCATTTCAGAACTAGGTCCCCTTCCTGAAAGGTCCTTGCTTTTGCTTTCTTATCAAACCATCTTTTTACTAAGGCTTGATCTTTCTCAATCATTTGAACTGCATGTTCTCTGATTTCTTCCAATTCCATCAACTCTACATACCTAGCCTCCATTGGTTCAAACTCAGATAACTCCAATTGCTTCATGAGCCCCAATGCAGGTAGTTCTAATGATATAGGCAATACTACCTCCTTCCCATAAACCAGCTTGTAGGGAGAATTACCTGTAGACCTCTTTGGTGTTATCCTATCAACCCATAACACTGATTTTATCTTGGTATGCCATGTTCTTTGGTTTTCATCCAGAGTCCTTCTGACGATCCTTAGCAAATTCTTGTTCATGGACTCTGCCTGTCCATTACCCTGCAGGTAATAGTTTGAAGAGGTGCTCAAATAGATTCCATTCTTGACAGCCCATTCGTAATCTTGGAACATATGAATGCCAATGCATTGTCTTATATGATAGTGGCTTAACGCCGAACTTGGTCACTATCCCTTCATAAAAGTCTAGTATGTTAAACTCATTTGCTTCTTTGAGCACTACCACTTCGGTCCACTTGGTGAAATAGTCTGTTGCCGTGAGAATCCACTTGTGGCCTTGGCTTGAGTTTGGATTGATGACCCCGAAGAAGTCCAATCCCCATTACATAAATGGTTGGTCAACCAAAATTGGGTGCAATGGAAGTGCTGCTAGTCTTTCTTTGCTTGTGAAGAGTTCACATTTCTTGCACTTTCTTATCCATGTATAGCAGTCACTGAACACTGTGGGCCAATAATACCCTACCTTCATTATCTTGAGAGCTGTTACTCATGGGGCGAAATGTCCTCGGAATCTCCATCATGAAAATCTTGTAACACCCTCTCAATTTGACCTATCCCAATACACCTAAATAGAACTCCATTGATGTCTTTCTTGAACAAAACACCATCAACAAGTACATATGGAATGGCTTGTAATCTAAAGTATCTCCTTTTTTCTTTGCTTAATTTTGGACGGCATAGGCCTGCCTGTAGGAAGTGTATCATATTCTGAGTCCAACAAGGAGCAGGCATGTCATTATTTTTTTGCTCTTGACCATCTTGTAGTACCAAGACAGTCTCTTTTTCATCACCTGCTTTAACTTGCCGACTCAAAGCTAGCTATTCACATAGTCCTTTTCCACGTACTAGTTTTGTGACCTTGATCTTGATGTCATATTCCATGACACGGGTTATCCATCCTACACATTTCTCATTTAGATCCTTGTTTAAAAGGAAGTCCTTGACTCCCGCATGAGAGACCAACAATTGGATCTTGTTGTTTGAGACTAGGTGCTTGAATTTCTTTAAGCTCCTGATCACTGCAAGGACATGCTTTTCGATGAAAGATTACCTAGTTTTTTATTCCTCCAAGCCTTGACTAAAGAAAGCAATGGGTTGTTCTAATCCCTCTTTGTTTTGTTGTACCAGGATTGTAGAAATTGTGTCTCCACCACCAAAGGCATATAGCATGAAGTCCTTGGAGAAGTCTGGATTGATGAGAGTTGGAGCTTGAGATATAGCCTCTTTTATTGCCTCAAAACTTGCCTTACCTTTAGATGTCCACTTAAATGATGTGCTCTTCTTTAACATCAACGTTATTGGCTTTACAAGAGTTGTAAAGTTTGGAACAAACCTGCGAACAAAATTGATCCTTCCTAAAAATCTTTGAAGAGCCTTCTTGTGACTTGGCAATGGCAACGCTCAAATTTCTTCAACTCTTTCTGGGTCAATTGTCAACCCCTCCTTTGAAACAATATGGCCTAGAAGTTTTCCTTCGTGAGCCAAGAATATGCATTTTTTGGGATTCAATGATACCCCAAATCTTCTACACCTCTGAAATACCTACCTTAGATGAAAGAGGTGATCCGCTACATTTTTGGAGAATACAGTGATGTCGTCAAGATATATCAGAACTATTTTATTGATCAATCCCTTGAATGCCATATCCATTGCCCTTTGGAAAGTGGCTCCAACATTTGATAGCCCAAATGGCATCTTCTTATAGGCATAGGTGCCCCATTTGGTGGTGAAAGCCATCTTGAACTGGTCATCTTCTTTCACCATTATCTGATTATACCCTGAGTAGCCATCTAGGAGAGAGAATCTCTCCGAACCGGATACCACTTGCAATATTTGTTCCATTGAAGGAAGTGGGTAATGGTCTTTGAGAGATGCCCTATTGAGGTCTTGGAAGTCCACACACAACCTGATTTCTTCACTCTTCTTCCTAACTAGAACCAATTTTACAACTCAGCTTGAGTGCTTGATTGAGAATATAATGCTTGCCTCTATTAGCTTGTTTAGCTCTTTCTTCATTAGAGGCTCAATGTGAGGGTTGACTAGTCTCTACTTCTGCCTTATGGGCTTAGCATATGGATCCAATTATATGGTATGTTGTGTGAACTTTGGATTGAATCCTCTCAAGTCTTCATAGCTCCAAGCGAAGACATCTGGAAATTCTTGGAAAAGCTGTATGAAATCTAATTTCTCTTTCTCGGTCGATACTTTACCAATTTGAAGTGTTTTTCCTTCCCAACCGGAATTGGCTTTGAATATTCTCTCTTGACCTATATGTTATCCTTTTCCTTACGAGAACTAGTTGTTAGGCTCGAAGATAGACTCCAATGTTACTAAACCCTTGGGAAGCTTGTTTGTCCACAGCTGCACTACTTGATCCCCGTCTTCTTTGCCGCTCTACATCCGATTCCTAGCTGAGAATTAGCCCTCTTCTTGCAAAAAATTGATGATCTGTTGATCATTCTCAAACACCTGCCAGCTTGTGTTATTATCTGGAACTGTTGGCCTCATAATCACATGGATATGTGGTTGTGTTTTTTCCCTTCTGATGTTGTCTACCACATCAAATGTTGCTCAATCTGCTTTGTGAGCCTATCCGCGGATTCATTTTTTCTTCCTAGGTATGGCATGACGTTGAAAGCTTCAAAATTCTCAATGAGGTCTCATACCCTGTTCTTGTATTTCTTTAGTAGGTCATTCTTTGTAGCATGTTGTCCCCTAACTTGGTTGACAATCAGCTCACTATTCCCGAACACCTGCAAGTTCTTTATGCCCTTTTTCCTACCCCAATGAAGTCCATGAATCAATGCCTCATATTCAGTTGTGTTGTTTGAATAGGAAAACTGGAAATGAAAAGCTGAAAAATATTTGATGTCTTGTGGTGAAATCAACATTGCACCACCTCCAGCACCTTTATCGCTTCTCGAACCATCGAAAAATAGTTTCCAAACTTCATTGTCATCCTTTTGTTCAAGTTGAATGATGTCGGGAATGGGTGAATTTTCTTCGTGTACACAATACATGCCCAATTCAAATTCTTCAATTTCCTTGTATGGGTCAAATTCATGACTCTTGTTTGCCCATTCATCCAAAGTCAAATCAGGAATTCCCTCGACCTTAGTACTTGTTTCTAGATCATTTGAACACTCCTCCTGATCAAAGGCTGAGAAATTTGCATTGATAGGACTTGGCACATGAGGTTCAATATGGAAATTGGTAATTGGTTCTGACCTGATTGTTGCTTTGGCCCCATACCTCATCCTGAAAATCATGTGTGACCAATCTGCAGATAAATATCCACCGATTTTTACAGTGAAGTCTCTTGATAGACACAACACAAAGAGTGGCGGAAGGTCAATCACAGACACATCTTGTAGAACTGTAACATTAGGACAGGCATGTAGTGTTAGGCTTAACCCTTTTATGACCCCAACTATTCAAACTACTATTCCATCTAGTTGTACTACTCCTTTCAACACTGGCTCACACTTCAGACCCAGTTAATCCGCTATTTGCTTCGGCATCATTGAACTACTTGCCCCTGAATCTATCATGCAATTGTGTACCAAGTGGTTTCCAACAACCAATGACACATAAAATGGTGGAGGCTTTGAATTCTTGCTTGGTTGACCGCCACCCGGTTGCACTGCATTAGTGAGAACTTTCTCCTGTCCCCGGTTTGATACATTTGAGGCAAACCAGTTAGCCATTGCAGCTTGCAATAAATCTCGTTGCCTTGAGATTTCCAGTGATTCCCACATAGAAATGTTCACATGTTTCTTCTTCATTTGATCAATGATGTTGAAAGGGGATGATCTGTATTTTTGTCGTCCCTTACTTGATGTAACCTTTTCTAGAGCTTGAACAGGCGCATGTGTTGCTATAACACCTATACCTTAGGCTGATTTTACACATTTGGAACTACATTTGGTCTACTGACCCCTTGTTGTGTAGGAGTGGGCTAAGAAACAACTGGATTAGATGGTTTCCCCTCTTCTATGCTTCTCTTCTTTGACCATGTGTGTTGATAGCCACGCCTTGAAAAGGTTGTTGGTTAACTCCACATAAGTCTTTCGTTTGTCCAATTGGCCAACGTGGTTTCTGTTGGAGGTGCTTCTTGTTGTGTTTCTTGCTACTGATTCCCTACTTGGCTTGGTTCTTGAGACACACCAATGGTTTGCACCATCAAGGCTTGATTTAGTGCACCATTGAAACACGTTGATTGATTGTGAGGTAGATTGTAAGGGTAACACCAGTCATACTCCTGTGCCATGTTGTTTTTGTTGGAACCAAGGCTCTTGAGGATGTTGTTGCATTTGGATCATATGGTTGAAATGGCCTGGTAGCTTGAGGTTGTCCTTGGTTTTGGTTTTGATTTGTAGCTTGAGCTGGTGGTCTATTTTTTTGGTATGGGGACCTAGCACAGTATCTTTGTGCTTGAGGCTAATACTGGTCTAACACTTTGAGCTTGTTTTCTTTTAATAGTCACCAGCTCATTTCCAAGGTTCTGCAGTTGTTTCATAACCTCCTGTAATTCCTTTGAAGTATTTGAAGAAGTCAATGCCTCATTATTGCTTTGATTTCTAGGAGTTGGAATGGGATTCAACACTGGTGCTTGACTGGTTATAGGATTTCCCATATCCAGATAGAGAGGCATTGGTGGCCTTGGTGCAAGCTTTCCAGCTTGGATCAAACAATTCTCTGCTCTGATAGCTGTGTCATAGGCCCCTAGCAGCATTGTCCCTCCCATTGATTGGATCATCATGGCTATGTCTAAATTTATAGCCTTTAAGAAATAAAGGAATGCGCCTTCAGCGGTTGGTCTAACAGCTATTGGAATCCTGTCCCATGTCCATTGGAATCTGAAGTTGAAATCTGTCATTTGTTCGTTAGGAGCTCTTTTGATTGTCATCAGTTGTTCCAATAAAGACAAATTGTCTGCCCTCTCCCTAAATTGGTTGCAAAGAGCTGAACAAAGTTGGTTCCAATTCGTAATAGACCCTGTTGTTAGGCTCCTAAACCACTGTAAGGATTTACCTTTAAAAGATGAAGCCAACAACTTGACTGCAACATCCATTTCATTTATTTCATGGATTGCACATGCATTGGCAATATCCTGGATGTGGTCAATAGGAGTAGTATGATTTTCTCCTGTGAAACAGGATAATTTTTAGCGCTGCAAACTGGAACTCGATTCTAAGCATTTAGGGCGAGTGGACTACTACCCGTGAAATTGACAAAGGGATTTGGTGGTAGATGTGCCATTATGATTGGCCTAAGAACTCTGGTTGATGCGAGAAAAGGTCTACTAGGTGGAGGTGTAGAAAAGTCTAGTTAGGTGGAGATGGTGATCTTTGTGGTCCTCTTCCTCTCCTTCCTCTACCTGGTGATAGTTGCAAGTAGACAAATAGCCCCTCTTCTCGAGTATCAGGACACATTTCTTACTACACCACTGAATTCTATCCCTTGAGTCACCAAATGTGTTAGAGAACGAGCCCCAAAAGGTTGGATTCTGCCAAGTTACACACCAAACCTGACAATATTAAAAATAGAATTTAAAACTTTGAAGGACCCGGAAGATACAAAGTTCTTCAATTCGGTTATCGGGTCTTGTTGTGTAGCTACTAATCCCTCGAAAGGTACAGGTGAAACTCAGGTCATGCAAGGTAACTTACAAAACCTGAAATACACCGTGTCAGAACTTGGGACATGCTCGACACCTAGGAAAACCCAAAATACTAAAAACTATGAAATTTTGAAAGTCAAAATCTCAAAAAATATAACAATACCCTTTTGAAGATTATCCCCGATCTATCAACTGGTGAAATTTTGACTTGTTTTGAGCAATTTAAGCCCTTGAAAATTGATTTTGGAGTTCATCCTGAAAGGTGAAAAAAATATGAAATTATAAAACTTGAGATTTCTAAGTCCAAATTTCTTGAAAATTCCTTCAAATCTTGTGGAATGACCTCTTGCTCCCACCGGGCATGCCAAAAATATTGATGGTGAATCACAGCACCCCTAAATGCCTGCAATTCGATGGGTCGAGACTCTCGGTGCAATTGCATAATAAGGAGCTTTTCCCAAGTGTGGGAACTTGCGAATCGGGAAAGCTCTCCGGATGAAGGCGTTCCTATTCCTCTCTGTTCAGATGCACACATAAAAATGTAGAGGGTTTACTCAAAAACCTAATCTAACTTTCCAAAGAGACAGGGTAAGAAGATGCATAAAAATAAACCTAAAGTAACAAAGGTGATGCACCGAGGAATGAAGAACACCTGTCTTGCCAATAAACACAAACCATTGAAATGCAATGCAAGATCATGAACAAATAACCAAATTTGCAGTGAAAGATCAAGAGGATGAAAATGAACACAGATAGGGTTGAGAATCATCCATAGACATTCATTATTTTCTCTAAAGATTGATACAATACACTACAAAATGCCAAGAGGCAAAGTTGCATTATAGTTTTAGATGGGAGGTTTGAACTCCACAAATTCACCTGCCAAAGAGAAGAAGGGAGGGGCAAAAAAAGAATGTCCAACCTTTAGAAAGAAGCCCCCGCTACAATTTATAGGAAGAATGAGAGAGGGAAGAGAGAGGAAATCCAAATCTACCCCAACCACCTCCAGATTGTATTTAATTCATCTCATTATGGTGGTAGGTGAGAACCCTAGCAAACCCAAAAAATGGCGAATTGTATTTTGCATTTTTGAAGAAATTTTTCTCACCCAATTAAATATATCCAACCTTGGACAAAAGGACAGAGGACCTTGTAAGCTTTCGAAAAGTCCAACCTTGCGTGAATCCAAGCTCCCTGTGAAAAGTTATGGCCATTTGAATATCTGGGTCAGGGTTTTCTTTCTGTCAGGTTCGGGGTGTCAACGCTCAAAATGTTGCACCTCCTGAAGATGTGCCTCGGCGCATCCATCCTCATGTAGGTTCGGGTGTCAACGCTCAAAATGTTGTGCCTCCTGAAGATGCACCTTGGCACATCCATCCTCATGTCAACATACTCTTAAGTGCGCCATAGGCGCTAAAAATGTGGTGTTAAGACCTTCCAACCTGCGCCAGGGTGCAACCTTTTCTATGTCGACATTTTTCAACTGCGCATGAGGTGCAACTTTTTTCATGTCAACATTTTCTAATCTACGCCAGGCGTAACTACTGGCGTGAATAAATGTCGGGTTTTGAGTTTCTTTGATTTCCATATTCTTCTGTTTGTCTATATTTACTTGGGGAGATATATACAACAATTACCAATTGAATTTTAATGACTAGGAAAAGCCAAGCTTATGACACTATCAAATTCGAGAGGAACAAGAGGTCATTAACCAAAACGAGAAAAAAAAAAGGTTACAAGAGTTTCCCAAACATTATATGCAACACCTATGCATTCGGGTGAATCTCCACAAGTGTCGATAATAGATACAATGAAGGTGTACCTTATGAGATTATAAATTTTCTTATACGAGCACAATGTTTACAGTTTAGACACAAAATAGGTTCACTATAAGAGAGAGAGAGAGAGAGAGAGAGAGTTTCCAAACAAAATTTATACCTCCACAAGATACCAATAATCAAGAAATCACAATGACAAGGGGCAATTACCCCATAGACACCACACTTCCTCACCGAGGAAACATCAAAAGAGCAAAAGGGTTGTCAAATGATTTACTCAAGAATAGCCTCTAATACCAAGAGTTAGATCCTTGGATGAAGGAACATGACATAAACACATCCAAGGTCGGAACTTTAAGACCTATAAAACTTAAATCTCTAGGCAAAAAGTCCAAAGGAACCCTATGTAACCATATTTATCTAATCATAAACTCAATACTAATGGATCATAGGGTGGTATATGCTAAACAAATCAAGAGATTTAACACCAATGTATACCTATCTATGGGTCCTCAAGATAAAAAAATATTACTTATTTAAGCAAAAAGTTCAAAGGAACTTAAGTATAACCATATTTACCCAAGATACATATAGTCCAAGTCATCGATCTTTTCTTAATTATCACATGAAATGAGTTAGTACTCTAAAAACCTACAAGTATCCAAAATTTAATTCATCCCCAACAAAATCCATAATTTCATACGAGTATAACGTCTATCCTAATGATGAACAAACTCATACCAAGGTGTAAGAATAACACGATCATCATCAAACCTAACAACTATCATGCATGACACGGAGAGCCTTCTCCCTAGGAAAGCTGAGTAATGAAAGGGTTACTCCAAGGTCCTAGGCACACAAAGTTCCATCACTCCAAAACAAAGGCATGATTTGAAGCACCTAGGATGACAATCAAGACACCTAGGGTGTACCCCCATACAATGAGAGAACATAACACAACATAATAGAACCATCTCATTAGTAAACAAGAAGAAAACCACAGAACATTCTTAACGACATTTAGCCAAGTTGTCTTTGAGACAAACAAGCTCTAAGTTACCAATCAAAGGTAAAATCTAAGAAATATCAGCAATAAAAAAATGGCTAGGTAGTGGAAACGCAATCCTCAAAAAAACTAGCAATAAGACAAAAATAATAAGAAGATCCTCTAGAGCTTCACAACAAATCATTAAAATAAAATGTTGGTCCTTGCAAAAAGAATTTTAAGTTTACCAATATAAAACACAGGAAATATCAACATCATAATCACTTGCATGAGACCTTTGTGGCCACTAATAGGGGTACTCTATATCGCGCTCCTATCTAAGGATAAATGTACAAACTAGATCTACCATGACATCATGTCATGATATCTACTCTCCCATATGAGGATTCAAAAATTATTAATTTTTTATTTTTAAGTAATTTTAGGTATTTTTAAAATTTAATTTTATATTTAATACAAAATTGATTAGCTCTTAGTTTTTAGTAATTCTTAATTTTTTTCATTTTTATTAGTTAGTAATTATTGTTATTTTTAATTAGTGTTTTCGAATTTTAAGTAGTTTTAATTCAATTAAAATATCATTTTTAGTTTTATTACTTAGATTTTTTAATTTATAAACTTTTTAGTTAAAATTTGTTTTTAACAATAATTATAAATTTCTATTAATTTGTATTTTGTATTAATTTTTTATTTTATAGTAATTTTAAACGTATTATTTATGACTTTTAATTGATATTTAATTTTTATTAAGTTATTAATTTCGGTTTAATTTTTTCATTGAAGGACCCTTGTTTTATTGGTGAAGTTGATTGGCTTGGAATGAGCTCACCAAGGATCAAGTCTTGTTGAGTGTAAGGTGATAGGGAGCCCTGAAGGCGGATAGGGCCAAGGTCATTCCCTAGGTGACTTTAATGGATTGGATGCCCCCTAATCTTGGTTGCTTAACTACAATGTAGTTGTATGCATACTCATAAAGTGTAAATAAGCTATCTATGTTATCTATAGTTTCCATGAGCAAAAATGTCGACATCTATGTAATCAAGGTCTTCCAAACAAATAAAAAACAATTTTTAAAATTTAATTTTAAATTTAATTTATTTTAGTTAATAATTTTAATTCTAAATTTTTATTTTTCAATATTTTTTATTTTCTTTTTAATAAGTTTAATAATTAATATCCATTAATTTTAGTTTTTATTCTTGTTAATAATAATAATAATAGAAAAAATATTAATTTTAATTTCTAACAAGATCGGCTGTTAATATCACCTTTGGTGATATTGCATTTCTGAAACCCCACTCGCTTTCCCTCCACTTGGTTGCAAACCAAGGGTCAAGTCTTGTTGAGTGCAGGCGGCGGGGAGACTCAATCGGATAGGGCCAGGATCGTTCCTTGGGTGACTTTAACGGATTGGATGCCCCCTAATCTTGGCTTCTTAACTACGATGTAAATGTATGCATACTCATAAAGTGTAAAGCTGATCGGGTATGGAAGAGATTAAACCAGTAATAACACCAAATAATAATAAACTTTGTATTATCTATATTTTATTCACGTTATTACAACACATATTTATAGGAGAGACTACTCCTATTTTCACAAAGGTTGTCCAACAACTCTCCCCATAAATCTGTCCACAAACTCTTATATTCGTGAGTTGGTTGTTTAGCCAAATCTCACGTATAAACAATATTAGTTATAGTTTTTAATATAACTATTAATCCTATATTATTAATATGTGTTATATTAACTCATCATTAATAATATTACAATTTACTCATATATATTATATTTGATATATAGATGCACACAGTAATGATAATGTGAACACTATTCATTCCTAACATTCACCCCCTTAGTGTGAACATTATTAATCGCTAATCTTCACCCCCTTAATGTGAACATGACGAAGAACCATATTTGAAGAAGTTGAACCACCTCCTGAAAGCACTACTTAGACCAGGTACAAACTCCATATATTATCTCTTTACCCTTGTAAAGGCGTAGTGTCGTGCTAAATTATGCAGGAATGCTCCCTTCCTCTTTGGGTTCCTGTGGGACTTTCCCTTCCTCCGGGCGCCCGATTCGAATCTCCAAGATCATGCTTCACACTAGATGGATAACCATCCCTTGATTCTACCTCAAAATATTCTCCTGCTCCCAAAAGTGAGTATTCTAAAAACAAGACTCCTCCAAAAATCTCTGGAAAAGGGTTTATTTAGCAAACCATCACCTGCACCGCAAATAGGAATACCGAAAATGAACTTAAAATAGAAACCACACTGCACACATGTCACCA
Source organism: Taxus wallichiana var. yunnanensis (assembly GCA_018340775.1). NCBI lineage: Eukaryota > Viridiplantae > Streptophyta > Pinopsida > Cupressales > Taxaceae > Taxus > Taxus wallichiana. The sequence continues at coordinate 589,574,058 of CM031242.1, read as the reverse complement.
AACCATCTATGCGGCCCCGTCATTGGCGACTGACGAGAGGTCGTTGAATGACCTCCATCCTTTTGTGCCTCCATCATCCATTGTCATGCCGCTAGTTTAGCCGAGATGTGATCATGAAGCTCAAAAACACCTTGATAATTTGGACATCGCGTGCATGGCGAAAATGCGTCCAAAATTGAAATGCGGTAATTTTTTTAAAAATTTCGGAATTTGGATGACGACACTTTTTACAATTTTGACAAATCACCTAAATGACGATAACAAAAATATATATATTTGACACTTTGAACAGACGACTCTATTAACAACTATACTTAAACAATGAGGAGACAATGGAAATGAAAATTTGGTTGATACTTTTAACATTTGATAACAATAACTCATTAACTAATTTGAAAACTAGACAAATTTGATGGACTAACAATACAAAGGGGCACGATGTTTATTTCGACAATAACTATACTTTGACAAAAATTCTATGACTAATGAAAACAATTGTTAATAGAGATACTCGACCACATAATACATGACCTATTTGAATTGCATAGGTTTTACAAAATGATTTCATAACCGCGGGAAATAACTAGACAATTAATAATTTTGTAAACACTTTACAAGAATTATACCTGCGGACTTGGTGGAGTTTTATGAAAAGCTTAAATACACCACATGTATGAATTTCGAAGCTTGAATGTTTGGATGTTTGTCTCCCAAATTCACATATTTATCATGCAGCTAGTGTCTTTTTCACAATTTCCAGCTTCTATTTTGGTGCGGGAAAATTTAATTCTCAAAGATTCAGACCAATAACTAAAAACCTTGTAGTATTGCACACGACTTGAAAATACAACTAGAAAGTAGCAAAAAAATATCTCCACTTGTAGAAAGGCGCAAAGTCTGAGATCTGATTACATGTCTTGGACTAACGACGCATAAAATAAACACTCTTAACTAAGAAAAAAATAGAATTCAAACCATGATCATTTAATTCTCTGTGGCAATAGGAACTAGCAGATTTGAACGCAGAACTGGCAGATTTGAACGCAGATTTATCAAAGATGATACGGAACGCAAAAATGGAGGGCAAAAATGAATTTGATCAGTATTTGCAGTCCTCTCTACCCACTCTCATGCACCATTCAACGTGGAGGAAAGATATCTGTACACTGCTGCTCAAAAACTTGATACATTACGCACTCACCAAAGAGGAACGTTTCAATATCTGAAACCTCTGATTAATGCCAATATATATTGGCAGTATTGAAATACAGTGCATACATGAGTCTTCAATCGATGCAAATGACCAGGTCGCCAATTAGGGGATACACAAATGTACCCAAAAGATATAGATGCAAAACACCAGACTAAAAAATGATCCTAAAGGCATAGTCAACACGCCAACATCAAATGGATTTGTCACTCACAGGAATATACAGAAGTGTGAATGATCGGAGTCTTTGAGTGACGTTTGGTAGATAGTATGCCCAAAGCATTTGATGACTCAGATTCACCGTAGTATTGTATCATTCAGCAACCGATTTATATGCCTTCCACCATATTTGTCACCAAATGTGTGTTGCGTGCAGATTTGATACAAATATCAATACTTGGTCAACACCACTTCGTTCTTTGCACACAAGAACCTAAATTTCTCTCAAAAATAAAATCATAGGACTCTCATTGTAACAGACAATGGACAACCCTGGTAAAATAAACTTGCTCTGATACCACTGATAAGGTATGGAAGAGATTAAACCAGTAATAACACCAAATAATAATAATCTTTGTATTATATTTAATTTATTCACGTTATTACAACACATATTTATAGGAGAGACTACTCCTATTTTCACGAAGGTTGTCCAACAACTCTCCCCATAAATCTCTCCACAAACTCCTATATTCGTGAGTTGGTTGTTTAACCAAATCTCACGTATAAACAATATTAGTTATAGTTGTTTAATATAACAACTATTAATCCTATATTATTAATATGAGTTATATTAACTCATCATTAATAATATTACAATTTACCCATATATATTATATTTGATAATATAGTTGCACACACTAACGATAATGTGAACACTATTCATTCCTAACATAAATAAACTATCTATGTTATCTACAGTTATGATGAGCAAAAACGTAGATATCTATCTAATCGAGGTCTTCCAAACAAATAAAAAACAATTTTTTAAAATTTAAAATTTAATTTTTTTAGTTATTAGTTTTAATTCTAAATTTTTGATTTTTCAATATTTTTAATTTTCTTTTTTAATAAGTTTAATAATCAGTATCCATTAATTTGAGTTTTTATTATTGTTAATAATAATAATAATAGAAAAAAATATTAATTTTAATTTCTAACAGTATCGGCTTGTTAATATCACCTTTCGTAATATTGCTTTGGTTGCAAACCCTGCTCGTTTTCCCTCCACTTATGTTGAATTTGTCGGCTATAATGAATGATTTGATTGAGTTCACTTGAATTTGCATGTTTCTAGAAAAATCCGTGTCTAATTTCCTCGAGGAGGACTCATTCCCAGATTTTCTGGATTATTGGCCACCGTACATTCTCTTTGGAACAATGATTAAAGCACATGTGAAGGCCATGATTGGAGTTGCCGATGATTTTTATAAAATTAAATCTTATAAGGTGGATATTAAAATAAAATTATATATCAACAAATATTATCGAAATTATAAGTACATAAAAAATAAATAAGATATTTTTAAAATCCGTAAGTATTACACCTATTTTGCTAAAGTTAAAACTCTCCAACAATTCATTTTTCTTTGTGAGAGTCTTTATTTTACTCTTTCAATTTTTTTGTTATTCCTTTCCTTTTAATTCTTGGTGTTGATGTCATGTTTATTTCCTTTTTCACATTCTCTTTAATCTTATTGCTTCTCTTTGTAACGTTGAATGTATTTTTCTTGTATTTTTAAAAATTCATAACTAAATTTAAAACAGCAAAAATTCATAAAACAAATATTTGTTTCTCATAATAAAGTATTACACTTGTTTATAGAAGGAATGATAATTTTTATAATGAAAATTGTAAAAGAAAAAAATTAATTTATTTTAAAGTATGTTTATGACGATAAGGTGTATCAATCTTTTAGAAAAGAATATATATCACTTACTACTCATTGCATACAATAAAATGCTAGGAGTATGAAAAGTTATGTTACATTAGACTATTTGTTGAACTATGTTATACTTCTTATATATTGTTTTTAAGACATGCTCCCAAAAGGGAGTCTAATTGATTATACAAAAACACTCAAAAAGACCCATACATTAAATTATCCTTCATGCGAGATACGGTTTAAGAGGTTACAAAAATATACATTTGTGATGTTAAGGGGTCTATAATAATAGACGTATGGTTTTTGGAAAGACACCCAAACATATGAGAGACATGTAAAAAATAAGGACGATAATAAGAAGGTTAAAACTAGGGAGAATATATTAAGGAACAACTTGAAAATAAGGAAATATGTGGATATGACACTAATTTGAACCAATAATCAGCAAAGGTATAAATATCATAAAATAATAATGTAATTTTAAAAATACAAATGCCCACTACTAATATTAGGTCTCTAATATTAATTATTTCCGTATATAATTATGTAAATAGTATATTAATGACAGATATTATTAGTGAATAATACATTAATGAAACTATTCTTTGTTGATGACATTTTGGATGTAACATTTAATCTCCATATGATATAGCTATTAGACCGTAGGGGTTGATGCACTATTATTGTGTTCACACTTTAAACTTGATGGTCACTTATATCTTCAAATAAATTTTAGGATTTTAAGTGAAGTGAATTTCTCATTATTAGCATTCAAATTTATATATTAATAATATTTTATGGAAACTTACGAGTATTTCACAATTAAAAACATGAAAAACATATAAATACCAGTCATTAAGTTAAAACTTAATAGATTCGTTTTCTCTATTCTTTTCTATTGTTCAAAGTGGCTTCAATAATGAAACTTTATCATTGTAAGACACATAATAAATCCCCAGTGTTATCTATTTTAAATAAGAGCAAAGCACTCACTTACACACCTTCGCAAAGACCACACATAACGATTCCTGGTGTCAAAGTAGTGTTAAGAGTGAAATTAAGGAAACGATAATGACTCCAAATTTTATAGATAACTAAGCACTCACTTACACAAGTTCTTGGGATATTGGTGAGTTACAAGTAGTTTGTAATCATCAACCCAAGTTCCATTCCCACTGAGTTCATTGGATGCTTTCAATAAGTGGCCATGGGGACACCTTGAGGTAGGGTCAAACTTCTCCATATGGACCAAGAGGAACATAGCCGACCACTCTGATTGCAGATTGCTTGGCGGACATTAAGGATGAAAGCCCACCCCCATGTCCTACTTAGATAAAGTGCTCCTCCACCACTCCATTTCATAGCTCTGGTATAATAAAAATGTTTACCATCCAAAGTTTTTAGAACTCAAGGTCTTGGGCTATTGGTGAGTTACAAGTAACTTGTAATCATCAACCCAAATTCCTTTCCCATTGAGTTCATTAGATGCTTTCAATAAGTGGCTATGGGACACCTTGAGGTAGGGGTCAAACTTCTCCATATGGACCAAGCGGAACATAGTGGGGTACTCCGAATGCGGATCGCTTAGTGGACATTAAGGACCCAAGCCCACCCCCATGTCCCACTTAGAGAAAGTGCTCCTCCACCACTTTAGTTCATAGCTCGGTATAATAAAAGTGTTTATCATCCAAAGTTTAAATTCAACATCCTATATTGAAGACGATTACTCATGGTGATGGTGACGAAGGAAGGCAACACTTGGTCAACAAAGCTATTCGGGGAGGCAAACCGGTCACCTCCAGACTCATTCCTTTGTGGAAGGATGTTGAACCAAAGCTAGACATCCCTAAGTTCATTATTGTGAGCGAAGGAGAGATTGAAATATGCTCTTGTAGGGAGGTTTTCTAGTCAAGCATCCAAATATAGATTATGTCCGGGAGTGGTGCGAGAAGGAAATGGCATTGCAAAGTTTACATTAGTGCACTTATTGGTGAAGGTTTTCTCTTGACTTCTAAAATGAATTAGATCTGCAGAGTGTACCTCCGAGGGGCCATGGTTTTTTTGTAATGTTGTTTTTAGCTTCATCGGTGGGCTACTAGCTTACCTCAAGTGGTTGAACTTTTGGCCCTTTGTAACATCCCCATTTTAAGATACCGAACAAGGGAAATGTTTTTTTTTTTTTTTTTTTTTGATAACGTTCTATGTTATGAATTATAAAATTCAAACACACGTTCAAGTTTTAATAATTGTTCTCTGCCCAAACAACATAGTTTGGATCACACAATTTCTTTTTAAAATGAATGTTCCCTGTTCGCATATTTACAATATGGAACACACATTCAATGTCATTCAATCTTATAACAGATTCTATATGCTGCTGTAAATGACTCGAGGAACTTCCGATCTTCCATTTTCATGGCTCGGAGTTTCAACGATCCTTCATTTCATGACTCGGCAACAACCGATCCTTCATGTTCGTTTATGCATAGTATATTATATATACCTGTTCTCATAACCGTTTCCGGTTATCGAAGTGATCCATTTAAGAAGCCTATCTGAATATTTGTTACTGATATTCATCTGACATCCTGCATCTTAAATTAAGTGATAAGGACAACGCAACCAGCAATTGCGATACTTTGGCCAAAGATTTTCACATGCTTTGCATGATCATATTCCTGGATGTGATACACATCAATGGAATACGTCCTTCACTTCACTTCACCTGTTATCTAGAATGGTATTTCCTGGTTCCTACCAGTCCTCTTCGTTTAAGGTCAGTTTTAAACTTCCAATTTCCAACTAGTAATATGAACGAATATAGGAAGGCACTCCTGGTAACTAAAGATACGCAGACATACGGTGTCGTTTCCCCATGACCCCGTGTGTCTAGTTATCTTTAGTATTCCATAGTCACTCCGTATACTAGGATCATAATCCTATCCCCCGCCAACATGATTACACATTCGGCCTATGTATTCTTGATGTTTTAATTCGGGAGGGCATTGCAATATGTCACCGCAATTGCAGCGGACAGTGTCGTCATGAAGACCCCGTCTTCATGGAGACACCTGCTGTATGGCCGGCGATGCCAATGTCCTCTGAATTCTCCCATCGAGAATACACATCCGCTCAAGTGATTTGGATACGATTTGATAATTAAGAATCAAATTTTAGCATCCATGCTTTGATCCCTTGATCCTTGTTTCGTTACTGATTATATATTGCTAAGAGGACTAAAACCGTCCATTAGCTTGCCATGCATCTTCTCCTTCATATCGAAGGGCTACATTTCTCTACTTGGTTCACTTCTTAATCATTGGGTTAAAGCGGTCGATCGACGGACGTGATAAGTTTAACCTATTAAACTTAGCCAAGATTTTCCAAATCTGTAACTAAATTCAGAATGCTAACTTATTAGACGTCATTTAAACGAGGTCTAATTCCCAAGAAATGTATTCATTTGTTCTCCTTAACGTTATATAGTTAAGGTCCATTAGTTATGGATATACTTATCCTATATCCTGAATCTAGCATACGAGATCATTAATGGAGTTCGAAAGCGAAGTTCGAATACTCCGAAGTTAATTGATATTCCTTAGCTCCTAAGCTAATCCTGAATACCCTTTCCATTATGGATTCATGTTCTTCTTAAACCTTTTTAATGTCAATTAAAAATTCATCTTTACCAAGTATGAACTAATTGCATTTTCAACTTAAAAGTTGCGTTTAGATAAGAATAGATATCGTTTCATTTAACATCCATCCAAGGACAATGAAGCAAATCCAAATCAAGAAATAACATTATATTTCCAATTTAGCCAACAATATCAAACTGATATAATTATTAAAATATCACACTTGTAATTGTATTCAACATTTCATGTCATAATCTGTACATTTGCCAATCCAACTGAATGGGCATGGTTTACATAAAACGTCAATACTGACTCATGACGAAGAATATACTTTCTTCTTTCCACAATTCCTCGAAGAGGAATAAAAGCAACAATTACAATTTATCTTTCAGCTAATCAAGAAGCATCAGAAAATAGCCATGTCTTCATTCTAATCAAATTCCATCTGCAAAATGATTTGCACGGGTCAGTTCAATGAACTGAGCATATTAAGCACTTATCCTTAAAATAAGGTGCTTCAACTAACTGTCTCAATAAAAGAACCCTGCTTTTATGAAACGACAGTAAAACATCAATCACGAAATAGGCACAAAAGAAAGATCAGCATAACAACTGAACTATCAAAATATCATCACAATCAGCCAAAGGACTGCTGTCCCATTTCCACATAACCGTTACAAGTCTTAATTCACAATAATTACAAAGTTAGAAATACAAATAGCTTGCTGCTGATATAACATACTGTTATCCTTTCCACGCCTTTCATTAATAATAAATGCAAGGATGAAACTAACTGAAATGTAAACCTCTTTACTTTCCTTTCAGTTCATGCATCATATTAGAATCCAAGCAATCAAGCACAGACAAGAAAGCGAACAACAATGCATATAGTCGCTCATATCTAAGCACTACAAGATTCGTTACCAACGAATTATAGATTTCCAACTGAATGAAAGAAGAACAGATCATTTTTCCAAGTCATTCATCCATGTCCCTATTTCTTTCCACATGACTGTCCTAACAATGGAATCCAAACGAGAGACAAATCAAGATAACAGTTCAGAGTGAAACTTACAAAATCCATTCGGAATTCACTTTCCGGCAGCAAGAATAATTTCATTTATAATCCTTTTAAAATGAAAACAGGGAAGAATTCATCATCCATATCCATATTTCAAGTTCATAATAGTATGCAGAACTCCAGAATGCAAAATCAGATGTCATTACCTTTATCAAAGTAAACCGTACAGGGTGTCAATACATGGATCTAGTACAGTCAAGACAACCCCCCACATAGCAAGACAAAATTTCTAGGCATGTATTCCTTTGCTCAGCAATTCAAGGCTAAGTCGTAATCACCAAAACAGTCCAATCTCAAAAGACCGATCAGCATCAATAAACACAACTAATCATCATACTTTCTTAGCAAGATCACCGTTTATTCATTATACATTCAGAAGGAAAGCTATTTCTTTTCTAGCTCCCACGAATACTCATTCGTATTCGTCAATTCACATAAAAGAAGAAACACAACAATAATTATATTACTAGCATATCCGTCTAATCGAGTTCACAATACTCAGATAAAACTCTAATGCCAATTCCTTTAAAATGCAAAATGCTATTTCCTTCTAATCCCGGAACAGCAGAGGGAAAAGAAAAGTTTTATTTCTTTCAGCAAGAAAAGGAAAGAAACAGCCAAAAACGTGTTATCATTTCTTTTTCCAAGGCAACTTCCTATATTCAGACAAAATCCAATGTTGTATTCATCCTAATCAAACACAACAGAAGAGAGAAGATCCATTTCCTCTTGTAAAAGAAATTTCAGTATAGAAACGACCTCATGCAACTCGCACAGCCGATACAATTATATCACGAAAGACCATATAACAAAGAACATTCTCATAGCAGTGAAAACAACCCACACAGTCTGCCAGTTCATGATATAAAACTTAAACAGTGAAATACCCATTCCATGAAGCTCGAAAAGAAATGATATTTCTTTTAATCCCGAACAACAGATAGTAAACAAAAAGATCTTATTTCCTTCAATGAAAACTTCAGTATAGAAACGACCTCAGGCCGTTCACACAACCAATACAATCATATCGCAAGTTCATGTGACAACAAAACAATAGTACAGCAATAAAATACCCATACTGCCTGTACAGTTCCACATTCTATTTTACAAGAATAACCAGTTCGAAATTTCATATTATGTCAATAACCAGCACAACATGGAGGTGTTTCCACTCAATTAAAATGCAAGAACAGATCAATCACAACAGCAAGAGAACGATTTCTCAGAAAGGAGAACATCTCACAAAGCTGTTCCTATTTCATACAACATGAACAGAGAAAGAAACTATCTATTTCAATCCACCATACTGTCAACCATCTAATACAGTAATTCATGTTCCAACTTGATTCGTGCAAAGACGAATCAAAGCCTAGCAACCAGAAGCGAAGCTTCTTAACATTTTCAAAAAAAAGAAGGCAAGAATCAACGAAATCCAAATCAAATCGACCCGACAACAATCACACAATCCAAACCCAAGAGCAGGGTTGTTTTAATGAGACACTTAAACAAAGCAAGAATTTTTAAAGAGAAGGGCTTAACATGCCTGTAATCTCTTTTCCAGAACCCGAAGAAAGCTTCGTTTGCCGCGTTATTTCCTTCCACCGCGGCAGCACAAACTTCCCAACACTCCTTTCTTCTTCAGGCTCAACAACAGCCTTAAAATCTCCAAATAAAGTTGACAAATCTCAAGAGCTGGTTGATTGAACCGAGATCAAAAAAAAAAACCAAATGCAGAGCAACTTTGCAAAAGCCCGAATCGACAGAATGAAAATCAAAATTCCCTCATACACTTTCCAAGGCGAGCTGGTCACGAGGACCGAGAACAATCAATGCATTAAAGGCTCTGCCTTTTCCTAACTTCCGCTAAGCCGCCGACTTGAGTTAGCGAACTCAATTTTCAAATTTCCCATGCAAACCGAATTTGGCTCTATCTCCAAATAGATGCCTCCATTTCTTACCTGCCCCGCCAAAACTGGCACTGTCCACATATGGACTTACCAATAAATGCTAATGAATACCCTCCTTCATCCTTATCCTTTCCCTCAAGGGTTTGCATGCCCCTTTAGATTAGGATTAGTTTAGGTTGCATATAGTGTTCAACCTAGGTCTTAGTTTAGCCTTAGGTTATTAGGGCTTAGGTCTATTTTTCCCTTTTTTTTTTGTAATTTAAAAATCCACTTAGGATAGTAGTTTAGGATGCATGTTAGGACTTAGGATTAGTTTAGGGTTTTTAATTCCTACTAACCACTAACACCAAACAACTTCCATCCAGCCTTCCAACTGACATTCACGTTAATGCAGAGCAGGACGTTCCGTCCTTTGGATCACGTGTCAAGGCCACCCGTGTCCAGGCATTTCTTACCTCACGAGGTCCCAAGTTCGACAGTACAGGGTTCAAAAATCGAACCCCTGTCATTGGCATTTACGTCTTAGCTTCTCATACCTGCAATCGGGCGCGCACGTTCATAACAATCCAGAGTTCGGTTCAAGTGTGAATCAACACAAATCATAGGAAGACCTCAACATACTTTGGATCAATGAAATTGATTCAAAGTGTCTTTATCAATCAAAGAATGGGAGTTTGCAAGTATACGACAATTTGTCGTCACATTAGCAAACACGCAAGTACAATAACCGGCCGTCTATACAATAAATCATAGCATGCAAGAATCCAACGTGCAACACATTCCTTTAAGATCGAGTTTATCACTACAACAAACAAGCACTTTTTACCACATTTATTCCACAAATTTTCCACAATTTAGTATAATTGTAGAAAAATTGTGGCATCTCTATGATAATTTTCTTATTGAATTTTAATTATTGTAGATTTTCCATAGTAAATCTATATTGTTAATAATTTGTAGAAAACCCACATCTCCAAACCTTAATTATGGAAATTCCACATTTTTTTCAATAATATTAGAATTGTTAATAATTTGTAGAAAACCCACATCTCCAAACCTTAATTATGGAAATTCCACATTTTTTCAATACTATTAGAATTGTTAATAATTTGTAGAAAACCCACATCTCAAACCTTAATTATGGAAATTCCACATTTTTTTCAATACTATTAGAATTGTTAATAATTTGTAGAAAACCCACATCTCCAAACCTTAATTATGGAAATTCCACATTTTTCCAATAATATTAGAATTTATTATAAATATTACCTACCACACATATACTTGTGACATATTTTATGAAGATTGATATGAAATTATAATATTGTTGAAATGCCACATTATATAATTTGACTTTTTTTGAAATTTTACATATTTAAGAAGACTAATATATGATGTGCAAATATTACATCACACCAAACATACATGTATTATAATAAACTTTAAGAAAACTAAAATAATGTAATTAAGCCACATTAAATACTGTGGAAATTATACATTGCACATTTTTTAATAAATAGAATTGACTATAAATATTTCACAACATACATGCATTTATTATAAGAATACTAATATTAAACTATTTTAATGTGAAAAGCTTGTATTGTTTTGAACTTTAATTTTTGTATATTTAAATAAAATAAAATATTAATTACTTACTAGTGGAAATGTCATATTAATTACTCAAATGATATACTTATTATTATATATATTTAAAATACTAATAACAATATAGTATTGTGGAAATACCACATTAAATAATGCAAAAATGTCACATCATCAAAAGTTTAGAAAAAAATGTGTAGACTTCATTGTAAATATTATTTATTATATTTTTATTTATAACATATTTAAACTAAACAAATGTACATTTATAATTGAGTTGAAACCTTATATTACTAAAAAAAATTGCAAATTTGAAATAAGGTGGAAATTCAACATTAATCTTATAATATATAATATTTTTTAATTTTTTGTCAAGAATACAATGAAAGACATTATTTTTGCAAAGTCATTTATTATGACATATTTTAATAAGATCAATTTATGAATTTAAAATAGTGTGAGAACACCACATTGAATAGGATGGAAATATTAGTTAGCCCCCATTCAAAACCATTCGTGGATTCATCAAACCCCTCAAAGGTAGATGCTTCCCCTATTTCTACCGAGATACTGCAAGTTTCTTCTACCCCATAGGTTGTTATTATAGCTATGAATGACTATGCCCCATTGCCCTCGCTGCGGGCCACACTCCTATCATGAATCTTGAAGTTTTTCTTCCGATCTTCACGAAATATGGTAATGCATATTGGATGGGAGTGAAACCGAGGAAGAAAGGGCATACCAAACTTAAATACAACATTGATTCGGTTATGGAATGAGATATATGATGTGAGAAGGTTGTTTGTTGGTTGCGGACTTGCCGTATGGTTGTTTTTTTTGAGTTGTTTAGCTATTGGTTTTGGCTCTATTCTAAGAATATTGTTTGTTCTGCTGCTAGGCTTTCATGATAAATCTTTATATTGATCTTTTTTTCGTAAAATTGAAACGTTTGGCTTTTGAGCCTTTCTATAAAAGGGTATAGTCCCTTTCAAAAAACTATTTACCAATAGTAAAAAAGAGGATGGAAATACCACATTATTAAAACTTTACTATTTTTACATATTTAAAAAAACAAATATAAAATTACATTGTTATTGAAATGACACATTATCAAACATATATGTTTGTAACACTTAAAATGTTATAACCATATATCAATATAGAATAACTTGAAACCTCTTATGGAAGGTAAAATTTTCTCAGCTCTATCAATCACTTCATTTGGCACCTCCAGTAATCAGATCTATCAATATTTTAGATACACCAGTTTAAGATATTTGTGCTAGTTATATCCTTGGTTATTACAAAAGTATTTTGAATACAATTGAAACATAAGTTGTTTTTGAAGGATTCCAACATGTCTTTGAATTGTTTTTTATTTATTGCAAAAGATTTTTTGACTGGGATCCTACTCAGATTACAAAATTCCAAAGCCTAGATATTCAAAGAAAGTGCATACAAAAAAGAATTGAACACAACAAAGAAGGATAGACTTAAAAAGAAATAGGGGAGCTGCAAAACAACAACAAGAGAATAGTAAAACCCTGGGAAACAAAATCGAAACAACAATAGAACATAAAAATGTCATTAGGAGGTGGAAGTATATTTTTTGTTCTTCTTATTTTGAACCTTTTTCAACCCATTAGAATCTTCATCTATAGGAAGAATAATTCAATTCCATCAATCAACTAATATTTTCATTTTATGATGGGAAAACACATCTCCTTTACCGCTTCATGAGTTTTTCATTCAGGATTTTTGATCCTCATAGTTTCCTCAGTGGACAACCCCTTAGAGATCATTGGTATAATAGGTTGTGGGATCTCAACAACCACCTGCATACTACCATCCTATGAGGATCTCTTTTCCATGAAGGGTGACGATAAATTGGGAATCAAGTTAGAGGGGGGGTACACCATATAATGGTCAGGTAGAGATTCTTTCCACCAGACGGGTTTATACCCGGTTTGTTTAGATCTATGAATTTTTATCAATTAATGTTAAAATATTAATATCACTTATAGGTTTTTCTTGGAACTTAAAAGGTACACTTATGAAAAACAAATCCTAATATATTGGCCATATGACAGAGTAAAGAAACCTTTTTCCACAATGTACAAACGAACCTATTTGGTGGATACATTGCTTGTTGAACATGACCAAATCCTTTTTAAAACAATATTTACAATAACAAAATAAGACATTTTACAAAAACCCACATGAAAACATAATGTATAGGCTCTACATAATTTTGTGAATTAACATTGTAAAACTTTACATTGATATTCATTTCAAAGTTTTTTTTTATTTTAATTTTATACTCTTTTTTCAATTCTCTAAAGGAGATCAAGAAATCCTTGTTCCTATGGTATAAATATCATATATTAGATATTTCATGGTAGATGATTCATATTTTTATAAGCACACTCCCATTTTATTTTTAAATATTATTTTAACACTTTATTAAAATTCTTTATATTATTTTTACGTTAATTTAACTTTGTCCACGTTTATCATTAGTTGTAAATAAATCCACATTTGTTTAGCTCGTGAAAAATCAAAAGAACCACTCTACGAGACCATTTCCTTGTATAAATATATCTATGTATTGTTAAAAAGTTAACTCCTATATGTAAGAACTCATAAGTCTAATTTATTTAGTTCCACTATCCCATGGTTCCAAAGAGATGTCGATGAATTAAATGTTGGCGATGATTTTTGCATGCATGCCAATAACTTTCTAATTTAAATTTAAGGACTGATAAATGCATTCCGATGACAAAAATATCTATAAGAATTTAAAGAAGAGCATATAGAATTTAATTTTTATGTCGACTAGAACATTGAATTTTATAATGGTTATGTAGATGCATTATGTTAGACTAAGAAATACATTATTTATTTTTTAGTCTTCAACAAACATGTAGAGTTCACATTACTCTAAATTAGATACAATTCTAATTAACTAGCATTATTACAACAAAGACTTAACACTAATACATTGAAATGCCCTTTAAATTAGTAAATATACATTTAAAAATAGATCATGAAATATATTTATACTATCTTTTACATATTCTCAAAAGACACATATAATACATAAACCAACTAAAATAGAACTAATTTACATCTAATAAATACTTAATAAAGATTTTGAAATACCCACAACTATATTAATAATTCAAATAAAATATATTAATGTTAATTATAGTACAAATTTATATAACTCAAGATTACTAAATACTTTAATTATTTTAATATATACATGCTTGAAACTTATGTTAAAATATATTTTAATGTTTTCAATGACTACAATTATTTACAATAAAACTTCAATACAACTTCGTCATCAAATAGAAAACACTACCTTATGTATTTACCCCTAACTCATATGTGATTGTAAGAGGCCACATGGCATATAAGTGTTGATCATGGACTTTGGAAACATCTATGTTAAGAAAAATACGGGATACTCATGAACATGCATTGGTGAATCCATGGCTCACAGATCAAAGTGAAATAAATCTTAGCCGCCAATTAAAACTCAATCGAACGGTGAGCAATTAAAGATCCTTACATCGTTAGCGGATTTCATGTGCACCTTTGTTATAATAAATAAATCTTATGGAAACACATGCAATATTTATTTTCTAAAAGAAACAGTAGTTGTCTACCCGATAGCCATAGTCACTGTGGGTTCCTCGATTTCTAGATCATCGGCCATGCACATGAGCTTTTTTTTTCAAGCCATGGTTGAGGAAATAAAATGGTGTTACTAGATTTAGTGATGCAAAAGAAGTTTAATCTCGAAGATCTGATGTTTATGGCATTAATGTCTAGAATTTGTAAGAAAAAATAGAATTGTGTTTCAACCGTTGTCAAATAAATGTAAAAACAGGCCAAAGAGTTCGTCTTCGAGAAGTGAAATACAAAGTTCAGGTTATCTAGAGGAAAATTTTAAGAGATTGAATCTCAGAGACGAGGTGAGAGAGCATCGACGACCAATCTGGTCTGATATGCTTAGACAAGCCTTGCAATGATGTAATCGAAGGCAATACCTAGTTTCAGGGCAACCTGCTTGAGAAGTGACACGTTTGCAAAAAAATACCTGGTTCTAGGGGTTTTCAAGGAGGCGTCGAGTGCGAAAGGGCCCATTTAGTTGAAAGATGCGTTAAAATATCCAAAGGGATTCACCCAGTTGGTCAAACTCCAGTGCGTTGAGGACGATACATCATTGAGAGTAGACTTTGGATGAAAACAATTATCAAATGTTCGGAGGATATTTTTAAAGTTTATTACAACTGTAAGGTCGTGAGAATAGGAATAATTCAATCTATCCTCAATTTTACTTCTATTCTCTATTCCCCCATTTGTTTGGGTCTATAAGCAACAATATTGGGATTTAGTATTGGTTCAATTAGAACATTGATTTTTAGCATACATGTTTTTAATTTTTAAATGATTCTAATTGATTTTTATATAATATACGTCTAAAAATTAATGTGAAAAATTAGTTTCACACATTTATATCAATTTTTCATTGATCCTTCATATGAAAATATACAGAAATGCACGCATACGAGATAGTACATGGTTTTTCTCAAATTATATGCTAAAAATATTTATTTTTCTTCATTTATGAAAGGAAGTTACAGAAATTTATGGATCTAAACTATTACACATAATAATTATTCAATGAATTATAAATATTAGGGAACAGAAATTCAGAAAATAGAATAAAAAATCTTACCGAATTCAGCAACATGAATATAAATTCTCTCCCACAAACCTTATTTTAGATCGGAAATGGGTATTTATAATTTAAGTGAAATTACTTTCATATATATTTATGAATTTAATTATGGTTTTACTATATGCATGCCAATTTTCAAATGTTTATTTTATAAAAATTAAATTATATTTGGACAGGATTTATTTCCTTAAAACTAATCTTTTATTGAAAAACGTTTTTCTTGTAAATTGGATATTTACAATATTTTATAAATATAAATATATTTTAATATAAAAATATTTTAGAATTTTTCTATAGAAAATTGTAATGATATTTTGTATTTTTATTTTTTATTTGAAATAATATATATTTTGAAAAATGAAGTGTAATATTTTTCTTCCAATATTTAAAATATTATCTATATTTTGTTATTTTAATATTTTAAAATAAGATTAAAATGTCATCATTATTGTAAATAAATATAAATATAATAAATATTAGTATATTAGTTAAACAATACTCATATAAAATAACTAAAAAGAATGTGTAAATACAAATTTTCAAATGTAAAGTTTCTATATTTTTGTATAGATATTTCAACAAATTATTATTGTGGCAATGAAATTGTAGCTTCCACCTACAATTTATATGTAGTAACATAAATTGTAGAAAAAATTATTGAAATTTCTACATATATCATGTTGAAAAGATATAGAAAATTGTAAATTCTGCAATATCTACAATGTGGACATATATAGAAAAGCCACATTTTTGAGAAATTGTAGAAAATTGACAAAAATAAAAATTGTGGTAATATTACAAACTTGAAAAATTGTTGACAATATACAATAATAAAAATTGTAGGTGATTTACAAAATCATAAATTGTAGATTAACAACAATGTAATAAATTGTTGATGAACTACAAAAACATGTCAAAATGTGGGTGAGACACAATTTCAATGCCACAATTTAAAAGTTTGAAATTCCTTATAACCACATAAATATTGTAGAAAAATTGTGGCAAAAAGATTGTTTTGTTGTAGTGTATCTTAACATGTTTGCCTTCATTCCAAAGTGATTATACAAAGATGAAAAACATTCACCAAGATAACATACAAAATCAGAGCGTTACATTCTTCCCTCCTTAAAGAATCATCGTCCCGATGATTAGAATAAACAAGTCAAGGAGTTCCTAGGACAAAGTTCAGTTATTGTCCTTTCATTCATAAGTTCATACCAAAAGCGAGACTCACTCTTAAAAACAGCGTTTTAAGACAACTGTACAATAGACTAATAATTGTCTAAATTTGGTAGAATTATCAGTTCTTTGAATTTCAAATTCAATTAAACAGGTGTGGAAAAGTAGATCTCATTTCTTCGATATTTTCCCAAGTTGCACTTTCTTCACTGAACTGGTCCCACTGGACCTTACATTGGTTCACTTCGCGATTTCTCAAGTACAACCGCGCGTTCAAAGACTCGAATGGGCTTAACCACGATTATTCCTGGGTCTTGGACCTGCAAGGAATTCCAATTTAGCACATGTGATAAATCTGTCACGTATTTCTTAAGCAAAGAAATATGAAAAAAATCATGCATTTGAGACAAAGCAGGAGGTAATGCTAGACGATAAGCTACAGGGTTGATTATTTCAACAATTTCAAAAGGTCCCGCGTAACGTGGCGCATAACAACTTGGCAGCCTTGCCAAAAGTTATTGAGCTCTTTTCGGCTTCACCCAAAGAAAGACCTTCTCTCCCAATTTATAATGCCTGTCAACCTGCCTCAAGTCTGCATAGCTCTTTTGCCTATTGGCAGCCTCCTTTAGATGTTCCCGAATCAATTTGATTTGCTGTTCCATTTCCATAAGGATTTCTAGCCCAATTACCTCTCTGTCCTCAACGCTGTCCCGGTGTGGGGGTTCTCGCATTTTCTTCCATACAATGCTTCAAAGGGCGCCATTTTCAAAGAGGCATGATAGGTGTTATTGTAAGCAAATTCTACCGGCGGAAGGTATTCCTCCTATTTATCTTGCTGGTCTATGCGATTCATCCTTAACATGTCCTCTAAAACCCGATTAACTCTCTCAGTCTGTCCATCCGTTTAAAGGGTGATATGCGAAGCGAAGTTCAATTTAGTCCCCAAGGCCGCATTAAGCGTTTGTCAAAACCTTGATGTCATCCTCGATCTCTCGTCCGATATGATTAGTTCTAGGTATTCCATGCAATCTGAAGATTTCATGTACAAATCTTCTTGCTAGTATTGGTGCATTGTCCTTCAAATTACAGCAATGAATGAAGTGTGCCACTTTGGTCAATTTGTCGACTACAACCAGGATAATGTCATGCTTATTTCTTGACATAGGAAATCCTTGAGCGAAATCCATCGTTATCACTTGCCATTTATCTTTGCGAATCTTTGTGGGGATGATAATCCCAGGTGCATATGTTCCGCCTTAACACGTTGACATTCCAAGCAAGTGTGTTACAAACTCGCCACATCCTTTTTCATTCCCTTCCGAAATATTGCTGCTTAAGATCGCCGAGCATTTTTGTAATGCCAGTGGTGTCTTAAAAGGTGAATTCTGGAATTCGATTAACAATTTTCCTCTTAAATCGTTTGCCACGGGTATATATACCTGTTTTGAACCTCGAGAATTCCTTCATTATCAAAACGAAATCCCTTAGACCTAACGTCCTGCAGATCTGCAGCAAGTGCTGAATTGACTTCTTTGGAAATAAGGATCGATTCCAAGGCATCTTTCACCTCATCCTTAAACCGAGTTCTTAACGTTATAAAAGCGAGAGATATGCTTCCTTCGACTCAGGCATCTCCGCTACTCTATTTTCCTTGCCCTTAATGTAGCTTATATCGAAATCATACTTTGAGACAGAAATTCTAACCATCTTCATTGCCTTGCATTGATTGGGGCAGCAATTTTTGAAAAGTCCTTAATGAACTTTCGATAATATCCACCAAGCCCATGAAGCTCCTCACGCCCGTGCACGTTCTTAGCGCGAGCCACTCGATTCTCATTGTGATATTTGAAGGGTCAACAGCTATCCCATTTTTGCTTATAACGTGTCCCAAATAATGCACTTCTGCATCATAAAAGGAACATTTGGACAGTTTGCCATACAACTTCCTCTTTCTTAAGATTTCCAGCACTATCCTGAGATGTTCTTGGTGCTCTTCGACATTTTTAGAGTATATAAGAATGTCGTCTAAGAATACAAGCACAAACTTGTCTAAGTATTCTTGAAAAATATTGTTCATTAGATTCATGAAGGCGGCAGGTGCATTAGTCAACCCAAAAGGCAACACCGTGAACTCATAATGCCCGTACCTCGTTCTAAAAGTTGTTTTATGAATATCTTCTTCCTTTATTCTCAGCTGATGGTACCCTGATCGAAGATCTATTTTTGAATAAACTGATGCTCCTCGCATCTGATCAAATAGATCATCAATCCTAGGAAGTGGGTATCGATTTTTAATAGTTGCTTTGTTCAGCATTCTGTAATCAATGCACAGCCTCAAAGTGCCATCCTTTTTCTTTACGAAAATTACCGGCGCTCCTCAAGGTGAGATGCTCACCGATCAGCCCCTTAGTCAGAAGTTCTTGTAATCGAGCCTTGAGCTCTACCAACTCAATGGTAGTCATTCTATAAGGTGCCTTAGATATGGGTTCCGTTCTGGTTTGATTTCTATTGCGAAGTCAAACTCACATTTGGGCGGAAGACCGGGGCAATTCCTCCAGGAAACACATATCCCTCAACAATGGATATCTTTCCATGAAATCATTATCTTCTTCTCGCATTTTCTGTCACTTTTACCTTTGCATACAAAGTGTAGCCTCTATTTTTAGCCCTCTTTAGTTGCATAGCCGTCGGTTTCTAACCGCAACTTCCCGTTTACACCTTGAATGACTTTGTTGCTTCTGCAGGTCATCAAAGCAACAGATTTGCTTTTCGTAACAGTCGACCTTTGCCTTATGTTCAGCCAACCAGTTAATTCCAATAATGATGTCATATGATCCTAGAGGAGTGACATACAAGTCAACTTCGGTGGAGAAACTAGGCAGATCAAGAATTGCCCCAAAAAGGCACATTTCGACTGTATGGACAGCATTATTCCCATAATGCACTGTCCATGTTTTATCCATTCTTGCAGCCTTTCTTTTTAGTTTCACAGCAAGTTTAGCAGAAATAAAACATTCTGTAGCTCCAGTATCAAAAAGTATAACTACAGGTGTACCGAATAACTTACCCGTAACTTCTATGGGCGTCACTTGCTTTTGACTTGTCATAATTAACCGCTGCGGCGTGTATCCTATCTTTGCGTCGCGATCATCCTTCTTCAGAGGACAATGATTCGCATAGTGGTCCTTTCCACAGTTGAAGCATCCTCCAACTGGCCCTTTTCTAGGCTCAAATTTGTTACCAGCCTTGAAGTTATCATTCTGGCTTCCATAGGACTTCTGTCCAATGCCATTAACTTTTGTGAAGCTGTTTCGCACGTTATTTACAGGTCTGTTCATCACAGGTTTCTTGTTGTTATCTACAACAATTTTGTTTTTCACACCAAACCTTTTCCAAGGTCCCCTTTTTGGTGCAAGAGACGAAGAAGGATTGGGAATCTTCTTCCTTATCTCTTCCCTGTGAGCAGATATTGCCCTCAATTTTGTTCCTGTCTGATTGCCTTTTCGACAACTCCATCCATGGTGGTTGGGCCGTGGACATCCACTTCACCCCCAATGATGGGATTCAGTCCCATTATGAATTTCCATATTCTAAACTTCTCATCAGCTTGGTACTATGGCACATACTTAAGGAGTTTAGTAAACCCTTCCCAGTATTCCGTCACCGACAGCCTTCCTTGTGACCAGTTCTGAAATTTAGTCATTTTCCTATCAAAATAGAGTTGAGGCAACCATCGTTGCCTAAAATAACCCTTAAATTGATCCCAAGTTATGTCTGATTTGACAATATTCAGCTCAACCTTACGGTTGTCCCACCATGATGATGCTTCATGAGAAAGTTGATATGCTCCCCATATCGCTTTAGTCTCTTCGGACAAGTTTCTTATTGCAAAGTATTTCTCCATTTCATCGAGCCAGTTCTCGGCTCCGTCTTCAAGAGTTGTTCAATCAAACTTTGGAGGACTTATTCTCTTTATATCATTTGTAAGTTCAGCTGCTAATCTCGCCCTTTTATTTTTAGGGGGATTAGGAGCATTTGCATTATTATCATTAACACTCGGATTCCCTCCATTGATGTTGTCCACGAGGAGCGGTGATCATTTATTTCAGCTTCATTCTCCTCCTCTTCATTGCCCATTGACTGTTGTTCCAGATACAGTCAAACGATCCCTCGTATCAAGTAGGGCAGCAAGGATTTCATCCAGCTTTTGGGCAGTTGCTGCTTCTCCACCCTGTAACGGGTTATTCGCAGCATTCCCTCTTGTCCTGACCATTTTCTGTTCAATAAGAAAATGTAAACCTTATTAATATCGTGGACTCATTAGGTCCAAGAGCTGCAACCTTCAGCTCTGATACCAAGATGTAACATCCCCATTTTAAGATACCAGAACAAGGGAAATTTTTTTTTTTTTTTTTGATAACGTTCTCTGTTATGAATTATAAAATTCAAACACACGTTCAAGTTTTAATAATTGTTCTCTGCCCAAACAACACAGTTTGGATCACACAATTTCTTTTTTAAAACGAATGTTCCCTGTTCGCATATTTACAATATGGAACACACATTCAATGCCATTCAATCTTATAACAGATTCTATATGCTGTTGTAAATGACTCGAGGAACTGCCGATCTTCCATTTTCATGGCTCGGAGTTTCAACGATCCTTCATTTCATGACTCGGCAACAACCGATCCTTCATGTTCGTTTATGCATAGTATATTATATATACCTGTTCTCATAACCGTTTCCGGTTATCGAAGTGATCCATTTAAGAAGCCTATCTGAATATCTGTTACTGATATTCATCTGACATCCTGCATCTTAAATTAAGTGATAAGGACAACGCAACCAGCAATTGCGATACTTTGGCCAAAGATTTTCACATGCTTTGCATGATCATATTCCTGGATGTGATACACATCAACGGCGGAATACGTCCTTCACTTCACTTCTTTGTTATCTAGAATGGTCTTTCCTAGTTCCTACCAGTCCTCTTCGTTTAAGGTCAGTTTTAAACTTCCAATTTCCAACTAGTAATATGAACGAATATAGGAAGGCACTCCTGGTAACTAAAGATACGCAGACATACGGTGTCGTTTCCCCACGACCCCGTGTGTCTAGTTATCTTTAGTATTCCGGAGTCACTCCGTATACCAGATCATACTCCTATCCCCTGCCAACAAGCACGTTACACATTCCGCCTATGTATTCTTGATGTTTTAATTCGGGAGGGCATTGCAATATGTCGATTCTGACAGTGTGTCGTCATGAAGACCCCGTCTTCATGGAGACACCTTGTTGTAGCTGGCATATGCCAATGTCCTACAGAATTCTCCCATCGAGAATACACATCCTACTCAAGTGATTTGGATACGATTTGATAATTAAGAATCAACTTTCAGCATCCATGCTGATCCCTTGATCCTTGTTTCCGTTACAGTTGTATATTGCTAAGAGGGACTAAAACCGTCCATTAGCTTGCCATGCATCTTCTCCTTCATATCGAAGGGCTACATTTCTCTACTTGGTTCACTTCTTAATCATTGGATTAAGCAGTCCGTACCATCGGACGTGATAAGTTTAACCTATTAAACTTAGCCAAGATTTTCCCAACTGTAACTAAATTCAGAATACTAACTTATTAGACGTCATTTAAACGAGGTCTAATTCCCAAGAAATGTATTCATTTGTTCTCCTTAACGTTATATAGTTAAGGTCCATTAGTTATGGATATACTTATCCTATATCCTTTATTCTGAATTTAGCATACGAGATCATTAATGGAGTTCGAAAGCGAAGTTCGAATACTCCGAAATTAATTGATATTCCTTAGCTCCTAAGCTAATCCTGAATACCCTTTCGATTATGGAATCATATTCTTCTTAAACCTTTTTAATGTCAATTAAAAATTCATCTTTACCCAAGTATGAACTAATTGCATTTTTCAACTTAAAAGTTGCATTTAGATAAGAATAGATATCAGTTTCATTTAACATCCATCCAAGGACAATGAAGCAAATCCAAATCAAGAAATAACATTATATTTCCAATTTAGCCAACAATATCAAACTGATATAATTATTAAAATATCACACTTGTAATTGTATTCAACATTTCATGTCATAATCTGTACATTTGCCAATCCAACTGAATGGGCATGGTTTAAATAAAACATCAATACAACTCATAGACAGAAGAATATACTTTCTTCTTTCCACAATTCCTCGAAGAGGAATAAAAGCAACAATTACAATTTATCTTTCAGCTAATCAAGAAGCATCAGAAAATAGCCATGTCTTCATTCTAATCAAATTCCATCTGCAAAATAATTTGCGACGGTCGATTCAATGAATCGAGCACATTAAGCACTTATCCTTAAAATAAGGTGCTTTTAACTAAGCTGTCTCAATAAAAGAACCCGCTTTTATGAATCGGCAAAGTAAAACATCAATCACGAAATAGGCACAAAAGAAAGATCAGCATAACAACTGAACTATCAAAATATCATCACAATCAGCCAAAGGACTGCTGTCCCATTTCCACATAACCATTACAAGTCTTAATTCACAATAATTACAAAGTTAGAAATACAAATAGCTTGCTGCTGATATAACATTACTGTTATCCCTTTCACACCTTTCATTAATAATAAATGAAAGGATGAAACTAACTGAAATGTAAACCTCTTTACTTTCCTTTCAGTTCATGCATCATATTGGAATCCAAGCAATCAAGCACAGACAAGAAAGCGAACAGCAATGCATATAGTCGCTCATATCAAAGCACTACAAGGTTCATTACCAACGAATTATAAATTTCCAACTGAATGAAAGGAGAACAGATCATTTTTCCAAATCATTCATCCATGTCCCTATTTCTTTCCACATGACTGTCCTAACAATGGAATCCAAAAGAGAGACAAATCAAGATAATAGTTCAGAGTGAAACTTACAAAATCCATTCGGAATTCACTTTTCGGCAGCAAGAATAATTTCATTTATAATCCTTTTAAAATGAAAACAGGGAAGAATTCATCATCCATATCCATATTTCAAGTTCATAATAGTATGCAGAACTCCAGAATGCAAAATCAGATGTCATTACCTTTATCAAAGTAAACCGTATAGGGTGTCAATACATGGATCTAGTACAATCAAGCAAGACAACCCCCCCCACAGCAAGACAAAATTTCTAGGCATGTATTCCTTTGCTCAGCAATTCAAGGCTAAGTCGTAATCACCAAAACAGTCCAATCTCAAAAGACCGATCAGCATCAATAAACACAACTAATCATCATACTTTCTTAGCAAGATCACCGTTTATTCATTATACATTCAGAAGGAAAGCTATTTCTTTTCTAGCTCCCTCGAATACTCATTCGTATTCGTCAATTCACATAAAAGAAGAAACACAACAATAATTATAATTCTAGCATAGCCGTCTAATCGAGTTCACAATACTCAAATAAAACTCTAATGCCAATTCCTTTAAATGCAAAATGCTATTTCCTTCTAATCCGAAGGAGCAGAGAGGAAAAGAAAAGTTTTATTTCTTTCAGCAAGAAAAGGAAAGAAACAGCCAAAAACGTGTTATCATTTCTTTTTCCCAGGCAACTTCCTATATTCGGACAAAATCCAATGTTGTATTCATCCTAATCAAACACAGCATAAGAGAGAAGATCCATTTCCTCTTGTAAAAGAAATTTTAGTATAAAAACGACTCATCGCAACTCGCATGTACCGATACAATTATATCACGAAAGACCATATAACAATGAACATTCTCATAGCAGTGAAAACAACCCACACAGTCTGCCAGTTCATGATATAAAACTTAAACAGTGAAATACCCATTCCATGAAGCTCGAAAAGAAATGATATTTCTTTTAATCCCGAACAGCAGATAGTAAACAAAAAGATCTTATTTCCTTCAATGAAAACTTCAGTATAGAAACGACCTCAGGTCGTTCACACAACCAATACAATCATATCGCAAGTTCAGGTGACAACAAAACAATAGTACAGCAATAAAATACCCATACTGCCTATACAGTTCCACATTCTATTTTACAAGAATAACCAGTTCGAAATTTCATATTATGTCAATAACCAGCACAACATGGAGGTGTTTCCACTCAATTAAAATGCAAGAACAGATCAATCACAACAGCAAGAGAACGATTTCTCAGAAAGGAGAACATCTCACAAAGCCTGTTCCTATTTCATACAACATGAACAGAGAAAGAAACTATCTATTTCAATCCACCACCATCATCAACCATCTAATATAGTAATTCATGTTCCAACTTGATTCGTGCAATGACGAATCAATGCCTAGCAACCAGAAGCGAAGCTTCTTAACATTTTCAAAGAAAAGAAGGCAAGAATCAACGAAATCCAAATCAAATCGACCCGACAACAATCACACAATCCAAACCCAAGAGCAGGTTGTTTTAATGAGACACTTAAACAAAGCAAGATTTTTAAAGAGAAGGGCTTAACATGCCCGTAATCTCTTTTCGAGAACCCAAAGAAAGCTTCTGCGTTTGCGCGTTATTTCCTTCCACCACGACAACACAAACTTCTCAAGACTCCTTTCTTCTTCGGGCTCAAGAATGACCTTAAAATCTCCAAGAATAGTGACAAATCTCAAGAGTGGTTCGACTGAACCGAGAAAAAAAAACAAATGCAGAACAAATTTGCAAAAGCCCGAATACACTTTCCACAAAGCTGGTCGCGAGGACCGAGAACAATCAATGCATTAAAGGCTCTTCCTTTTCCTAACTTCCCACGCCACTGCCAAATTGAGTTGGCAAACTCAATTTTCAAATTTCCCACGCAAAACCGAATTTGGCTCTATCTCCAAATAGATGCCTCCATTTCTTACCTACCCCACCAAAACTGGTGCTGTCCACGTATGGACTTTCCAATAAATGCTAATGAATACCCTCCTTCCATCCTTATCCTTTCCCTCCAAGGGTCTGTGCGCCCCTTTAGATTAGGATTAGTTTAGGTTGCATATAGTGTTCAACCTAGGTCTTAGTTTAGCCTTAGGTTATTAGGGCTTAGGTCTATTTTTCCCCCTTTTTTTTGTAATTTAAAAATCCACTTAGGATAGTAGTTTAGGATGCATGTTAGGACTTAGGATTAGTTTAGGGTTTTAATTCCTACTAACCACTAACACCAAACAACTTCCATCCAGCCTTCCAACTGACATTCACGTTAATGCAGAGCAGGACGTTCCGTCCTTTGGATCACGTGTCAAGGCCACCCGTGTCCAGGCATTTCTTGCCTCACGAGGTCCCAAGTTCGACAGTACAGGGTTCAAAAATCGAACCCCTGTCGTTGGCATTTACGTGCCAGCTGCTCATACCTGCAATCAGGCGCTGCACGTTCATAACAATCTCGGGTTCGGTTCAAGTGTGAATCGACACAGAAATCACAAGAAGCCCTCAGCATACTTTGGATCAATGAAATTGATTCAAAGTGTGCTGTCAATCAGCAACGAGAGTTTAGCAAGTATACGACAATTTGTCGTCACATTAGCAAACACGCAAGTACAATAACTGCTGTCCTATACAATAAATCACAGCATGCAAGAATCCAAGTTAGCAACACATTCCTTTAAGATCAGAGTTTATCTTAACATGTTTGCCTTCATTCCAGCAGTTATAACAGTATGAAAAACATTCACCAAGATAACATACAAAATCAGAGCGTTACACCCTTCTTGTTTGGATCCGCCTTCCGGGACTCCTTTGGATTTTTGGGAGCCAGAGGTCTATTTAGGGATTGCTAGGGCGCCAGGTATGTTGATCGTTGTTGATCCCACTACTAAGGCTCGAACCAGACTGATTTTTGCAAGGCTCTGTATCAATGTTCCAGTAGGGTTTAAAGTTCCTAAGCGAATTTTTCAGAACTCAGCTGCTGGAAAGCATGAACAGGAGATTGTTGTTGACGATTCTACAACTTTCTGTTATCATTGCAGGAAAGCTAGATTTGATGCAAAGGAGTGCTGCGCCTCTGAAGACAATGTTCGGGAGGTTACTTTCCCACAGGGAGATGATGTGGAGAGACCGAAGAATAGTAGCTCGACTCCGCTTCCTGGCAATCCCTATGTTGAATCAAAAATGATTATTCTAAGGTAAACGGGTTGGTAGATGGTGAACAACCCCTGTTGGAGCCGACTTTAGCTAACGGGGACAAACGGGTGCTTGTGGTTTCGAAGACCGCAACTAGGGTGGACGGTGAAGTGTCTGATGAGGAGGAAAGCTAGGCGGAGTCGGACGAGGAAGAATCTGTGGCTAATACACATGTGGTTCACAAGATCTTGGACGACACTGTTGCTGGAGGGAGTTATGAGCTTTCTGCTCAAGACAGATATTTTGTTGGAGGCAATTTTGGTTACCTGTGTGCTAGTTGAGACGAATCAATGGTGGAGGAGAATCGAAACCGGGTCAATTGTGGCTTCTCTGCGTTAACTGCTGGTCGTTCCAAAGAGTTGAGTCGGTCATTTGAGTGGGAGGAAAAATTTTGTATTCAAATGTAGTACCGTTGGAGGATGGTCTTAATGATCACCGCATGGAGGTTGGTGGTAGGACCACAGAGTCTGTTAGTGGGGTGATGGATCTTAGCATGGGGATGATTGAGGTATTCCTCAGGCCTGATTTAAACAACTCTTTGGGGTCCTAAGTAGAACAGCACTGGGAAATTGAAATAGGGCAGTTCCTCCACGTGGTAGGATAAAGCACATGAGCACAGAAGTCTGACTGAAACGGATAGGGATTCT
This sequence comes from Taxus wallichiana var. yunnanensis, assembly GCA_018340775.1. Classification (NCBI taxonomy): domain Eukaryota; kingdom Viridiplantae; phylum Streptophyta; class Pinopsida; order Cupressales; family Taxaceae; genus Taxus; species Taxus wallichiana. Next base: position 589,546,011 of record CM031242.1, on the reverse strand, counting down.
CAACCATGGCATCTTCTCATGATTGGTGTCATTACTGACAGTTTTGCAGTGCAGCTTTAAATAAAAAGCCTGCTGCTGCACGTTCTCTACCCTCTAACCTCCAATCAGTAGAGCAACCCACCCAAATTACAAGGTACGGAACTTTTATATTTTCATTTTCGGAGCTTACCAACTGTGGGCACTAAATTCAGCACAGAATATATTTGTTTTCAAACGACTTCCACATGAGAGATGCAATTTGCAATATTCTATGCTAATTTTGAAGCCCCCGCTATGGTTCGACCGTTTTTAATATCTTTCTATTTTTGCGGTTTCTATATAAGGCAGTTCTACGGTTATGTTTCTTCACAACTTAAATCTGTCATATGTTTATCAGAACAGCTGGGTTTTCATCAACGAGGTTGAAGATGAAGAGTCTTGGGAAGCAGTTACGGAAATTAGGAAAGAAATCACGTATGACGAACTCGTTAAGAGACGGAAGGAAATTAATGGATTCTTCTAGTCATGTTCCTCGAGGTTGCTTGCCTGTCTACGTTGGGAATGAAGGCCACCGTTTTGTTGTGGATATACATTTCTTAAGTCATCCTTTATTTGAGGATCTTTTAGATCTGTCTGCAAACGAATTGGGATATTCACACAAGGGCGGTCTCAGGGTGGCTTGCAATATTGGCTTGTTTGAACATCTGCTTTGTCTTCTTGATTCCGGAAGTCCGTCTGCTCATTATCTACAAATAACTGATCTGTTGCATCAATTTTCTGGATGAGAAATCTTCTGTTATATATAATTTTCATTCTCAAGGGCCGCAGTAAATCCTAACCTTGCATTTATTAAGTTGCCAGCTCTTTCCCAAAACGTATATATAAAATATGAAAGTCTTTTAGACAGTTTTTTTATTTTAAGAAAATGTTGTCAAAACATCGATGGCATCTATTTCTCACCAACGAGTTCGCTCCACACTTTATTTCTTACCAATGAGTTAACTCCACAATTTCTTATTTTAATTTATGCAAATTATTTTGGTTAACATGTTAACATATAAAGCAAGTGAAAATGCGTTGCAAAAGTCAGATGGACTAGATAACCTAGAAGTTAAATATTCGAGAAGGTTGGTTCACGCTAATGAGAAGTTAGTTTAAAAATTAGTATGGTGTAATATAAAAGTTAGAATTATCCATCATTGTTAAACCAAAGGTTGTTAATGGGGTTTGTTTTGTGTTCGGGTTTTACATTCTATCGATATGTTAATATTGATTTTTTTAAACTTAATCTTTTGTGGTTTTGGGGTGTGTTCTCATACCACCCATTTTTTTGTTGAAAGTTAACTTGTATTTTATTGTATTAATATAATATAAGATCCCTTTTCATAAAAAAAAGTTAATATTTTCAATTTTCATTTTTTTAAATATATACATAAACATTTTCAATGGGGTAATATTACGTTAAAGATTGTAAAGAGAAGTGTCCATATTTTTTACTATTTCACGTAATTGGTGAATAATGTTGCAATACATTTTATCATTATTCCTAAATTTAAAATTTGTGGAAGGTTGAATTTTGAGAATAAATATATTCCCTAATCCTTCACAATGAACTTAACAAAGTTCATTTACATATGCTAAAATCATTGCAAATATTTTGATCCTTGAATATATAAAGTTAGGGATTTTCCTTTGCATTTAATATCTAGCTTTTGAAAACAATAAGGGTTAACATGTGAAGTCATCAAAAAGTTTCAAAAATATTATAAGTATATTTCTTGAGATTACTAATTACTTTGGATGGTTGCATAAAATTTAAATAACAATTAGTTAGAAATCTCATGTCATGCCAACATGGAAACATCATTATCAAGTGCTTCTATCTATAATTTTGAAATGTGCAATGATGGCATAGATAGAGGGGTTCTAGGCACCGTAGACTATCATGATTCATTCCACTAACTCCATACGAGAGATATAGATAAGTCTTGTAATCATGTGCTTGATATGAATGCATTTAACAATCCCATATTAATGTGGATCGGGCTCAAGAGGTTGAAATACCTCAAAAATACACCAAACAATTTGCAAAGAAACCAGAAGCTTAAAAATAGCTTTGTTCTCATTCCGAATCAACAAAAATCTTATTAATCATTACAGTCTTCTTTTTTATTTCACATTAGCTCTAAAAACCCTAAAATGCCAAAAATTACTTACAAGTAAAACACTTCGGATGGCCCCCAAATTTTACGTTCCAAACATGCCTTTGTAAATTAAGGCCCACACAAAATTTCGGCTTATTCTATGAAGCATGACAAAAGTAATTAAAACTATAAGTCCTAATCATTAACGAGAAAAATGTTTGCGATCAATTTTAGACCACTAGATGTAGGAATAAAAACATGAAAAACTTGTCGAAATGGCCACAAATTTAGAAAAAAGATTCCCACATCATAATAATAATTTATATTTACCACCCTAGAAAATTTAAAGATAATCCAACAATCGGATCAAAATTTATAACCTTCACAAGCTATGCTCTCGCATCATTCTCCCCTAGTTCAAAAGAATTCAACTCCTACAAATTCAGTTGAAATAATTCATCTAATTTAGCATTGTAAATCTTCTTCAGCTCCCACTCAATAATCCAAGTATTTTCTTCCTGTTGCAAACCTTCCCACTGCACCAAATATCTATTGTAGCTCTCATGTCTAGTAGTGACTTTCTTTTGGTCCAAGACATGCATTACCCTTTCCTTTTTCTTCTTCGGAATCTATTGCTCCCAGTTATTTATTTCTTGTCCATGACATTTTCCTCATCACCAAGAAACTTATATAAGTCTAAAACATTTAAAAAAATAGTGAGATAACAAAGTTGTCGAGATAGCTCCACCTTGTAGGCATTATCACTCATTTTCTTGAGTAATGATACATATCTCGAATCTTCTTATAATTTAGTTTATTATATGTCCGTTTTGGAAACATCTCATTTCTAAGATTAACCATCACTATATCTCCATCTTCAAATAGATTTACTCTCCTACTAACATCTATAGTTGCTTTATATTATGCATTACTAACTTTCATCTTTTCCTTGCTTCTTTCTACAATTGTAGAATGTGTTTCGAAAATGCTTTTGCATCATCACTAATTTTATCTTCCCCAAGTAGCACGATAAAATCTAGGACCCCCTTGGGGTTTCTACCATATATAATATGGAAATGAGACCTCCCTATTGACTTGTTTACTAAGTTGTTATAAGAAAACTCAGCTTGTGGTAAAGCCAAGTCCCATTGTTTTGGCTTTTCTCCAATTATGCAACATAGGATATTTCCCAAGATTTTTTTGACTACTTCAGTCTTCCCATCAGTCTAGGGGAGATATGCACTACTGAACTATATTTGTGTCCCCATTTTCCTCTACAAAGTCTTCCAAAAGTAACTCAAAATATTTGTTTCCTAATCAAGTGATCGTTCTTGGAACTTTATGCAATCTAACAACTTTTGGAAAAAAATTGTCACTCTGGAAGCATCATTAGTTGTCTTACAATCAATGACATGTGCCATCTTAGAGAAACTATCAACCACAATAAAGATAGCATCATTCCCTCGTTGTGTGTTAGGAAGTCCTAACACAAAATCCACACTCAAATCAACACAAGTCCACATAGGGACATGCAATGATATATACAACCGAGACATGGACCTTAGCCATTTGGAAAACTATACATCTTTCTACAATCCTACTTATCTCCCTCTTTACCTTTGGCCAATAATAATTTTCTACAACAAAAGCATTAATTGTCTTACTTATACAAAAGCTGTCACCCAAGCCCCCGATATGTAATTATATTATAATATTTTATCTCATTGAATTACCGAGAAAGGATGCACAATTATATTCCCTCGAATATATAGCCTTCCTACATCAAATAATCATAAGAACCACTAGCCTTTGTAATGTCCTTACATTGTCTCACAACATCACAAAAATTTGGATCACCTTTGTACAATTCCTTAACTCCCTCAAACCCTACTACTTCATTTTCTATTGTTGTCAAAAGTGTTGCGTAAAACATGCTTAAGGCATAAACGACTTGATTTTTCTTACTGAATTATGTTTTAAGACAAAATTATTTTTTTGTAAAAAGTAAACCCACTTTATATTCCTACTATATAGTTTCTTCTTTTGTTTACATACCTCAAGGCTTCATGGTCAATAAAGAGTAAAAATTCCTTAGCTACTAAATAATGTTTCTAGTGCCATAATGCTTGAAAAATAGCATAAAATTTCACATCATAAGTAGAATATTTCCTCTTGAATTCATTTAGATTTTCACTGAAGAATGTCATAGGTCATCCTTCTTGACTCAAGTCTGACTCAAATCCCAATATGTGAGGCATCACAATCAACACCAAAAGACCTTTCTAAAATATGGAAATACCAAAAAAAGTGGCTCTGAAATTATTTCTTCAACAATTCAAAACTACTTGTTACTACCTTGGTCCATACAAACTCCTTCCCCTTAAATCACAACTGCTATGGGTGGAACAATGATACTAAAATTCTTGATGAACTTCCTATTAAATTTTTCCAATCCATGAAAACTTGAACCTCTATCAAATTCCTTTGAATAGGCCATTCCAAAATCTCCTTAAATTTTTCCTCATCCATCTTCACTCCATCCTCACGAGATGAAAAATCCCCAAAAAAACTAGACTTTTCTGAAGAAATCTACACTTCTTAAGGTTTGCATACAAAGTCTCTTTATGTAACAATTCTAATACCAATTTCAGATGTAACAAGTGTTCTTCCACTATCTTCTCGAATATCGAGAATATCATCAAAATAGAAAACAACAAACTTACCATTGTAATCTCGAGTAATTTGTTCATCAACCTCATGCATGTCCTAGGTGCATTAGATAACCAAAATGGCATCACCATCCACTTGTACAATCCATATTTTGTTTTGAGATTTGTTTTCCATTCATCCCCTTCAAGGATTTGGTTCTAGTAGTACCCACTTAGTAGGTCAATCTTGCTAAAATATCATGCTCTTGCTAGCACATGCATCTTATAATCTCATATTGGAATTGGGAGCTCATACTTAATTCTGATTTTATTTATGACCGTACTATCCACACACATTGTCCATTTCCCATCATTGTTGGGAGTCAATAGGGTTGGAGCTTCAAATGGACTCATGTTTACTCTCACTAACCATTTCCATACTAGATCTATCACTTTCATGTTTAGCTCCTCACTCGTGTCGGACTCATCCGGTAGGCTACCTCATTTGGAAGGATAGATCCAAGAATCAAATACAAAAGGTGTTTTATATCTCGCATCGGAGGTAACCAATCGGTAGCTCATCGGTATGAAATATTTGTATTCTTTTAGTACATTTGTTTCCACAATGGGCATATTAAATTCCTCTATTCCCACCTTCTTTGACATCGATTGCATAACACCAGCCAACTTGTTCCATTTCTATAACAAACTCTTTTGTATCCAACAAGTCCCCACTCTTCTCTTCTTCCTTAAAGGGTAAAAAGACCACCTTTGCACCATCCTTCCAAAAAGTATATGTATTTTCTCTCCATCATGTGTAAAATTTTTATCATATTGTCAAGCGTCATTAATCATATATAACATGCATCCATTGGGATAACATCACACCACACTTCATCCTTGTATGTATTCCCAAAAAATTTATAAGGCATATTTTATTTATGGCTACCTTGTTCCCTTACTTGAACAATGATATACGATAGAGATATGGGTGTTTCTCACATTTCAAACTGAGTTTATCAACCATCACAGTTGAGACCATATTTTCACAACTATCACCATCAATAATAATTTTACATACCTTTCCTCAAGAGGTGCATCTTGTTTGAAAGATATTTGTCTGTAACCAAAAATCAACACCAACACCATCTTATTCTTTCTCCTTCCTTGGGAGGATCATCTTCCTCCTTATCATGAGGTTTTCACCCGAGCTTTTTAGAAACCTCCATTTCTTCTTCGTGTTCACTTCAACTAGGTTTATTAGTGGTTTTTTTCTTGTCCTTCTATCTTGTGTAGGATAGTGCGGACACTCAAAATATTTGTGCCCTTCTTCACCACATTGGTGGCATGTATCTTGCCTTTGGGGGCTATTCCAACCACGTCAACCATTATAACCTCTTCCCTTTTGAAATGCCCTACCTCTTTGGTAGTTACCATGGCTTTGATCGATTCTTCATGCCCTTGTGCATCGGAGGATTCACCTCTTTTAGAATCTAGTATACCGCTCCATCTCATTGGAGATGATGATGGCCATCTCTTCACACCTCTTCTAAAATTAGTCCTCTTATTCTTTTGTTATTCTTTTCATGCGAGTTGATAAACATCATCCAATCTATGGATCGGGAGCATTCCCGGTTCATCTTGTATGGTATAACTCAACCCATTTATATACCTTGTAGCCTTTTGTTCCTCATACTCTTGGTGCTCCACCTAGATTGACATCCTATTAAATTATTTGGTATACTCTTCAATGATTAGATCCTTCTATTTTAGGTTTTGAAACCTTCAAAATAGTGTCTCGAGTGTAATCTAAATGAAGAAACGTTTCTTTCACCTTTTTCAACATTTATTCCAATTTTGTATCTTTCCCTTTCCTATCCTTTGTCTTTCATTTTGCAGGTGATCCCACAAGATCAATGTCTTGGCATAGTTCAATGTAGAAAATAATTAGATATTATTAGGCTTGTTTGTTTAATCGCATCCCATTATTCTCTATCTGTTTGTAATGTTCCTACAATTATGAGGAATATTTTTATATTCCTCTCCTATATATATGTAGGTTTTTTTGATAAATAAATGGTGTGAGATATCTAATATCTATTTCTTCTCCACTTCTTTCTCCTCACAATTTTGTATCATAGCGACGTTCCATGGAAGCAAAACGTGGGCAAGAAATTAGCAGCGGAAGATCAACGTTTTTAGAAGTGCGACTTGCACACCAAAGTTGGACGTGGCTGTGTAAGGGGACCAACATTTCTTATACAACGATCCATTTTTTTACTGGAACTCATCCCTTCCTGGATGCTTGGCAGCGATCAGAGTTATTTGGCATTATTTTTCTCCAACGTGGATGTGGGAAGCATAGCTCTTATTTTCTATGGAGGATCAAATTAGTGTTTGAAACCTATTTTCTTCCTCCTTGGACGTGGAATTGTTTTTTTGCTAAGGCATTTTCTATAGAACCTCGACGTTTGGAATTTGCAGCGATCTACCTATGGTGTATGGAAAAGGAAACTAGCGCCAACATATGAAGTGAAGATTGGCATTTTGTTTTCTTCTCTGTCTAGAGACCTGTCAGAGTAGATCATTCGCCTCGCATTTTCAGCAAAGACGTACGTGGAGCTGTAGAATTGGCACTAGAAGGAGGGACGTGTGTTTCTGCTTAGTTCTTGGCATTTGCGCTTAGAAAAGGAGATTTGTTGGCATCTAGAGCTTACATAGGTCTGCTGAGTCTGAACACATGCGTGGAGACCAGTGACCCAGCCCACGTGATAAGCAGCAGTCCAAGGAACCTGTTGTTCTGAGCACCAACAATGATAACATTTGGTGAGTCAATAGCTATTGGATACCTAGATAAAGTGTTCAAACAAGGAGTTCTAATAATTATTCTGCGTGGATGACAACCAAAGGTTTTTCTAAATAACAAAGCAAAAATATTTCAGACCTTCGTTGAAGTAGACTTGTTGGAGGAATCTGCTATGCGTGGAGGCTCTTTTTGAGTCAATTACAAGCCAGAGTTTTTAGCTGAAGAGTGTCCCACGAATCTCCACCGTATTTCAAGCGTGAGAGAAAGCGTATGGACTACCAAAATCCAAAACAAAGACTTAAAAGCCATAGAACACTGTCTTGACGCTCAAGAAATCTCCGGGTTCTATTTTTCTTTGCTGAACGAGCTTCACAACACCGGAAATCTTGTATTTGACGAGCTGGTTCAAAAAGGACTCCTAGAATATTTTATTTTTGACGTCAGCTGCCAAGCGAATAGAGTTCAAGAAGAGCTTGAAATCGGCTAAAAAGTAGACTGCGAAGAAGAGGGAGAATGCCTGCTAAAGTGTCGGTGTATATCAACACAAAAATATCCAGCACATCTCAGAGACCAATTCTCTCAATAGTGAGTGAAGACTTGTAATAATTCTTTGAAATTAATAAAAGTTTTTTTTTTTTTATTACAATGTCTACTCCGAATTTACTTTTATCGATGCACAATTACTCAAAGGGCCAAATTATGCGTCCTTGAAAAAAAAAGATGCAGACTATCCTTCAGTTTGAGGGATTATGGGGCATCGTCATAGGGAGTCCGTGGCAGTTCCTACTAACCCTGATGAGCTCATGAAATATGAGATAGCTAGTGCCAAAACATTGATGTTGATTATGCTGAGTATCACCGATGATGTGCAACCACATGTTCGGGATGTAGAGAAACCACAGGAAGCATGGGATAAGTTAGCAACCATATTTGAGGTGAAGAATCAGACTAAGATACTCCATCTTCAGTCGAAATTACACACCCTATCTATGGGTTCAGATGAGAAAGTTGAGGAGTTCTTACGTCGGGTGGCTAAGACGGGAACAAAGTTATTAGTGCTCGGTGAGACGGTAGAAGAAAATATTCTGGTTTCGATCACCTTGAGGGAACTCCCTTCTTAGTTCTAAGTGTTCATTACGACATTGAATGTATCCAAATGAAAAGTGACGTTCGAAGAAATCGTGAACTTATTTACAAAGAAGAAGAGGCCATCAATTCAATCCAAGATGAGGCCCAAGAAAAATCCCTTTTCTCAAAGCCACATCGTGGCCAGAAGAATTGGAGAGGTCCCTTAGAGAAGTAAACACAATCACATCAGAATCAACAACAAAAATCAAAAAATTCAAATAGGTGGTGTCAAATATGCAAAACCAACACTCACGATGCTAGTGCAATGGCTTGAAACAAGAGTCTTCGAATCAAACAAGAAAATTTGGGCACAATGATTTTAAAAAAACAAAAGCGACATCCCCGCCGAAGAAAGTAGAAGGGACATCTCGCAGCCCAACAAGATGATGACTCTAATGAGGAGACACCAGAAGGAGCCAATTGTGGTAAGAACCTCGTACTAGTCTCTTAGACTTGCAACCCATGAAGAGAGTCTGGTTGATAGACTCGGGTGCCAGTAAGCATATGTAGGTGACAAGAAGCTGTTTGATTCACTAAATGAACAACCCACTAGAGATCGAGTTTGAGATAGTAGATGACAAAGAGTACGTTGCAGAAGGAATAGGCCAAGTTACCATTCCTCTGGGACCATGAAAATGTACGCTTACAAAGGTAATATATGTTCTTGGATTGACTAGCAACCTCTTTTCAGTAAGTTAGCTCTTGAATCATCATCTAAAGGTAGAATTTCTTATTCAAAATGGAATCAAATCATGCTTGATTTCACGATAAGGTACGATTATTTCTAGAGCTTTTTGAAAAGATAAGTTATTTCTTTATAGATATTGTTTTAGTATTTGAATATATTGAAATAATGGAAATAAGATTGATATGGTACTAACCTTAAATTAACTCACCTCATTGTGTGTTGGACTGTACTAGGCTAGCATGTGGACTAGGAAATTTGTGACCTGAATGGCCTCAGGAAGGGAAAAAGATTGATATTTTCCTATATTGAGGCATCCGGGAGGATCTTGGAGCTCTCGGGGTGCCCTGTGCGTAATCTAAGCGTAGTAAAAGCTGCAAAAATCTTGGACCCCGATTTCAACATTTTTGCAGAGTCTCTACAATATCTTCATTCGTGTCGCATACGTGTCATAATAATGTCACATACTTCACTATAGATGTCACACGAAGATTTACCTCCAAAACCCTATTCAAAGTATCAATTCCTAAAAACATTAAAAATGAATATGAATAGGTGGGACTCACCTACATTGTGAAACTAGTCTTATGAATTAGCGTTGTAATACATTTTTGACCCTATGTAGTTCTATATGCATGTGTGTTTATTTTTTTCCTAGGATCCCCTATTGCCAATGACGTGGTAGTAGAGGGTCAATAACTAGATGTAAAATTCAAATGGTGGATAGAATAGAAAGAATGCAACCCTTTACCCCTATGCTTGTGTGATACAGATGTAGCACATGCCAAAATGTAGTCCCTTGCCTTAGTAGATAGTTGGCCTTGATAGTAAGATGTCCACCCATAATGTAGTGAGTATGTTATGTTTATATAGGGATCTCTTATTCAAATTTCGACACTAGTGACCTGAAATTGCCGACTACGACCCAAGGGAATACATGGGGTAACTTTTATGACCAACCTCAAACAAATAAATTAAAACCATAAACTATGATGACACGAGTGCCTAAAATTATAGACTAGGGCACCCTGGGCACTCTAAGTACAACCCTAGGTGCCTAGGCATAGGCCTAGAGATGATGATAGAGCAAATTACGACACCTAAGATATTTGTAAAAATAAGCCAAAATTGTAGAGATGAGTGATGATTAAACTAGAAAAATAACAATGACACATGACTAACTGACAACAAGACTAAAGGATGGGTCACTAGTGAATACTCTTATTACGCAAGATCCATATATAAAATAACCTACCCAAAGTGGTATTCATGTAATAGTAAGTTCTCGATAATGTGACTACATTTGCCCCGATTTTTGTTAGTGATCGGGAAGCTTTGTAATATAAAGTAGATAGAGATGCGTACGAGAAAAATCCAAAGAAGCCCATGTTGTAGAAGAATGCATAGATTTGTAGTAGAAGCATGTTGATAGAACTATAAAAGCATGCCGAACTATGGATCAAAAAGTCGATCTATGCAACGAATCAAAAAGTGTAAGTGTCACGATGAAGTGTGGAAAATGAAATGATGATTAGGATGTAGAATGATGATTTGGGAATCATTCTGCTAGAGGAAGAGTGTAGGGAGAAAAGTGTGTTATTATCCAATATTTAACCACATCCTTAAGATCAAGCTACTCTAGATGGACTCAGATTAAAATAGTGTGATTTTTAGATCTAAATGATTTTGATTAAACAGTTGACCCATATAGGAGTGATAAAGAAATGACACTCTTTCCCCATTCCACAGGTGTCACCATAATGTGAAGGATTCCAAGTTAGGTCATCTAGAATTGAGCATGATAGAGAATGAGACAACTTCCAAGATAGGTAATCTAGAAGTGAACATGATAGAAATAGATAGCTTCCAGGTTAGGTCATCAGGAAGCAAATGTAGAATGAAAGAGACGGCTTCCAAGTTGGGTCATCTAGAAGCGAACGCAGAATATAGAATAAAATCCCAAGTTAGGTCATCTGGGAAAGAAGTGGTGAATATAACTCCCAAGTTAGGTCATCTAGGAGACTGCTCATGGATTTGAATGATCTGATTTGAATGCTTTGTTTTTGATATGTTGATTGATTTTTTGATTGGTTATCTTTGGATAGGTTTTTCACTAATTGCCCCACGTTAGATCATTAGGGGAAAGTTGCTAGAAATTGATGAGATGTCACATAAAATTATTTTTAGTCACTTGTTGCCCCAAGTTAGGTCATTAGGGGGAATTGATAGGTTATAGCATGTGATCGTGTTTGGGAAATGTTAAATGATTTTTTCCCCCATATTAGGTCATTAGGGGAGATTTGATGGTGAAATGTTGCGGTATAAATTGCAAGGTGTTGAATTCATGATATTGGAACATGTGGTGACATAAGGGAGGATTATAAGGTGACCCCAGTAATATGTCCCCACTTTCAATGAAAAAGACGTGGTGAGGAACAAGAACTAACTCTAGGCGAAAGTAATGGCAAGAGGTTAATATGTGCGTGAAGTGGATAGGAAACAATGTGGAAAGAATATAATGCAGATAAAACATGTGCAATATGGTGGTAGGTGGAATTATAAAAATAATTCCACAAATGCGGTGTAAATCAGAGTAAAAACACTCAAGATATGACCGAAATGGTGTAGCGTGTATTAGTTACGGTAATAAGCATGAAATATGGACCATAGTAAAATTATTATTGAAAAGTGACTATAAATAGTAAAGTGAAAAGGTATCATTTGTCTTTTGTGTGAGTGTGAGAGTCATGCAGTGAGAAGAGATGCCTCAAGCGATACCATTACATCCTAGCCGGTTTGAGATAGTGGCGAACGCTATAGCGTCACGTCAACTACAAAGTTGGTAAGTGTAATAATTTTGCAAGAAATGTAGGGTGTAATAGGCATTTGAGTTGAATTTTTTAAAATTTAGGGTTTTTATTTTCTTAGCATTTGGGACCTAGACAAGAGCGGTGAGGGTGCTAGTGACCCCTGGGACTAGAGCGCATAGACTTGGGTGCTATTATCCTCTCTCAGGGTGCCCAGGTCTTGCATTTGGGTTCCCTAGTCCATAAATTTTTGTTTTAATGAATAATGCTAGAGAATATGTTTCTAATATGTTGAAGAGTTGTATTTGATTGTGTAAGGTATTCTAACGTTGCATTTGTTGTTGTTTGGTGTTGTGTAGAGGGATATCCACTTGAGGGAGTTCTGTGGTGGTCGTCACTTGAGTACATTCGAGATTGGGTTTGTCAATGATTAGTGGGATGTGATGGATGATGTTGACTTGTGGCATATAGCATGGATGGGGATGTGCCCCATAATATTCCCATGTTGATTGCATTATGTGAGAGATGGTGTGCAAATATGTACACATTTTGGTTACCTACAACAGAGATGACGCGTTGACGTTAGAGGATGTATATTTCATATTACTTTTTCTAGTTGTTGGGGAGAGGGTACGAGTGATGGAAGTAGTTGATATGGAGTGATAGATGTACTTAGCTAGATGATATTTTATAGGGGCCGTGTACCTACCGAGGCCCGTATCAGTTTGGATGCGATATTGTAGTCTAGGGTTCCTTGATTACAAAAATTCATTGTAGTGGTGATTGTTAGACCGGGAGAAATGGTAAATGTGTCGAATGATCTATTGAAAGTATGAGGGTGAATAAATACATAGGGAATGCGGTTAGGAGATGTAACACTTTGTAACTAATAAAAATTAAACAATGTATTATTTATCTAACATTCCCCCTTAATACATTGCTCTTACAAATGTACCCCCTAAATAAATCAAACTTCACCTCGCGAGAGGCTTGGTGAGAATATCTGTAATAACGAGAATCGGTAGGGCGATCTGGAGCTGAATTTGGTGGTTCAAGACCTGTTCACGAATGTAGTGACATTCGACCTCAATATGCTTTGTTCGTTCATGAAAAATAGGATTCTTCACAAGCTTCAACACACCTTGATTGTCGCAGTGAATGATGGGAGGTTTCTCTTCAGGAATCCCTATATCTGCAAGAATGTGACGTAACCAAATTGCTTCGCACACAGCTCCTCGTGCGGCGTGGTATTCAGCCTTAGTGGATGAGAGAGAAACAACAGTTTGCTTCTTGCTAATCCACGAGATAGGTCTAGATCCGAGATGAAAAACATATCCTGAAGTGGATTTCCTGTCATCAACGGATCCTGCATAGTCCGAGTCTGTATATCCCTGTAAGAAGAACTGAGTGTTCTTTTGATACTCCTGACCAAAGTCAATCGTACTCGGACATATCTCAACACATGCTTTGCTGCTATCCAATGACATTTCTTCGGCTCCTGCATAAATCTGGAGAGATAGCTCACCGCAAAGCAAAGATCTGGTCTGGTATAAGTCAAGTAAATGAGACTCCCCACAAGTCACTGTAGTAGTGAGTGCCATCTACTGTGGTGAATCTTAGAATCTAGATAGTTGCAAACCTTTTTCCATAGGTGTGGACATTGGTTTACAATCTGACATCCCATACTTTTCCAGGAGTGTCTTGGCATATTTCATCTGGGAGACGAAGATATGATTCTTCTTCTGCCATATCTCTAAGCCAAGACAATAGTGAAGTAGCCCCAAATCAGTCATGTCGAAGGATTTCTTCAGATCATTCTTTACATCATCAACAAGATTGTCAGAACTTCCTGTGATCACAAGATCATCTACGTACAAAACCAGAATGACAATCTCTGTTCCTACCTTCTTGATATACAAATTTGTATCTGAGGGGCTACGAGTGAATCCATGCTGCAATAGGTGATCATCAATTTTTATATACCATGCCCTAGGTGCTTGTTTAAGTCCATAAAGAGACTTTATCAGACGACATACCTTGTGTGGTTGATGCTCGTCTACAAACCCTTCAGGTTGGGCCATGTACACTTCTTCTTGCAGATCACCATTTAGAAAAGCACTCTTGACATCCATCTGCTGAAGTTTCCATCCATTTTGTGCTGCCAGTGCACATACAACTCTGATGGTTTTGATCTTCGCAGTGGGTGCAAAGGTCTCGTCATAGTCAATTCCTTCTTGCTGAGCATAACCCTTTGCAACAAGTCGTGCTTTGTGTTTGTCGATTGAACCATCTGCCTTATATTTTGTTTTGAAAATCCATTTGCAGCCAATGGATTTCTTACCTGGAGGCAGATCGACAAGTTCCCACGTCCGATTCTGAATCAGGGAATCATATTCAGCATCCATAGCCTGTTTCCACTGTGGTTGGTCTAATGCCTCACGAACAGTGTCAGGTTCGGTGCTCTCAACAACTGAACTCATGAGTGCAAAATTTACCTCATGTCTTGCTTGACTTCGTGTTCTAACTCCCATAGAAGTACCAGGAAGTGAGTTCAGGTGTGCATCCCTGATAGTACTCTGGACCCATTTCGGACGTTGGCGCTGCTGATGTGAAGATGTGTTTTCTAGTGTGCCAAGATCAACGAACAAATCTCCACTCAGCTCTTCTTCTCTCTGAGAAGAATCATCTTGCTCATCATCTGGATGTGTGAGCAATCTATGTGACGAGGTCGGTACTGGATCTCCATTGTGTGGCAAGGAGTCAAAGGACGACTCATCACATACCACATCTCGACTCTCGTAGATCTTCTTCGTCTCAGGATCCATGAGACGATATGCCTTTGAGGTAGTACTATACCCCAAGAAAAGACATGGCAGTGTCTTTGGATCGATCTTCTTCCTTCTTTTATCTGGAACATGCATATATGCAGTACAACCAAAAACTCTTAAATGATGAATAGAAGGTTTACGACCAGTCCATACCTCTTCCGGTGTCTTGTTCTGCAAGATCTTCGTGGGTGCCCGGTTGAGTAAATACACTGCTGTCTGGACTGCTTCTGCCCAAAACTGATCCTCCAACTTGGCGGTCGAGAGCATACAACGAGCCATCTCCATGACAGTCCTGTTGTGGCGCTCGGAAATCCCGTTCTGTTGGGGCGTATAGGGAGCAGTCAAATGTTGTTGAATGCCATGCTGCTTCAGGTATGCTAAGAACTTCTTTGACACAAATTCCCCCCCTCGATCTGAGCGGAGGAGAAGAAGAGGCTTCCCAGACTGCCTGGTGGCTTGCTGGTAGAAGGTTTGAAAATTTGCAAGTGCCTCACTCTTCTTCCGAAGGAAATATACCCACATTTTCCGTGAGTAATCATCAATGATGAGCTGAAAGTACACAAAACCTTGAAAGCTAGCTGGCAGGGGTCCGCACAGATCGGTGTGAACGACCTGAAGATGCTCTGTAGAATGATAAGAGCTCTGTTTGAATGGACCTCTATGTTGTTTGCCCGCAAGACATCCTGAGCAAACAGGTAAGGAATGGGAGAGTGGAGGAAGCCCTCTTACCATTTCCTTCACACTGAGTTGATGTAGAGCCCTACAGAAAGATGACCATATCGAAAGTGCCAAAGTGCAGTGGACTCTGCCGTTGATGCAGAGAGAGCAACGCTAGATGAAGTGACCGCATCCAGTGCAAATAGACGGCCCTTCAGAAATGCTTGAGCAATGACTGACTCTCCCTGGGAAATGATGCAGGACTTGACCCCTTTTTCAACAAAGAATTCAACCTGCATTCTATGGTTAAGAAGTTGACTTACAGACAAAAGATTTGAAGTCAAACCTGGAACATAGAGCACCTTTGTCGAGTGTACATCTTCGTGTTCCAAGAGGAATGATGACATCACCAATCCCTGCTGCAATATACTCTTGATTGTCTGCAATGGTGATCCGATCTCCAGTGGGCCGGTCACTCAGAGTATGGAACAACTTCTTGTTGCTGCTAGTCATGTGTTCTTTGGCGCTGAATCAATCAACAAGACATCTTTCGACGGTTGTGATGAAGTCTCGTGAGACTAGAATAATGTCGAGAATGAGTCGTATCTCGGTACCTCTTCATCGAGGTGGCTTCTCGTTGAGCAGCAATGTGGCCCTTCGCCTCTCGACACGAGCATGCCATCGGGATTTCTTGGAATATCCTCGGCCGAAGTGCTCTCTTCGCTGAATTTCCATACTTGCGACCGTTGTAATAACAGTTCGCAGTCGTGTGCGTATCCGTGGAGCAAATGTGGCACCACCGATCCGCCTTGTGATTATCTTTATGCCGGGATGGCATTTGTGGTGGCCGCAGTGAAGATGGTGCCGAGCATGTCGCTTCGATTTTGGGGCAGATTGCCCTTTCCGAGGCTTATGTTTTTGCCTCGTGATAAGAGCCTTATCTTCGAAGGCTTCTTGTACATTTTGCATGGCTTCTTCCTGCTGGAGATAATTCACCAGGGTTGCAAAACTCACCTCCTGTTGAGTAATTGTCAACGTGGTGATCAGTGTCCGAAACCGTGACGGAAGAGCTCGCAGGGTGAGTGGGACAAGCAACTTGTCGTCCACTGGTTCTCCAAGTGCAGAGAGTTCTGCACGTAACTCAGCTACACGCCGCAAGAAGGCTTCTACTGATTCACCTTCATGCATACTCATCGTATGAAGCTTTGTCTGAAGTTGCAACTTTGACGTCAGATTCTTAGCTTCGTAGATGGTACACAATGTGCTCCAAGCCTGAGAAGAAGCAGTTGCTTCTCGAATGTATGGCTGCACCTCATCAGAAAGACTGAGGGTGATGAGCATGAGTGCTTTCGCATCAGCCTTTTCATATTTTTCCAACAGATCATCGTCTGCAGGAGGGGCGTCTTTGCCAGAGACAATCCCCCAAAGGTCTTCGAATTGAAGAATCGTCCGCATTTTGGTTTTCCATGCGGCGAAATTTGGCCCTTTCAAGAGTTGGGCATCGATAGCAATATTTTTGGAGCAGACATTTTTGCAATTTGCCGACTTTGCTTACACGTAGCAGTCACAAGCACGGATCTTGCTTAGCAATGTCTCCTTTCGTGAGTAGAGGACGGACAGTTGCTCCAGCAATGAGTCTCTTCTCTGAATCTCCACGTACAGCACAAACGGGACAGTTTCAGTCTCCACAGCTCGCACGCACAGCAATTGGGTGGTCTCAGTCTCCACAACAAAGAAATGGTGGTCTCAGTCTCCTCGCAGTGAGGATCTCCTTCAGAAGCTCATTGACAGTCATACACATCCCGTTTCCTCCACGTACAGCAATCCACTGTCCCAAGCTACCACGCACAGCACAACAAAGGTCTGAAAAAAAAATGGAAGGCAATGGTCGAAGGGCTTTGTCTGATATTCGAAATGTTGTTGGAAGAAACCCACATACAGTTGACGCCAAGAGTCTTGTTGCACCTGATCGCCCTGTGACCAGGAAATATATTGCTACATTGGCAAACAATCAGCACGCGCTACAGGAGACCCAGCATTTGCTTAGATCTAGGCCTGATAAGAATATCGCTCCAACAACCAAAGATCCGAGGACAATGTCACCTACAGAAGATATACGGGGGGGGCAGTTGTTGATGAGGATGATCTGATTGGATCGACGCGTTTTTGTTGATGGTGTCTCCTCTCCACGCGTTTTAGGGATGAATAGAAAAAAAAACGGTTATACAACTAACTGCAATCTTCTTTCTTCTCCCACGCAGCAGGGATGAATAGAAAAACGGCAATCTTCTTTCTTCTCCCACGCAGCAGGGATGAATAGAAAAACGGCAGTCTTCTTTCTTCTCCCACGCTCAGGCAGAGGACGCACCAACAAGGAACAGCAAATAACAGCAAATATTGCACAGTACGCAGGCAGAGAATGGACAGAGGCTCAAATAAATTTCCACGCAGGAGGGGAAGTGATGGTTCCCAACAGATCTTCAACAGTCCACGAAACCAATGAAAGACAAACCTTTCTCACTCCCACGCTCCCGTCTTCACGCCGCTCTGATACCAATGTTAGACCAGGAGAAATGGTAAATGTCTGAATGATCTATTGAAAGTATGAGGGGTGAATAAATACATAGGGAATGCGGTTAGGAGATGTAACCGCCTGTAACCAATAAACAATTAAACAATGTATTAGTTATCTAACAAAGTGATTGCATCATGTATATCCGTGGAGGGAGGAGGTGTTGGCATATTGTATAAGATGCACAACATATGTCAATGGAAAGAGGAGGATAGGACGAGATATGTGAGGAAGTAGTGTGTGTTGGCCCATTTATATAGGGACTTGTATCGGTTTACACAAGATGAGCATGGTTGGGGTATTAGGGCCATAATCATTTCTGCTACATGTATGGGCATATGAGCATACGAGACATCTTGATACTTTGTAGGGCCACGAGGAGTGCTACGCCCTTAACATATTGCTTGTATTAGGATATGAGTAGCCGACTTGTGGCTTACCATATCATTTTATTATATCATTTATACTTTCTCATGCTTAATAGGTTGCCTTGGTGATGGCCATAGCATATGAATAGTATATATAGGGTATTGTAGGTTGTAGTTCATTATCATTTGAGCATTTGAGTTTTATTATATGGTTTAGAGGTTGCCCCCTCGAAGTGGTGAAGCTATTCTAATTGTATATTGAGATCATTATTATGAAATATTGTGTTATTTGGTGTTCTATTGTTTGTCATAATTTGAATTATACTAGTAATTTTCTTACAAGTGGTATCGAGCTACAATCGGGGCCAAAATTAGGCAAAAACCCTATTTTTTTGTTTCTACCATATATTATGAACCGGAGATAATTGGTGGGAGATATTTTTACCAAAGTTGCGAAACATCTCAAGTAAGGTTCCCTAAAAATTTCAGACTTTTTTTGGTTTATTGTGCAAAAGTTATTAAAAATTTAGAGTTTTTCCAAAAATCACTCCCTAGGGTGCAAATTGTGGAATACTTTCAAGTTCTTTACATTTTCGGAAATCTCTCAAACAAATAGTATTAGTATCTTATCTCTATTTTTTTTCCTATTCGGACACATTTGTGTCTAAACCCTAAACCCTAAGGTTTGACATCATGGCGGGGCCTTCCACAAGAAAAAAAGAATCTGGTTACTCCGGGTAAAACCCCAGATAAAGATGGGGTAGTGATTGAAGAGATGGAGTCAAAAGGGGTAAATACAAATTCCTTAGTACTAGGGTTTACCTCAGTTTATCATAAGGTGAGCCAACTTGAGTATGAGCTATGAAATGTACAATCTGAGATGGCCTCTATAGGAGACATAGACCAAATCAATCATCGGTTCGATGATATCATGCAACATGTAAAGGGTAAACAATATGGACAAAATATGGCCCATATCAACCAAGGAGGATCTTCAGTTCAAAATCATGGACAAAATAACCATGTTGGATCAGTTTTTCAACCCAATTAGAATCCAACTTATTTGAAACCAAGAAACATTATGCCAAAAGTGGATATGCACAAATTTGATGGTAAGGATTCCCTGAATTGGATAAATCAAATGGAGAACTTATTTGAGTTACATCAAACACCATCAGGACAAAAGGTGACATTGGCATCCCTGTATCTTGAACCAGACCAATTCATTTGGTATTGATGGTTATGTGCTCAAAGGCATAAGAATGGTCTTGGTGTCACTTGGACAATTTTTACCGAGGAGTTGCATTTCCACTATAGTTCTAGTGTTTCAGAGAACTATTTTATTCAATTAGAAAATTTACGGAAAATAGGATCAGTCAAAGATTATGTGCATCAATTCCAAAACCTATCCTTAAGGGTGGAGAATATTCCAAAGTAGAATCTGAATGACCTATTTCTTGGAGGTCTTAAGGACCACATCCAGCATGAGGTACGTATGTTTAATCCACTCAAGCTTTTTGATTCTATTATCATGACACGTCGAGCATAGGAAAAAGTTATTTTTAGTAGGATGCCACCTTTCATTAACACAAGAGACCGTAGTGTCTCTTCCCCTTCATTTTCTAGGCCAATTAGACTGACTCCTCAACAATAGAAGAAAAGAGAGCAAAAGGATTATGTTTTAATTGTGATATCAAATGTGGACCGGGACACAAATTTGGTTGAGAAGAAATTTTTCTATATTGACGGAGGTAATGAGGATGATGAGGAAGCTGAAATTATAGGAGAGGATGAGGAACCAATAGAAGATGAAGTAGAGGATCACCAACCTACAATTTCTTGCCATGCATTGTCATGTATTAGTACTCCTCAAAAACTCAAGGTTATAGGCTCTCTCGAAAAATAGAAGGTGATGGTGTTGATTGGCTCGAGGAGCACTCATAACTTCAAAAATAGTAAGTTAGCTTCCTACCTCAATTTTTTATTTACCCGGCTCCATAAATGTAAGTTACGATTACGAGATGGTGGGACAATAAAGTGCACGAGAAAGTGCCATAGTATCACAATTTCCATGGGAGACTACATGTTAGAATCACCTATGTTTTTTATTTCTATAGGAGGGAAGATATTGTTTTGGGTGTCCAATGGCTCACAACCTTAGGTACTATAGAGATGAATTTCAAGAATTGTTCATGCGATTTCATCATATGGAAGGATAATACAATTGAATGGGATGGTAGCTAAGTCTCTAGAGATTATTAGCTCTCATCGGATGCGAAAGTTCTCGAGAAAAGGAGTAGATGGATTTTAGCAAAGTTATTTTCTATAGAAGTACAAAATATAGAGTCTTCAATGCCACCCGATCTTGAGAACATTGTTGATGCTCACTCATCTATTTTTATGCAATCCTAAAGGGACTACCACCAATTAGGGATCATAATCATGCCATTCAGTTGATTCCAGGGAGCCAAACACCAAACATCAGACCATACAGATACCCATATTCCTAGAAAAGTGAGATCAAGAAAATGGTTCAGGAAATGTTGAAGGCAAGTATCATCAGCAGCCTAGCCAAAGAGTGCATATTCGTCACCAGTGGTCATGGTACATAAGAAGGATGAAACATGGAGGATGTGTCCAGATTACCGAGAACTAAAAAATTACACCATCAAAGATAAGTTTCCTATTCTAGTAATTTATGATTTACTTGATGAACTACATGGTGCTATTTATTTCACAAAATTAGATCTTCATTAGGTACCATCAAATTAGAATAAAAGAAGAAGATGTTCATAAAGCGGATTTCAAGAGTCATGAGGGCCATGATGAGTTTTGGTAATGCCTTTTGGTCTTACAAATGCGCCTTCAACCTTTCAAAGCTTGATGAACACTATTTTTAGGCCATTTTAATGAAATTTTTATTAGTTGTCTTTGATGACTTATTGATTTGAAGTAAGACATGGGAAGAACACTTACAACATGGAAATAAAGTGTTGGAAGTTTTGGAGAAACATACTCTCTATGCAAAGCCATCCAAATGTTCTTTTGGTGTACAAGAGGTAGAGTACTTGGGTCACATTGTATCCCATGAAGGCGTCAAAGTTGATCCTCAGAAGATCAAAGCTATGGTGGAATGGCCAAGGCCTAAAACTCTCAAAAATCTTCGTGGGTTCCTAGGACTAACATGGTACTATAGAATATTTGTGTGGGGATATGGTAGAATAGAAACCCCACTCACTACATTCCTAAAGAAGGATGTCTTCCATTAGACAAATGCATCCACTAAATCCTTTGAGCAGTTGAAGGAAGCCTTGTGTAGCACCCCAATTTTGGCTACTCCCAACTTCTCAAAAACCTTCATTGTTGAATGTGACGCTTCAAGATCAAGATTGGGAGCAGTTCTAATGTAAGAAGGAAGACCAATTGCATTTGAGAGTCTCCAATTCAAAGGAAAAGATCTACTCAAACCTATCTATGAGAAAGAAATGATGGCTATTCTTCATGTGGTCAAGCAATGGAGGCCCTATCTCATGGGTAGACACTTCAAGGTAAAAACTGATCATGATAGTCTCAAATAATTTTTGGAGCAAAGGTTATCATCTGAGGAACAACAAAGGTGGGTACTTGACAATGGAAAAGTGACCAGTGAGCATGGGAATCTACAAGTAACTCTTCCTTGCACCCGACCTCTCGAGGTCGTGCCGAGACAGCCGGTGGGGATGGAATATACATGGGGTGCAGATAAAATAGTTAGGTAATCTTATGTCTTCAACACGCAATAATGTGATTTGTGAATCTAAGGTAAAGAAGGCCCTCCTAACCTGAATCGGTGTGATAGATTGTTCGGCAAGGATAGCTGCTCGAAGGCTCTAATCAATATTGAGCTCTGTCGTGATCCAATCTATGGGTTGTGGGATACGTGGAAGATGACCTATGGATGCTTCGTATATATCTCCTGACAAGGTCATGAAAATGGAATGGATAAATGTGTAATGGATATTTTGGTGCTTTATGGATGATTCTCTGGTCTAGTCCATAAATCTTTAGCTTGATTAGCTACTACGTTTAATAATGATAGTTGTGTGATAATGTCTGGTGGAAGTGGAGAGGACCTAAACACCAGCGTTCGCAAGCTAGTGTCAATACTTGATTGATTTGTAGTCCCATTGGGTTGTGGGAACTGTGGATCACAACCGTAAGTTTGTGGTTGCTATGGACCTCCTATGGTCATATGAAGAGTCAATCCCTGATTCCGAGTATCCAGTAATCGTATGCCTTTTTGGCCTCTATGTTTAGAACTAGAAGTTACACGATTTTCTCGGAGTACCTAATAGGTGTTCTGGCAACTTGGATACGTAAGCTAGTGTCTATATCAATGAGGAGGTCTCCTATAGCTAGTGTGGGACTAGTGGATCACAACCGAATGTTTGCTCTCTTTCAGTCCTTCTACAGTCATATGGATATCTATCAAGGCAGTCTATAATTTGGCTGATTTGACCAGAACGTGTGTGCTTTGTCGTCTTCTATGTTTAATCCTCTTAGTTGTGTGCTGATTTCTTGTAGGTCTATTGTTGTTCGGAAGACCTAAATTCTGAGATTTTGGTCTATGTCAGTTAATGCTACAACAAGATTTGGTTGAGGCACGATTGGCTCAAAAATGTATTCCCTAGGCTCCCTAGGTCCCGTGATTGTCATACAAGATCAATATAAACCTAATTGAAATGAAATAAACTAATTATGCAAGATATATCTACAACATATATATATATTCCTCTATTTTTGTATTTTTGATAGAATTTTTAATAGAATTAAAAGAGCAATTAATCTAATATATTCAGAAAATGACAACTAATCTAATAACAAAATTAAAACAAGCAAGGTAGCGTGGTGTAGCTACTTGCCTGTGTAGTTGTGAGTTTATCCTAAATAACTAAATAGCTGATTAACTTAATTAAAAGACTCTCGATCCTACCTCAGAAGTGAGGAATGAATCATAGTTTCTGAGAAACTATCAATCCCCATAGCTTCCCCGGCAATATCGAAAGTGAAATTTAACTGAAATGAAATAATTCACTACTCTATTTGATATGTTTTAACTAGAACTTTGACAGATAAAACCTGGAATTTGTAGAATAGTGGTGAATCTAGTAGTGTATGACTTTGTCCCCTCAGAATGATCTCCTCATTCCTTCGTGTTCATGTGAATCTAGAAGAGTGTGTATATGCTAGCATCAACAGAAGAAGGTATTTGAACAATGGTAGCTTTGGATATAGACCGAATATAATGTGAGTAGGAGAGGGACAATGCAAGTGACAGAGCTTGGCGTATGTAATTCCTAGCAGGATTTATTGTGGGAATACAACACAAGTGTACCGAGAGATTCTAGAATCTACCTTCTGTGAAGAACACAACCTGCAACTCTAATGGATTCAATCTACAAATGACACTACTCTGCTCTAAACTAATTTGTATGAACAACAATGAACAAGACTAAAGCAAGAAGATCGAATGGCTTCTAATAGTAAAGGAAAAACTAGCATGGATGCAAACATGAAAACAAAATGAATTCTAAGCAAGAAATTGAAAGACTAAATAATGGAAATGAGAAGTTGAGGGCTCATTTGCTTGAAAACAAGTTGGCTATTTATAGATTTCACATTCACCCAAAGGTGATTCCTATTAGAACTCTTTTACCATTAAACAATGAAGAAACACTATTCCAGGGAACATAAAACATTAATACGAGCTAAGGCGGTTGAGAAAAGCTGGTAAATGTTGAAAAATTATGCAAGTTGTGATCAAAAGAATGTGTTGGAGGCAGGGCGGCGGTCACGAGACCGCCGTCCTAAGCAAGGTAGCTTGATCACGAGACCACCGCCACAGCAATGCGGCAATTTTGTCACTGAAGGTCAAAAAGCTAGAAAAAGAAAGGCAGAGGATAAAGCGAAGTACACAAAGCTTAGACAAGGTGCTTGGGATGCTAACATACACTTGGCAAGCTTTCCTGGATTTTGAACACCTTGCGAGGTGACCTGTATCATCATTGGGGCATGTGTAACATCGTTCCAGTGGTACAATACCCTACAATTTTGGTATGTACATATTGCCCCCTCGGAGAAGTATTTTAACCATGAAGAGGCGTAAAACGGTGGGTCCAAGTATGGCAGTCCCAAAATGGGAAGCTAGAAATTATACCTGACATGCCCGTGTGTCAAAATGACACCATCCAAATTCCCGCTACCTACAAAATGGAAAGAGGACTCAAGTGCAGATAGATAAATTAAATCGAAAAATAAATACTAAATTAGTATGAAATGACGACTTACCATTTGCGCGGGGATAAGAACTTACCTCCATCGGTGCTCTAAACCTACAAAAGGGGCATTCAAAATGAGTCAAAACACCATATATATAAATAAAAGCAGACTTAATTTCCTATTCGTTTGTGCGTGTTGATTTGATAGTTTTTGAGCTTTAGGACCCAGTGATGATGGTTTTTGATGAGACTATAGTTGAAATGTTCGTATCGAGATAGTGATCATGCCGCCACGAGCAGAACCTCAACCCGCGAGATCTCAAGTTAGTTCTTCTCGATTTAACGTTTTTGCACCCAAAATGTTAAAATGATGAAATATTTGTTGTGGGGGGGTTATTTTTAGAAATGTTAGTTTTAAATGTGTCTCTTAGGGGGGACGCCTAATGGGTAGGCTTTCATTTTAGCTAAAATGGTCAAATTTTTGTGTTTTTGAGCATTTTTAGGGCATGCGACCCGTTTGTAGTCGCGGGACAGACCACCGCCCTGAGCAGGTGGTAATTATAGGACCGCCACCTTTTAAGGTGGCGATTCTGAACCTTTGCTCTGCTCGGGCGGCGGTCCTCTACAGAGTGTTAAAACAACACTATTTTGAATTTATTTTTGCATTTTTAGTATTCCTACTTGCTTTAATGATTTTTCCAATGCAATCTTGACACTAACTTGCTTCTTTTTGTGTGTTTTTGGGTGTTTTGCAGAAGAAGGAAGAGTACATTAGATGGAGCCAAGAGAGGGAGTGTGATTGGCTTCCAAGCAGTGTTAGATGCACTCTCTCAGGCTAAGTAGGATACTCTCCAGAGGGCAGGTATATTGAGGATCGCACGGGTCCCCCACGTTGCACCTGCCAGTCACATACTATGTGACTTATTTTCTTACTGGGATGCAGATCGGAACACCTTCCGATTTCTAGGTGTTAGGGGTGAGTGGACCATCACCCTAGAGGATGTCTACTACATTTTGGGAGTCTCGATTATTGGGAGGAGACTTTCATTTGATACAACAGTATCTAGAGCTCAGGTGACTCAGTGGGCCACCTATATGGGAGACGCAATTGTCTCCATTGGTTCAAAGAAGGGGTGAAGGTCCATTCTATTCCCGGCTTGCCCATCCCTCTGATCTGCCAGGCCATTATGGGCATCCTTGCTTTGAGATTGATCGGGGACAAGGGAGGGGATACTTTTCTCTACTGTTGGGCCCCCATCATCGCACAGATTGAGGCACATGGTCAGATTTATGCCTAGGGAGCCGATATACTTGGGACCACCTATCATGACTTATACAGGTGGTTCGATTACAGGGACAAGTCGCTGAGCCATCGACCTTAGTTATGAGTTGGGTCTATGAGTGCATTATCCCTTATGGGAGGGGCATACAGGCAACAGATCTCGGGGCCGTCAGGGTAGCTAGATGGACAGGGATGATGGTGCTTAGGGCACCGCATCAGCTGGTGGCTTCATTGACCACTGCGGATATGGAGGCCACACCTTATCAGGCCATGGCAGGGTTGTGGGGTGAGGAGGTACACACCCTGGTTTCCTACTCTATTACAGGGCAACTTGTGGATAGGACAGGGAAGGTAGAGATACACCCCTTTGATTGAGTGCCTCAGTAGTTCATCCTTGCTTATATTGATATCCTTCCCCGGTGGTGCCGGTGTTCGATTAGTTTGGGAGGATAGGGAGGTCCTAGAGGCCAAGGGTGGACTGTTGTTACTCCTAGAATCCCCTGTTGTAGCTAGGAGGGTGGTACGTGCTCAAGAGAGAGCCAGTGCTCCTCAGGCACCTTTACTTGATTGCCGCTAGTCCTGCTCATAACAATGATGATCCCATTGATATAGACTCGATTTTGAGGAGTTCACATAGGGAGAGATGGAGGAGGAGACCGAGGACATGGAGGTCACTGAGTCGGGTGGGGGATAGGATAGCGATCCCAAGTGGCATGACACTCAGGAGATCCTACGAGGCCAAGAGGGCGGAGCGGAGCACAGAGAGGGTAACTCTAGTCTCAGAGGAGTTGCTTTCTCAGAACCTAGGCGGAGAGGATGAATATGTGGTAGGATGCCATGTTTCCCCAAGCGTAGGATGGGGACACCAGTTAGCGGTAACATTCATGGCATGTGCGGATCCCAGAGATCCTTCTTAGAGGCATGGAGATCCGAGTGAGTTATCATTCTTCTTTTGATATTTTTTTAGCTATAATTGCCTTGATTGCTATCTCTCTTTTTGTTCATCCTTGGTTTCACCTTTTTATTATTTTCTAATTTGTTTTTTTTTCCTTTGCTTATAGAGACTGTTGATGAGTGGCAAGAATTGATTTTCCAGGTATGTACTGACACCCTGTTACTCCCCATGGAGAAGACTCATGCCGAGCTATCCATGGGTGTAGGGGAGCCTTCAGCAGCTGGTAGGCACACCTATATTTTTTCCCCTGTCGGGCATGCGGCCAAGATCATGAATTCCTTCCATGTCGAGGTAGTCGGGTATAGGACTGCAGAGTGCATGATGAGGAGGAGCCATTCTCATGGTGAGACTATAGCTATTGTTCGGGACCATGAGACCTCATTAAACTCAGAGCGCCGACGTAGCTAGAGTCCTAGACGTGATCATGCACCTTCTAAGGGATCCCATAGGGATTGAGAGGCCACTTGGCTCTTTTTGTAGTGACCTTGTTAGGTTGTTTATATGAGTATTTTTGTACTTTTCAGGCTCATTGAGCATTTTGACCATGCCTAGTGCATGATGGCATTGTATACGAAACCTGATTTGTATATATATATATATATATATATCTTTGGATCTAGACTCTTGGTATCTTGAATTTTGTGACTCATTTTCTAAATGTGTTTTTAGATGTTTTTAGAATATTTTCTTTTCATGTTTCAGAATGTATGCAATGGACAACAAATGATAGTAAATATAATTTTTTACTCTATATGTTTTGCGGTCTTTGATATGAGATGATACTAACATATGGTAGATCTTGAACTTTTGAACACTTTGGGAAATTTTTGTAATTCTTTCTTATATTGGCAAAATGTGATGAATGCATAGTGATAAAGAGATGAACTTGCCCCAATCCCAAATCTATGTAACTAGTAAGACGTGAGTTCTCAACACCAAGAATTAGGAAGGGCACAAGTTGTATGAGTTTGATTGAATGGAATGATGAGAGACAAGCAAACCAAGAACAAGAACAAAATCGACCTACACACCCACCCTACTCATAAATACTACCAAGCTTAGAAGGCCACTTACTTTTCGGTTTATCTATACTTAGATTCATAAATGGCAAACTGGTTGACAAAATCTAGTTTTGAGGATTTGATCTCTTTAGGATTTGGATGTTTGGATATTTGTTATCTCTTAATAGAATTTGACTTGTGTTTTTAGCATACCAAGATTTGTTAGTTTGTGTGACTAGACTCCCACACCCCGCCTCATGCCACTAGTAAGAAGCATGGGTTTGTCACCAAAGGTAGGATACAGGCGATTAAGGGCACTTCTTTCCTTTCCCAACCTCACATCACCAGTAAGAGATGTGGGCTTATCACCGAAGGTTGATGGGGCAAAGAAGTGTGTAAAATAAAATATTTTGTTTGCTTGGTGCTTTTGATTTCATTTGATTTTGACATTTTCTGATCTATGACTTTGGGATATCCTTTCATTCCAAGAGATTTTAAGAGGGATAGATATGACACCAAGAAGCTTCCAAAATAGACGTGGGCAAGGATAGCTTCACCTAGTAGAAAGAAAGAGCAAAGCCAAGTATGGAGGTCTTGGTATGGTTTCCATCAATGTTTGTCTGTCGAAATTGATGAGAAGATTTGAAAATATTTGATGATGTTTGAAGAGATGTGATATGAATATCTTTGCCAATATCCTCATAAATTTGTAACAGATTGTTTTAAGAGTAAGCTCTTGGACTATCATTTTTACAAAATGATGAGTAACAAAAGCGCCTAAAAGACTAATGCAATGTAGGTAGCTATAATGTACTAGCAATGACTTTGATGTTTTATGCATAAAACTACTTAAGGTGTAAGGAATTGATAGTTTCACCAAATTCCTCACCTTCTAGTGTGCACAAGAGATACACACCGTTTCCATAGTCCTTCTCGACTTGGTATGGGTCCAACCATTTGGGCTAGAACTTTCTTCCTTTGCTAGTTTTCTTATCGATCCGGTTGTTTAGTATTAGAACTAGATCTCCTTCATATATTTCTCGCTCATAGACTTTTTGTTATACTTTCGGCACATCTGGTCAGCATAGGCTCTATGTCATTTTTTGGCATTTATCCTGGCCTCGTCAAGGCTTTCTAGTTGAGAGAGGCGTGCCTCCCTGTAAGCTTCTTCATCTAGAATCCCTTGTAATGAGATGCAGAGACTGGGTATTTCAACCTCAAGTGGGAGAACTACTTCTGCTCCGAATACCAGCGAGAAAGGAGTTGCTCCTATTGGTGTTCTTATTGAGGTTCGGTGGGCCCACAAGGCCGGATATAGTTTTAAATGCCAATCTCGTTTGTTCTCCTTGACTATTTTGAGGAGGATAGATTTCAACTTTTTGTTTTTCACTTCATCCGCCCATTGGTTTGAGGGTAGTAAAGAGAGGTGTGTGATGGTTTATCTTGAACTCGCTACATAACTCACAAACCTCTTCATCCTTAAAGGATGTGCCATTATTTGAGATAATGACTTATGGGACACCATACTGTAGATAATTTGGTTCAAAATGAATTTGGAAATTATTGAACTGCAGTACAGTGGTGAGAGGCATGGCCTCCACCCATTTGGTAAAATATTTTGTGGTTGTGATTATAAAATTATGGCCATTAATTGATGAGGAGAGAATTTCCCTATCAAGTCTAGACCCCACGTGGAGAAGGGGCCTGCAACAATTTGGCACTATGATAATTCTTCACCGGGAACTCCTCGTGCTATGATTATTTACTAATGCATAGCCTTTAGTTTGGTGGATGAAATATTCCAACAATAACTTTGGGAGAAACTTCACAATTACACCTCTTAATGGCTTCTTTAACACACCTTCAAAATGATGGCTTCCTTTACACACTTACTCATACAATATTTCTCACTACTTCCTTATATATGCCAAATGAGGGGGTGGCCTCTTTATTTATAGGAATTTAGGCTTATCCATCTTATCTCTAAGATAGGATAGGAAATCTCTTCCGCCAATCATATTTCATGCCTAAACTCTTGCCTTTACATGTAGGCTTATCTTCTAAGATAATAAAACCTTATCATCTCACATGGGTTCCACCTTTTTAGACTTTTCCACAAATAAAATACACAAAATATTTATGACATCACTCTTTGTCCTTATTACAAATATAATATTTCTAATTCCTAATCATGTAGACCCTACTTCTCTACTTATCCCAACTTTGACATTTTAACATTACCGGACCACTTACAAAAATATTTACTTTTTACAACATTCTTATTGTACTTTGACTATTACCGTACTCTACATTATTGGTGGCACCATACTGACGGTGCCGTTATCTTCCATCGGACGCTACTACTAATTACACTTAACAACATCCTATTCCTAATACATATATTAATGAAATAGAAATTACGGAGGAAAATTTTAGTGTCGACATCTTCCCCCTTCCTAGCTTCTACTCCGTCCTTGGAGTAGACTATTACAGTGCTTGGAAAATATTCAACTTGTTGTGATTGACCCATTTCGTAATGGGAGTGCCATCCAATTCCTCCAAATCACGTACGTACCATTTTCATGCATGCGGCTACTATTTATTTTGTAGGGCCCCATCCATTTTGGAAGAAATTTTCTCTGTCTTCTTTTTTTTGTATCTAGAATCATATACTAGAACTAAGTCATTCACATGAAATGGAGACCAACGGATCTTTTGATCAAAGTATTCCTTCTGCTTCATTTTCTTCTTATAGCTTGTATCCTTTTCTATTTCCCTCATTTCCTCTAGCAAATGAAGATGTACCAACCTTTCTTTTACTAAATCACTTTCATCCATCCTTTCATTTTTCATAACTCTCACAGTGGGAATATCAAACTCAATAGAAAGAAGCTGGATCAATGCCATAGGCCAATGAAATGGGGAGTATCTTGTTGCTTAACTTTGATGTTTCCCTATATGCCCACAATGCCGCATCGGGAAATCATCATCATCACAAGATGAACCTAAACCATCATAGGCTCAAGAGAGTGCATCCGCATTGACATGCTTCTTTCTGGCCTGTCTATAATATCAAATTCAAATTCTTGTAGCAAAATTATCCATCTTGTTATCCTCTCCGATGGGTTAGGCTTATTTACAATATATTTTAGAGCCCGATGATCATACAACTAGGAATTTTTTTTCCCTAGCAAGTAATTCCTAAAATTCTTTACAACAAAAATGATAGCGAGATCCTCTTTTTGATTCAGTATAATTTACCTCAAGACTACTCATTTTCTTCTCCCAAAGTAAAACTGGATGATCATTCCCATTTTCATCCTTTTGGCTCAGTACTTCCGAGTGCTGCATATGAGGCATCAGTATACACAATAAATGACTTGCTCCAATCTAGATTCTTTAAAATAGGTGAAGACACATGGCTTCCTTGATTGTTCAAAAGCTTCATGCACCTTATTTCTGGTTTATAAGTAACATCCTTCTTCAAGAATGGGTTAGTGGGTCATGCAATCTTTGAGAAATTCTTGGTGAACCTTCTATAGTAACCCACATGGCCTAAAAATGATCTCAATTTACTTTTATTCATAGGAAATGGTAACTCTTTGATTTTGAAACTTTATCGGGATCGTGCAATACCATCTCTAGATACAACATGCCCTAACAAAACGCCTTTAGAACATCCAAAGACACACTTTGTAGGGTTTAGTGAGGATTTTGCTTCATCTAACCTTTGAAATGTTATCTCCATCTTGCGGTGGTCCAACTTGCTCCCATAGATGCAAAAATCATCCGAAATACTCGATGAAGGTCCCAATGTAGGGTTCGAACACCCTATTCATCAAATCTTTGGAATGTTGCGAGCATTACATAACCCAAAAGGCATAACTCTATAATAAAACATTCCCAAGGAGTGGTGAACATGGTATTCAACTGATATTTCTCTTCTATACAAACTTGGTTGTAGCCACTATATCCATTAGCAAAACTATAACACTCTTGGCCGTGTACTTCATCCAAGATATGATCGAGAATGGAAGAGGGTAATGATCCTTCTTTGTTGCCTTATTGAGCTTCTGTAGTCAACACAAATGCGTAGCTTCCCATTATTTTTATTGAGATCACATGGGAGAAACCCATTTTGAATTCTCCACAGAAAATATGAATCTTGCATTAAGCAACTTATATATTTCTTCTTTTACAGTCTTGGAAAAATTAGGATTCATTCTATATGGCATTTACTTTATGGGCTTAGCACCATCTACTAGCTCAATAGAATGTTCTACCCAACTTACTTGACAGAGTTCCTTGTAATCAAAAGTGAATATGTGTATGTACCTTTGAAAGAGTTGGAGGTAGGATTCCTTCTCACTCTCCATCACAACATCACCAATCTTTATTTTTTGGAGATGATCATCAATTTCTTCTTCAGATAATTTTATGGGGTCATGAGTCGGTGTGACTGGAAGGATATCCATGACCGAAACATCAACCTCACTTTCTTCATCTTCTGTGTCCACTTCACTGGTACTAGAGTAATCAGAGGATGTCCAATCATCAGTTTCATCACTTGAATCGACAGGTTTTGCCTTATGATGCCGAGGGATCACATTTATTTTCACCCTCTCTCTACCACGTCTAAGTGTCATGAAGCCTTCATTCCATTAGTTCCTTACATGAACTCTCCTTAGCCATGGTCTTCCCAACAACATTGGATACGCAATAGTACCATTTTTCATCACCTGAAAGTCTACCACACATACAACACCCATAACAGATATTGCCACATTTGAAACTACACCTTCTGGTTTAGTTTTTCCTTATTTAATGACCTTAACATAAGTGTTGAGGGGTGATCAATTTTAAACCAAACATATTCATTACTGAGACTCGGTCATTACATTAAGCTGCAGAACCTCCATCAACTAAGACATCATGAATTGAAATACCATTACATAGTACCTCGGCTTGTGGAGCATAGGGATATATCTCTACCTCCAAAACAAGGACCTCAACCTCCTTCCTTCATCGAGCATTGAGTCCACTTCGCAGCTCCCGCCTCTTGTCAGAATACATAGCCAAGAGTTGACCATATGTAATATTTGCAAGCCTTTTGGACAGATCATATAAGATGGAGTATGGTCCTTGTCCCTGTGAAATCAGAAAATCCTGCACACCCAACTTTATTCTCCTATGTTTCTTACTAGTTTCTCCTTTCATCTTCTTAGGATCATTTCCATCTTGGTTATCTTTTTCTTTCTTTCTTTTTGTTACAAACACATCTACTTCATTATTTATGCTCTTATCTACTACATCAAAATAATTCACAGGTGTTTTTCCTTTATCATTATCTCTTGTACCATATGTAGAAGCTCTATCTGGACAATTATACTTATAATGACCCTTTTATAACAACCATAACATAAAACTTCAGAAATATTTCTTTTTGGACCTCTATCTCCTCCCTGAGAACTAAATTCCTTTCCTTGAAGAAGATTAATAGTTAACTGACCCATCTTCTTGAGCAGATATTCATACTCAGTAGATGTACTAGGAGAAAGATTTGTGCTCACCGAAAGTGGTTGTGGATTCTGGACCAAAGGTGTTGGTGTAGGCTCTACCTTAGCAACAATTTCTTTGGGCTCCTCTTCCATGCTTTCTTCTTTCCTTCTTGCAATCTCCTTTGCTTGTTCAATGGTATTGGGCGGTCATACTTCACTCGTTGTCTAATCTCTGGCTTCATCCCAAGAATGAAGTGCTTACATAGGAGATTATCCATGCCATTCATCAACCCATCTGCTAATCCTTCCTTCTGGATCTGGGCATCGAGCTTCCTCCTTAGCTCTAGAACACAATCATGATAATCTCTTATCTTCTCCTTCTCTCCTTGGGCTAGCTTTGTGATCTCGATCATGAGATCTGCATATTTCTATTGTTCACCAAATTCTTCAAGAAAACTTTCAGTTAATAAATCCCATGAGTTTTTTACATTTTCACCTAGTGTTTCAAACCACCTAAGTGCTGAACAATCCAAAAAGGTAGGAAAAAATTCAGTCCATTGTTCCCTTCTTATAAGGCCATTACAAATACAAGATCGTTTAAACTCTTGAATGAAAGAGGAAGCATCTTCATTAGATTGAGCTGAAAATACAGGAATCTTCCCCATTTTCAAAAGTAACCACAGTGAAATACCAACCCACAAGTACAATCAACAAGACTTATGTGCACAAATAATTGGAATCACTATAATAGAAAGTAACTTTACACCTTTCTACTATAAAATAGGAATGACCCCGGTAAACCATAGTAAAAATTGACTTACTGCGGTAAAAACTGGCTTTATTGTGGTAAACACTATTCACGTTAAAAATTGACTTTACTGCGGTAAATACTATTCACGGTAAAAAAGTGACTTTACCATGGTAACTACTATGCATAGTAAAAACAAGGTTACCCTCCAAATGATTTCGACTAAGTGGGAATATCTCTCCGGAAAATCCACCAACGAGGAATGGTCCCTGCATCGAAACAACAATGTCAACAACAATCGGCACTATGATAATTCTTCACCGGAACTCCTCATGCTATGATTATTTACTAATGCACGGCCTTTAGTTTGGTGGATGAAATATTCCAACAAAAACTATGGGAGAAAATTCACAATTACACCTCTTAATGGCTTCTTTAACACACCTTCAAAATGATGGCTTCCTTTACACACTTACTCATACAATATTTCTCACTACTTCCTTCTATATGCCAAATGAGGGGGTGGCCTCTTTATTTATAGGAATTTAGGCTTATCCATCTTATCTCTAAGATAGGATAGGAAATCTCTTCCGCCAATCATATTTCATGCCTAAACTCTTGCATTTACATGTAGGCTTATCTTCTAAGATAAGATAAACCTTATCATCTAACATGGGTTCCACCTTTTTAGAATTTTCCACAAATAAAATACACAAAAAATTTATGACATCAATCTTTTTCCTTATTACAAATATAATATTTCGATTCCTAATCATGTAGACCCTACTTCTCTACTTATCCCAACTTTAAAATTTTAACATTACAGGCCACTTATGACAAATATTTACTTTTTACAACATTCCTATTGTACTTTGATTGTTACCATACTCTACATTATTGGCGGCACGCATCTTGTGGCTTGCCGTTATCTTCCATTGGACGCTACTACTAATTACACTTAACAACATCCTATTCCTAATACATACATTAATGAAATAGAAATTACGGAGGAAAATTTTAGTGTCGACAGTGCCACTGATTCTTTATTGGTTGTAGGGATTGTCTTTGGCATGTGAATCTCGTGGGAGAATTCTTGGCATTTGTGGCTCTTATGTACAAATTTCCGCATCATGTTCAAGAGTGGGCCAAAAATAGTCCATCGATGTATTTTGTGAGTGGTGGCGTGACCACCGAAGTGGACCCCACATATCCCACTGTGGGATTCATGAAGAATCCTCTTGGATTCTTCTATGTCGATGCATCTTAGAAGCATGCCGTCGAAGGCTCTACGATAGAGTACTTGGTCTAAAACAACATATTTAGTGGTAATAATGCGTAACCGCCTTCTTTTTTGTGACGTGGCACTTTCCGGGTTTGTATGGTCCATGAATACTAGGGACATGTAGAAATGGGGGGTTAGTTTCGACAAAGTATACACATTCATCGGGAAATTCTAGATCTACCAGCTCGCCTCCATCTAGTGGATTGTCAGCTAACCAATCTACAATGATTTTTCCTTTAACGGATTTTTGGTTTACGAATGTTAACTCAAATTCTCCCATTAGGGTTATGAAATGGCCAACCTTTTTAGATAAAGATCCTTGTGTGAGAAATGTTCGTAAATGGTCTATCTTTACAATGACCCTTGTTTCCTGGTTTAACATGTAATGTCTCAAACATTTTGTTGCAAAAATTATGGCAAGGCATTCTCTCTCTACCTATGTGTAATGTGTTTCATAATCAAGCAACATTCGGCTAATGAAATAGATCGCGCGTTCTCATTTGTCATCGTCTTCTTGAGCCAGCATGTAGGCCAGCGAGACATGAGTGGCTCGTGAGTATAGGATCAAAGGGCGGTCTGGCTTGGGAGGCATTAGCATGGGTGGTGACAACAAGAAGTGCTTAACTGCTTCAAAGGCCTCGTTGCAATCTTCAGTCCAATCAACGCTATAATATTTCTTGAGTAGATTGTTGATTGGATGAATGGAAAAGCTTAAATTTGGGATGAACCTTCAGATTGCACCGAGTTTCCCAATTAATGACTTGATTCCAAACTCGTCCAAAGTTGGGATCTTTTCGAGAACATCCTGTATTTTGGTGGATCAACACCAATCCCTTGTGAAGATATAATGTATCCTAGAAGTTTTCCTCCTGTTACATCGAACACGCACTTCTTTGGGTTTAATGTGACACCATACTCAATTAGTCATGAGAGGATGATACGGAGCACTTCTAGATGATCACAACGTTTCTTGGCCTTGGCCAATAAGTCATCCACATATGATTCCACAATTTTATGGATAAGATCATGGAATATATAAGTCATTACCCGTTGATACATAGTGTTGGTGTTCTTAAGACCAAATGGCATGACAACATAACAATAAGTTCCCTAGGGAGTTATAAATGTGGTTTTGGCTTGATCTTGTTCAGATATTTTAATCTGATTGTACCCTAAGAACCCATCCATGAGGGACAGTAGTTCAAATCTAGTTGTTGCATCAATGATAACATCAATGGATGGTAATGGGAAATCATCCTTGGGACAAGCTTTGTTAATATCCCAAAAATCTATACAAATGCGTATCTTCCCATTCTTTTTTAGGATGGGAACGATATTAGACACCCATTGTGAATAGTCAACGGGCTTGATGAATCCTACTTGGAGAAGTTTTACTACTTCCTCTTTTACCATGAGAGCCACTTTTGGCTTCATTGGTCTTGACTTCTGTTTAATTGGCTTCGCATCTGGTTTAGTGACAAGATTATGTACCGTAACTTGTGGTGTGATACCCATCATTTCTTTATAATTAAATGCAAAAGCCTTTTGATGTTTTTTGAGGATTTGGGTGTGTATTTCTATTTCTTCCGGAGTTAACGAGGATCCCAACTTCAAAATTCTTGGTTCTTCCTCCGTTCCAATGTTTATGTCAATGGTTTCTTCTATCAAAGAAGCGTTACCTTCTTCAAATTCAGGTGGGGCTAGAGGTAGTTCCAAGCTTTCTCTTTTTCTATCTTGTAGATATCGAGATCCTTCTATGGAGGAGACTCTACCATGGGATTTCCAAAGTAGGAAGAGGAGTGTGGTATTAGGGAAAGATCAACTATACGGTGAGCAAGGTGTAGCTCTGCATAGGCATTTAGATATTCGAGAGTGACTTTATCACTGTCAACATGATGTAAGATAGAAGACTCATTCTCAGTTGTATGTGTTAGAAGAGGGTTCATTGATATTTTCTTCACCAATGGTTCAGTACGAAGTGATACCTTGAAACTTGTATCTTCCAACTCATTACTTGGGGTAAAACGCGAAGTTGAGGTTGCTATTGAATCTACGAGAAGGTTCTGTTCTCGTGGGATTGCCTCAATGGATATGAAGTTGAATCCTTTGCTTAGATCTAATACCACTATTTTATAGAGTTGTAAGTGCTCAGCTCTAGTCTCATATACTTCAGAGACTTGGTTTGCAACTAATTATGAGTCTCCTAACACTCTGATGTTATTAACACCGATCCTTTTGGCTATGATGAGGCCAAGGAGGAGGGATTTGTACTTAGTGTCGTTGTTTGTACATTCAAAGTTTAACTTAAAAGCAAAAGGTAGGATCTTTCCCTTAGGGGAAGTAAAGATCACACCTACCCTAGCTCCATTGAAGTGGAGAGTCCAATATTTACTAGAAAAAATGGATGTTGGGACATTCTTTGCAGACTGCTTTTCTTGTTTTGGTTACTTCTACCATGTAAAGTTCCTCTGCTGGAAGAGAACCAACTCCTAGGGTACATCCCATACCTATGGAATCAAATGGTAGGAAAATTGGTAGATCTTGTTCTAGTAATTTGAAAATTTCTGCAGTAGTTCCTAATGACACCATTTTTATAACATTAGCATCATCCTGAGAGCATTGGGATGCCCTTGACTAGGTTCGTAATTTCTAGTTCTATTGTAGGTATTAATTTTTCTTCCAGTTTTGAGTTAATTGGTTTGTTAAGTTTGTTTGTTGGGAGTTCAAACTAAAATTGAATGCCTGGTCTTTTCTTTAGGTCCTGCTAGGTATATGTCGAATGGTTTTGGGTCACCTTTTTGCTATGAATATCTTTCCTAGGTGTAAGAATCTTATTTCTTGGAGTAACGTAGAAGGGATTGCTTTCATGCGATGTATCCATGGTCGATCGAAGATCATATTATAGTTGGTTTCCCAATCTATGATATAAAACTCGGTGAGGATTTTCTTTGGTCCTAAGGTATTTGGTAATATTATAGTCCCAATTGAAGTAGCCTTAAGGCTGCCATAACCTCTTAGTGTATTTCTTGTTGTGGAAAATTTTGTTTCTCCATATCTTATCTTTTGAAGGAAAGAGAAAGGGGCAATGTTAACTTCTACCCCATCATCAACCATTGCACGTTTAACGTAATTATTGTAAACCCACACCTGTAAATGCAAGGCCAGATCACCTCTATATGCAATTTCAACATATGTTGGCATTTTGTTTATGTCAAATATAAACTCGGTATCCCTATTTGGCTGCCCTGGAGGGTGGATATCGAAGTCTATATGGTTTACTTGTGTTTCGGGAGGTGGAGTGATGTTAATTAAATGACCTAGACCTAGTGCTTCTAAAAGAGCAGCCCTATGGGCAGGAGAGTTTTTCAACAAGTCCAAAAAGGAGATGTGAGAGAAGGTCTTTGTTAAGTCATTAATTAAATCATAAGCACCTATGGGTTTTACCAATGTTTGTTGAATGTTATCTGGCTCTAGTGGATAGATTGGATTTGGTTGAGAAGAATATTCTCATGCTCTTGTTATGGCTTCTATGTGCAGCTCAGTATCTAACTCCACTAGACCAACTATCTTGGTTTGTGGCTGATTTCCTAATTGCGGTGCGACAGGTGGATTTAGTGAAGTTGAGGCTTCATGATCGTTATTTCTTGTCATTACACCTTTGTTCGTCCCATTTGGATTTAATTTATTATTGTTATTGTGATTTGGAAGTGGATCATTGAAGATCTTAAGAGGTACATTTTGAGGGGAAATTTCCCCTATGAAAGTATTTGGCATAGGTGTCATAGAATTTGTTAAGAACATATCTATGAAGAGTTGTCTTTATTCTTCTGGAAAACGTTGCATGAACTTATTATAATTGTGGCAAGTCCTAGTGTCATGGCCTCGAATTTTGTGGAAACCACAATATGAGTTGGGATTATAACTCCTAGGTTGTTGGTTTGGCACGTGTTGTGGTCCAAAACTCTGATTAAATTATTGACTATTAGGATTAAAGTTTTGCATTTGTTTCCTTTGGTTTTGGTTTTGATATCTAGTTGAGTTTTGACTTGGACCCTGTGTCTAGATCTGTCATTGTTGTTGTTGTTGTTGTTGTCGTTGGGGACGATTAAAATCCACCGTGTTGATTGTTGGGGTAAAATTGTTGTTTCGTTGATTGTTAACTGGTGGTGGAACATTTACAACATTTTCTCTTTTAGTTTGGTCAGTCACTCCATCTGTTGTCACTCCACGGTTTTTGTTAAGGATTTTAGGTCCTTGATTGGCATTTGTGGTAATAGGATAGGCCATAGTGTTTTGGTTGGGAATGATTAACCTCACATTTGTTCCATATGTCTTGCGACCACTATCTACTGCAGCTTGATCTATTCGGAGAGCTCTCTCGAGCACTTCATCACAAGTTCTTAGTGGGAACTTCTGGACTTCTTCCTTTATCCCTCTGTTGAGAGAATGAAAGAATAAATCACATAGTTCCATCGATCCATGTTTGGAGCGCTTACTTTGAAGAATAGAGGAATGTACGCTATCTTTGGATGAAATGAGCAATGATTCATTGTGTTCTTGTTTAATATGCAAGAATTCCCTAATTCTGTTCTCAACAATTTTTTCATGTCGAATGCCTTGATGAACTGCAAGCGAGTTGTTTAAATGAATGTATTGATGCTTTCAGTATTTAATACCAATAGAGGGCAATACCCTCTAAAGTTTTGGGAATATTTTAGCAACAACTCCATCCCAAGGAGTAGTTCTCGAATGGTTGTGGCATAGGCCTTAATATGTGCATTTAGTTATCACTCTCCTTTGTACTCGGGTAGATCAGGGAGAGGTCTTGAAAGCATGACGCTTCGTATAGTGAAGTCTAAAGGTTCTTTCAAATATTCTGAATAAGTTCCTATCGCATAGGTTTTGACCATTGATGGTGCTTGCTGAGGGGGTGGAGGTGGAATGGGTTGTTAATACGACGTAGCATATGTACTTACAGGGGCATAAGGAAATCCCTATGTTTGAACAAACATGCTAGGAGAAGAGAACATATCTCCTTGTGGTGATTTGGAATACATGTTTAAGTATGGAGGAGAATTGCTCAGGAATGGGTTGTTTTATACTAAGTCGGGAGGTATTATATTCTCAACTGGAGCGGCATTAGAAAACATGGTTCTAGTTGGTGTTTGTTGTAAATATTGAGGAGGCATGCCCAACGTTCCTATTCTGTGAGGAGGTCTACTTATGCGGGATGATGTGGAGGATTAGAAGTTCTTGCTTGCATGAACTATGAATTTTAATTTTCTTGAGCAAGTTCTAACCCTCTAACCTTCTCAACTAAGGCTGAGATGACCTTGTTTGGTGAAGACATGGTATTTTTCCTTAGTGATGGTTTTTGTATATCTTGAGGTTGTATAGGCATATGGTACCCTGCTATGGCGGCGGTGCCCTGCCAAGTTTCATTCCTATAGGTGGAGGAATGGGGGTGTTTTCTTGGAACGAGACCTCGGGTTGTGTTTACAAACCTCCTATAGGTGAGTACATATTTTGAGAGCGTTGTCCACTCCTAGCATAACTTGCTAAGTATTAGTCATCAAAAATAGATATGGATCGATGTCTACTAATTTGTTGTCTAAGCAACACCTGAGGAGATGAACCAGATTCTCCAGTGAGCGTCATGTTGTTTGAACCTAAAGGCTCTGTTGTTGCATTTGAGTGAGCTGATCCAACTCCTCTATTTGGAAAGAAGAACTATATCTAGTCCTTTGAGGTAGAGTTTGTGTTGAAAATTGGTTAGTTGAATAGTTGTCACCCCATGCTTGATAACTATGCTTCAAGACCTAGGAGAGGTCTGCCATATGCATTGTATCCCGACATATTTTGGGGGGTATTTAAATACCCACAGAATAATGGGAAGAAGTGAAGGTGGATAAAACTAAAAATAAGAGTGTGAAAGTGAAGTAATTGTTCTGTTTCACGTCAGATTCACCAATTTTGTTGGTGAAGCTGATGTGAAGGCTAAAAAGGGTGGAAAAGATGAAAAGTATATTAATTGGAAGAACAAGTAGAAATATGACTCTGAATCAAAAGGTTGCGTGTTTCATGTCGGGTTCACCAATTTTGTATGATGGAAAAGTGACCAGCAATCATGGGAATCTACAAGTAACTCTTCCTCGCACCTGACCTCTCGAGGTCGTGCTGAGATAGCCGGTGGGGATGGAATATACGTGGGGTGTAGATAAACTAGTTAGGTAATCTTATGTCTTCAACACGCAATAATGGGATTTGTAAATCTAAGGCAAAGAAGGCCCTCCTAACTGAACCAATGTGATAGATCGTTCGGTGAGGATAGTTGCTCGAAGGCTCCAATCAAGATCGAGCTCTGTCATGATCCGATCTATGGGTTGTGGGATACGTGGAAGATGACCTATGGATGCTTCATATATATATCCCGAAAAGGTCATGAAAATGGAATGGCTAAATGTGTAATGGATCTTTTGGTGCTTTATGGATGATTCTCTAGTCTAGTCTAGAAATCTTTAGCTTGATTAGTTGCTATGTTTAATAATGATAGTTGTGTGATAATGTCCGGTGGAAATGGGACCTATGGATCATAACCATAAGTTCTCGGTTCTTTGTGGACCCCTATGGTCATATGAAGAGTCAATCCCGATTCCGAGTATCATGTAATCGTATGCCTTTTTGCCTCTATGTTTAGAACTATAAGTTACACGATCTTCTCGGAGTACCTAACAGTCTTCGGCAACTTGGATACATAAGCTAGTGTCTATATCAACAAGGAGGTCTCCAAGATCGGCTGTGGGACTAGTGGATCACAACTGAATGTTTTCTCTCTTTCAAGTCCTTCTACAGTCATACGGATATCTATCAAGGCAGTCTATAATTTGGCTGATTTGACCAGAACGTGTGTGCTTTGTTGTCTTCTATGTTTAATCCTCTTGGCTGTGTGTTGATTTCTTGTAGGTCTGTTGTTTAGAAGACCTGAATTCTAAGATTTTGGTCTATGTTAGTTATGCTACAACAAGATTTGGTTGAGGCACGATTGGCTCAAAAACGTATTCCCTGGGCTCCCTAGGTCCGTGATTGTCATACAAGATCAATATAAACTTAACTGAAATGAAATAAACTAATTATGTAAGATATATCTACAACATATATATATTCCTCTATTTTTGTATTTTTGATAGAATTTTTAATAGAATTAAAAGAGCAATTATCTAATATATTCAGAAAATGACAACTAATCTAATAAAAAAATTAAAACAAGCAAGGTAGCGCGGTGTAGCTACTTGCCTGTGTAGTTGTGAGTTTATCCTAAATAACTAAATATCTAATTAACTTAATTAAAAGACTCTCGATCCTACCTCAGAAGTGAGGAATGAATCATAGTTTCTGAGAAACTATTAATCCCCACAGTTTCCCTGGCAATATTGAAAGTGAAATTTAACTGAAATGAAATAATTCACTACTCTATTTAATATGTTTTAACTAGAACTTTGTGAGATAAAACAAGGAATTTGCATAACAATGGCGAATCCATTAGTGTATGAATTTGTACCCTCAAAATGATCTCCTCATTCGTTCATGTTCACGTGAATCCAAAAAGCGTGTATATGCTAGCATCAAGAAGAAGGTATTTGAACAATGACATATTTCGATATAGACTAAATATAATGTGAGTAGGAGAGGGACAGCGTAAGTAATAGAGCTTGGCATATGCAATTCCTAGTGGGATTTATTGTGGGAATACAATACAAGTGTACCAAGAGATTCTACAATCTACCTTCGTGAAGAACACAACCTACAAATCTAATGGATTCAATCTACAAATGACACTACTACTGCTCTAAAATAATTTGTATGAATAGAAATGAACAAGACTGAAGCAAGAAGATCGAATGGCTTCTAACAACAAAGGAAAAACTAGCATGGATGTAAACATGAAAACAAAATGAATTTTGAGAAGGAAATTAAAAGACTAAACAATGGAAATGAGAAGTTGAGGGGCCATTTTCTTGAAAAAAAGATGGCTATTTATAGATTTCACATTCACCCAAAGGTGATTCCTATTAGAACTCTTTTACCATTAAACAATGAAGAAACACTATTCCAGGGAACATAAAACATTAATACAAGCTAAGGCGGTTGAGAAAAGCTAGTAAATGTTGAAAAATTACGTAATTCGTGATCAAAAGAACATGTTGGAGAATGCATGAAGGACCTCTGCCCTAAGAAGGGTGAGTTACAGGACCGCCACTCTGGCAGGGCGGCGGTTTCACTGAAGGTCAAAAAGTTAGAAAAAGAAAGGAAGAGGATAAAGTGAAGTACACAAAGCTTAGACAAGATGCTTGGGATGCTAACATACACTTGGCGAGCTTTCTTGGATTCCAAATACCTTTCGAAGTGACCTGTATCATCATTGGGGCATGTGTAACATTGTTCTGGTGGTACAATACCCTACAATTTTTGGTATGTACGTGGAAGATGACCTATGGATGATTCATATATATCTCACAACAAGGTCATGAAAATGGAATGGCTAAATGTGTAATGAATCTTTTGGTTCTTTATGGATGATTTCTCTGGTCTAGTCCGAAACCTTTAGCTTGATTAGCTGCTACGTTTAATGACGATAGTCGTGTGATAATGTCTAGTTGAAGTGGAGAGGACCTAAACACCAGCGTTCGCAAGCTTGTGTCAATACTTGATTGATTTGTAGGCTGTCATCACCAATCCGGCACTATGATAATTCTTCACCGGGAACTCCTCGTGCTATGATTATTTACTAATGCACAGCCTTTAGTTTGGTGGACGTAATCTGGAAACAAAACAACAACCGAACACAAGAATA
Organism: Taxus wallichiana var. yunnanensis; assembly: GCA_018340775.1. Taxonomy (NCBI): domain Eukaryota; kingdom Viridiplantae; phylum Streptophyta; class Pinopsida; order Cupressales; family Taxaceae; genus Taxus; species Taxus wallichiana. Next base: position 589,501,515 of record CM031242.1, on the reverse strand, counting down.
CCATTGACTATGATAAGACGGAATGATGACAAATCTGAAATATCAAAGTAAATTATAATATTAACATGAAATTGTTACAATCTCACCCATGAGGTACTTCAACAAGACTATGGGAGAAACTTTACAATTACACCTCTCGATGGCTTCTTCAACACACCTTTAACTGATGGCTTCCTTTGCACACTTCCTACAATATTTCTCACTACTTCTTTCTATGCTAAATGAGGGGGGTAGCCTCTCTATTTATAGAACTTCCAAGCTTATCCATCTTATCTCTAAGATAGGATAAGAAATCCACTCTAACGAATCATATTCCATACCTTAACTCTTATCTGTACATGTAGGCTTATCTGTTAAGATAAGATAAACCTTATCATTTTACATGGGTTCCACATTTTTAGACTTTTTACAAATAAAATACACAAAATATTTATGACCTCACTCTTGTCTTTATTACCAATATAATATTTCTAATTCCTAATCATGTAGACCCTACTTCTCTAATTACCCAAACTTTGACATTTTAACATTACCGGACCACTTACGACAAATATTTACTTTTACAACATTCCTATTGTACTTTGATTTACCGTACTCCACATTATTGGTGGCACCGCATCGTCTTGGCGCCCGTTATCTTCTATCGGATGCTACTACTAATTACACTTAACAACATCCTATTCCTAATACATACATTAATGAAATAGAAATTATGGAGGAAAATTTTAGTGTCGACAGGCCCGTTGGGTTGTGGGACCTGTGGATCACAACCGTAAGTTCGTGGTTGTTGTGGACCTCCTATGGTCATATGAAGAGTCAATCCCTGATTCTGAGTATCCAGTAATCATATGCCTTTTCGGCCTCTACGTTTAGAACTAGAAGTTACACAATTTTCTTGGAGTACCTAATAGGTGTTCTGGCAACTTGGATACATAAGCTAGTGTCTATATCAACGAGGAGGTCTCCTACATCTAGTTGTGGGACTAGTGGATCACAACTGAATGTTTTCTCTCTTTTAGGTCCTTCTACAGTCATATGGATATCTATCAAGGCATTCTATAATTTGGCTGATTTGACTAGAATGTGTGTGCTTTGTCGTCTTCTATGTTTAATCCTCTTAGTTGTGTGCTGATTTCTTGTAGGTCTATTGTTGTTCGAGAAGACTGAATTCTGAGATTTTGGTCTATGTCAGTTAATGCTACAACAAGATTTGGTTGAGGCATGATTGGCTCAAAAATGTATTCCTGGGCTCCCTAGGTCCCGTGATTGTCATACAAGATCAATATAAACCTAACTGAAATGAAATAAACTAATTATGCAAGATATATCTACAACATATATATATTCCTCTATTTTTGTATTTTTGATAGAATTTTTAATAGAATTAAAAGAGCAATTATCTAATATATTCAGAAAATGACAACTAATCTAATAACAAAATTAAAACAAGCAAGGTAGCGCGGTGTAGCTACTTGCCTATGCAGTTGTGAGTTTATCCTAAATAACTAAATAGCTGATTAACTTAATTAAAAGACTCTCGATCCTACCTTAGAAGTGAGGAATGAATCATAGTTTCTGAGAAACTATCAATCCCCATAGCTTCCCAGAAATATCGAAAGTGAAATTTAACTGAAATGAAATAATTCACTACTCTATTTGATATGTTTTAACTAGAACTTTGACAGATAAAACCTGGAATTTGCAGAATAGTGGCGAATCTAGTAGTGTATGACTTTTTCCCCTCAGAATGATCTCCTCGTTCCTTCATGTTCACGTGAATCCAAAAGAGCGTGTATATGCTAGCATCAACAAAAGAAGGTATTTGAACAATGGAAACTTTGGATATAGACCAAATATAATGTGAGTAGGAGAGGGACAGTGCAAGTGACAGAGCTTGGCGTATGTAATTCCTAGTGGGATTTATTGTGGGAATACAACACAAGTGTACCGAGAGATTCTGGAATCTACCTTCTGTGAAGAACACAACCTACAAATCTAATGGATTCAATCTACAAATGACACTACTCTACTCTAAACTAATTTGTATGAACAACAATGAACAAGACTGAAGCAAGAAGATCGAATGGCTTCTAACAACAAAGGAAAAACTAGCATGGATGCAAACATGAAAACAAAATGAATTCTAAGCAAGAAATTGAAAGACTAAACAATGGAAATGAGAAGTTGAGGGGCCATTTGCTTGAAAACAAGTTGGCTATTTATAGATTTCACATTCACCCAAAGGTGATTCCTATTAGAACTCTTTTACCATTAAACAATGAAGAAACACTATTCCAGGGAACATAAAACATTAATATGAGCTAAGGAGGTTAAGAAAAGCTTGTAAATGTTGAAAAATTACGCAAGTCATGATCGGAAGAACGTTACGGAGAATGCATGAAGGACTACTTGCCCTGGCAGGGTGGCGGTTTCGTCACTGAAGGTCAATAAGATAGAAAAAGAAAGGCAGAGGATAAAGTGAAGTACACAAATCTTAGACAAGGTGCTTAGGATGCTAACATACACTTGGCGAACTTTGATGGATTCTGAACACCTTCTGAGGTGACCTGTATCATCATTGGGGCATGTGTAACATCGTTCGGCAAGTATAATACCCTACAATTTTGGGTATGTACAGTACTAAAAATTACGGGTTATGATTTTGAAATCATACAAAAAGGGTAAAGAAAATTTGGTAGTTGATGCGTTGTCTAGAAGGGATACATCCATGAGATGCCTTACTATGTGGAATGTCCATGTTGACGACCAATTAGGTGGATTAAGCAAGATTGGAATGGGATCAAGACAGGGATACACAATCTCTAATACAAAATATTAATCAAGGATCTATGAAATCTAAAAAAATGAGTGGAAAGGTAATACCCTATTGTACAAGGTAAGTTTATACTTGAGTGAAGATTCTGAGTTGAAGCATAAGATTCTTGCAGAGCTACATGCCTCACCTATTGGAGGACACTCTAGGTTTTTGAAGACATATCATAGAATAAAAAGAGAATTATTTTGGGAAGGACTCAAGGGGGATGTACAAAATTTTGTATCAGAGTGTTTAGTGTGCCAATAGAATAAAGGGGAAACAATTAAGACACTAGGTCTATTGCAACCCTTACCAATTCCTAGCCAAAGATGGGAGGAGGTCTCCATGGATTTCATCACTAGATTTCCTTGTTCAGAGGGTAAGAATTTTATTTTCATGATTGTGGATAGGCTCACAAAATATGCCCATTTTTGTGCCCTATCACATCCATTTGCAGCCAGTACAGTGCAGCTATTTTTTTGGAGTTAGTTCAAAGGCTACATGGAACCCCAAAGATTATTATAAGTGATCATGATCCTATTTTTACAAGTAATTTTTGGACAGAATTATTTTCATGTTTGGGTACTCAACTAGCTCATAGTTCATCTTATCATCCTCAAAATGATGGGAAAACGGAAGTGGTCAACAAATTCTTAGAGGGGTATCTACGTTGTTTTGTATCAGATAAGCATGAAAGGTGGATTAAATTCCTACCACTTGCATAATGGTGGTATAACACATATTTTCATACCTCTTCTCAAATGACCCCATTGTTAGCATTATATGGTTACCATCCACCTTCTATCACTTCCTCCTTGAGGGTGAAAAATAAGGTTAGAGATGTTGAGGAACACATCCAACATCAACAACAAGTTTTGGCTAGTTTGAAGGAGAATCTAGCATTAGCACAAAACATGATTAAACAACAAGAAGATCAACACCGTAGTGAAAGACATTTTAAAATTTGTGACTAGGTTTTTGTACGTCTCCATCCTTACAAACAGATGTCCCTAAAGTAACAAAAAAGGACAACAAACTTTCTCCTAAATATTATGGCCCTTATCAGGTTCTACAGAAAATTGGCAGTGTTGCTTATAAACTAGAGTTGCCTCCATCTTCACACAGACACCCAATATTCCATGTTTCATGTGAAGAAGGTTATTGGACAGAAATTTGAAGCCTAGATAGAGTAACCAGGACTTGACAAGGAAGGAAGAATCATTTTGGAGCCAGAGAAGATTCTGCAAACACGTACTAAAAGGTTGAGAACCGAGAGACATTAAGGAATATTTGATCAAGTGGAAGAATCGAGTATAGAAAATACAACACGGGAGGATGAAGGTTTTCTACAACAACATCCATAATTATTCAACATTGAGGAAAATTTTTGTTTGAAGGGGAAGGGCATGCTACGCCCTTAACATATTGCTTATATTAGGATATGAGTAGCCGACTTGTGGCTTACCATATCACTTTATTATATCATTTATACTTTCTCATGCTTAATAGGCAAGCCTTGGTGAAGGCCATAGCATATGAATATTATATATAGGGGATTGTAGGTAGTAGTTCGTTATCATTTGAGCATTTGAGTCTTATTATATGGTTTAGAGGTTTCCCCCTTGAAGTGGCGAAGCTATTATAATTGTATATTGAGATCATTATTATGAAATATTGTGTTACTTGGTGTTCCATTATTGCTCATAATCTGAATTATGCTAGTAACTTCCTTACAAGGAGAGTGGACTCGACACGAGATATTTTCTCGATCTTTGGGTTGATATCCACGGTAGGAAGATTGACACATATAGCTTTAGGGACATGATTGATAGGATGGGGCCGGAGTCGGTGATATGGAGGCGATATCGTGATTGCAGGGGATGGCACGAGGATGTTATAGAGTTGTGATGTATCTATTCTAAAGAAATCACAACACCCCTGATTGCCCGCAAGTGATTGGTTGAGGCATTTAGTGTGATTCGTTGAACATGGAGTTATCCCAAAGTGTGGGACTTTGTAATCCAGGATAACCATCACGGAGAAGGCCGAATTCCTATCCAATCCTAGTGCCAACTACTCCAAAGTGCAAATATTTTCATATCTAACCCTAATCTAATATTTCCAAGGAGACAGAGATAGATAAAAATGCATGAAGATTAAAACATACTCTAAGGGAAGGCGATGCACCAAGAAGGATGTTGAACTACCTACATACTAAGCACAACACTACTAGAACCTTGTAATTAAAACAAGAACAATATGCAATAACCTTACATGTAATGAAAGATTAGATAGTTGTTGTATAACACATAAGAGGGTTTGAAGCATTCACATAATATATTTTATTGATCCCAAAATTGATACAATACACCACACTCAAGCTCAAAGGAACATATTTTTCATTACAATGTCCAGTAGGGAGGTTTGGAATCTCCACAAAATATCTTATAGACAAGAAGAAGGGAGGGGCATATACAAGGTGTCCAAATTTTTAAAATGAGCCCCTCCTTACAATATATAGGAAGAATGAGAGAAAGGAAGACACATGGAATTGAAATCTTTCTTCAACCACCCAAAAATGCATAAAACTCACTGCAACAATGATGGGTACCACTTTGCAAAACCCATAACTACATGTAATTTTATTTTTGGGGAAGAAAGGAAGTCCATATCTTCATCATTTTGGTAGGTGAGAAATTTGGAAACACCTTCTAAAATGACAAACTATATTTCCTCATTTTGAAATACTTAACCTTACTAAAATTAAGAAAATGATTTGATGCAAATCCAAGATCCTAGTCAAAATTTATGGCCATCTAAAGACGAGGATTCCATACTGTAATAAATGCAAGTAGTTGATTGTGAATGTTTGGACTCTGACCCCGCATCGTATCCTCCAAAATATGAAATTTTAGAATTTCATGATTCAAAGCTTCAGGAATTTCCACTTTGGAGGTTAATATCACTATTCACCTTTCTAAGCTCATGAAACCTCCAAAATGTCAAAAACCTAAAGTTTTAAATTCAAGTTGTAATTTCCGCACCGAGGCTTGATGTTCCAAAATGCTAAAACCCTGAATTCTGAAATTTAGACTTCAAGTTTTGGACCTAGTGTTTTTAGGGTTTGGCGTTTTGGGGATTCAATTTTGGGGTTTCCGGGGTTTAGGTTATCTCGAAATCTCGAAAACCTGAAGTCTTAATTTCATTCATCCTTTCGATCTTGAGATATCTCTAAAATTATGAAAGCCCAAAGTTTGAATTTCAGACTATGGGTTTTGAGACTTGTTTTTCTTCCTACATGGAATTGTTCACCACTCGACCTGCTACCAACTCCAAAATCCACGAATGTCCAAGGTCATAATTTTGTACTTTGTATTTTGATGTCCTTGGACCTTTTAAGTCCACCGATTCATAATTTTTTCCCACCGAATCCAAATTCTTCCACGTCACTTATACTTGCTTGGCTCAAGCATAAAATGTGAGCTCCATGGCCAAAACAATCCTCCTATTTTATCTATTTGGATTCATGTTTGTCTAATTTCACCTTAGGGGAAAACTTGGATAACAAAGGTATCCAGAAAGACCATGTTACTAGAAGACCACTTTCCAAGTGTGGCAGAGTTATTTTAAGTAGAGAGAGTATCACGAAGTTGCAAGCTATGAGCCCCTGTGACGAAAAGAGAAAGGCTAGGGCCCATAGTATAGTAGCTTATACGAAAATGGCCAAATGAGGTAGAACCAATGATAATGATTGCAGATGGAGATGATGTGGGGTGAATGAAGGCTTATATCAACATGGTGGGCAAGGCATCAATGGGTATTACTATATTGAGTATTGTTAGAGCTATGGAGTTTCCACCGGAAGGAATAGGTGAGGAGGTGTCCACGACCCTGTAGGAACAAATGTGACAGAGCATAAGTAGTTATGTATGCTTATAGTGTGATTAATGAATTGTTTATTTTGTTTTTTACTTGTTTGACTAATATGGGGTGGTATGTTGTATATGTAGGATATACCTATTGGTTTTTATAGTAAACACATCAATCCTCACATTGATGTGGAATGTGCTTGAGTGATGTGCTATATAAAGGGATACTAGAGCACGTGGACAATATTACAAAGCGAGTAAGCCCATATGTTTGAGATAGTGGCCATTGCTGGCAACATGTGCAATGCTTCTTGGCAAGAGGGATGAGACATGTGAGGAGACTCGATGTGCCTAAGAGGTAGTAGGTGGTGATCCCTTGGCCTAGGATGTGTTCACATGATATGTAGATTTACAACGTCAATTCTCGAAGTAGAATATGGAGATTTCTATGTTACGTAAGTAGGTGGAAAATTTTGGAGTGTAAAATGTGGCGTGGCATTGGTGGCGAGGCATCCATTTCTAGGGCTCTCGTAGTACTTGAGAGTGATAGTGATGATGAGGTTTGATTATGATGATTGTATATGATGTAGGGGCCTTTCCCTAGTGATGAAACATGTTTTTAGGATGATGATTTTATGAATGATATATGTATGGACACCTATTTTTGATATAGGTTAGATTGATGTTGAGATGTTTCACCATTGTTATATAATGGATGTGTTATTGTTTGATGTTTATGGTCCTAACATTTGTATTGTATTGTATGTGATGAATGATGATGTTAGTAATGCTAGATAAAATATGTATGGTGAATGATGTAGTAGATAACTAATGTAAATGAAGAAATATTATATGAATAAAATATTTAGGATGTAGGCAATGTAATGGTGGTAATAGATGAATGTACCGTAATGAATATGTGAAAATGGAATGTAATCAAAATAAGAAAAGGTGATGAAAATAGGAGGGGAGAGATTAACGATGCCCACAAGCGTATAGATGAATCGGATCATGTAATAAGACCCTCAAAAATCAAGTATGAGACACGTAAGTGAGATTGAATTATTGGGAAATGATTGAAGTGCGCTAGATGAAAAATGAAGTGCGTGATGAAAGCTTCTTAGAAATAAACCCTCAACAATTGTGTAAGAACCAAAATATCACAAGTGAATCATCGGGGGTTAGGTGATATAAATCACCTACCAAAGACCAAGACGGAAGGTGGTGGTGGAGTCATGTGGAATGGATGGAGAATGAGTATATGAGCTAAATGGGATATCATGTGTGGTGATGAAGAGGTATGCAAGGACTGGTAGAAAACCATGAGATGCAACAACATGAAGTGGTGGATGATGTGAATGTAATGGATGCAATGAATGTGCTTTGGTGGAAATGATGGATGCGGTGTAGAGAAAACATTTCGTGGTGGAGCATGATGAGATAACTTAGGCTCGATGGAGAAGTCCTAAGTGGGGTATGCCTATCTTTGACAAGGTGAAAGATACAACGATCACTCATGAAAGGTAAAGGAGATGATGTTAGATTTCACAAGTTGTATCTTTTCATATAAGGAAAGGAAATCATTTTCCCTATGGCCAAAGATACGATGATAATTTTAATAATTTTAGTCACACTGATATAGCAAGTGATGTGGAGGATGGTTTTGGTTAGAGGGTAATTAAATCAATTGCTCATTGAGTAATATTCAAAGCACATCATGCGGATGAGTGTGAAGAGAGAAGTACAAAGGAACTCATGAAGGGGGTGGAGTGGTGGAAGTGGGGGTTGACTGCGGAGTTATATGAGAAGTAATCTTTGGGAAGAAGAAAATTAAGCTGGGTACCTTAGGCAATGGTGGAGGTGGTTTTGGATGCTCAAAAAATGGTGAAGGGAGAGGAGCAGCAGATGGAACTAGTGGAGAAATGTGTGGGGGTGCAATGTCATGTGAGGATGAAATATCTTGTTTTAGATCGATAACCTTATAGCACAAGAGAATGAAGGACTCACAAGTATCATATTGGAGCCTCTATTTAAGTGGAGGAATAAGGCCATGAAAAAATATGAATTTTTTTCTAAGTCACTAGACAAGAAAATGATATGGTGTATACAAGCGTTAAAGCATAAAATATAATCCTTGGCAGTTTCGAGAGGAGCCTTGATGTAATATAGGAATGTGGTCATATGTAACCCTAGGGCCATTTTTAAGAATAAAGTGACGGAGGAAAGCATCATCCATGTCATAAAAAGTACTAATGGAACCAAATCATAGGTGGGTGTACCATTGTAGTTCCTCATCAGTGAGACTATAGTGGAATGCATTGAGAAACAAGCGATCATTAGAGTAGTCAACCATAAGTGTGCGGTAATGTAGGATATGGGCATGAGGATCACCAATACTATGGAAGCATGTGAAAATAGGCATGAAAAAAAAAAATTAGGAAGGAAGAATTATGAATATTTTTGTGAATGGGATTACCATGCACAAAGTTGTTATCAATAGAGGCATAGTAGGCTCTACTTTCTAAAGTAAGAGTATGAACTTGCAATTGGAGTTATCCTACAACATGAATGAGAGATAGAATATCCTGTGAGGGGATGGTAGGAGATGGAAATAATATATTAATTGGATGAAGTTTTCCATTATGAGTGATCATAGGAATGTTAAGAGACAATGTAGTTGATTCAGATGTTAAAGATGTGATGGTAGGTGATGATGTAGGAGTGGTATTATGACTAGTATTAACACAAGCTCTAGTAGGTGTGGTGATCATGGAAGAAACCAAAATAGGTGAAGATGTAGTAGGATGGGTAGAAGATGTGGGAATATAAGAAGAAGAAGCAATGGTGGGGGGTGAATCATGTGCAATAGTAGATATAATCTCATGAGAGGATAACAATGGAGTGGGAGAGTCACATACAACAATATAGAAAGAAGGAGACCTAAGATGTTGATTAGTATAAGGTGGGGTTTCATAAATAATGATATGATCATCATAAAAATCAATAGTATCATCAATGTAATATGAATGAGAATGCATGCTTGAATGGGATGTACAAGGAGGACTATAAGAAGTGGTAGAAGACATAGGAGTGGCCATAGGAGTGGATGTAGTAGAGGTAGGAGCTACACATAATTGGGAATCAATGCCAAATAAATATTCAAATATAGAGTCATATAAAGCATCGGTGGCATACCAAAAGAAGGATAAGAAGTATCACATGCAACCGGATGGCATGACATATAATGAGTTAAAGAAACAGGGTCATCAACAAGGCATATTCCTATAGGAGAATTAGTAGGATTAGTTAGTACACGGTGTTGGCCTTCCAAAATGGCTTGTTGACTATCATAAGGTAAGATCATAGGAGCACTATAGAAAGCCTTAATATCAGCCATGAAAGCATCATCATAGATATTATTAACACTAAAATAAGACATAATGAGGAAAATAAAAACTCGACTAACCACTAGGGTATGAAAGAGGATCAAAAGAAAAATGTTTGAAATGTAGGGTTCACCAAAATGATTAACTAAAAATAGAAGTTATAACTATTTTATAAGTTAATCTAAATAGAAACTAAATGCTATATTGAAATGCTACATCTAACTTTTTTTTTAGTATTTGAATATATCGAAATAATGGAAATAAGAGGGATATGGTACTAACCTTAAGTTGACTTACCTCACTATGTGTTGGATAGTAGCAGGCTAGTATGCGTATTGGGAAAGTTGTGAATGAATGGCCTCGGGAAGGGTAGAATCTAGATATTTTCCTATACTGAGGCACCGAGAGGATACTATGGTACCCTGGGGTGCCTTGTTCTATAATCGGGCGTTGTAGAATGCAAAAATATTGGACCACGAGTTTGGCGGTGTTGGAGTTTCTCTGCAATACCTTTGATCTTATTGTGTAGGTATCACAATAATGTCACCTATGTCGTTGTATATGTAACATGAAGATCCACTTGCAAAACCCTATTCAAAGAATAAATTCCTTAAAAATAAAAATCATATGAATAGGTCGGATAGACCTCAACTCCCAAAATAGTGGTCTTACTGAATGAGCAATGCACTACATTTCAGACCCCATGTAGTTATATGTGCATGTTTGTGTAATTTTGCCTTTGAGGGTTCCTAGCACCAATGAAGTGGTAGTAGGGGGTATTAACTAGATGTAAAATGTAAATGGTGGATGTAGATGATGCCAAATTGTAGTCACTTTCCTTCCTAAATAGTTTCCCTTTATAGTAAGATGTCTGCCCATAATGTAGTGAGTATGTTATGTTTATATAGGGATATCTTGTTCAAACTTTGAAACTAGTGACCCGAAAGCTGCTGACTACAACCTAAGGGAATGCAAAGGGTAATCATTAAGATGAACCTCGACAAATAAATTAAGACCACAAAGTATGATGACATGGGTGTCTAAAATCACAGATCAGGGCACCCTAATATAACCCTAGGTCTTCTACAACATTGACCTAGAGATGACAATTGAGCATATTGCGAAACCCAAGACACCCTAAAAGATGACCAAAACTATAGATACAAGTGAGGACTGAACTAGACAAACAGAAATGACACCTAATTAATGGACAACAATACTAAAGGATGAATCACTAGTGAATACTATTATTACGTGAGATCCATATATAAAATAACATACCCAAAGTGGTATTAATGTAATAGTAAGTGCATGATTTTTTTACTACAATGGGTACCATGAGATGATCATTAAGGAACTGGAAATATTTAGTATCGGTGATAATTGTAAGAAATATCCAATCGTATCCATAGCGTCCCAATGTTGTGTTATCTATTCATGAAACTTTTTGGAAGGTGATATGAACAAAGTACTCTTTCGGGTTGTCGACCATGTGTTTATATGCAACAAGATACTCATATTTCAATTTGTATTCATGATTCACATTTTTATTATGAGATGTGAGTCACCTATAACCATAACATGTTTTATATTTCATTTATAACAACTTTTAAACTAGAAATAAAGGCTTCATACTCAACAATATTGTTTATACAAGGAAACTGATTTGAAAGCTTGTGGGATAAGGTCACTTGTAGGGGTTATTAAAAAATACTTTCCATGAGCCATTAAATGTAAATGACCCATCAACTTATATTTTTCACGTAGAATATTCTTCAATCTATAATCATAAAACATCTAGAAGATCCATACTTAGTGGTTATGTACCTCGTAATGGTGCTTCTTCCACCTAATCACAAAACACTTTTCCATTCACTAATTTTTGATTGATTGACATAATCGATGTTTAACACACTAAGTAAAATGATCATGTTGGCCATCATCCCCATAAGTGATACTTTGGATGATAGGTACTTGAGTGGGTCAAATTTAGATATGATCTTGGTTTTGTTATATAGGAGGTTATGAAGAAGCTTCTAGAAATTGAAAACAATGACCAAACATACCTTTTTACTTTGTATATAGTTGAGATCATAGAAGATCAAGCTACAAATGAGATAAATGATGAATATTACCTTGTGTTGGTCATCATATTGTGCCAAAAGTACCCTAATAAACAATTGAGTGGATGAGATATACAACAAAAGGGGTTCACCTAGGGAAGGTGGTTCTAGAATAAGTGGGTTATCCAAGTTTTGATTTAGTAAGGAAAATCCTTACTGATAATAATGAACCTATGTGAAATAAACATCATTTTTAGCATATGAGTGAATGAATGGTTGCGAATTGTGAGATGAACTCGAACATATATTGAATTTTTCCCTGTAAGCTATACAGTGTTTAAGGTTTTGGGAGGAGGCATTTGAATAATAGTAGTGACAGTTTTTGTCTACGGTTTAATTCCTATTATAGAGACAATTAATCACAGTAGTTTTCCTAAGATAACACTAAACATACACTTCTTTGTGTTCAATCTGACCTTATAATATCAGAGTCACTCAAAGATATGATGAAAGAATGGTTAGGTTCTTTTCTCTGGTATTGTAACTACCATCTATATTATTTAAATATTCCTCCATAATATCATACAACATATCATGAAATATGATATTCAACATTTGTTTTATGTTGCACCAAAATTCTTGAGGCAAAAAGGCATGACCTTATAGTAAAATGTGCCACAAGTAGTAGTAAAAGTAGTTTTATGTTGATTATCTTCCACAATTTTGATTTGGCTATAGCTAGAGAATCCATTCATGAGGGATATAATTTCATGACATGTTGTTGAATCAACAATCATGTCGATATTTTTAAGAGGAAAATCAACTATACAACATGCTTTATTGATGTCCCTATATTAAATGCAAATATGGTTACCAACTGGTTTCTTGTGAACATGCGCGATATTAGAGATCCATTCTAAATAATTGGTGGGTCCGATAAAATAAATTACTAGTAACTTTTCAAACTCCTCTTTGACCAAAAGAGCTACATGTGGATGCATTTTGCATCATTTTTATTTGATAGACTTTTTTGATTCATGCATAACTAGGTTATTCACACAAAAAGGATTGAATACTAGAATTTTCATTTAAGACCAACCATTTGCATCCATGGAATCTTTGAGGAGCATGGTAAATTCCTTCTATTCATGTGTGGAAAGAGATGCTCTTAGGTCAATAATGTTGGATTCATCCTTTGTGCCAATGTTGACAATGATAGTCTCTTCAACTAGTAATTTTGAACTATCCTCCATATGCATAAGATGAGGAGGGTGACTAAATTATTCGTTGCTATCATTTTAATGATATTTTTACCAATAGAGTGATCAACTATATTATTCATTTTTTTATTATTTATTATTTTTCTACATTCTCCTTAAATAGTTTTTTCACTATAAGACTTGAATTTTATGTTATTAGGATTTGTTTGATATTTTTGCCTCCTTTTCTTTTTGTTGGCCATAAAATTCATCCTCCTCCCCAAAATATTTGTATGCATCCATTTTACTAGTGAATCCTTTCTTGTGATCTCCTATAGGTACATCATCGCGTAACCCCATGAAAAATCCAATCACTTCATCATTATGAAATAGATCAATCTGGTATGTGCATTTTTGGTACCAATAAATGAGAGATGGGATTATGAGGTTTAATTCAATAATGAAGGGGATAAGGATAAAAATTTTGTGTAATGAGATAGTTTTGTGGATGCAAGATCTTCTTAGAGACTTTAAGGGGACCATAGCTCACTTTGTGTCATAATTGGAAGAGTTGTCCTCACGTTCTAAAGATGTTGTGTGAAATTTTATATTTTATTCTCCATATGGTTGAATACCAAGCCCATATCTATCTATAATTTCATAAGTTGGAAGTGGATCCTGCACACCTTGTTTATGTAAGCCACATCTATATCCTTTGTGTCCTATAATATACATCATCTTGTTAGGGATGATATATTATGGGATTAGTTAAAATGGGCCATATTTTCATTGAGGGACTGGATTGTATAAGTATTACCAAAATTTTCATCTCCTAGGAGACTACAAAGGATGAATTCTTCAATATTGTAATGATTCTATGCTTTTTGTAGCTGAAAGTTGTGCCACCATGAATTTTGGGGACATATGAAGATTTGGAGGGCTTATTGGAAGTTATCTTATCCTTACATGGTATGAAGGATTTTTGTAATATGGAATCCCATGTAGAAAAAGGTAAATGGAGGTAGAAATACCAATTTTATGAGGATGAAGTGTGTTTGGATTGACACGAGAGGTGAGAGACTTTGATTTAAGTTCTATAAGTAATTACGTAGAAGGACATTCATAAGCTTCTTGGTAATAACCAACTAGTACTCTATAGTGGGAAAAGGGTTACGGGTCACTAGGAATTATAAGCTCTTTCTCTTTTGTGACATATTTTAATACACTAGAGGAATGTGGAGGGAATCGAGGAGAATGTTATAGGGAAATTCCTATTCAATGACATGGAATCTTGTTTCATGGTGATAGGCCCAACTTATATGTGTAGAGTAATTGTTCCAAGTGATTGTTGTTCTACATTATCATAAGGCTTAATGGTGATCACATTAGGCTCCAATTCAAAATCCCTATGTCCCAAATGATTCACAAGTTTTAGAGTACATATAGTAAGTAAAGATCCATTTTCCATAAGCATCCTTTTAACCTTTGTATGGGTAGTCATCACTTCTATAGAAAAGAGTAATTTGTGTGTTTTCTTGTCCATAGGAATCTCACTTTGGCTAAACCTGATTTGTTTAGATGTGGAATTTTTATTAAAAGGTCTCGAGATGCATGAAGTGTCAATTTCGTAGGAACTCGGACTCCTAAAGAGTGTTCTAGAGGATTTCCTTGTGAACAGTAGATGTATTAAGAAGATCCAAGATAGAAATATTTGTGGTTGTCTTCTTAAGTTGTTCTAAGAGATATAATGACCATCGAAGGATTAGACAAAGGGGATCCTACAATAATAATACAAGTGCATCACATTGTAGTGACATACTCTTTATATTTGATTTTGATGGTGTTGATATGGTCATTGATAGGATGAACATAGAAAATAAGATAATCAAATGGATTGGATGTTCTCGAAACAATGTGACTGGAAATTTTTCCATCAGAGGGTTGACCGTAGTGCACATTATTTTCAACTAGTTTATGTTATAGGAAAGGTTCCTTATGGATCCCCAAATGATTATCATATGTTTTGTTTGGTTCTTTCACATCTAGTTCAATATATCTTCTAGCTAAAATATTTTGAATGATGGTTTTTAATTCCAAACATTAATTTGTGTCAGGACCTTTAATATTTTGATGCTTTAAATTTTTGTTATCTTTTACCATTAATAATTGGGTGCATCATCCATGAAAGGTGTAGTGGTTGGAATGTTTACCATGTTGGCCAAGTCGAGTTGTTTAAGGATTGATGACATGAACTCTGTGTGTGGAGTTTACTCCCTACATATGACTTCTAGTTTAAGATGTCCCCATGAGAGTTTTAGAAGTTGGGTATTTTGGACCAATTGCACATGCTTAGAATAAGTTATTCCATCACCTATGAAATTTTAATTTTCATAAAATAATTTTCCTTTGTATATAGGTTTTCATTCATAGTTATCTAATTGAATGGGTTTCAAAACACCTTTTTCTTTAAAAATAATTTTATATTTGGTAACCACGATCAATAAGTTCATCAAATTTCCCTACACGATGCATTTAAAAATTTAAGGCTATTTCATTATGTAAATTTAGGCACAAATATTCTTGTAAGTTGTTTCTCTAGAATGGAATAAGGGAAACTGCTAGCTAACCCCTATCGTCTTTGTAAGAAAACAACTAAGTTATTCTTATTTCATTGTTTGGAACTACATAGGTATATCATGGTAATATCACTCTCCATATTGAATGAAAATAGGCTAACAAACTTTTGTATAATTCTACAATAGTGAAAATAGACCCTTTGGGGAGATGGAGAAACCATTCAAGTGCTTAGCTCACAACACTTCGTGAAAAAAGTGAATAAGATAGTTATTCTTGTAACCAACTTCCTCACATTCCATGAAGAAGTATTTTATGTGTTCGTGAGGATCACCTTTCCCTCAATATTTTTCAAATTTAGGGTACTCAAAATTTTCGAGAATAGGAGTATTTAGAATCTCTCAACCAAAGGGATAAGGAAAACATTATTTAAATTGATATTTCTCATTATATGCCATGTTTCATAGGCCAATAAGTGCATATTTCATAGAATTCCATTCTTGGTCCAAACATTTTCTACTTTTGGCATCAAAGGTATATCTGTACAATCAAATTTGGATGATTTTCACTCATGATTTTTTAGTGTATTGCTCATCAAATGTCACTTTAGGTTTTTATGTGTGAGAATCTCTATTCGTGTCTCTATGGAAATGAAAAGATATATTTTCCAATTCGATACTAAGATCTTATAATTATTGTTGTATGGTATTGTATTTGCTATGTAGTTCAGATTTTGTTACATTTTGGAGTTCTTAACCCTCTTTTATTTCTTTGCGATTAATTCTAACAAAATGTCTATGATAAGTAGTTTTAGCTTTAGAGACTATTGCTTCCCCATTGTGAGCCTCGGGTGGTTCTAACGTAGAGGAATGCTCATGGTGTAACTTGTCATCATATATTATAAAAGGAGAATGTTCTTATCTTTCTCCCACCCAAATCATTCTAGCAAGGAAGGTGTTGAAATTAGATGGCAATTTATCCCATAATTCTACCAAGTGTATTAAGACTTGGTTTTATTTTTGAAATAATAAGTTATCTATGTGAGTTGGTTCGATTAAAAATACATAATGGGGTATTTACTCCTCAAGACCACCTTTGTGATAAAAAGTCCTTTTTCCTTATTGGAAGATGGGTTTAAATCATTTTGAAGAATGGGGTTAGATCCATGCCTTCTTTTGGTATCCAAATTTGTTCTCCTTTTCAATCCAAGCAACAACACAGATTCAACAGGGAGCTTAGAGGTAGGTAGATCATAAATATATGTCGTTTTGTAGCCGGGGAGGAAATCTAACTGTCCCTTTATTACTTGGATATGTGGAGAGATGGATAGCACCTTAAAAGGATGTGATCTTATCCTAACTATTTTAGGTTGTGACTTTCAACCAAGGTAAGAGAACCTATTTTGTAACCTTTGTTATTTGAAATGAGATACATATACCTTTCTTTTGCACAAATTTTATAGAGAAGAACTTGGGAAAAATATGGTCAACACACCAAATCTGAATCTCACGAGTTATCACTTCCAGATCATGGAGATATTTTCAACACAAGGCTAAGGTTACTAAAGACATTTGGAATCCTGATCTATTTTGCATACTTTAGCAAATGGATTTTATTCTTGTGTGGGTATACAGAGTGAAAACATGGGTATTATGGGTAGGATTAAGTGTTTTTAAATAGATTTTTGGTGGGAGGGGAGACAGGATGAACTTGACTCACTAGATCCTTGAGAGCTTATGCAAAATGGAAAAATTCAACCAAAAAATGCCACAAAGAGTTAAAATGTTTCTTCAACTAGAATATGTGCTTCAATGGAGGCCTAGATTAGCACTCTTTCACACAACCTGTGGGATTATATCATGAAGGCTTGAGTTAGAGAACCTAATAAAGCACCAAGATTTAAACCAAATCACACCTGAGGTACACCCAAAGGCTTATAGATAATATTTGTCAACAAAATGAAAGAAAAGTGATTTTAAACCATTTATCTCACTCCCAGATGAAGGCTCTTCTGAGAAATGAAATTGCAGATGCCACTAAACTATCATAAGGATTGAGACCTATGTGATTGGACCAGATTTTGGTACAATATTGCAACAAAAACAAGAAAAACTACTTGCATGCATTTAGAGATGAAATAAATACACTTTGCTCAAGATTAACACAAAATAACTCAAGTTTGATCAAATTTATCAAGAAGGGAAAGTTTCCAGAACAATCTCAAAGCTTGTCAATGGTTGTACACTTGCAACCACCTTGACATGATTAAATTTGACACAAAGAGAGATATACAAGCTTCTTAGATGGATTCTCAAAAAGGATGGGCTTTGTCAAGATTTTTTTGCTAGGAAAAATCAGTCGACCTCTACAAAAACTCCCAACCATTTGCATGATGAATTTGTGCCATTTATAACTTTTTCAATAGAACTATTTTCTCCCAAAAGATCTAGATATTGAGTGCTATCACTATGGCCATGATCACGATTGTGATTCCCAGAATCATATCTGCAAGAATTTACCAAGTGCTCAAGGGAAAATCTCTTTGAATATCTCCCGCATTCAATTCCTTCCTTGGAAAAATCATGCTTCCATCCATTCGGAAACCACTTCCACTCCTAATCTATCAAATCCATCCCTTTGCATGCTCGAGAGAAGAAAAATGGAAACCAGATCAGGCCCAATAGTCGGATCATTTTAAAGGTGAAATACGTCTCAGATCTCTCCCACAAAAATCTAGCTATCAAAATCAAATCACCTCTCTATTTGGCCTGTAGAAAATAGCAAGAAATCAGGAAGACTCACACTTCCAGGATATTTAGAGTGAAAATGGGGTGAAAATAAGATTTAGATACATAGTTGTTGTTGATCTTTACTTTAAATTTGGGCCGTCCACATGGATGATTCAAAAACAGGCTCGGGTGGTTCCTTTTGACTTTTCTTTAGACCCTTTGAAAAAATGTAAAAATTTCACATTTTTCTCGAAACCTCCACTTCTGAAAAATAGGCATGACACGTGTCCTAAGGTGGGTCCCAAAGGAATAGTGGAAAGATTCTACCATTTGACTCCCTTTTGAAAAAGAATTTTTTTCCAAGTTTCCCCACAACTCCGCCTCCCGCTTCAAGTTTCTAATGTGGGTTCTAGTGGAACCCCGGTTCCTTTTATGCCTTTAACCCCTTTTTCCATCAAAGGGAAAATTTCTCACTTTTCCTCCGAAATCCCATACCTCCGCTTATTGACTGGAGCAAGCTCGACCTTTCCATTGGGCCCATAGGCTATTTTGATACTTTGAGTCATTTGCATGCAAGAGAAAAAAATTCCAAGTTGCCCCCGATGGTCCGCTTCCCCGTCCTTTTGACTTTTCAAACTGCCACATGTCATAATGGCACTCCTCGAGATGGTTCCCAAAATTTGAGACCCTGAATGAGCGCGAGATCACTTCACGTTTCCTACCTGAATTTTTTTTTGAAGGCTTGAAGCTCATGGAAGGTGCCATGTGTCAAGACTTGAAGTAGTCTCCTTTTTCATTGAAAAGTACAAGCAAAAAGAAAAGTGAGGGAGTCCTCCACATGTCCCTATACTGCCAAACTATATCCAGGTGCATAAAATTTTATCTAAGTCTGGGGAAAGCAGCAGAAACCTCTACGTGTCCTCCCGGCGCTACTCCAAGGCCAAACAAAAAAGTATATCTTCAAATGAGCATCATTCCTCCACATGTCCAGGACTTCCCAAACACTTTTTTTTGAAAAAGGACTAAGTATGGAAAACCCAGTGGAAACCTCCATGTGTCTCCATCCCACCAAGCCTCCACGTGTCCTCCCATCGCTACTTCAAAAATAAACCAAAATTAGATTTTCAAATGAGCATCGCTCCACAATGATAGACACATTTTTAAGTTGAGGATTTTCATATAATTTTTGAAGTACTGCATAGCCACATCCAACCAAAGGAGGTGATGTTTCGTGTGGATGAAATGATGCAAATTTGACTTGGAGAAATGCCCATCAAACCATAAAATACAATGAAATGACCATTTGAGCCTGAAAATGAAATTTTCTCCAAGGACAGAGAGTTTAGAAATGTTGCAAGGCTCAAATACGTTCCTCAAGGACACATCAATTCATTTTTCTTCAAGTATCTAGGGAAAAAATGACAAGGATGACAAATCCCAACTGTGGAAAATAGAGAGAATGGGAAAACCTGAATTGTGCAGGAGCAGAGCACGAGAGACTCAAATTTCAGACTTTCCCAGAGGAACAAAGAAATGAGGAGACAAATATGGACCCATACATGATCTTCGACCCAGGAGTAGATTAAAAATGGGAAGAAAGACTGACCAAGCACAATACGGGGAAGGATAAAATGATAGAATCCGTAAATCAACAGATTTTAAAAGGCACAGATAGGGCAAGAATAATTTGAGCACCAACATCACCTCCGACTGGGGATGGGCACTCCTTACGAGTGCCACAAGAAAAAAAGTATACCAAGTGCCAAAATATACATTGGGAAACAAATTCAGCTTCCAAAGGAGAGAAACAAGGCCATCTCAAAAAAATGAATAGAGAAGCCAAAAAAAAGATCACTAAGGACCAAAATGAGCAAAAACACAAAAACAGGACACAAACAACAAACTATACACTGTACAAGAGGTGTTTACCTTGATTAAGGGAAATCAATCTAAGAAGTGCTTCAGATGCCTACCATTAATAGGCGGTTCAAGCAATTCACAATCCAAATCATTCAAGAAGAAGGTGTGTTCATCAATCCTAATGTCAATGGAGTAAGGGCCCATCCATAATGAGTCAAATTATCCATGCTTTCCCTTTTCTTCATGTCTTTTATCCCATAGTAGCGCAAGATCTCAAATATTGAAAACTTCAAGTGACCTTCTTGTCACAAACAATCTCTTCAACTTTTCTCTAAATTTTATATGCCTCTCGTTGAGATGCCCTCCTCTCTTCATCAAGCTCAACAATCTCGTTAATGTGAGCATCATAAGGACTTACCTCTTGATATTCTAGTTGTTGAATGAACTGATATGAGGAAAATTGCATATGTAGGGGTAGAAAGGCCCGAGTCTCATATACCAACTCAAATGTGCTCATTCCATTGGCTCTCTTAACAAAGTGATCCTATCATCCTAGACAAGAAACTTCATCCATTCACCCCATTTTCTTTTGTTCAATTCCAAGGTTATTCTAATAATCTTCAAGAAGTTCTTATTACTAGACTCAACTTGTTCATTTCCTTTGGGATTATAATTAGAGGCATATGTCAAATTGATCCCATATTATTTGCACATTACCACCAGAGGTTTAGCTTTGGAACTCATGGCATTATCAGCTATGATTTTGACTGGTACTCCAAACCTGCAAATAATATGGTTTAGCACAAAGTCAATGATAACTTGCTTTGTACCCTTCTCGGTGGGGATTTCTTCCACCCATTTGGTAAAGTAGTTAGTGGCTACAAGAATCCACTTATGGCCAGCACTTGAAGGGTTTGAAATCTCACCAATGAATTTCATTCCCCATTGCTTGAATGGGGCTTCAATCGATACACTCTACAAAGGTAGGGAGCCTGAAGCTTTCAGTCTTCCAGACAAATGCTGGCAACTCTCACATTTTCTGACTAAAATGGTTGCATCCCTAAAAATATTTGGCCACAAATAACAATCACTTAGGATCTTATGTGTTGTGACTCTTGCAACAAAATGCCCCCCACAAAATCCTCCATGGAGATCAACAATTATTTTGGGGCTTTATCTTCAGTGATGCATCTTAAGAGGACTCTTTTTGGGTTCTTTCACACCAACCCAAAATCAGTAATGACATATTTATGGGAAGCCAACTTAAGAGCTCTTTTATGGTTCTTACTTAAATACTCAGGGAAATTTAAATGTCTGAGATAGAACATCACATCCTTGTACCACTCAGAACTCATAAATTTTTCAAAAATAGCTGCCCTTTCCTCTTCAATCTCATTTACCTCAATGGTCTACAATTTTCTCTTAGCCATAAGCTTAGCTAACCCCAAACCTCTCACCAACTTCGTGGTTTGGATGTCCATATCATATTCCTGTAACTTGTTCACCCATCTACATATTTTTCTTGATACTTCCATCTCTTGACAATATGTCCTTTACCATGGTATGGGGAGCATAAGAAATAACTTTTGAACTTAGAATATAAGGCCGAAAACCTTTTTTGCTTTGACAAAGGAAAATTCCTTCTTCTCCATAATGGTATATTTTAGTTCTACCCCTTACAATGCCTTACTAAAAAAGGAAATTGGCCTCTCAGCCCCTTCATCATCCTTCTGCAATAGGACAGAAGCAATAGTGTTTTCTGAAGCAAAGGAAAACAACTAGAAAGGTTTCTTATAATCTAGGGTGACAAAACAGGGGCATACTCAAAGTGCCTCTTTACTTCCATTGAAATCTTGGATGGAATCCTCCTCCCATTTTATGACCTGGTCCTTCTTTAGCATGTAAGTGATTGGGATGGTCATTTCAAGTAAAGATTGATATAAATATTCTAATGAAGTTTATCTACCCAAAGAAGGACTGAATTCCCTTATTGGTTCTAAGAATTGGGACTTTACTGATGGCCTCCACTCTTTCTAGATAAATCATCACTCCTTCTTGTGACACAATGTAACCCAACATATTTTCCTTCTGCACTCCAAAATGGCATTTCTTTGGATTGAGTGAGATGTATTCTCTACATTTTATCAGCATCTTCTCCAAGTGCAACAAGTGGTCACTTCTCTTCCTAGAAAACATTGTTACATCATCTTGGTAAACAATAATAAACTCATTGATGTAACCAAAGAAAAGTAACATCCATTTCTCTTTGAAAGGTGGCTCCAACATTCATCGACAAAGGTCATCCTAACATACACATATGTTCCCAAGGAGTAGTGAAGGTTATTTTGATCCTTTTTATTCCTTTACCATGACTCGGTTATAACTGGAGAAGTCATCTAAAGTAGAGAGCAACTCATAACCAATCACTAATCGCAGCATGTGTTCCATGTTAGGTAGAGGAGAGTTGTCCTTCATTCAAGCTCCGTCTCGATTCTTGAAGTCTACACACGGCTGATGTCACCATTCTTCTTTCATCGGCACTAGGTTTGTAACCCAAGAATAATACCTTGTGGGCTGGAAAATCCCTCCATCTCTCAGCTTCTTCAGCTTCTTCTTGCATTTTGAGAGATTAGAGAGGATTGATTGGACTTTGATTCTTCCCGAATTGTTTTGCATTGGGTTCCAAAGGAATCTCATGTTGGAATAGGTCCTCTCTATATGCTTTGAGCTCAAAATAGGTCCAGGCCATGCCATGCAATTTTGGTATTTTTAACAACCTGGATGTATGACTTTTTCCTCTTTCATGAGATTTCTACGTAACCAAATCTCCTTGGTCTTTTCTCTTCTTGCTAAGGCCATGCTCCTCAACATCCCTCGAGGCTTCCATATGCCTATTAATAATGCAGTCAACATTATCAAAATTTCATTCAAGAGCAACCAGCCCTCTACGAATGGTGTTGGTCTTTAGTTGGATGATGCCTTTGCCAAACAAGGTTTTCCTTCCTTTTTCGCCCATACCATTGGCTCCCAATTAATGTTTTGATCAAGTAAAATCCCCACTGCTTTATAGAAATCTCTTGATCTCGAGCATCATCACAAAAACCCGCCAAGTGTTTGATATTGTCGGGGGACAGAGGGTCTTGTTAATACCTTGAAATCATATTCACACTAAGGGGACAATACAAAATTTTCAAACCGAGACCCCAACACCTGCAATATTTTCTTCCAAGTCGTTGAACCTTCTTTCATGATGCACTATGTTGAATGAGTCAAACATCTCAATGAAATCCCGAACTACATGCTTATATTGCTTCATTCACTAATTTTTGGTGCATACAATTTTTGACTTGTTTTATAATCAATTTCGAGTCTCCCTTTACAATGATGTCTTTGATGCCATACTTCCAAGCAAATCTTAAACCTAACAATAATCCTTCATACTCAACGATGGTGTTAGTGCACTCAAAGTTAAGCTTGAAGGAAAAAATGAACCTTTCCTAGCTTGGAGAAACCAAAACAACACCGACACCATTTCCAAATTTGGAGCAAGCTCCATCAAAAAATAGAGTCTAAGGAGATCCTACATGCCCAAGACACTTACACTCCTCAATCTTGTGCTCCTTTCCTCAAAGCAAATCGCACAAAGTTATCAAAGATCAACATTTGTGTACAATACTTCATAGGACGCATTGTTGGGATCCTTAATATGGTGTAACATTTTATTCTCCCCATACAACCTCGACAAGGCTAACCTCAATCGGGATGGTGTCATAAGACATGTCCATTTGAACAATCCCACCAATGCTTGCAGCCCACTTCCTTGACAATAGCATACCCCACTTGGCTTGGTAATCAACTATAACAACATCAAGTTTTAAATTTTTACCGGGTAGCTGCAAGCTACACCACCAAACCCTTCATGGATCCCACTACTAGAACTTCTCTAGAGTCCATGGTAGTGCACTTCCCTATGTTGTTGTTACTTTAATATTCATCTCATTCATGACTTCATGAGGCATGACATTCGCATGATGCGTCTGAGTCAAACATATAGTTATGGAGCAGCGTATTTTTGATGATCAGAGTGGTGAAGAATGGATCGACATTCAGCTAAGATTATACCAAGGATGTCCCCAAATAAACCTCAGGTGGTTCAGCTAGCTCTTCTGATGCTGATGGTGTCTCAGACTCTTCAATGACTAGAGGATTCTCCACAATGTTCACATTTCTTCCTAGGCAGTCTTCTCTTCATTCAATCCCAAGTATTCAAATGCTCTCCTTTTGTGCTCAGGAATCCTAAGCAACTCAACAATTGGAACAGAGACCTTGATTTGACTTAAAACTTGGGAAATGTCATATAGGACATTCTTAGGCAAGGCAATATTGTAAGGAAATATAATACATTCATTAGGTGGTACAGGATTCTTGATAGCTTGAGCATGAGGAGGGGTATGATTTTTACTTAGAACTATAGGGCCTTGTAGGTGCATATTTCGTAGGAGTGTCCTTAGGAATGCTTGAAAGTAAGGGAGATTTTGGTTTTTTTGAGTCCCTACACCTTTGACAACCCTACTTCTTGTGTTATATTCCTTCTTTTAGGAAAAAACAACATTCATTAACAACTTCCTATTTTCCTCAGATGGGATTCCTCCATCATACTTTTTTATCATTAAAGCCCTTAAATATTCAAAGTAATTATTGGGAAATTCAAAATATTTTACATCTACTTCTAAAGTATGAGAGAGAGGATGAATAGGTACCCTAAGAATGTAGTCCTAAAAAGTGGCAGCAGTTCTAGCACTTATCACCTCAGTTGAGGTTACCCCTTGTTGTGAGCTAGTAGAGCAACCTATCATGCAAACATCATCATCATTGTCATCATCAACCTCTTCTTCTTCTTGCTGATCTTCTTCACAAGGAGCATAAGGCATGAAACATTTTTCACACCAATTAATGACCTCTGATTCTTCCACAACAACAACTCTAGAAACCAAAGGATCGGGCATCATTCTATTTTCTCGCCTTGGGGCTGCTTATTTACAAATACAATAGGTCCTTTGCCCCTATCATCAATTCTTTGATGATTTGTAAATTTCTCTTGGCCTTGTTTCTTGTGTTGTCCTTATGAACTCTTCCCAACTCCCTTCTCAGCTCGAGCTAGTTTGTAGGAGATCTCCTTGACAGCCCTACCAAAGTCTTCACAACTTTTTCCAAATCAGTAGCCTTTCTTGTCTTGAGGATTTTCTGGGTTAATTAGCTTCACACCATCCCTCTTATTTTTAAGGCCATAGTGAATGCTTGCCTTAAATTAGTAGGGTTCTTGTCCCTCAAGTAGTAAACATCATTTTTATCAAATGCATCTATGTATTTGATCAAACATGATTCATCACATGGCCTTATCCTAATAGGAAATATCCTCAAGGTCTTATTGAACCTTGTGTTGAAATCATGTACTGACTCATTGGGATTCTTCTTGATGTTTTCAAACTCGATAGAAAAAAACTAGGGCCAGATTATCACCATATTGCAATCTAAATGCATTGTTTATTTCAGCCCAAGAATCAATAGATTTATCTAGCAATGCTTTGTACTAGTCCCTCTCATCCTCTTCTAAAGTGTGGACAAACAATATGATGTATACATCTTAATGTACAATTTCAAAGTGTTCCATCATATTGAGAAAAATCTTTAGATGCTGATCACCGTTATAACATTGTTTCCCTAGAACTTTGGTAATTTGTTCCTTACATCTTGAGGTATTACATTTAGATAACCAGCCATTCCCGCAAAGTTTATAGGTCCAAAGGTGTTTATAACAAATGGGGTTCTGGGTGGGGACTGAGCCATATTGATTCAAGGATGTGATCTTGGCGGAGAGATAACTAGTTAAAGAGGAGGAACAATTTGCTCCAAGTCCCATTCAAGAGGAGCAGGTAGGAGAGATCAAATCAAGTGTTGAATCCATTCAATGAAGAAAGCATCATTGAAGATTTTTTTCTTTCATTTCAAGGGCCTGATTTGATTAATGAACCCATAAAAGAGGAGAACCATACAGTTTGCAGGCTCCAGGCATGGAGCGGGATACATAAGAACTTCCAGTTCTTCCTTCCACTTCATCCCCTTCAAGCTCGATGTTGAAGAAGAGTTTGAGCTTTAAAAACTTCATGTTTGAGGATGAAGGGAGCCATGGTGATCAAGTTGCAGATCGGGAGGACCCCATGGAGGAGGAAGATCATATGCAGTAGGACAACAAGGAGGTAGATTGTCTGTCAGACTTGGAAGATTGTTTTGATGGAGAGGAGCCCGAGGAGATAACATCATTTTCTCCTTCATCATCCACCTTCCAAGCACATGAGCCTACTGCCATGAAGGAAAATATTCAAGTGCAACAACCTGCATTCTATAATGGCCCTCTAGAACCAAGGTTGGAAGATCTTTATCTTCCATTTTCTTCACAAGAGAAGGAAAGGAAAAGGTAGGTAGAGGATATCATCGTCTCTATCACACCATCCATCCATGGAGGTCTACAAGAAGAATCCATTTTTGGAGTAGAAATTCAGAGTTATGGGCACATCCAAAGGATCAGACCTTTCCCAATCAGGTACTTGGCTTCATTGGAGCCAAGGGAGAAGCCAAAACCATTCATGCCTACTTTAGGGCATGAGGATGAATATCAAATTACCAAGGGTAACCATTAATACCTCTAGGATTCCAATGCAAGTCAGCTTGAGGAGGTATTTCCCATTAATGTTGATACCTTGATGATTTGGGTGGAGGACAGGCTTGTAGTCAGTTTTTCACTCATATAGGAAGCTATATTTAGTGTCAAATCATTTACATGGATACCTCTCTTGGGAAAGGAAATTTACTTTTCCTTCCTGTAGCAGGATTTGTTTAGCATTATTTTCTCTCTGGTTAGTTTAGGAGTAGGAGTAGATTTACTTTCAGTAGAAGTTCTTGTGCACACTTTGCATGTCTCATTTGAGGCATGTATGATTTTGTATTTGTACATAAGTTTTGTTCATATTGCTCTAGAGGTGCATAAATCCAGGCTCTCAAGTATTCATGGCGTAAGAATCATAGTTTACTGTAATAGTTGCAAATTGAAATAGATAACAAATGTATTGAACTAAAGCCGTTTTGAAACAGTCCATTTTGGGAGAGATGAAAGCCCTGTGGTAAAAATTATTTTCTACTCTCGGGGGTTCCATTTTATAAGAAGGATTAGTACTGGAGGCTATCAATTACGACTCCATGCCTAATGAATGCTTCAAGGATACTAGTCTCTTCATCTAGCAAGTAGATGTCCCCATGAGTCGCCAAACTGTTATCCATATTTTACACCCAAAAAAATATTGGATTAGCCATGACCTCACATAGAAAGAACCTAATAAATCACGTTTGAATCCTACAAGAAGGTTGCAAGGAGACTCTACAATGGAATTGGTGGGGCCTGCGAAAGACTAAATGGCCCTATGCAAGAAGAAGGAGAAGAAACTACTCCATCGAGCGAATCCGTGTCTTAAATCTATTTTATAGGTTATAGGTGGGCTTGAAAATAGAATGATAGGGTCGGAGAAGGAAGAGAAATGTTATAGAGAAGCCAGGAGAAAGAAAGAGAAGAAACGACGAAGATTTGAAGTCTTCGGGCTCAAAACAAAGCTCAGAATGAGTCTAAAATTGACTAAGTGTGGAGGAGCTAGTAGAGAGAGCCACATGTCAAAGCCACGACACTTCTCTAAAGTTGAATCCAAAAATGGAGGCTCGAACAAGTGTCGGGTCCCTACATGTGCCGGGCCTAAAATGGAGGGAGAGTCAAAGATAAAAGTCAAAGTTGGATAGGGTGAACCTAAAAAAAAGGCTACATATAGAAGTGATCGTGAGAGGCAATGCACATGCCAGCTCTGCGCGCATCCAACGCTAAATCCTAGGCGGGTTTCTAAGTGAGTGTAGAGACTCCACACTTCCCATTTTAAAAAGGGACAACGTCAGTTGAATAGTCAAAGCATTAGGGAAGAGCCACGGAAATTTCCAAGTGTCAACACAGTGCTAATTCAAGAACAAAATAGGAGGAGGTTTTCAGAGAAGCGCCAGCCGCGCGTGTCCCTGGTCAAGATATATGACCCCAGCGAGAAAGGTACTTAGCCAAAAACATTAGGAAATCAAGTAGACCATGGAAGAAGCCACATGTCAGCCTTGCACCACTACAAAAGAAAAATGCAGAGGCCACCCTCAGACATACGCCAACCCTCCACATGTCCAGTTTAAAAGGGGGACCCATTTTCAAACTGTTTTCCCGGCTATTTTGTACAGACTTGACCCAAATATTTAAATGGTCATATCTTTTGACTGAAGGATCATATTTGGGTGGGATAAGACTTTCTAGAAATTTCTCGACACGCCATGGAAACATAAAAAAACATTTTTGGCAAGCCTTGGTAGGTAAAAAATGAATAAAAGTCTTCTAGGTCATTAACACAATTTTATTTCCTCAACCACTAGATCTGATTCGATTTGATCCACTGGGGAACAAGAATAACATATTGGGGAAGATTTGCGAGAAGGCATTGATATTTAGTGGTTGAGCTTTTAAAATGGGATTCAATGCATATCTCATGGTGGTTGGAGTAGGATTCAAATTCTTCCCTCTTCTCTCTCTTATTCTTCCTATATATTGTAATAGAGGGGCACATTCAAATGGTTGATCATTTTTTCTCTTCTTTCCCCCTCTCTCTTTCTTCCTTAGGGTTGAATTCCAAGTCTAAACTTTCTTTCACTCTGTAATGGCATTCTATTGCCTCTTGCCGAGTAACTATGTATGTGTGTGAAATTTTGGAGCAAGAAAATCTGTTTTGTGATGCATCTATCCATCCTTTTCTTATTTTTATTGTCCCTCCTCATTTCTCATCATTGCAGGGTATATTGTGCATATTCTCGATGTTGTTGCAGGTCCCGGGAGTTGTGTTTAATGTTGAAGTGGTGATCGTGTGAAATCTATATCTGGTCTGTTGTGCATCTTGTTCACGCTCTCCTTTGCTCACCTCTCTCCAATTTAGGTAGTCAAGTTTGTGATCATCCACTTCCTTTTCTAGTGTATCACCACTTAGTGTAGGTTCTTTCACCCCCTCTCTCACTTTGTCCCCTTGGAAATGTTAGATTAGGATTAGATTAGCTTACTTGTACTAGAGTAGCTTATGGCAAGTAGATTAGGAAGAAAGAACCATCCTTCTCTAGAGATCTTTCCCATTTGTAAGGTCCCACACCTTGAGGAAAGCTCAATGTTAAGAAAATCACACCAAATGACTCGCCTTAGAAAAGTAGATCGACAACTCATTTGGGGGTGCTTTGTGATTTTGCATTAACATCTTCTCTTCAAATTCTCCCTTCGGGGAGAAACAAAACTTTTTTTTGAGTTTTGCTTGGTGCTTGGAGATTTTGGAGCTAGAATTGCTTAAGGAAGAAAGTTGGAAAATCTTAGAGTGTTGGAGAGCTCTTGGAGGTAGGCTCTTTGAGCTCATTTTATGTTTTATGTTATTGCTAGATCTTAGCTTGCTTATAGTTGGAATGTATGTTTAGTTGCTTGTATGGTTTATTGCTTAAGTATGTTGTTGTATTTATTTTTCTCCATCCATCATATGGCTTGATGGATGTTGGAGTTCTATGGGGGAAGAGAGAGGAATTTTCCTCTCAAACCTCATGGCTTGATGGGAAAGCCATGTAGGTTCATTTTACTCCCCTCATATGGTTTGAGGTGGGAAAGGTGGTTCATATGGTTTGAACCCCTTCCCCATTCTTGGAGAGGAAACCCAATGGGTTTGAAAATCCTCCCAAGAAGGATTTTGGCAAATGGGTGGAGCAATAAGGAGGGTTTTGTTGATTTAGAGGAATAAGGAGGTTGAGAAGAATCTTGTTGTGTGCATCATATGGTTGGATCACACCTTTTGGAACTTTTAGGTATCTCATCTACTCTTCCCCATTTGTGAGGATGAATATGGCTTTCTCCTCCTTTCTTTTATTTTCTAAATGTTGTGTTGTTCTTAGTGCATGGTTTTTCTTGTTTGTGAGTGTATTGTGGTGTTTGTCTCCCTAAAAACTTGTGCACAAATTTTGGAAGATAGCCCTATCTCCCATGGGCTTGGGGGATGCTAGCATGTCTTCCAACCCTTGGAAAGACATATAATGATGCCTAAATGTTGGGTGGTTAAACAAGCCTTGTTCTCTTGGAGTTGGATTCTTTGAATGACACTCAAAGTTGGATCTCAAGTTGGAATTTGGTTTAAAGTTTGTGATATCTTGGCTTCTTTTTTTTTGTCTCCAAATTGTGTGAACATCACTCCATTTGATAATTTATGAATGTGACTATTTGAAAAGTTTCTTGTCTTGTAAAGTATCCTCTTTGTGATTTGGAATCACTTGTAAATCTATGTCACTTTTGTTGAGTAATCTACTTCAAGCTTGTAAAGAAGCTTTGTAATGTGTCTTCTTGAATATTTTAGATATGTTGGAAAAATGGTATTGGGAGCTTAAGTTCATTGGAAAAGAAAGGTTGTAAAATGAATGATTCCTTTAATATAAAATTGTTGTAACTCCATGTTGAAAAGAAATTTGGTTCTTTGGGTATATATATATTTATTTTAAATAAATACATAAATAATATGGTGATGTGTTTTAGTACTAAAAGAAAGTGTGACTTCTTCCTTGTTGGATCTCCCTCTTATAGAAATCTGCAATATTTAGTTAGTTATTACATTTGAAGGAAAGTTAGTGTCACATGGAGATTGAGGATTTATTTTAAATGGAAATATTATCATTCTATAGTAGTTCTCTTCTTGCAAATTTTGGTAGTACTATATAATGAAAAGAAATTAGTTTTCTTTTTTATTTTCTTTCCATGTGATACTAAATGATTTGTTCTTAATAAGAAAAATCAGATTTGAGTATGTGTTCTCTCTTACAAATTTCAAATATACTCTAAATCACTCTTCCATTGTACCAGTTTTCTACAAGTCTTCCTATAAACACTCAATCAAGAAATTCATTTTAATATGCATATATTGCAAGGAAGTAGTGAGTTCATACTTCACTACAATGATCAAACATGGTTCATTGAATTGGGTTAGTTCTCTTAAACATTGTATGTGGAGTAATTATTTATATAAAAGATAATTATAATAATAATTAAATGGACATATATTTACATATGTAAAATAAGGTTGTCCTTCATTATCAAACTATGTTAAAATTTAACATATTTACGTATTAAATTCACATATTTAATTTGTTATATTTCATTCAAAGTGAGGTAATAGTAATTATATTACAATTTATATTATGCTTTATTTATCATAATATAAATGTATTATAATTGATATATTTTAATATAAATATATATTACAATTTATAAATATATAATAATTTATATTTGGTGATATAATATTATTTAGTTACTTTTAATATAAAAAAAATTTAATAAAAAATAGTATTGGGGAGGGCTGAAAACCCTCCCCACTCCCTGCGCACCCACCACCACAAGCTCCACCACCCATCTCCTTCCCACACAGCCCACACCTTCCACATTGTGCACTCCCCACGCACCTCTCCCCTATCCGACATCACTCCACATTGAGACCAAACCTTGTGGCCAATACTCAGCCGCCACCCTTCCACCATGGATCCCACTCCTCCACACAACCACTTTCTCCCTTGTTTTCCGCATACCCCCTGCGCCATTCTATAGAACCCTCCACTCATGCCTCCTTCCCAAAAATCTGCGGCCAACACCAACCATCACCCTGGTTCACATTAAAACCAGTGATTCTTCCTTCCCGACTCTCAAACAAAACATTGTTCATCTTTAAAAAAATAACAATAGATTTCCATATACATATACAAATGTTTGCTTCAGGCAGACTGTCTTTCAAAAAATACATATTTACATTCAGATATTTGGGGCATCCACCATTAATCCGACCAAGGGAATGTGTATGGAAGAAACTTGTAAAAAAATACAAATAATAATATGAAGACAATAAGGATATTATCCTTTTGCTCCATGAGATCAATCTCCATAGCTCTCCAATCAACCTGCAAATGATCAAGCAAAACAAAATGAGAAAGGGAAGGAAAGGAAAAGAACATAAGGATAATTTAGGGCATCCTTAGGGAAAAATTAGATCAAGGGCTAAGATCTCTTTGATCCTAGGGTCCACAATTAACCCTACATACTTTTAGGTCATGGGTATTTTAATGTGAATGGGAAATAAAGTTTAGGAGGTGTGTGTGGGTAAACAAGTTAAAATGGGGAGAGATAATTAAATTAAAAGATGTGTAGGTATTTTATTTGTGACCTTAATAAATATTTTTTTGGTAAACCAAGATAGTGGAAATAAATAAACATTTGAATTGGAAATTTGTTAACTAGTTAAATAAATTTGAGGAAACTAAATTTATGTTGATAAACCAGATTTGTATAAATTAATTAAATAACATGGAATTGAGCTAGTAGATTATTTTATAGGGTAGAACGAATTAGTGTAATATAATTTCAATGGGGTTCAAAAAGTAACATTTAGTATCTATCAAATAAAATAAATTACCCAAAATTCTAGTCTTATTTTGGTAGCATTTTTCGGTGTCCCAACATAGGGCATTACACTGGAATCATTACAAGATCTTATTACGAATAAATTCTTAAATTACATAAAGGGTTACCAAAAATACTCATATTAGTTGCATGTCATTTAGGATAGTCCCTACTTTGAATATGAATCATTCAACAAGGTAAATGAGTCTAGCTTCATCCATTTCAAGCATGGAGAGTTCATGAAGCCGTGTGCTAAAAATAAAAACACTCGAATAATTATAAATTAGTGTTAATCGATAAAGGGTTATGTCACATATATGATGAATGTCGCACCTAATCACTACTACATTAGATACATTTTATGATTTTTATTTGTCCCACTAGATTGGTGTCAAGAAACACTAGGGAACCATAAGGGGTTAGCTAGCTATTAAAACTTTACATAACCACTAAGGATAATAAATAGAGGCTTGATCCTACAACAAGGGCTTGCAATGTAGTACTTGGATTGGTTTAGTAGTTAAGTATTACAACTAAGGGTAGTCTATACTCACCGAACACACATGTTTTTGTGTTTTGGTTTGATAATTATCTAATGAATGGTTGTACATGATACTAATGTTTATAAATTTTACAGGTTGTTACATGTTATCTCAAAGCTATACGAGTGAAAGAGACATAAAGAAAAGATAATTTACAAACAAGTGAAGAACACAAAAAATTTCATATTGAGACTATAAAATGGTCCAAGTGTAGATAGTTCTAGGTCATTTAGTCTTATATATTAGGTGTGGTGGTGTAAAATATTTACAATCTTATATCTATTGAGTGTCTAGAAACAAAACTATCACTATGCAACATTATAGCTCTAGAAAT
The DNA here is from genome assembly GCA_018340775.1 of Taxus wallichiana var. yunnanensis. Classification (NCBI taxonomy): domain Eukaryota; kingdom Viridiplantae; phylum Streptophyta; class Pinopsida; order Cupressales; family Taxaceae; genus Taxus; species Taxus wallichiana. The sequence goes on along the minus strand of CM031242.1, from coordinate 589,467,561 downwards.
TCTTGTTTTACTATCTTACACATCTAGATCAATCTTCAATTGTCGTTTATAATTAATTCTATATCTACTCTCACTTATTTAAGAAATTACTTACCAATTGATCATTTCCTATATGTATGTATGCATTACTCTAATGTTGATTTCTTATATTTTGAAGTTAAGTAGATAATAGTAGTATACACATTACAAAATATTACTCCTAACAATAAATATAGACACACATTTTAATTTAGGGTGTAAAAATTTAGTGAACCCAAATCACAATCAAATTTTCCACCTTTTTCCAAACCCTAGTTTCCCTAGAAATCCATCTATGCATTTAATATTCATAAAAATTGTTTATTTTCATCTTTTCACATGCCTTAAATATGGTTTTAACCATTTTCCTAATGTCGATGAGGATTTCTATCATTTCGATCTATTTCTAGGATTTGTAATTACAAAATCACCTTTCATTGCATATTTTAAAAATAACAACTATATTTTTAAATTACTCCTACTTTTTTCTTTTATTATTATATATTTAGTAAACACCCTTTTTTATCCCTAATTCTTAGCATAATTTTAGGAATGTAGAATTACTATTTTTAGTAATTACGACATAATATAAGAAAGATAAAGTGTTTTATATCCCATAGAGTTCATTGTTTATAATATTTATATATTTAAATTAATCATCGAATGAATAAAATTCACTTTCCATTTTTAGAAAAAGAAAATTTATTTATTTAACAATGGTAGTTTTCTATTACACATTATTCTAACGAGATCTTATTCTTTTAAGACATATAAAAACCATACGACTATATTTTACTACTAGCATACCTATCTTAGAAAATATATGCAAAAAGACTCCTAGAGGCATCATTCTTGATTTTCTTATTCCACTTATTTGTGGAATCAAATATAGGTGCCTTGAGGATGATACTTCTTGACATATTTTACATAGATTTTCTTACTTAGTTATGCTAGTATAAACCCACTTTCAACTTTCCACTACATATAAAAACTAATTAATATAACCAATATAAAATCAACAAATCATGCAAACAGATTTTGATGGCACAAAAGACGGATTTCCATGGCAAAAAGGCCGGGTGAGTGATTTAAAACGACTCTAGAGGAGGTTGTAATGGGGGATAACTTATCATACATATGACACTATGAATCATTCGAGCTATATCTGTCTACCTATTTTTTCCAGATCCTTTTGTCTAAATTTTTATATGCTTTTGTACTATCCTTTCTTTTTTTCGTAATAGTCAATTCTTGCAATCGAGATACACAAACTATGTTTTTCCCCATTTAATAAAAATGAATTCCTGATTTTATTGTTGATGAGGATTATGTTATGGTGACATGAATGATTTGTAATCAGGATTATTGCATGGAAAAATGTAAATTCCAATTTTTATTTGTAAATCTACATTTTCTTTGGAAATACGACTCACTCCAATAAAAAAATTTAAGGGAAAAAAACATAACTTTGGACATTTCATTTTGAGCTTGACTCCCTATCTTTTTGGTTTGTTCAACATACTATGATTAAATCCTATCTTATTTCCTGTGGCGAGAGAAAAATTTGTCCCATGTGAGCATTATTTGCTAAAGGATTTTCACTCCATCTTGAAACAAAACATAATTTTCATGACGAATCTTTTTCCGATTATTTTGTTTACAAGTAGTCTTATGATCAAATCTATGAAAGAGAAGTTTCTTCACTTGTTGTATGTTAAGTATGTAATGTGTAGTGTTTTAAACATTGTGTTGGTTCATAATTTTTTTAAAAATTGATGTTGGCCCAAAAATTGAACCACTCACTCCATTACATCCCTTGTTGCCACTATAGGAATGCCTCTCGAAAATTTTATTTACTTTCAAACAATACATGAAAACTACATTTTGTTTGACATAAGTGTTGTGGAAAAATCGCAGTACCTCCCGAATGGCCGCATTTGACATGGGGAATTCAGTGTAATTGCCAAACATTGAGTTATCATGAAGTTTGGGACCTTGCGAATCGAGATAACTCTCAGAGAAGGCCTATTGCTCCTCCTAACCTACCTACCACAAACTACTCACTAACCCTAATCTAATCTTCCAAGGGGACATGGATATAAGGATGCATGAAAAATAAACCTACTCTATGAGTGGTGATAGACCATGAAAGGAGTGTTAATCACTTTCCCCTACCCACCAAAAAAAGAAAGGGTGAATCTTGGGGGAAATTTGGGAAAATGCAACATAGACCCAAGTCCCACCAATGCATTAAGGAGAGGTTGGATAGCTGCAACAAAAACTTGAAATACCAACAATCTTCATTCCTAATAAGCAAAAAAACACCCAAGTCTTGCATTAACCATAAAATGCATAGAACACCCTATTGCAATGAAAGGTAAGAGAGACATGAAGATCACGCAGAGGATAAAACAATTAACACAGAACACAATTTTTATTTCTCATGAAGTATACACAATACATTACACGTGGGGAGAGGCGTGAAGCAATTAAAATTCTAGGAAGGAGGCTTAAAGCCCCAAGAAGAAATGGGGTGCATGGGAGAAGAAGGTGATAAACCCTTTGCATAATGAAACCCCTTACAAATTTATAGAGGAAAAATGCATCAAAGAGAGAGGAATTTTTAATTGCGGGGAGTAATTGGTATGTCTTTTAAGCTCACATCATTTTGAGGTTACCCATGTTGTTGTACCTACCTTCTTGCCTTCATTAATGAAACCTCACCTACCACTAATAGTGTAGAATGTTCCCAAATTTTGAGGTTAAGAACTTCCGAAATCCTAAATTTCATTTACAATGCTATAGAGCTCCTTCTCATGATTCCAAAACTAGTTTTTGTGCAAAAATGGATATCTAGTTCTCAATTTATGACATTTTAGAGATCTAGGAATCTACAATTTTAGGGTTTTAAAAACCTTTGAAAAATCCCTTTTTATGTCTTCATTGCAAAGGTCTTCTTCTTATCTTTCCATCTCCTATGATTTTGGAAGATTTCGACATTAGAGCTCAAGTTATGGTGTTTTGAGCTTGGGGTGTCTCATTTTCGGACTCGCTTTTTTTTTTTTTGGCGAGTAGCTCACCGAGCATCTTGGTGAGCTCTAAATTGAGTTCCTCATTACACCGCTACCATTTTAATAATTCTGATTGGGCTTATATTTTGACCGGATCTATTTTGCATCCTTCATTGGCTTACCAGCCCCAAATTTCCCCCGAGTTACCTACCTATGCACAACTTTCACCATCACCTCCAAGGTCTTGCATTGGCCCACATGTTTGGATGAGTAATCATTGTATTTACTTTTCCAAGTTTGAAATGAGCCATTTCCATTGCTGCTGACTTTGCATCTAAATCCGTGTTGCCTCGGCCCACTTGGCATGTTGAGCGGGCTCCATTAACAAATTGTCGTTGTATGTCTCGTGAGCCTTGTTTAGACCATCGAGCCACCGGGGTCCTTCCTTGCATTTCACGTGGTCTTTTATTAACACGAAAAAATCCTCCCGCATCATCACCAAGATCCCGCTCCAACGAACCTATTTCCACGACCTCAAGTGAACTCCATGTATTGGTATGATTCACCAAGCCATTGGCGTGTTGGCGGGTTAACCACGTCGACTCCTCTCCAGCTCGATCAACATTCATACCCACTAAATGAGTTGATTGGGTCAATCGGGCATTTCTCATTCAAAATTTTGGGCTTCTCATCTTCGGAAGTTGGGGTATTCTAGTGGACAAAATGTTCTAAATGCCAAAACCCCAAGTCTTAAATTCAGACTTCGGGTTTAAGACTTCTCCCTACCCTTTGGAAGCACTATTCATCATCGTGCATTCGAACCATATTTCCTGAAATACGAAATGATGCTCGATGCCCGAGTTTACCTTCTTCACCATGCGAAGCCACTTCGTGTGAGTTCTACCTAGCCAACACACATTTCTTTTCCCATGTGAGCTATTCCAATCCACTTGGCATGCATCTAAGTTGATCTCTTTGTCCCTACTTCAGCCAAGTTGGCCTTTTATTCCATGTTTGTTATGTTTTGAGCCACATAGATCACCAAGGTGAGCTCCTCGTGTTTGGAAAACTCCCCAATTGTATACCCCTTACTAATTTGCATGCCATGACTATGGCCGAGTCGGTCCTCGAGCCATCATGACACTGTAAGCTCTTCACCTTGGGATCGAGCTCCATAATCGATTGTGTTAAGCTCCTATGAGCTCATTTGTGATGATTTGGTTTTCCTTTTCAACGTTGATTTATTTTTTGTGGAGTTCAAACCTATCAATCCAAGGCCTTGGCTCATTGAGTGATCGAGACCATGTTGGTATTCCTCTTGTTTGACTCATATTCATCACCGAGCTTCTGTTGAAGCTTTCATCTTATGAAAATTCTATTGCGATCACTTGATTATTAATCTCCTATCTTAATAAATTATTTAACTACAAAAACTAATTCAGCTAATATCGAAAAATAACACAACTGTAACTTCACTAATAAAAATACGGAAAGAAATGCGTAACACAAAGAACACAATATTTTTAGACAAATTGTCCTGGAAAAACCCCTAAGGGAAAACCAGTTCTACAGATGAGGAATTATATTAACTTCAACAAATTAAGAGATACAAAGATTCCTTGCCTCTTACTAGCAGAACTTTGACAATCTCCCAACTTCTCCCACTGATATTCCCCCACTGTTATCCCCAACGCTATCACTGCGCCCTTGCTAACACTGCAAGACTGTTTGCTATCACTGCAAACTTACAAACACATTTGCTAGCACTGCAAATGCTTCTCAAAACTTGTACACTCCAAATGCCCAATGACCTCCTTTTATACTACTCTCATTGGAACACCAACGGCTGAGATCGATTCTCAATCGACGGCTGAGATACATAACAACTTAACAACCATAACAAATTTGGTTGCAAGGTGTCACTAAAGGAAATCAATAATTAGAAAATAATTAATACATTCTCAACAATAAGATAACTATTATCTAATCTTAGCAAATGGATGAATAGTTGTCCAAGCTAACAAACTAACACTCCCTCTTAGCAAGGAAGCTATTCTACACAACACCCATCTTATCTCTGAAGAAGATAAATTTTTCCTTCCCCAATGCCTTAGTCAGAATGTCTGCTACCTGCTCCTCTATAGGTATGTATTGTAGCTGAACAATACCTCGTTGTACACAATCCCTGATGAAGTGATACCTGATATCTATATGTTTAGACCTATCATGAAACACTGGATTCTCAGACAACTTGATGCAACTCTAATTGTCACAGTGTATCACAGTAGTCTCAACCTTTTAACCAAACAAGGCCACTAGAAACTTCCAAAGCCATATAGCTTCACATGTCACCATGCTAGCTGCAATGTATTCTGCTTCTGATGAACTCAAAGCCACAGACTTCTACTTCCTGCTGAACCAAGAAACAACTCCTGATCCTAAACTGAAACAACACCCTGAAGTGCTCCTTTTGTCTATTGTACTGCCTACCCAATCTGCATCAGTATAGCCTATCAACTTGATTCCTTCACCTCGAACATATCTGATCCCATACTCAACTGAACCACACAAATAATGCAACACATGCTTAGCCGTTGTCCAATGCACTCTCTTTGGCTCAACCATGAACTGACTAAGAGAGTTTACTGCAAATGCTATATCTAGCCTAGTGTTGACCAAATACATGAGTGAACCAATTAACTACATGTATAAGGTGGGATCTACATCTTTGTCCTTAGATGTATCTACCTTCCTCCAATTAGTGATCATAGGTGTAGACATGGCTTTGCAATCCTCCATCTCGAATCTCTTCAAGATTTCAATGCAATATTTCCCTTGACCAAGGAAAATCTCTCCATCTATCTACCACACCTCCATGCCTAGAAAATAGTGCATGAGTCCCAAGTCCTTCATCTCGAACTCTTCTGCAAGGTCCCTCTTGCAATCCTCTATGAGCCCTAGTGCACTTGTAAGAAACAAGTCATCTACATATAGAACAAGAATGAGAGCCTCACCCCCAACCACCAAGTAGTAGAGGTTAGCATCTGCCTCACTCTTCATAAAGCCCATTTTCTGCAAGTATGTATCAATGCGCTCATACCATGCTCTAGGAGCCTGCTTGAGTCCATACAAGGCTTTCTTCAATTTGCACATGTGGGTCTCTTTGTTGTGTGCTACAAAGCCTTTTGGTTGTTCTATGTATACCTCCTCCTTCAATTCACCATTAAGGAATGTTGTCTTGACATCCATTTGATGGATCTACCATCCCATCTGCGTTGCAAATGAGATTATAGCTCATATAGAAGTATACCTAGCCACTGGAGCAAATGTCTCCTCATAGTCTATTCCCTCCTTCTGAGAGAACCCCTTTGCCACAAACCTTGCCTTGTATTTCTCGATGCTACCATCTGCACCATGCTTTATCTTGAATATCTAGCGTGATCCAACTACTGCCCTATCTGTTGGTCTAGGCACTACCTCCCACACATCATTATGCATTATTGAAGTATATTCCTCAACCATAGCATCTTTCCATACCTGATGTTGTGCAGCCTCTTGATAGCTAGAAGGTTCACTATCTACCAACTGGTTGACTAATGCCACATAGTCATTGAACTTGGTTGGTTCTTTCCTCTATCTCGTACTCTTCCTAGGAGCTCCCACAAACTCCTGAGTATCCCTTTGTGTGTTTTGAACCTCACGGTTCTTACTGCCAACTGTAGAGGATGAAATATCAACCTCTAAATCTTCTAGATGCATATCTGTTGCACCAGTTGCTCCATACTCTGTGAATCTTCACTACCTGAGTCTATGCTTGTACTAGTAACTATACTTGAACTTTTCTACCCTTGACTTGGATTTGGAGATTTTGTTGGCTGCTCACTTTGATCATCTGCTGGAAAATCTCTAGACCTTCTAAATGCTTTGTCCTCCATGAACTTGACATCACGTCTAACAATAATTCTTCTAGTCCCTGGAAAAAAATCCTATATGCCTTTGAAGTTTCACTATACCCAACAACGTACCCTTCTCTACAGTCTGATCTAACTTGGTACGTGTATCTTCTGGAATATGACAATATGCCAAACTCCCAAATATCCTAAAGTGACCTACATCGGCATCTTCCCCTGTGAAAGCTTCCTCGGTGTTATATTCCCTAGTACCTTGTGTGGAACCCTATTCTCGAATGTCAACTATTGTACTACATGCCTCTTGCCCATAGATAGCGGGCATGTCCTAATCATGTAGCATAGCCCTTACTACCCCCGATATAGAATGGTTCTTCCTCTTAGAAAATCCATTCTATTGTGGATTGTAAGGAACAATCCACTCTCTCTTGATTCCTTCTTCTGGTACAAAATCCTGGAAGTCATTTCCTTTATACTCACCTCCATTATTGAGTGAAGAACCTTTATCTTCTATCGAGTTCTCTGCAAGAGCCTTAAACTCTCGAAAGTGACTAAAAACCTCATCCTTGGTCTTTAGAAGTATATCAAGTCTTCTGGAGAAATCATCAATAAAGGTATTTGTTATGTTTGAGGATCATGTTTTCATGTTAGAGTTTGGTACACCTTCCATGTGTTACACTTGGATATTTTTATGACGGTCCCACCGTTGGTGAGTGGGGAGGGGGTTCGGGGCGAAGCCCCCAAGCAAATTTTCATGGTGGTTTATTAACCCATGGGTTATGGGTAACCATTATGGGTTGTTTTGGGCCCATGGCTTTTCGGTTTCCATTATTTTGTAAAACCACCTCTTTGGCTACCTATTGATGTACTTATAAATAGATGGACATACAATAGGATATATATGAGTGTGTTTTGTGAAGGTGAATAGTGTGTGCAAATTCAAGTGTGAATTCGGGAGGGTTTGTTGAGCGCAGCTCCAAACAAGATCTAATTATTGTAATTGTGAAGACTGTTGGCTTGTAATAAAATCTGAGAAAGTGTTCTTGGTGGATGTAGCCCACATTGGGTGAACCACGTTAAATATTGTCTTCATGTTGTGCATATTTCATTTCTGTAATTCTATTCATACTTCTTATTATTGCGATTCTGAGGAATTATTCCACATTAGATTCTATTAATTCCTAACAACTAGTATCAGAGCTTTGGTTGTGTTTGCTGAAGTGTTGAATCGTAGGAAGGGTTATTAGCTTGAGTGGGAGCTATGGCAGATGATAATAGATATCAGGTTGAGAAGTTCAACGGGAAGAACTTTGGTCTATGGAAGATGCAGATGGAGGATTTTCTCTATCGAAGGATCTTTATTCATATTGCTAGAAGGAAGAGAAAAAACCAACAAGTATGGAGGATTAGGATTGGGATCCTTGATAGGAAAGAACTTGGGGCCATTCGGTTATGCCTTGCATCTTCGGTCGCATTCAATATTTCAAGAGGAAAAGACTATAAAAAATCTCATGGATGCATTATGGAAGCTATATGAAAAACCCTTTGCCTCAAATAAAATATTTTTGATGAAAAGATTATTTAATATGAAAATGTCTGAGAATGGCTCATTTGTTGATCATTTAAATGATTTTAACATGGTTTTGAGTATGCTAAACTCTATGAAGATTAAATTTGATGATGAAATAAGGACTCTATTAATTTGTACTCCTTACTTGAGATAGTTGGGATAGCCTAGTTAATGGGTGAGTAACTCTATTTCTAACAATGCAAAATTGAAGTTTGAGGATGTTATAGGTGTGATCTGAGTGAGGAAATGTGAAGGAAAACTGGGAAATCTCTACTTGGGAATGATTTGTTAGTGGAGACTAGAGAGATTGAGGAAAAGAGGAAAAGGTAACCGTGGAAGTAAAATGGTCGTGAGTAAGATCTAAATCCAAGAGTAAGATGGAATGCTAGAACTGTGGAAAGATTGGTCATGTGAAGAAGGACTGTTGGGCTCTTCGAGAAAAGAAGAACCAACGTGAAGAAACAAAAGAGGTGAATGGAAAAAGGTAATATCTGTCAGGATGCTTTGATTCTCTCTTTGGATAACATTTTTGAGTCTTGGGTATTAGATTCAGGGGCTTCTTTTCATGTTACTCCACATAGGCATTATTTTATTGATTATGTTCAAGGAGATTTTAGACATTTTTATCTTGGTGATGATGAGCCTTGCAGTATAGTTGGAAAAGGATGTGTTCAGGTCAAGATGTAGAATGGGAACACATGGCTACTGAAGGATGTCATACATGTGCCTAAGTTGAGGTGAAATTTAATATTAGCAGGGTAGCTAGGTAGTGATGGCTGTATGGTCAGTTTTACAGTAGACTCTTAGAAGGTGACCAAGGGTGCTCTTGTGGTAGCAAGAGGTAAGAAGGTTGGTACTTTATATTTAACCAATTAGTGCTGATTTGTAATTTAGTGGCTTCTGAGATGGAGACAACTTTGTGGCACTATAGGCTTAGTCACATGAGCCAAAAGGCATGGATTTTGAAAGAAGAATTTTCTGATTAAGAAGATATTGATTTGGATTTCGTGAGGATTGTGTGTATGGGAAATAGAAGTGGGTAAAGTTTCTCAAGGTTGGACCCACAAGGAAGGAGAACAAGTTAGAGTTAGATTTAGATGTATGGGGACCGGCTCAGGTATCTTCTATTGGTGGTTCAAATTATTATGTTACCTTTATTGATGATGCAACTAGGAAAGTTTGGGTATATTGTATTAAGAAGAAATCGATGAGTTTGAAACTTTTTGTTAAATGGAAAGCCTTGGTTGAGAATGAAACAGGTCTCAAGTTGAAATGCCTCAGGTCAGATAATGGAGGTGAGTATTATAGTAATGAATTTTATGATTATTGTTCTCAAAATGGAATTTGAAGACAGAGGATGGTTCCAGGAACTCCACAATAGAATGGGGTTTTAGAAAGGATGAATAGGACAATCATGGAGCGTGCTAGGAGCATGAGGTTACATGCAGGGCTGCCTCTTATGTTTTGGGCAGATGGTTGACACACGGCCGGTATCTTGATAAATAGAGGACCTTCAATGCCTTTGGATGAGGCATACCCGAGGAAGCTTGGTACGGTAAGAAAGTTGACTATTCATTTCTTAAAGTCTTTGGATGTGAAGGATTTTCTCATATTGACAAGGATGATAGGACCAAGTTAGAGGCTAAATCTGAAAAATGCACTTTTATTGGATATGGTGTGGATGACTTTGGTTTCTATTTATGGAACATTAAGGATAAGAAAATAATCAATCTAGGGATGTAATCTTTAATGAGAAAAATTCATGTTTAAGGATCGATTGCAGAAAAATAGGAAGAATCAAAGAAAGGATACACAGTGTTAGAAGATATTATAGATGGAAAAGTTTTCAAGGAACCAGATCGGTACCTACTCCAATAGGAACCCCAAACTCCTATAGTGAGAAGATCTTCTAGGTAAGAAAAGAACTTGAATGTTTTACTCCATCTTTAAATTATTTATTAATCATTGATAGTGGAAAGCCAAAATATTTGATGAAGCAATGCATGTGGATGTCTAGAAATAAGTGGGAGCTAAGCCATGGATGAGGAGCATAGAACTCTCATGGAAAACTAGACTTGGGATTTGGTCGAAGCTTGGAAGGAAAGATAGCATTGCATAATAAGTGGGTGTATAGAATAAAAGAGGAGGATGGAGGAAGAAAAGATATAAGGCCCGGTTGGTGGTCAAGGGGTTTGTACATAAAGAAAGGTATATGACTTTGATGAGATTTTTTTCCCTAGTAGTAAAAATGACTTCTATTAGAACTGTCTTTGGATAATTGAAGCAAAAGATTTACACTTATAGCAGTTAGATTTAAAGATTGCATTCCTTCATGGTGATTTTGAGGAGGAATTATATATGACTTAGAGAGGGATATGAGGTCAAAGGGGAAGAGGAGATGGTGTGAAAGGCGAAGAAGATCTTGTATGGATTAAAAAAAGCTCCACAACAATGGTATAAGAAGTTTGAAAGTTTCATGATGGAGCCAGGTCATTCTCGACCACTGTGTATACATAAAGAAATTTGATGATGATAGTTACATTATTTTGTTTCTATATGTTGATGATATGTTAGTAGCAGGTAAGAACATACAAGAAATTAAGGTACTCAAGAAGCAGTTAAGTGACTCCTTTGCTATGAAGGATTTGGGTGCAGCAAAGAAAATCCTTGGTATGAGAATAACTCGGGATAGGAAGGAATGAAATTGACTTTATCTCAAGAAGAGTACATAAAGAAGGTCTTGGAGAGGTTCAGTATGCAAGATGCTAAACCAGTTGGGACTCATTTGGTAGGTCACTTCAAGTTATCAAAGGAGCAGTGTCCCAAGACTGAGGAGGAGAGATTCAATATGTCCAAGGTACCTTACTCATCAGTAGTTGGTAGTTTGATGTATGCTATGGTATGCACTAGGCTAGATATTTCCCATGTAGTGGGAGCAGTGAGTAGGTTTATGAGTGATCCAGGAAATGAGCACTGACAGGCAGTAAAGTGGATACTTCGGTATTTGAGAGGGACCATGGGTATTGTTTTGTGTTACAGTGGATCAGACACTACTTTGTGTGGATATGTTGACTCAGACATGGCTGGAGATTTGGACAGCAGGAGGAGCACAATAGGTTATGTATTTACTGTAGGTGATACAACAGTGAGCTGGATTTCACGGTTACAGAAGGTTGTGGCTTTGTCAACCACTGAGGCTGAGTATGTTGCTGCTACAGAAGCTAGCAAGGAGATGATTTGGCTACAAACAATTGCTTGATGAGTTGGGGCATAAGAAGGAAGTTGGAAAGCTATATAGTGATAGTCAGAGTGCTATTCACTTAGCTAAGAACTCTGCTTTCCATTCTAGGACAAAGCATATATAGTTGAGATATCACTTCATCAGGACAACTTTGGAGGAAGATAAGTTGAAGTTGGAGAAGATTCATACTAGTCAGAATCCTACAGACATGATGACCAAGGTGGTCACAAGGATAAATAAAGCTATATTCACTTGGTTGGTTGGCCTTCATGGATGATAGTGATGGGTTGAGAAGCTTTGCTTGTGGAAATCAGTCTCCAAGTGGGAGATTGTTATGTTTGTGGAGCCTATTTTCATGTTAGAGTTTGGTACACCTTCCATGTGTTACACTTGGATATTTTTATGGCGGTCCCACTCACCGGTGAGTGGGTCAAGGGGTTCGGGGCGAAGCCCCCGAAGCAAATTTTCATGGGTGGTTTATTAACCCATGGGTAATGGGTAACCGTTATGGGCTGGTTTTGGGCCCATGGCTTTTCGGTTTCCATTGTTTTGTAAAACCGCCTCTTCAGCTACCTATTGATGTACTTATAAATAGATGGACATATAATAGGATATATAGGAGTGTGTTTTGTGAAGGTGAATATTGTGTGCAAATTCAAGTGTGAATTCAAGAGGGTTTGTTGAGCGTAGCTCCAAACAAGATCTGATTATTGTAATTGTGAAGACTGTTGGCTTGTAATAAAATCTGAGCAAGTGTTCTTGGTGGATGTAGCCCACATTGGGTGAACCACGTTAAATATTTTCTTCATGTTGTGCATATTTCATTTCTATAATTCTATTCATGATTCTTATTATTATTCCGATGATTACGAGGAATTATATTCTGTTAATTCCTAGCCATTTCCTTTGTACTCACCTCCATTATCCCAAAGAACCTTTATCTTTCTTCCTGTCGAGTTCTCTGCAAGATCCTTGAACTCTTGGAAGTGACTGAAAACCTCATCCTTGGTCTTCAAGAAGTATATCCAGGTCTTCTTGGAGAAATCATCAATAAAGGTAACATAGTACACATATCCTCTAAGAGACTTTGTCGACATTGGTCCACATACATCTGAATGTACTAGATCAAGAACACCCTTAGATCTATTGTCACTCCTTGGAAAAGATGCTTTCACAAACTTCCCCAACACACATCCCTTACATACATCATCATGCTTTGTGCTCACCTCTAGAACACCTATCACTATCTCACGAAGCAATTTAAGTGCTCCATGATGAATATGGCCCATCCTCCTATGCCATAGCTCTCCAAGATCTCTAGGATTACTGCTGCTCATAAGTTCCTTAGGAGTATCAAATTGTAACCTATAAAGGTGACCACTCCTAACTCCAATAGTTATGGGTGATTTCCAATCCTTATGCTTAATCAACACATGTGTCCCTCTAAAAAGTACATTATACCCTTTATCCTAAAGAATAGATACAAAAATTAGATTCATACCTAAGCCTGGCACATGCAAGACATCATGAAGTGGAACTATCTTTCCATTCTCCCTCTGAAACTGAATAGTCCCTTTCCCAACTGGGTTGAGCTTGGACAAGTTCCCCATAGAAATATAGATATTGGTGTCCTCCTCTTGGTAATTGGAGAAGTACTCTCTAACTCCTGTCATATGAAATGACACCCCACTATCTATATACCAAACACACTATGAGGTTGAGCTGACCATACAAGCTATGAGTGCAAACTCATCCTCCAATCTCCTAGAGAGCTCCTCTGCACTTGTTGAAGCCACCACCTGGTTCTTGCCCTTCTTATCATTCTTCTTCCTTTGCAGGCAGTTACTAACATAGTGGCCAAACTGTGACATCCATAGCACTTGACCTTAGACATGTCCTTCTTCTTCTCACTTTGAGAATTTGATCCTTTGCTAAATCCCTTCTTTGCTTTCCCTTTTCCCACTAGGGCAATGTTTTCTTGTTCTCCCTCACTTTTCTGACTCTTGTTGGCCCCATTGACAAGACTTAGTCTAAAATCCTCTTGAGTGAAATCAGTCTATAGTTGATCCCAACTCGTAAGGTGTCTCGTCCACTAACAACTTGAACAAAGACATCCCACTATTTAGTAAACCCATTTAGGGCTATTCTTACTAGCTCATCATCATCTAGCTTATCTCCAATAGCTACTAACTCATCATTGATGAATCTAATCCTGGTGAGGTAACTTATAACGTCTTCTCCCTTGTTCATCTAGGTATTCTTCAACTTTTCTCTGAGAATCAGCTTTCGGTTAGTGGTAGCATTCTGGTACAGATTCAAAATGGCATCCCACATCTTCTTTGCCATATCTAACTCGGAGATGTGTGGAACAATATGATCCTTGACACCATCAAGGACAATCCTCCTCACCTTGGCATCCTCTTTCTTGTATTGCAAGCTATGTTGCGTCTGTAGGTACAATTACAATAGTGGTAACATAATCCTTTATACCATTCTCTTCCAACAATAAAGAAAGTCTGGCCTTCCAGACACCAAAATTCGAGGCACCATCTAATTTGTCCTGATCTCTCAAACCAGCTGAAGCCATCTCAAAGGATAAAAGTAAAAATAATTTAAAGAGATCAAACTAGGTTATAGAAACCCTCAATTTCTTTCCTAGGGCAAACCTTTTCTACCCTTAACACAACTCTGATACCATGTGAAAATTCTATTGCAGTCACTGATTATTAATCTCCTATCTTAAAAGATTATTTAACTGCCAAAAACTAATTCACAGCTAATATCGAAAAATAACACAACTGCAACTTCACTAATAAAAATACGGAAAGAAATGCGTAACACAAAGAACACAATATTTTCAGACAAATTGTCCCTGGAAAAACCCCTAAGGGAAAACCAGTTCTACATATGAGGAATTATATTAACTTCAGCAAATTAAGAGATACAAAGATTCCTTTCCTCTTACTGGCAGAACTGACAATCTCCCAACTTCTCCCACTGATATTCCCCCACTGCTATCCCCAACGCTATCACTGTGCCCTTGCTAACACTGCAAGACTATTTTCTATCACTACAAACTTACAAACACATTTGCTAGCACTACAAATGCTTCTCAAAAACTTGTTCATTCCAAATGCCCAATGACCTCCTTTTATACTACTCTCATTGGAACACCAATGGCGAGATTGATTCTTAATCGGCGGTGAGATACATAACAACTTAACAACCATAAAAATTTGGTTGCAGTAAGGTGTCACTAAAGGAAATCAATAATTAGAAAATAATTAATACATTCGAACAATAAGATAACTATTATCTAATCTTAGCAAATGGACAAAAAGTGTCCAAGCTAATAAACTAACATGTCCATGCCAATATTTTAGGTCATGTTTGACCCAAAACTGCCGTAGTTTAAATCGAGCTATATCCCACTTGCTTTGTGGGGTGTCGAGTTGTCGACCTTCACGCCAATGGCTCACCATCTGAGCCGATTGATTTTGTGTGATGATGACCTCCGCAATTCCTTACCCCACTACACTTTGCTCTATGTAAAGCTTCACACGTTAAGATTTCTCAACATCGAGCGGTGAGAAAATGATAGAATTGTTTCCCTTTTGCATAGTTCTCTCCACTGCTCATGGCTCAACGTCTTGCTCATTGTCATGGCCGATTACTCACAAGTCCCTAACCGAGTAATTTCTTGGCTCGGTGAACCATCCACAAACTTTTGGCGCTTTCATTTCGATTTGGTGTGTTGAGTTGTTTTCTTACTACCGCTTGGCTCCAAACTAAGTCCTTCCACTGTTGAGGCTCTTGCATTGCACAGAGCAATCATTTGAGCTTCAAATATTCATCTTGTCCACAGTATTTTGAGTTATCTCGTGTTGGCGATTGAATATGCTTCTCCCTTGCTTACGATACCGATCCATTTTATGATTTCCCTCCGTTAAGCCGCTGGTGGATGGGAAATTTCAAAATGCTTGATCCTTTTCGACTTGGCTCATTTGAGTTAACCATCACTCATCATCATTCCATCTCCTTGACGTCAAGGCAAATTCACCTATCATGTTAATAGGCCTCTTTCTTCATAATAAATGCCGAGCGAGTTAAAATCCACCACCTCTAGCTACAAGAGTGGCTCGGTCAAACCTCCCACTTTATTAACATGGGCCTAGCTCGTAGACCAATCCTAATCCCCACATTGTTTCATGAGTTTGTCAAGCTTTCTAAGGATCTTGGACCGAGCTACCGTAGCTTGAAATCCTCTCTCTAGCTCGCCGAGCTACTCGGAAGGTAAAATTTAACTTGGCCTCATCCCGACTCCTGCGGGCATTAAATCCAATTCTTGGAATTTTCCAAGGATTTTCTTGATTTTACTTAGTTAAAAAGAAGGTAGTGGGCACTTGAAACTTGAAATTTGATATTTTCCCATAATATATTATTTTCTTGGAAGAGGGCCCCCTTTTGTCCTTTATTATCCATTTTTCCGGAGGGAAAAATGGATAGCAATTTGATGACTCGTGGGGCATCTACCTGCTAGATGCTCATAAACCGAGCTTGAAGTGGTCCATTGGGAACAGAGTCACTATATTCCTGCAAAATGATCTTGAACCTATTGTAATTCAAACCTAGAGACCATCTACACCTGCTGAACTTGAGCATGTTCTCCTCCTTGTACTCTCATCTTTCATAAGAATATGTTAAAAATAAGATTTTTGAGAGTATAAAATTGTCTTGACTTGAGATCTTCACTTGTTCCTCTCTACAACCCTATTCTAAGAGCGGAATGGACTTCCAAACCTATCTCGAAACATGATTCCTCCAAGAATAAAGTACACATACTAATGATTACTTCACATGCATTGCACGCTACATAGTTTTGAATAAGACAATCCTCAAGTTTTTACATCATGAAACTCTATTAAACCTTGATCTTTCTCTTTCATCCGAAAGTTCCATTTCTAGTTCACCACTTGGAGCATTGCGGAAGGCGCCCGCAAATCCATAAAATCTTCAATCGAAATGATTGTGTAAGGATTTGAGGTTGATCTTCTTCTTCCAATCATGGGGATATTTTGAATGAATAAGGGCTGCTTTGAAAACTATGTTGCGGGCCGAGACACTTGAAGTTCAATCTACTGACCTAAAGGGGTGACATAATAGAAACATTAAAAACTTTTCCTTTTCTAATTTTAGTTTCTCTACATTTTTTTATCTTGAGAATTGTAACTATTTCCCATGGATATAAGATTCTTCTTGCTATGAGATCTTTCCGATAGGTCTATTGAAACACCATGTATTGTGTTGGACCAACACAAGACAAAACTATATACAAAATAAAGATCATACATTCCTAAGTAGACATGTAGAGTGTGCTTAAACGCTTGTTATAGTGAAAGTAAACCTACACCTACCATATGCTAACCGAAAGTAGAGAAGATTTCAAACAAACCCTATGCAACTAGTGATGAGAAGTAGCTTATCCTTCTTACAATAGGAAGCCATGTGGATGATTTCACACTAGACATGGTGTTATCCAATTTTGACCCTCGGGAAAATTTGATGAAACAAAATCCTACACTTGAGAGTTGGAGATGTTGGTTAGATCACACAAGCTCACATTCAATTTCAAAATTAGGTTACATACGAGATCATCAACGAAATCCAAGGTCAAAAATGAGTGGCTAAAATAATGTTGAAGGAGATTAGAGCTCAAGACGAATAAGAATAGAGAAGGCTTGAAATTTTAAGTTTTTGCATTTTTGGCACTTTGGAGAAAACATGGAAAATAATGGCAAGCAATGTCTCGAAACACGAAATCCCGAAAGTCTAAAATTTTAGACTTTTGGATTTTGGGGTTTCAAAACTCTCAAGTGCAAAGTTGGGAAATCATCCGAAAACATCTGAAATCCCAAACTTTCGGGTTTCGGGGTTTCAAGACCTCGGGAATCTGCTAGAAATGGAGCAAAAATGTATGAAATCTCGAAGTCCAAAATTTAGACTTTCAGATTTTGGGGTTTCAAAGACCTCAGAATTTTGCGAAATGGAGCAAAAATGTCCAAAATCCTAAAGTTTGAAAGTACAAATTTCAGACTTTTAGGACTTTTGGGTTTCACGTTTTTAGAGGTCAACGCAGTTTTGGGGTCAATGTGGCGACATTTTCAGA
Source organism: Taxus wallichiana var. yunnanensis (assembly GCA_018340775.1). Taxonomy (NCBI): domain Eukaryota; kingdom Viridiplantae; phylum Streptophyta; class Pinopsida; order Cupressales; family Taxaceae; genus Taxus; species Taxus wallichiana. Next base: position 589,449,647 of record CM031242.1, on the reverse strand, counting down.
CTTCGGAGTTTCAAAGTTTTGGAATTTGGAGTTTCGGAAGTCTCGATCCCTAAAACATGAAAATCACCCCTTAATGTCTGAAACTCTTAAACCTGAAAGTTCAAATTTTTAGGATTTTTGGTTTTGGAATTTTGGAACAATCAGTCTACCATTTTTACATATGACACCTCAATCTTGAGATGGCCATAACTTTTGACTAGGAGCTCATATTTTCACAAGAAAGGACTTTTTGGAAAGCTCTCGGTGTCTGCTACGGTTCTTAAAAATGAAAATTACAGTTCACCATTTTTTGAGATGTCCCAAGTTTCTAACCTACCACCATAATGAAGGTATGGGCTTCCTTCTTGCCCAGCAAGGTATGACACATGGAGGTATGGGTTTTTCATGGCACCCATCACTTGCAGAAGAATTTAATGCATTTCTTGGGTGGTTGGAGAAAGAATTCAGATTTATTCTCATCTCCTTCTCTCATTATTCATATATATTGTAAGGAGGGGTATTTTTCAAAAGGTTAGACATTAATATTTTTCACACACTCCCTTCTTCTCTTGTCTACAAGTGAATTTTTTGAGTTCAAGCCTCCCATCAAATTGTAAATGCAAATCTTTCCTCTTGGCCATTGTAGTGTACTTTATCAAATTTGTGGAGCAATAATACAAGTCTGTGGATGATTTTCAACCCTCTCTTGTGTTCATTTTTCTCTTATGATATTTCATTGCAATCTTGGTTATCTGTGTATGGAGGTTGTATTACATTTCATGGTTTGTGTTTAATGGAAAAGAAAATGTTCAACATTCCTTTGGTGCATCACCTCTATTAATTTAGGTTTATTTTCTTACATATTTTTAACACTTTGTCTCCTTAGAAAATTAGAGTAGGTTTTAGAGCATATCCTCTACAATTTGAATGTGTGCATCTGAACAAAGGAATAGGAAGGCTGGCATTCATCTAGAGATCTTTCCCAATAGCAAAGTTCCACACTTTCGGAAAAGCTCCATGTTATGCAATCACACTAAGATTTTCAACCCATCGGAGTTGCAAAATTTAGGGGTGTTGTGATTACCCATCAACACATGGCTATACATATGAGTGAAAAACCTATATATGAATAAATTTTTTCCCACGTCATCAAGGTATCAACCGGAAACTAAACAAATGCCTCCCCAAAATTATTTACATGAGGCTTGAAATGTTCTATAGATGATCCTCGTCTTATGAGACTCATCCTCATGTTTGGAGATAAACATGACTGGTTTTGAAAACTTTGATTCTAGCTCGAATTAAGCTAGATATCTTATAAGTACAACCTATTATGTTGAATGCGTGCACTACTCTAAGTTTCAAATTCAATAAGAAAGTCTTCCTATGGAATTTCTTGGAAAAGGTGACTGTCTCGCAAGTTGACTTTCCTCTTTCGCAAAATTACATACAAATGATGTGTCACCTTGGTGGATGGTATGGAAATGATGATCGCATCCTAGTGCTCTTTATTGTCCTTTTCTGGATTATGGTAGATTCACTAGAAATATTAGGCTCCTCAATTTACAATAAGAAGCCATTAATGGTTGCATATTCATTAAGAGCCTCTAAATCTGATCCAAATTCCTCCACTTCAAGAGGGATATTTTAGGCAAGAAGTTCTTCTTGAATGTTCATTCCCTAGAAAGAGGTTTCATGTTGAAAGACATGTGATGGAACCATAACAGTTCTAAGTTCAACAAATTTTTCTACACCACTCCTATCTTCGAAATCGAACAAGTAGTTAACCTCCTTATTATCCAATAATGCTAAGGGTTCTTCCTCCTCCATGGTGGCCTTTGAATCTAATTTTTTTCACCATTCTTTTCATCATCTTCAAACATGAAGTCGAGAGTTCAAACTTGTCCTCAAAATCAAAATTCTTAAAGGATGGAGGAGAAGTGAGGGCCAAATTTTTTTAATAACCTACTCATCATTTGAGCCCTCAGAGGATGAACATTCTTCCTCCATAACATGAAGATTATTTTGGTTAGTTACAATAGATGGTGATTTTAGTAAATTAGAGAAATCCCTAACAAGGCAACAAGCTTAAGACATGCGGGAAAATTTAGATCCTTGTATTCTATGAAAAATTCTTGTGTACTTTAGATATTGTATTTGTTTACTTGCACATGATCCTATTCTTGTGGATTTGGAGTTACTCCTACTTCCTTTTACGAATCTGCAAGCCTTGATGAATCGGTTAGTCCTAAAAATATAGTTCCAATCTGAACACTACATTTCAAACAAGTAGACCACTTTGGTCATCATCTTCTTGTTGTTGCTCTATTTATTCTACAAGACCATCTTGCACCACTCGTGGCTGGACCTCAACCTCCTCTATAGGCTTAACCATCAAGGTAATTTTGTTAATTCGAATCTCAAAGCCAAGCTCACGGGATTTTTTTATGTACTCTTTGTTTGGATCTTCTTCTTGTTGCTCTCCTTAAATGGTTTCTTGAGTCTCTTTCTGACATGTTTTGGGATTACGAGAGGAAGATTGGGTGGGGAATCCATTGATTATTTTTTCATTTTTTGTGGGAGAGGAAGGTAATTTCCTTGTCCTTATGGAGGGACATGGGTTTGTAAGGGAAAAGGCTGAAAATTATAGATGAAAGAGAAGGATATGGAATGAAGACGTGGGTTCCAAAATGGGGGAAGAATATGTGATTTTTGGGAATTATTGTTCAAGTTGTAATGACACTAGATGGGGACTAGGGAGGGGACTACAAGATGGTAATGTGGAATTTTCCCATTGACAGGAATGATTGAAATTATACTCATATGCCTTGAGGCCTTGAGGTGGTGTCATTTCAGCCATAAGATCAAGTTTCTCCTATGGGTTGTGATAACTCGGAAAAGGGGAAAACCATAGGAAAGGTATCTTGAATCCAACCTTGGATACTTTTAACTGATATGCAACCCTTAACCATTCCAATTTGGCCTCCATGTCTTGATATTTTTCTTGTAAGAAAATATATTTGGGTGTAGGATACTTCCAAAATATGCATACTCTTAGCCCTGAAAATTTTCCATATCTAGTAGATAGACGAAATATTATGCTCCTTGTTCATAGGAATATGGATATTGATTATCATCATAGAATGATTCGGGATGTGGATGATAGTAATATGAGAACATATGTTGCAAGAGTGGAGGTGGGTCTCGACTAACATTGTTGCTACTAAAAATGTGAGTTAGATTGTGGGAACGAAACCATGATTGCACAACTTCATGAAAGAAATGGGATGGAAATTGATGGTGAAGAAAGGAAGGTACTTATGTAGAGAGATGGGGTTTTTAACTAGATGGAGTCATCACTTTTTCTTACATGTGTCTCCGAAGATTGAAATTCCTCGAAGTGCACAACAAACTTGATTTGAAATGCAATTGAATAATTGAATTCACACCTTGAAAGAATCAAAATGGTTGTGAGGGATGAATTGGTTGAACTTCAAATGACCCCAAATTTTGAAAATTTCAGAACCTGGCTTAACTTGAGACCTCTAAAATCCTGAAACAACATAGACTTCAAAATTGAGACACTCTAAAGTCTAAAACTCGAAGCAACCTCCGAAGTCTGAAATCGAAAGCCCAAAATTTGAAGACCTACGAAATACTAAACATTTGAATCTAAAATTGTAAAAATGTCAAAATTCTTAAATTTGAAAGGGTATGAAATTCCAAAACCCAAACTCTTGAATGCTAAAAATCCTAAAATTTCAAAAATCTTAGGATACCCTTTTGGACTTCAACTCCCAATCTATCATCCATGAAATTTTGATCCCATTTTGCACATGTTAACTCCAAAATGCAAGGAAAATATCAAATTGAAGTGTTTGGACTTGGCTTCAATGTGACTTAGATCGACAGTAGAACAACTTGTTAGAAAATGAAAATTTGACTTCCTAGTCCCACACGGCATGTCAAAACTGTTGTGGAAAAATCACAACACCCCCGAATGGCCATTTTTGAGATGGGGAATTGGTTTTAATTTCCAAACATTGAGTTATCATGAAGTTTGGGACCTTGCAAATCAAATAACTCTCCGAGAGAAGGTTGGTTCCTACTCCTAACCTACCTACCACAAACTACTCCTAATGTAGGAAAAACTACTCACTAACCCTAATCTAATCTTCCAAGGGACAGGGATATAAGGATGGATGAAAAAAAAACCTACACTATGAGTGGTGATAGACCAAGAAAGGATTTCTAATCACTTTCCCTAGCCACAAAACAAAGAAAGGGTGAATCTTGGGGAGGTGGGAAAATGAAACACATACCCAAGTCCCACCAACGCTTTAAAGCGAGGTGGAGAGCTGAAACAAAAAATCAAAATGCCAACAATCTTGATTCATGATAACCAAAAACTCCTAGGTCCTGCAATAACCATAAAATGCATAGAACACCTTGTTACTGATGAAAGGTAAGAGAGACACAAAAATCATGCAAAGGTTAAAACAACTAACACATAACATAATTTTTATTTCTCATGAAGTATACACAGTACATTGCATGTGGGAGAGAGGCATGAAGTCATTACAAATTATGGGAGGGAGACTAGAAGTCCCAAAAGAAATGGGGTGCATGGGAGAAGAAGGTGATAAACTCTTTGCATAATGAAACCCCTTACAAATTTATAGAGGAAAAAATTCATGAGAGAGAGAGAGGAATTTTTAATTGCGGGAGTAATTGCGATGTCCTTTAAGCTCACATAAATTTTGAGGTTTCCCATGGTGTTGCACCTACCTTCATACCTTCATTAATGAAAACCACCTACCACCAAAGACTGCATATTGTTCTAAAACTTTTGTGTCTAGATCCTCTGAAATCCCAAATTTTATGTTGTCATGCTATAGAGCTCCTTCTAATGATTCCAACAATTGGTTTTTATGTAAAAACGGACATCCGGTGCTCAAGTTATGTAATTTTTGAGTTCCGCGACTTTTTAGTTTTGGGGTTTGGAAAACCTTTGAAAAATCCCATTTTTATGTCTTCATTACAAATGCCTCCTTCGTAGCTTTCCATCTCCTATGATTTTGCAAGATTTCGACATCGAGAGATCAAGTTATGGTGTTTTGAGCATGGCGGGGAGTGCATGTTTTTGACTCTGCTTTTGTGTTAGTAAGTAGCTCATTGAGCATCTCTCCGATCTCTACATTGAGTTCCTCATTGCACCAATACCATTTTAAAAATTTTAATTGGGCTTATATTTATACTGGATCTATATTACATCCTTCATTGGCTTACGACCCAAATTAGCCACAGAGTTACCTCGCTTTGCACAAATTTTGCCAACGCCTCCATAGTTTTGCATTGGCCCACATGCTTAGATGAGTCATCATTGTATTTCCTTACAAATTTGGAAAATGAAGCGATTTCCACTACTAGAACCTTGCATCTGAATCCACGTTGCCTCGGCCCTTGGCATGTTGAGTGTTGAGCCACCGGGATCCTTCTTTGCATTACACGTGGATCGGACCTTGTGGTCTTGTATTAACACAATGAGATCCTCACACTTCATCACCGAGCTCCCACTCCAACGAACCTATTTTCCACGACCTTTACGCAAACTCCATGCATTGTGATAGGAAATTAAGAGTAGCGAACAAATTCCTACACTAATCTTTGAGGAGAGATATTATGCAAAACTTTCAACATAGTAAAAAAGTTAGAGAAATATCAACAACATATTCATAAAAAACACAAACACCATATATATGTGGGAAAATCCTTTCGGATAAAAACCCACTCTCCAAAAGCTCACTCAAGGTATTTCAAATTTAATAACAAGATTACATACACTTGCAGAGCAAGTTTCTTTACGAGAGTATCACGGAAGCAATTCTAGGAGGATTAAAACTCACTACACCAATTGCTTCTCCAAGCCTTGATTTATAGACCTCCGGTTATACAAGAAACCATCTATGGTTTACAAAACCATGTGCCAAACCTCTCATGAGGTGGATAGCATTAAAGAGCAAGATTTCGGTCTAAAAATAGGCTCCCACGTCCACAATATTCTCCCCTATTTTTGACCCTCATAAATGTCATAAAATCTATCATAATATCTCTAAAAATAGCCCTTCCATGATATACTATCATATGGGAATCTTTTGACAACTCCTATTTCTATTTTTAGAGCCTAAACAATGTGAAACGGTTGTAGGAAAATATTAAATGAATAAACCAAACAAGGTTGAGACACCTCATTTCCAACAATCTCCCACTTTTCGAATACCTTACAAGGGTCAAGGGAAAGATACCATCATGGATCAACTTCTAGGGGCCGAGAGGCCCATAGACTCAGAACACCACCTAAATTTTCTTTGTGCTCATAGGCTTAGTTAATGCATACGCAACATTTGCAATCGTCTCTACCACAGCTTCACCCTTCCATCCTTGACCATATCTCTCATGAAGTGATATTAAACATCAATGTGTTTGGTCCTGGCATGAAAAGTTAGGTTCTTCGAAGGCTTGATTGCACTCTTCTGTCATAGTATAGTATATCAGCTGCACCCGGTTTTAATCCAATATCTCGAGCACAAAGCGCTTCACCCAAATGGCTTCTTCTTACGGGCATGAGTAGCTTCCATGTACTCTACCTCAGTAGTGGACAAAGTGACCACAGCCTGTCGCTTGCTCATCCAACTAATTGCACCACCATTAAGAGTAAACACATATGCACTGGTGGATCTTCTGCTATCGACATCACCGGCCCAATCTGAATCCACAAAACCATGAATGCATAGGGAATGTTGATCTCCTCTTCCATGAAAACATATAGAGTACTCTGATGTACCCCGAAAATATCTAAAGACCCTCTTAACTGCATCCCAATGCACTCTTCCAGGATTAGACATAAAACAAGAAAGAACTCCCACTGCTTGGGCAATGTCTAGTCTTGTACAGACCATAGCATACATTAAGCTTCCAATTGCACTCTGGTAAGGCACTCTGCTCATTTATTCCATCTCCGATGGGGATGAAGGACATTGTGAAATGGAGAGCTTCATTCCCAAAGTAACAGGAACACAAAGTGGTTTACAATCTTGCATGTTGAACCTTTGCAAAACAGAACAAACATACTTACTCTGGCCAAGCCATAGCTTTCTGTTCTCATGATCTCTTCTAATCTCCATCCCAAGTATGTGTTTTGCTACACCAAGATCTTTCATTTCAAATTTCACGAGAGAAGTGAGATTTCATTCTGCAATCAAACCTTTTCCTTTCCCAATAAACAACACGTCATCAACATATAAGTAATTACCAGAAGCAATCACCATCAAATTTAAAATATACAAAGTGATGATTTAGATTGCACAAACCCCAAACTCAACACAAATGAATCGAAAGTACCACATCCCAGGACCTTGTTTAAGGCCATACATGGATTTCGTTAACTTACAAACCATATTGCTTTTACCTTTCACCATGTAGTGCTCTCTGGCTATGTCATATAGATTTCTTCCTCCAAATCACCATGAAAAAGCGTAGTTTTCACATCTATTTGTTCAACCTCTAGGTCATAAGTGCTGCGATAGATAATAAAAACCGAATGGATGTCATTTTAGCAACGGAGAGAGAATATCTCACCATAATCAACTCGACTTGAGTACCCCTTATGCAACCAACCGTGATTTATACTTTTCAACATTTCCATCTCGAACCAATCTTTTTCTTAAACACCCATTTACATCCAATAGGTTTTGAACTTAGTGCAATGGTACAAGGTCCCATGTATCATTCTTCTTAAGAGCTGCCATCTCTTCATCCATGGATATTTTCAGGGACATTGGATCATTCATACCCAAAGCCTCTTGTACAAATCTCGGTTCATCAATGTTAGTGTTTGCTGCTCACAACACCCTTGGATGCGGTCACCTAGGTTGATCACTCTAGCATCCAAGTGTGATTGCACAACATGGAAACCTCTCCAAGTGTGGGGACTTGTGGCGAGAGAGGAATCTCTAGATTAGAGGTTGGTTCCTCAAACTCCTCTGATTTAGATCTATATTTTGTAAAACAACGAGAGGTTTGAAACCTAATCCTACTCTAAAAATCCAAGGAGACAGAGATAGAAAATGCAAAATGAAACTAAACTAATGGTGATACACCAAAGGAGGAGTGGTGAACACTTCTAGTTCTGCGAGATAGACACGAGATCATAAAAATGCAACATAAAACATCATGCACAAGCTGATAAGATGTAATCGAGTGCGAAATGAAACAAGCAACACAAACAGAGGTGGCCGATCATAAGGCACTGTATTGTCATTTCCTTGCTCCAAAATCCTTGTATTACAACATCAAAAAGGTAGAAAACCTGTTACAATTTTAGAAGAGGTCTAATACTTGCAAAAATCACTTGTTACAAGTGAAAGAAGAAGCTTGCTATCCCCAAAGAAATGTTCCCCCTTGAGAAATGAGCCAAATCTGGCTTTTACATTACATGGGTGAGTCTGGGGATAGAAAACGTACGAAGCATGAGAGCCCATCCCTCCTTTACTGCAAATGCATTAAAATGGCATGGGGGACCTTACAAACCCATACCCATCATTTTGACTAGATTTCGTGGAGAATGCGACCCATTACGCATTAAATCCGGTCAACGAAATGTCACTTCTAGCCATGAACACGCATCAGAGCCGTTTCTCAATTTTCTCTCTCTAGACTACACCAAAACTTAATATTAACCCTAGAAACATGTAGAGAATTTCATAAGCTTTCCGTTGATATAAAAAGCATTGCAAATCCGAGCTCTGTATCAAAAGATATGTCGTCTGAAGATTTAGGGCACAAAAGCGAGGTGAAAATGCGTTTTTGAAATTGTTCTGTGCTCTGCCACCTAGATGACACGTGGCATGCATTGATTGGCTGCATAATTCTCTCTCCTTCCTACTTCATTGGACATGTGTCTTCTTTTTATTGGCTTGGGCTTTTCCTTCAAAAAAAAATGCCCTTTGACCTTTGGACCTTTCTCCTTGTGACACGTGTCATGATCTGGTTGGTCCATGGGTCTGTGACGGCTCTTTCAGCGTCCACGCGTCCATCACATCCCGGATGTCCCGGTGCTTGCGTGTGACAAAAACTTCGATCTGCCTGAAATGGGCTTCCATGTCTTTCCCTTTTACTGCTGGTGACCACGTGGCATGATTTGATTGGCTTTCGGCCTATCTGCGTCCCGCGTCCCCTTTGTCCCACTTGTCCTTATGCTTGAAGTTTCCCGAACGAACCAGGCTGGTTCGCGTCCATTTGTTCCAAATTTCCCAATGCAGGAAAAAATCTTCGAACCACGAAATGGCTTCCTTCGCTCTCGGCCGCTTCGCCTTGTCACGTCCTCACGGCCCGGATGTCCCAAGTGTTTAGTACAAAGTTCTCCATTTCGGCCGATCCAAGTGATTCGGTCCTCAAGGCCCAAATGTCCCAGCGATTAGTCATTTTCTTCTCCTTGGCTGAACCGGCTTTCGCGTCCCTCGCATCCGGCGGCCCGATTGTCCCTGTGCTAAAATTTTCCTTTTCGGCCCGAAAAACCGGTTCGCGCCCTTCACGTCCATTTGTTCCACTTGTCCCGGTGCTTGGCGGGCCACTGGAGGCATTTCGGCCGAATCCGTGCCTTGGTGTCCCGAATGTCCCAGCTGCTTCTAGGACAAGGACTTAGCTGATTTTCACAATTTTCTGGCTTAAGCTCATTTTCTGCAACTTCTTAGAGTTTCTCGAGCTTGCTCTTTTCAACCTAGACAGGAGAGGGTTAGAAAAAATTTTGAGGGGACCCTAGAAACATGATTTTGCCTTGAATCCATCCATTTGCACAGGACTCAAAGAATTCTTATGTATGTTATCAAATCAACCCTAGGGGTGGATTTGGATAACAATTAGCGACTCAATGAGGATACCTTCTTCTTAGGTAGAAGATACCGATTGCTCAAGGCGATCCATTGGGCATGGAGTCATCAAATATTCTGTTTAGAACCTGTTGACTCGAGAATTTGTAAGGAGGAAGATGGAATGTCTCTTGATAAAAGCAAGGACTGAAACATCTCCATGAATAGCAAGTGTGCCAAAGCACTTAGGAAAACAAAACTAACCTATAGCAAAACAATGTGCACAAGCACTTGGAGGAAAGAAAATCTAATCTAATATTTACTGAGAGGTAGTGAACTTCCCTCTAGAGAAGCAACACTTGAGATAGATTCCATTGACTGGAATCTGCGGTTCTTCACCCTCGGTGAGGCTAATTGGAAAGCATTGTTGTTCTTGCACTTTGTGACCACATATGGACCACTCAAATGGCATCAAATTTTGAGTGCCTTCCCGGTTTTTTCTCTATCCACATCCCATTTCAACACTAGATCTCCAACTTGAAAAGATCTATCTTTGGCCTTTCTATCAAAGGTCTTCTTGATCACAGCTTGATCCTTTTCCATTGCTTGGGATGCCTAATTTCGATCTCTTGCAACTCCATCAACTCTGCATACCTAACCTCCATGGGCTCAAATTCCAGCAACTCCGGCTGCTTCTTCATGAGTTCCAACATTGGCAACTCAAGTGACGTGGGTAAGATTGCCTCTCTTCCATAGACAAGCTGAATGGAGAGTTACCTATGGATCTTTTAGGAGTGATCCTATCAGCCATAAGGCTGATTTCAGCTTGGTATGCCAAGACCTCGATTCTCATCAAGATTCCTCCTAATGATCCTCAACAAATTCTTGTTTGTAGCCTCCAGCCATTACCTAAGGGTAATAGTTCGATGAAGTGCTTAGGTAAATACCATTCTTGACAGCCCACTTAGTCACCCTAGATCGATAAATGCCAATGCATTATCAAAGATTATTGTAGTAGGTACAGAATGGTTATTATCCCTCATAAAAGTCTAAGATGCTTAGACTCATTTGTCTCTTTGAGTGCACTACTATTGTCCATTTGGTGAAGTAGTCTGTAGGTTAATCAAAATCCATTTGTGCCCTTGGCTTGAATTGGGATTAATGACTCAGGATGAAGTCAAACCCCATTGCATGAATGGCTAGTCAATTGAGATTGGATCACGATGGAAGGGCAGCAAGTCTCTCTTTTCTGTGAAGAATGCACAATTCTTACACCTCTTGATCCATGCATAGCAATCACTTTGAAGATTTTAGGCCAATAATAACCAGCCTTCATGATTTTTTGTCACTCTTGGTGCAAAATGGCCACCAAGCTGGTCCACCATGAAACTCTTCCAACACCTTTTGAATCGACTGTGCTAATGCATCTCGGCGGCACTCCATTCACATCTCTCTCTTGAACAAAACTCCATCAACAATGGCATATGGAACGACTGCACACTGAAGTGTCTCCTTTGGGTCTTGTTCATCTCCGGAGGGCATAGGCCTATGCTTAGGAAGTGCATACCTTGGGTCTAGCAAGGAGTCGAGGGGGCAGCATCGTCTTCTTCTTGTTTACCACTTGGCTCATGCTGTCCTTATCAAAAAGCCTCTTCTTCGTTGCATACTTCCTTTTGCTTCCAAAACCAGCTGCTCACACGCAGTCCTTTCCCTCTTACCAGCTTGGTGATCTTGATATCAATGTTATACTCCATGACATGGGTGATCCAACCTGCCCTTTTCTCATTCAAATCCTTGTTGAGGAGGAAGTCCTTAACCCCAGCATGTGAGACCAGTAGTTGAATCTTATTGTTTGAGACCAAATGTCTGAACTTCTTCAAGCTCCTGATGACAGCAAGGACATGCTTTTCGATGAAAGAATACTTTATTTAGTAATCTTCAAGGTTAATTTGAAGAATGCTACGGGTTATGCAAACCTTCTCCATTCAGTTGTGTTAAGATAGCTGAGATTGTGTCTGATCCTCCAAATGCATACAACATGAAGTCCTTTGAAAAGTCTGGGTTGATAAGAGTTGGAGCTTGTGATATTGCATGCTTGATGCTTTCAAAACTCTCTTTGCCTTCTGCTGTCCATTTGAATGCCAGACTCTTCTTCAACATCATTGTTAGAGGCTTCACAAGAGTGGCAAAATTAGGCACAAATCTATGGACAAAGTTTATCCTTCCTAAGAAGCTTTGAAGAGCCTTCTTGTGACTTGTGATGGCAAAGTGCTCTTATGGCTTCAACCCTCTCGGATCAATTATCGGTCCCTCTTTCGAGACAATATGGCCAAGGAGCTTTCCTTTATGTGCAAGAAAGATGCACTTCTTGGGATTCAAAGACACTCTGAACTTCTACACCTCTCGAAACACTTGCTAAGGTGAAAGAGGTGGTCTTACATTCTTTGAGAAGCAGTGATATCATCAAGATATATCAAAACTATTTTATTGATTAACCCCTTGAATGCCATGTCCATTGCCCTTTGAAAGGTAGCACCAGCGTTGGAGAGCCCAAATGGCATCTTCTTGTAAGCATATGTGCCCCATTTAGTTGTGAAGGCTGTCTTGAATTGGTCTTCTCCCTTCACCATAATCTGATTATTTTGAGTAGCCATCAAGTAGTGAAAACCTTTCTGAACCAGCCACCACCTGCAATATCTGCTCCATGGAAGGGAGTGGATAATGATCCTTGAGAGAGGCTCTATTGAGGTCTTGGAAGTCCACACACAACCTGATTTCTCTGCTCTTCTTCAGTTCGAGGACTAAGTTGGCGACCTAGCTTGAGTGTTTGATGGGGAAGATGATACGGCTTCAATAAGCTTGCTTAACTCTTTTCTCGTTAGAGGTTCAATATGGGGATTCATGCCTCTGGCCTTTGCTTTTGCGACAGCTGAGCTTAGATCTGGATCCGGCTCAATAGTATGTTGTGCCAACTGACTCACGGGTTGAAACCTCTCGGATCTTTGTAGCTCTAAGCAAACACATCATACTGGGAATTCTTGACAAAATGAACAAAATCAGATTTCTCTTGTGAGGTACTTACTTTTCCAATCTGCAATGTTTTGCCTTCTTCCTAAAATAGGCTCGAATCTTCACCCTTTACTTGAATGTTCGCTTTCTCCTTAGGAACTGATCATTCGGGTTGAAGAATGACTCAAGGTTATGAGGCCTTTTGGTAACTTGTTGGTTCTCAAGCTGCACCACTTGGTCACCATATTTGATGCATCTTGTCTTGATTCTGGCGGAAGAACTCAGCTTCTTCTTGTAGGAAATTAACAATTTGCTTTGATCATTCTCGAAGACTTGCCAACTTGTATTGTTGTCAGGAACAGCTGGTCTCACAACCAATTTGATATGAGGCTGAGATTTCTCACTTTTGATACTTTCCACAACATCAAATGCAGCCCCCCGATTCTGCCGATCTATCAGTGACTTCATTCTTCTTCCAGGTATGGACACGATGTTGAAAGCAGAAATCCTCAATGAGGTCCCATACCCTATTCTTGTAGTTCCGAGGTCATTCTTTGTAGCATGTTGTCCCCGACTTGATTGATGATCAACTCACTATCCTCGAACACTTGCAAGTTATTTATGCCCCTTTTCCCGAGCCTAATGAAGTCCATGAATCAAGGCCTCATATTTAGCTATGTTGTTTGAACAAGAAAACTGGAAACGAAAAGCTGAATAATATTTGATGCCTTGAGGTGAAACAAGCATAGCTCCTCCTCCTGCACCTTGCCTACTCCTTGATCCATCAAAGAATAATTGCCATACTTCATTTTTGTCCTTATGATCTGGCTTGGTGATGCTAGGGAGAGGTTGATCCTCTTCATGTAAACAATAAACCCCTAGCTCAGATTCTTCTATTTCTTGATAGGATCAAAAGCATGTACCTTGCTTTCCCATTCATCAAGAGTCAAATCTGGAATGCTTCCAACTTTGGTGTCGGCTTCATCTTTATTTGGATAATCTTCTTGATCAAATTTTGAACAGTTGGCATTGATTTGGCTTGGAGTATGAGGCTCAATATGAAAGTTTGCAATTGGTTCGGATATGATTGTGACCTTAGTACCATATCTTATTTCTAAACAACATGTGTGACCAATCAGCAGATAAGTAGCCTCCCAATTTTGGCTATGAAATCCCTTGATAAAGATAGGGCAAAGAGTGGTGGCAAATCTATCCGACACATCTTGTAAAATGGTAACGTTGGGGCATGTATGCGAGGTAAGATTCAAGCCTTTAATTACACCCACGGTTTCTCTTGCTTGTCCCATCAATTACTACCCCCTTAGATATTACTTCATATTGGAGACCAAGTGATCAGGCTATTTGCTTGGGCATCAGCTGAGCTACTTGCCCCTAATCAATCATGCAATTGTGTACTAGTTTATCCCGATGATTAATGAAACATAGAAAGGAGGGGGCTTGACATTTTACCTTGCTTTCTTCCATGATTTCCTTCGGAGTTGGGCAGCATTTGTGAGTACCTTCTCTTGCATTTGGACTGTTGGTTGAAGTTGCGATCCTTCATGGCACTTGCAGCAGATCTCTCGGCCTAGGATGGATAGGGATTCCCACATTGATATATTGACGTTAGTCTTCTTCATCTGTTTAATGATACTAAAGCGGGGATGAAGTATCCTTTTGTTTTCCTTGGTTTGCACGTTCACCCCTTGTACATGGGCAGCAACTTGGTGGCATTTGAGTTGGCCTAGGGCTGTCCTTGGCTGCCCTTGTGCATTTGAACTTGGATTTTGCTTGCCTGACCACTTGTGGAACCATGGGGTTGTTGTGGATTGGGGCTAATGGCTTTCTTCACCCAAATTTCTCCTCTTTGACCTTGTGTTGCTACAACACCTTGAGAAACTACTTGATTCATGCCACGAAATCCTCTGCTTTCCGGTTCACCAATGTGGTGTCATCGGAGATGTTCCTTCTTTGAGGTGCTTCTGCTATTGATCTCCTTCGTGGTTGGCTCTTCTGACCCCATCGACGGTTTGCACCATCGGGGCTTGATTTAATGCACCGTTAAAGCACATTGATTGGTTGTGTGGTTGACTACATGGGAAACACCAATCATATTCTTGGGCCATGTTATTTTGGACTGGCACTAATGCCTTAGAGGCGAGATATGGCATTTGGATTATAGGGTGGAATGGTCTATTGGCGGGAAGCCTTACTTGGCTTTGATTTTGATTTGCTTGGCCTGATTTGGCAACCTATTTTGTTGGTATGGGGGCCTAGCCTGGTATTGCGCTTGAGGTTGATACGGTCTAGCACTTTGAGCTTGCTGTCTTTTGATAGAAACCAACTCATTTCCCAAATTTTGCAATTGTTTCATGACCTCTTGGAGTTCATTTGAAACACTAGAGGATGAAGTAGAAGTTTCACTTGAACTTTGATTTCTAGGGGTGGGAACAGGAGCCAAAGTGGGTGCTTGACTAGTGCTTGGATTTTCTAAGTTTGGATACAAGGGCATGGGAGGCCTAGGAGCCAATTTACCAACTTGAATAAGAAATTTTTCGGCTCTAATGGCAATGTTATAAGCAGCAGGTAAGGTTGTGCCTCCCATAGATTGAATTAACATAGAAATATCAGAATTCAAAGCTTTAAGGTAATATAGAAAAGCACCTTCTATTATTGCTTTGCCTTGCCATGGAATCCTATCCCAAGACCTTTGAAATCTGAAGTTGAAGTCGATCATTACTCGTTGGGGGCTCTCTTGATAGTTGTCAATTGTTCAGTAGAGACAAATTGTCTCCCTTTTCCCCAAATCGCTCATGAGAACTATGCATAACTGATTCCAATTTGTGATAGAACCAGCTCAAGGCTCCTAAACCATTGCAATGCCTTCCTTTGAGCGAAGATGCTAAAGCACAATTTGATGACCACATCCATTTCATTTATCTCATGGATTGCTGAGGAGCGTTAATGTCTTTGACATGATCACGGAGTGGTATGATTTTCTCAATGAAAAATGGAATGTTCTTCAATGCTGTAATTGGGCTGGATTTTACACATTAAGGACAAGTAGGCTCTTTTGCCAGTGAAGTTGACAAAGGGATTTAGTGGTTGCGCCATTCGATTGGCACGAGAACCCTTGTTGATGCGAAAAGGTCTACCAGGTGGAGGTGTAGACAAAGTTCTATTAGGTGGAGACGCAGATCTTTGAGCTCTTCTTCCCCTTCTTTCTCTACCTAGAGATAGGTGTAGATAAACAAACAATCCTTCCTCCCTAGTTCTTGACCTGGTCTGTATTCTTCTCATAAATTTGCCAGGCTTGGACTGCAGAAACCAGCGGATTATGCCTCTTTTGGAGTCGCCAGATGTGCGATTTTAAAGCTCCTTCAAAGCTGGAACTTACAACAAGTGCACATCAATCTTGTTGCAATGAAAGTAAAGACCTCTAAGGTCCCACCGGGCATGCGAAGCGTTGTTGCTGAGACTCACAAAGCACCCTGGATGCGAGATCGGGCTTCTAGGTTGATCACTCTAGCATCAGGTGTGATTGCACAACATGGAAACCTCTCTCCAAGTGTGGGGACTTGTGAAGCGAGAGAGGAATCTCAGTTAGAGGTGGTTCCTCAAACTCCTCCGATTTAGATCTATATTTTGCAAAACAATAGAGGTTTGAAACCTAATCCTACTCTAAAAATCCAAGGAGACGAGAGATAGAAAATGCAAAATGAAACTAAACTAATAGGTGATACACCAAAGGAGGAGTGGTGAACACTTCTAGTTCTGCAGATAGACACAGATCATAAAATGCAACATAAAACATCATGCACAAGCTGATAAGATGTAATCGAGAGTCGAAATGAAACAAAACAACACAAACAGAGGACTGAAAACTGATCACAGAGCCTGTATTGTCATTTCCACTGTCAAAATCCTTGTATTACAACATCAAAAAGGTAGAAAACCTGTTACAATTTTAGAAGAGGTCTGATACTTGCAAAAATCACTTGTTACAGGTGAAAGAAGAAGCTTGCTATCCAAAGAAATGTTCCCCCCTTCAGAAATGAGCCAAATTTGGCTTTTACATTACATGGGTCGAGCCCAGAGACAGAAAACATACAGAAGCATGAGAGCCCATCCCTCCTTTACTACTGAGATGCATTAAAACGGCATGGGGGACCTTACAAACCCATACCCTATCATTTTGACAAGATTTCAGGGGAATGTGACCCATTCTGCATTAAATCTGGTCGCTGAAATGTCACTTCTGGCCATGAACACGCATCAGATCCGTTTCTCAATTTTCTTTCTCTAGACTACACCAAAACTCGAGATTAACCCCAGAAACATGTAGAGAATTTCATAATCTTTCCGTTGATATAAAGAACGTGCAAATCCAAGCTCTGGATCGAAAGATATGTCGATCACGAAGATTTAGGGCACAAAATAGGTGAAAATGCGTTTTTGAAATTGTTCCGCTCGCCACCCCTGGATGACACGTGGTATGCATTGATTGGCTGCATAATTCTCTCTCCTTCCCTTCTTCATTGGACATGTGTCTTCTTTTTATTAGTTCGGGATTTTCCTCCAAAAAAACACCCTTTGACCTTTGGACCTTTCTCCTTGTGACACATGTCATGATCTGGTTAGTCCACTGGTCTGCCACTGGCTCTTCGCGTCCACCGCGTCCATCATCCTAGATGTCCCTAGTGCTGCGTGGGACAAAACTTCCGATCCACGAAATGGGCTTCCATGTCCCTTTTATGCGGTGACACGTGGCGTGATCTGATTGGCTTTCGGCTCCTTCGGCTATCCAGCGTCTGCGCGCGTCCCTTTGTCCCACTTGTCCTTGTGTTGAAGTTTCCCATTTTGGCCAAACCGGCCTAAGTTCACATCCTTCGTGTCCATTCGTCCCAAATGTATTAGTGTTGCGTAGGACAAAAACTTCCGAACCGCCTGAAATGGCTTCCTTCACTCTCGCCCGCTTCGCCTTGTCGCGTCCTTCACGTCCTCATGGCCCGGATGTCCCAAGTGTTTAGTACGAAAGTTCTCCTTTTCAGACGATCTAGGTAGTTCGCGTCCTCAAGGCCCAAATGTCCCGAGAAGTTAGTCGATTTTCTTCTCCTTGGCCGAACCGGCTTTCGCGTCCTCGTGTCCGATGGCCCGATTGTCCCTGTGCTAAAATTTTCCTTTTCGGCCGAACCGGCCGGTTCGCACCCTTCGCGTACATTTGTTCCACTTGTCCCAGTGCTTCGCGGGCCGCCTGGAGGTGTTTCGGCCGAACCGTGCCTTGGTGTCCCGAATGTCCCAACTGCTTCTAGGACAAGGACTTAGCCGATTTTCACAATTTTCCTGGCCAAAGCTCATTTTCGCAACTTCTTCACATTTTCTCGGAGCTTTCTCTTTTCAACTCTGGACAGGAGAGTTAGAAAAATTTCTGAGGGGACCCTAGAAACATGATTTTTGCCCTGAATCCATCCATTTTCCTAGGACTCGAGAATTCTGATGTATGTTATCAAATCAACCCTGGGGGTGGATTTGGATAACGATTAGTACTCAAAGCAAATATACACTTCCAATCATCAGGAGAATACCCATACCTTTTAGGTGGTTTCCTTTACCTTGTATACTTTCAAGCAAGCTAAGGTGGAGATTCTTCCACTTCTTCCTCTTCTTCTTCCTCTTCTGAAGATTCAGAGCTTGGTGAGCTCTCCTCAACTTCTTGTCTATTTTGGGGTCTCGATTCAACTTTCTTAGGTGTAGAAGGAAGTTGAATCACATCCTTTTTTGTTCATTTTCTTTATGTTGTTCTAGATGAAAATTAACAGGGGAAGATTTAATCTCTCTAAAAATAACACTTCTAGAGTATATTACCTTTTGTGCAACAGGATCCCAAATCTTATATCCTTTCAAACCATAGCCATATCCGATGAAGATACATTTGATAGCCTTAGAATCTAACTTTGTTCTCTTCTCCTTAGGCACATGTGCATATGCCACATGCCAAAAAAATCTCAGATGTCTAATTGAAGGATTTTTCCCCGACCACGCCTCCATTGGCGTTTTATCAACAAGCGCTGATGTAGGAGATCTATTTATCAAATAGCAAGTAGTGGTAACAGCTTCAACCCAAAACCTCTTTTCTAGACCAGCTCCAATCAGCATGCTCCTAGCCTTCTCCATCAACGTTCTATTCATTCTTTCTGCAACTCCATTCTGCTTCGGAGAATACGAAGTTGTCTTGTCTTTTAATCCCGCAATCTATACAAAATCTATCAAAGTCTGCAGAACAGTACTCACCGCCATTATCAGATCTCAAACACTTAATTTTCTTCCCAGTTTGAGTTTCAACCATAGCCTTAAATTCCTTGAAATGACTAAAAACTTCAGATTTACTTTTTAAAAATATACCCATGTTCTCCTACTAAAATCATCAATGAAAGTAACATAGTAAACTGATTTAGCAATAGAAGCAACCTTAACATGACCAAATACATCGAATGGATTAGATCCAAGATACATGAAGACTTATGAGTAGACGAGTAAAACTGAATGCGGTTCTGTTTGCCATAAATACAATGTTCATAGAAATCAAACTCCAGATTGCAATCATTCAACCCCTCAACGAGGTTCTTATTTTTCAGGGCTTTTAAACCCTTCTCTCCAATGTGGCCAAGCCTTTGGTGCCATAACATGGTCTTCTCTGCAAGTAATTTTGATTCGGGCATTGAGCACCCTTGGGTACCCAGAAGCCACGACCATCCGTAGAGGAGGAAACCCTCTCCTTTTTCAGTGAAGTAGTTACTGGCTTAGTTTTATCTCGAAGTGCTATTGCACTCAACCGTGCATGCATCAAGTTGGTACAATGTACCCAATCTACTTCCTCTTGCTATCACCATAGCACCTCTTACCATTTTCACACGCTTTAGAAAGCGTACATGCACACTGCATCTATTAGCTATGCTAATAGATAATAAATTTTTCTTGCTAGTCACGGGATATGCAAGACACCATCAAATCTTCTAATTCTACCATCAGAAAAATTCACCTAAATACTACCACGACCAACAATTTCAAGGAAAGAATTATCACCCAAATACACCTTACCACCATCATAGTTTTCATACTTACTAAACCAATTTTTGTTAGGAGTCATGTGGAAAGATGCACCTGAGTCTATCAACCATGCATTATCACTTGCACAAGTGGCCAAAGCTGCAATAAAGGCATCTCCATCTTCTTTTTTCGGACTCAGAATCAAAATCATACTTCTTCTTTTTCTTTTTCTTTTCTTCTTTACATTCCCTTCGGAAGTGTCCAAATTTGCCATAGTTCCAACATATCACCTTAGACTTACCAGGGGATTTTGATCTCCCCTTATTCTTGGAATGGCCATGCTTCTTCTCATCTTTGCCTTGTTCTTTTGTTCTTCCTCGAACACTCAAAGCCTCTTTGGCATTCAGAGAGACCTTCCTTCTCATCTCTTCGAAGAGTAGAGAACCAACAACATCCTCCATCTTCAGAGTGACTGAAGTGCTCCCAATGGCCATGACTAGGCTATCCCATGAGTCTAGTAGTGAAACCAACAACATTTGGCACCTTTCTTCTTCGTCCATTTTAACCCCAACCGAGCTCAACTGAGTCACCAACATATTAAATGTTTCCAGATGCTCAGATATTTGTCCACCTTCTTCCATTCTCAAGGAAAACAACTTCTTCCTCAAGAAAATCTTATTTACTAGAGACTTAGCTTGGTATATCTCACCCAACTTTTTCCAAAGCTTCTCCGAAGTGGATTCTTCATGGACATTTATCAGGATAGAATCTGCAAGACATAGTCTAATAAGACCTTTAGCTTTTCTATCCATTACATCATATTGTGCAGCCAAAACTAGATCCGTAGGCCTATAGACCTTCTCATCCACCGCATCCCATAGATCTCGATCAACCAACAGATCTTCCATCTTCACTTCCACATTTCAAAGTTTGTGCTAGAAAACTTCTCTACGTCAATCCTCCCAGATGTGCTCGCCATTTGAAAAAATATCTGCAACCAGATAACAAAGTATTCTCTGCACAAGCTCCCACTCAAACCTGGATTAGCACAAAAAACCCAACAACCCACAACTGAAACCAAAGGTGATCAGGCTCTGATACCACTTGATAGGAAATTAAGAGTAGTGGAACAACTTCCTACACTAATCTTTGAGGAGAGATATTATGCAAAACTTTCAACATAGTAAAACAGTTACAGAAATATCAACAACATATTCATAACAAAACACAAACACCATATATACGTGGGGAAAATCCTTTCGGATAAAAAACCCCACACTCCAAAAGCTCACTCAATGTATTTCAAATCTAATAACAAGATTACATACAATTGCAGAGCAAGTTTCTTACAGGAGTATCACCAGAAGCAATTCTAGGAGGATTAAAACTCACTACACCAATTACTTCTCCAAGCCTTCAATTTATAGACCTCCGGTTATACAAGAAACCATCTATGGTTTACAAAACCATGTGCCAAACCTCTCATGAGGTGGATAGCATTAAAGAGCAAGATTTTGGTCTAAAAATAGGCTCCCACGTCCACAATATTCTCCCCTATTTTTGACCCTCATAAATGTCATAAAATCTATCATAATATCTCTAAAATAGCCCTTCCATGATATACTATCATATGGGAATCTTTTGACAACTCCTATTTCTATTTTTAGAGCCTAGACAATGTGAAACGGTTGTAGGAAAATATTAAATGAATAAACCAAACAAGGTTGAGACACCTCATTTCCAACACATTGGTCCGATTTACTAAGCCATTACCCTATTGGGTGGGTTAATCCATGTCAACTCCTCTCTAAATCAATTGACATTCATACCCACCAACAGAGTTGATTTGGATCAATCTGGGAATTTATCGTTCAAATTTTAGGGCTTCTCGTCTTCAAAAGTCGTGGCACTATTCACCCATTCGAGTGGCCAAATTTTCCTAAATGACAAAAACCCAGAAGTCCAAAATTTGGACTTTGGGTTTTGGAATTCTCCCCACCCTCGAGCACTATTATTCTATGCCCTAACCATATTTCCCTCAAATTCTAAAATGATTCTTTGATGCTTATGTTGACCTCCTTCACATGTGCAGAGCTAGTCCGTGAGTTCTACAAAGCCATCACCATATTGTTTGTCCGGGAGAGCTATGCCAATCCACTCGACATGCATCCGAGTTGATCTCTGTGTGCCTACTTTGGCCGAGATGGCCATGGGTTCCATCTGCTATGTTTTGAGCCTCATAGCTCACCGAGGTGAGCTCCTCATGTTTGGATAATTCCCTAATTATATTCCCCTCACTAATTTGCATGCCACACGTGTTGAGTCGATCCCGAGCCATCGTGTCTCATGTAATCTCTTCACCTCGGGATCGAGCTCTTGAATGACTATGTTATGCTCCCACGAGCTCATTTGTGATGATACGATCTTCCTTTTAAACATTGATTTCTTTTTTGTTGAGTGTCAAACCTATCGATCCACGATCTTGGCTCGTTGAGTGATCGATCCCCTATGGGTCTTCCTATTGTTTGGTTCATATTCATTGTTGAGCTTTTTTTTTGACACCTCCATCCATGTTGACATTCTCGTTCATGCTTGACCTGAAAATACCATAGCTTGAATTAGATCTATATCCCACTTTCTGCGGCATTTTCGACCTTCATGCCAATGGCTTACCATCCCGATCCGATTGATTCCCTATGATGCTGACATTTGTAACTCCTTTCCCCACTATGATGCTCTATGCATAGCTTGATACATTAGGATTCCGAACATTGATCCGGTGAGCCAATAATAGAGGTGTTTCCTTTTTCATAGTGCTCTCTAGCGGCTTATGGCTCGCCGTCCTACTCATTTTTGTGGTGGACTCCTCTCATGTCCCCAACCGAGTAAATTTTGTTGGAAACTAGAACACTTAGAGGGGGCATGAATCAGTGTTCAATTCAAATTTTAACAATAAAAAACTCAACCAATTGATTTGAAATATAATTCAAATGAGAGAAATCACTTGAGGAGGAAAACATTACGACAAAGATCACATTAATAAGGTTGACAAGATTTTCTTGATTCACTCTTCAGAGACAGATATGAGTACCATGCGTATATTCCAAAACTTCTTTCGATGATAAAAAAGACTACAAATACTTCAACAAAGTGATCCCTTAGGATAGTTAATGCACCCCAAAGATGAGAAATAGTCAAACCACAATCAGACATAACTTGAGATACTAAGCACAACCTAGAAATGAGAAAAATGACTCAACTAAAATGCTCATAATTTTTCAAATACACCACTTTTCAAGAAAATTATTTTTGCACACGAATTGTAAACAAATTTAATTCAAATATTCCTTCTATTATGTATTTTAAGTAGACCATATAATTTATTTTGAAGGCTAAGAAGCCAAGCAACTCAAAATGTGTTTTTCAAAAAGGTCATTTCACATTACATCACATAACTTGAACAAATGACCTAAATTTGACCTAAATTTTGGCATGAAGAATCAATACACCTTCCTTTACCATATATTAAAATTAATAGAAATTATGAGTCTACATTTTTATAGCCCATCTCATTTTCAACCATGAACACTATCAGTTCTCAAGTCCAATTCTAACTAACATACAAACCTCACTCTTAGAGTTGAGATGAGCGACCTTTACTCACACATGCTTTAAGTACTCTCTCAGCACCTTCCCCATGCTTTTACTAACTTGTACCATCATGTTTCACTACTTAGGTACCTGAAACCACCCTGAAAGGACACTGTCACTCACCATCCAAGACCCTGTCTTCTTGAAACCTCATGAACTCACTTTGAACCTCTAAGAAAGACCTGAGAAGTATATCTTTCACTCTCCCTTTTCCATCAATGACTGTGACATCAACTACAAAAATGACAAACCAACAAGGTGCAACAATCTCCCCTTTGTCATTGATGGCAACATTCTGAAACTTGATGGCAAACTGAAATATGAAACAAGTTTCCAACACTCTCTCTCCCCTTTGACATCTATGAAAAAGATGCACAAGCACACTAAATTGATTAGATTGGAAAAATTTAACAAAAAGATAATGCTCATACCTTGGATGCACTCCCCTAGAAAATTATTGTTTTCTTGTCTCGAAGAGGCTCATGAAATGTTGCTATGTTTCTTGCATGCAACACCTACACACTCCATCTGTTCACCTTTCAATTCAGCATTCATTCTTGTCTTTGAATGACCACAAATTTTGCTTAGACTTGGAAAACCAACTCCCCTATTTGGACTCAAATTGAGCCCTCTTGGAGCAACTTTGGCACCTTAGCTGCTACCCTTATCTTTCTGAGACCTTTAGTGACTTTTAGGGGTTGGAAATACCCCCAATTTATCCCTCACTGTTTCAAACCAGCGCTAGGCAATGATTTAGTCATTATATAGCCAATTTGCTTAAGAAACACTTTTCTTTGTTTATTTCCTTAAGCACAAACATATTGTTTTTGGTTCTTTTGGCTCTTCCTACCACCTTTCTGTTTCTCCTTTTCTTATATCACATCCTTTATCATGGAAGTGAACAATATGACCTCTTATACGCATTCGACTAAAACTCGAGAAAATTGTGTTTTAATCCTTCAACATGCAACACATTCTCATTTCTACTTTTTCCATTGTCAAGACTTAACGTACCTTTTCCAACAATATTTTCTAATGTGTTATCATCAAATCACACCATGCCATACATGTTTTCCTCTAAAGATAATAATTTGTTTATGTTTCTGTCATGTGGCTAGAACACCCACTATTAATGTACCACTCCTTTTTGTCATTCGGTGATGAAAGAATGCTTGAACTATTAATCCTTTCTATTTAGTGTCTGTAGAATTTGATTTGGATATGTCGATTCTCATGTTTTGTTGTGGAGGTCTTTGATAGAAAAACTTGGAAACATGTCCATATTTTTGCAGTTATAACATATCATTTCATCCTTGTTTCTTCCATAATAAGAATTTATGTGCCTACCATGACTTTTGGAGTACCTTCTACATTTTGCAGCCTTGTGACCAAATTCACTACATGCATAATAGTATCCATAGAATGAGTATGCATACCTCATGGCATAGTGCCTCCTTGGATAGTTCTTCTTCTTGAAATCAACTCTCTTGGATTTAGAAGGTTATTCATTTGAATTGACCATTTTTTTTCTCTCTGACTTGTCATCTTCCTTCTTCTCTTCATATCCCAAACCAGCTTTGTCACTTGAGTCTTTTTACCTGCTCAAAAGATCACTCAAATCAAAGTAGTGCTCTTCTCAAATTTGTGATACATTTTAATTTTTTTAGGTCTGATCTAACTGAGTTTGTAGCTGCTCCATCTCTGTTTTGAGCTTCAAACTGTCTTTTTCTTTTACTCTGAAAGCATCTTCAATTTGTTTTACATGTACTTAAAATTCCTTGATTATTCCTTCATGTTCTTGAGCTTCCTTTTTCTTATTTTCTTCAAGAAATATGATTTTACTTTCATATTCTTTTACCATAATTTTTAGTTTTTGGTTTCTCTTCTTTTGATGCTTTATTTCATCTAGAGAACTTATCAATTCAGCTTCAATATTAACTATTTCTTCTTCATCATATGAGCTATCATACTAAGTCTGATTTTTGCCTTTAGAATTTCTTGCATCAAGTATTTCAATAGCCATAAACAAAGTTTCAGCTACCATACCTTTATCATCACTTTCGGAGCTGCTAGAGTCACTTGACTGTGAAGAGCTTGAATCTTCTTGAGAGTAGAAATTCTTCTTCTTTTCTCCATCATATTTCTTGAATTTCTTCTTTTGTCTATTAGAGGATTCCTCTTCTTATTTGTGTTTATTAGGACATTTAGAGGAAAAATGACCAACTTTTCCACAACTAAAACACTTGAATGGGAGCTTACCTTTGTATTTTTTGAACCTCTCTTCAGCTTCCTTACAAACATAGCTTCTACTTTTTATCATCTATGTCCATGTCAGAATCAACTGCCTTGTTCTTTTCTCGTGTCTCTTTGTTTTCTTTGAAGGCTGCCTCCTTTGTCCCTGATTTTGAATCACTGATTCTCATCTCATATGCAGTCAATATACCATGAAGATCATCCATTGTTAGAGTAGTCGGTCTTTAGCTTCTTCTACAGCTGATACTTTAGCATCAAATTTTGAGGTCAAAGATCTAAGAACTTTTTGTACAACCACACTCTCTTTTATCTCCTCTCCTAAGCCTCTAATCAGATTTACAATTTCATCAACTCTTTGCAAATATGAAGAAATACTCTCACCTTCTTTCATCTTGATGCTTTCAAACCTGTGCTTTCTAAGTTTTTAATTTAGATATGCTCACTTTGTTATCTCCCTCATAAATTGTCTTCATCTTGTCCCACATTTCTTGAACTATCATGCACTACATAAATTTTATAAACTCAGCCTCAGCTAACCCACAAATAATTGCATTCATAGCCTTATAATTATTTTTCATCTTTCGTCTTTCGTGCTTTGTGAGTAGGAGGTGTTGATGAAATGGTATAACCACTTTCAACCGTATCCCAGACATCAAATCCAATAGAAATTAAAAAGGTCTTCATCCTGACACTCCATAATGCATAATTTGACCCATTGAATAGAGGTGCTTTAGAATTAGAAAAGCCACTTGATTGATTGTTTGCCATAGTTTAATTTACTGGATCTCCCTTGAGCTATTAAACTCACTTTCCCAAGGCCTTTCGTGATACAAATTTTTGGAAACTCGAACACCGAGAGGGGGAGAATCAGTTTTCAATTAAAATTTTAACAATTAAAAAATTAATCACTTGATATGAAAGACAATTCAAAATTTAGGATAGTATGATTACCATGAGTATAGGCCAAAAATTATTTTGATAATAAAACCAAGACTTAAAATACTTAAATTGTGATCCATCATGATAGTTCATGCACTCAAAAGATGCGAAATGATCAAACCACATTCAAACATACCTTGAGGTACTAAGCACAACCCAGAAATGAGAAAAACTGCTCCACTAAAATGCTCATAATTTTTCAACTACACCACTTTTTGAGAAAACTATTTTTGAACATGAATTTTATGCCAATTTACTCTAAAAAATCCTTCTATTATTTATTTGAAGGAGACCATATAATTTTTTTAAGGCTAAGAAGCTAGACAACTCAAAATGAGTTTTTCAAAAATCTTGTTTCACAAAAACTCACATAACTTGAACAAATGACCTAACTTTGACCTAAAATTTGGCATGAAGCATCAAGACACCTTCCTCTATCATCTCCAAAAATTTATAGAAAATAATATGTCTAAATTTTTCTATCCCATCTCATTTGCAGCCATGAACACTGTTAGTTCTCAAGTCCAATTCTGACTAACATACAAACCTCACTCCTGGAGCTGACACGAGCCTCAACATTTATCATAAATGATGTAGATACTATCTCAAAACCTATCCCATGCTTTTCCTAACCTATAACATCTGTTTCACTACTTAGGTACCGAAACCACCACGAAAGGACACATGCCACTCACCATTCGAACCCTATCTTCTTGAAACCTCATGAACTCGGTTTGAAGCTCGAGAAACAACCGAGAAGCATACTATTTCACTCTCCCTTTGAAATAAATTCCTTCAAAATCAATGAAAACAACATAAAACCAATAGGGTGTAACAAATTCTTGGCTCAACAAGTCGTCCACGAACCATTGAGTGCTTACATTTTGAATTAGTGTGTTGATTTGTTATCATGCAATCCACTTGGCTCCAAACTGATTCCTTCCACCTATTGAGATTGATGTGTTGCACTAGTGATCATCTTAGTTTCAAATATTCATCTCGTCCCTAGTATTTCGAGTTATCTCTTATTGGCAGTCGACCAGTGCTTCTCCTCCTGGTGACAATATTGAGCCATTTTGTGCTTCCCCTCCATCTAGTTGCTCGTTGGATGGGCCATTTAGAAATCCTCATTCCTTTTCTAATCGTCTCACTAAGTCAACAATCACTTTTCATCATACCATCTCCTTGACGTCAAGGTAGATTCCCTATCATGTTAATCATTCTCTATCTTCACAATAATTGTTGAGCGAGTTAAAATCCACTTCCTTTGCTATAAGAGTGGCTCGGTCGGACCTCCCACTCGCTAACATGATCCTAGCTAACGGGTGAATCTTTATCCCCACATTGTGTCACAAGCTCGTCAATATTTCTAAGGATCACAACTAAGCTACCTAAACTTAAAACCCTCTCCAGCTCACCGACCTACTCAACGAGCTAAAATGTAACTTGGCCTCATCCTAACTCCCTACGGATATTTAATCCAATTATTGGCATTTTCTAGGGATTTTGTTGATTTTTCTTACCTCAAAGAAGGTAGTGGGAACTTGAAATTTTAAATTTGATATTTTCCTATAATGGGTTGTTTGCTTGAAAGAGGATCCATTTTTCCCCTATTGTCCATTTTTCTCAAGAGGAAAAAATAGATAACAATAATGTGAATCACAATTTCCAAACATTTGAAATTACTAGTGCTAGTAACTAGCCCATAATCAGAACACATATACATTTGTTTGAAAATTCCTTGTAGATTTTAAATACACATTATCATATTCAAATTAACATGTTTTATTTAGTTGAATTCACTATTCAGATTACCTAAATGGTGATTTTACTAATTTTATGGCTATTGATTTATTGAGTTAACGATGGTAATTTTTTTATTACAAATCACTCTTAGGTGTCATATTCTTCTAAGATTTATATGAACCAAAATGAATCCATTTTTCAATTCCTTTGAGGTTTGTATTATTTTTGTACATTATAAGAATACCTCATTTTTTTACATAATTTGATGACTTAATTTCTTTTGGATAAAGGTAAATTGAGGTTTTGGATAGGATCTAACCTAGGTTAAAAAGGCCTACAAGTCAAGATATAATAAGAAGGTAAACAAGAAACAAAAGAAATATATATGGACATGCAACACAAAGAGAAACAAAACAACTAGAATTGAACATTGGTTTTTATATAAATTTTCTTTTATTATAAACCACTTTCCAATCTGTCAAACCATCCTAAATAGGAAGAAGTACTTCAAAATAATTGATTAAAAGGTATGTATTCTCATTTAGAGTAGATTTAGGAGGTATATTTTCCTTTACCACTTCATTAAGAATTAGCGTATTTGAAGGCATTGTAGGATCCCTAGCAAGAGTTTCATGTACATAATCCTCCAAATCAAAATTAGAATCAAGTATACTCTCTAGTTTTTCATTAATCACAGTGTGACATGGGAGGAATCTTTCCACCAAGTATATTTCACATGCTTTCACCTCTCATGATGATAGTTTGTAAAAATATGTCCCAATGCAAAACACCTTCTACATTTAAAGACCAACTCTTCATAGTCAAAGGGCTCACCCAATTTTTTTTTAGAATTTAGGGTCTATATTACCATGGAGTTCCTTTGACATTTCTAATTAAACAAGGATGCAGGAATTATTTGTGTGAGTATACCAATTAGTATCAACATCCACATTTTATGAAAT
This sequence comes from Taxus wallichiana var. yunnanensis, assembly GCA_018340775.1. Lineage (NCBI taxonomy): Eukaryota > Viridiplantae > Streptophyta > Pinopsida > Cupressales > Taxaceae > Taxus > Taxus wallichiana. The sequence goes on along the minus strand of CM031242.1, from coordinate 589,420,195 downwards.
TTCCCAACTTGTTGCCTATAGAGACTAGATAATTTGTAGCTAAAAATTTAAGGAGTTAATGAGGTAATCTAACCCAAACTCATTTGGTTGAGAATGATTCAATAACTTCAAATTCACTATTGTTAGAATTTAAGGCATAATCATAAGCATATATAATTGTTTGAAAATTTCTTGAAGGTTCTTATTCCACATTATTAGACTAAAAAATGTTTATTTCTATTTGGTTTAATTCACTATTTAATTTCATTACTTATTATTTAACTAATTTGATGATGGTAAACTTTTTCTAAACTTCACTTCTATGTCACTTACTTATCAACCTCTTATTTCGCATCATGTATATACTATTAATTTTAGGGTGAATTACCTTAGAGAAATCATAGTATTTTGTAATTCACTTACCATGTTGTCCTAAACATATCTTTTTGGGGTTTTAACAACATTCAAGATATTATACAAATACAAAATCCATATATATTTTTGAAAGATGATGGAATTTTGATGGAGGAAGAAGTATTGGCTCAACAAGGGTTTTTGCATGCCTTCTCTTGTGCAAAAATTTTTCATCGGTCTTTTCATGCCCATATCTTATTAGTGTTAGATTTTCTTCATAGTTACTTAGGTATTTATTCCACTCGTTTAGAGCGGTGCTTACCTTTATGATGGCATTTACCCTCCCATTGCACCAATGGTTGTTAATGGTGGTGAATATGGCTCATAAGCGCGAACAAAAAATTGTTCCTAAGGTCTATGATGAGGTAATGAATCTAAAACTCCCCATCCATGTTAGTATTGATATTATGTTTGTGGATCCTATTGTCTAGTTTTATATTAACAACTATTTGATAGCCTATTTTTGTGATCACATTCCTTCTGAGTCATATTTACAAAACTTGATTAGTAACCATTAGGAGATTATAGGAACCATGTCTTTGGTGTTCGAGAATCTTACCAAATGGTTTTAATTTTTACGAGCCCTCACAAGTCCAAATTATACTTGAGCAATCTTCCTACTTGTATATTAGTAAAATAATTCTTGTCTTATCTAAATAGATTCCCAAGTTTAACACATCCAGACAGTTTCACTTCGACTATTAGTATGGGTGGAGTTATCGGGTTTCCTTTTCATATTTGGCCTTTTTGAATGATATTTTCTATCCCCTTTGCCATGTTATCTATCATTAACCTAAACATTTTTTATGTGTGTCCACATAAATGGGTTTGTGTTGAGGTTGACCTAGCCTTTGATCTGTAGGACCATGTTGACATTTAGGTTGCTTCCATGTGTTTCTCACGAAAATTGTCTACTTCAACCTTCCCAATACCTATTTTCAATTTCAAACTCTCGACCATAACAATCATGATTGTTCACTTCCTTAGTTTGAAAATCCTACTAATGCTCAAACGATGTCATACCCAAAGAGGCCACATCTAAAGAATGGACCGCTATGAACAACAAAAAGGGTGTGGGGGATAAATCGATTCTCCAGTACCCCTAACCTCTTCTCGTCAAAAGTTGGTTCTGTTAACCACGCCACCCATTCCATCCCATCCCACTTAGCCATCCCTGACCTTGCAGAGCCAACCAACTTATCCTTCATAATAACAACAAGTTGGGAAGGTTGTTGCCACATCCTTCTCCCAATGCTAATCCCGGATTCCTCCTAAGGAGAACCCTTTTGAGGCACATGGGTCACATAGGGCTAAGTGCCTCACCATTCGATGGAACAAACTAGTTTAAACCAACATCTCTTTATTTTTATAGCTTTAATATTTTGAGATCGGTAGATGAATTGCGGGGGATTTGGTTATGGCTGGATACCCATGAATTGTCTCTCATGGAATGTTAGAGGTCTCACAAAATCCTCCAGAAAATATTCTGTGAAGCATGCTTGTCATTTAATTGGTAATTTAGATATTATTTGTTTGCAAGAGGTTAAAGTTACTGGTTTTCTTCTTCAAACTTCATTAATGTGCATTGCTTTGAATTATACACATTTTACTCCTCTCATTTGGAAGGAAAATGTGGTGTTTCTATTTTTGTGTCTCCTAGATTTTCTGGCATGATCTCTGCCATGGGTCATGATCCTGACAATCGGGTCATGTGGGTTATTTTGGATATTAATGGATTTTCTCTTGGTGTGCTAAATCTTTATGCTCCTAATGATGGCCCGGAAAGGTCAACATTAAGGCATTAGTTAGGGGATAAGTTAAATTTTTACCATTGGTTTATTTGTGGTGATTTTAATATGGTTGAACATCCTAATGAAAAGATGGGGGCCTTTTATGCATTGGTGTATTGGAGAGCATGAAGCATGGTTCTATTTAAAAAGCCAATGGAGTCTTAATGACCCACTTTACAAAAAGGCAAAAAGACTTTACTTCTCAAAATTGGTTTACATGGTCCAATTTTTAAGAAGGACTGACGTGTGTGCTTAAAAGGTTAGATCATGTCATACTATATCAAAAATGGGTATTTTAACTAGAAACTAACAGTTACTCCTTGATCACTACATGTCTAGATATTCTCTTGTTAGATCATACCCCTATTTCTTTCAAAGTTACATGGGGTGGGGTCTAACTCAAGGTGTTAAATAATCAATTCTATATGAATGTTTCTCTACTAATTCATCCAAGGATTCTATCTCTTATTACCAAAGTATGGAATATGGTGCCACATCCACTTTGTTTGTTGCTAGTTGGGTGTCTTGGTGGAATGAGGAAAGTAAATAGATTGATAAATTTGTTTTCCAGTTTTGAAAGCAAGTTGCCCAAGTTCATAAGAGGACCGATGTTGCTCTTCTCCGGGAATTTCACAAGACTACTTTTCTTTTAGAATATCAACCTTTTGATGTAACAACTCAAGTTCATGCTCCAAAACTTAGACACTACTTATATATCATAGAACATCATAAGGCCAAGGGTCCGCAGGTCCGTGTTCGGATTCACTAGCTTAAGACTAGTGATGGGAAACCATTTTTTTAAATCCCTCAGATCTAAATATGCTAAGGAGCAAATTAAGGAAATTTAGCTTGCCCATGCGTAGGTCATAACCATCATTGATATTATAATAGCATTTTGGATCACTATACGATGGTTTTTAAGGCCTAGAATCTTTTTCCGAGAGTTAAACAACACTACAACAATGTATTGAGATTGTCCAAGGTTACAAGCTAACTAAGCAAGAAAGAAAACATTGTGATGCCTCTCTTACTTTGGAAGAGCTTCATGGTGCCCTTATGTGTTTTTCCAATGAAAAACATCCTGGATTAGATGGATTTCCATTTGAATTCTATAAAGTTTCTTGGCATATTGTTGGTCATGATCTGTTGAGGATGTATCAAGAAGCCTTGCAAAACCAGTCCCTTGGAGATGTTATTAACAAAGGAAATATTAAGTTTATCCCTAAAGCTAGGAATTTGTAGTATATCACTAAATGAAGGACCATTACTCTACTTAATGTTTCCTATATGATTTTGGCGAAGGCTCTCATAGTACGCATTACTCCTCTTCTCCTAAAGATCGTGTGACCTAAGCAATCTGGATTTGTTAAAGGCCGTTATATTTTGGATAACCTTATAGCCATCCAGGAAGGAATGGAATGGGCTCAAAATTTTCTTGAGAGGGTGATTTTGAGAATTCTTATGATCGATTGATTGGCCATTCACTCTTGTTATTATTCACGCTTAAGGTTTTGACACTCTTTTTCTCAATGTTGTTTAGAATTTATTTATAGATGCCTCCTCTTGTCTTACTATAAATGGTCATCTGTAACCTTTAGTTGGATTGTTCGATCAATAAGTTAGGGTGTCCCTCTTTCTCCGGATCTCTTTCTCTTAATTGATGAAATAGGGTATCTCATTACGGACAAAGAAAAGTGTGGGTGCATTCATGCTATATTTATCCCTAGTCACAAGACTCAACTCATCAATGACCACTTCACCGATGACACCTTTCTCACCTTATCTAAATCTGAGAAGAACATACATGAGACCTTCTCTTTCCTTGAAATTTTTTAGAAATCCTTGACGTATAATGTTCAACTTGCTAAGACATTAGGGTTCCACAAAAATCTCTTTTCTTATGCTCGATTGGTTAGTGACTTACCCTTGGAAATGGATTCGAGGAGGGGAAGATGTAAGTTTTGGGTATCCCCTTTTGCTTTGACAATGAGTCTTCTACTCTACGGAATATTTTCATTGATCGAGTTGAAATGAAAGTGAAAAAGTGGGTCTCTTTACCATGGTCCTTGGTTGGGGAATTCCATGTGTCAAGGTTCATTTTAAGACCCCCCTCTAAAAAAATTAGTTTAGAATTGGTGGCGAATCTCCAAAATTAACTTTCGAATCAATGGAAAATTTATGAAAAAATGTTTCGTGGCAAAGGCGATTTGGCAGGAGCATTTTCCTTAGATTTCACATAGTTGGATGGGTAGGTTAGACAAGTAGGTTGGATGGGCAAGTTAGATGATAAAGTGGGATGGGAAGGTTGGATGCGTATGTCTAATGAAAAGGTTGGATTGGTAGGTTGGATGGGGAGGGTGGACAGGTGAGTTGGATGGGAGGGTTGGATGGGTGTGTTGGACGGGTGGGTTAGATAGCTCGGAGGTTAGATGGCTATGGAATTTGTGGTTGGACGAAACTAATTTTGGAAAGATCTATGGTTGGAATGATTTGGGATTGGATGGCTTTGGGGTTTGAAGGCTTAGAGGTTGGGAGAACACCCGGGGTTGGACAGTTGTGGGGATGGACGTCTTCGGGGTTCGATGGATCGAGGTTGGATGAATCTAGAGTTTAATGTCTCGATGTTGGATGGCTTAGAGGTTGGGACGGATCTACGATTGGATGAATTACGGTTGCGATATGACAAAGATGTTTGATAGTACGATATTGGTAGTATATGTATACTTTGGTGAATATGCACACATAATGATTCAAATTGGTGGTGAATTACATGCATAATTTGTTATATATGTTTAATTTATAAGAGAAATGTACTCTACTGAGGGACGCTTCGGCTGAAATTTTTGGTGAATAAGTCAGCTTCCAATCACTGAAAATTCACCAATTCAAATTTCTACAAACCTATATTTTTACGAGTTTACAAAAATTCACCACTAAATTTTTCCTTTCTAGGTTTATACTAAGATCTTACATGTTACTTAAGTTTACTATGCAGATTGTTGGTGTCATTCTCTCGGCTTCCTTTGAAAAGTTCGCTAAGTTATTATGGGACTATCTTTGGTCAAGTTACTGAGAAAATAAGGCTTCCACCAAGTGGCGTGGGATATTTGCACACTTCCATGGGACCATAGAGGAATGGGTATTATTGATGTGAATAGACATATAATCTATGTTTGTGCCAAGTGGGTTATTCGTAGCATTCATGGTAACAAAGCTTGGAAAATTTTACTATGACACTATATCTCTTCTAGCTCTCATTATTGTAAGAAATGTTAGAAGAATATTTGTTTTCATAATTTATTAATCACTAGAGTGTCAATTAAAATAATTAGTACCATTGTGGTGAAGAACATCTTGAAATATTTTTAGGGAGTGAAACATCGATGTGATGGGTTGGAGATGGCTTTCATTTTGGAATTTCCTTCAATGATTATAACATCTCGTGGATGCCGATTTGTTATCAGATAACTTACCTCTTGTAGAACTTCCTAATCTCAAAGATTAGAGGCTTTCTAGGAAATACACTTCTTTTAAGAGATTTGGTCTCTAGCAAAGACTGGACTCCTTGGCTAAAGATTAAATAGAAATTTAAGTTAACTCATATAGACCTATCGTAAGTTTTCAAAATTTAGTCTCTCATGCCAAATGTGATGTTGCACAAACTTGGGATTCAACCACCTACTACTTGGTGGAAGGATTGGAGATGGAATGTGGATATACCTTTTCTTAATTATAACTTGGGGTCATCTATTCTCTTCTTTCCCTTGTTTTGCTTTCTATTGAAAAGCTTAATACTAGATGGAACCTGCAATCTTCCTCTACCACTTGGATTTGTCGCCTTCATTGTTATTGTAATCCTTTGTTCGACCTAAAGTTGAATTTCTTTCTTTGGTTCCTAATTTACCAAGGCTTCCCTTTGGGGAACAGTTAAGCCACATTGTCTTCCTCAACCCCAAATTATTTTTTGTCATCTGAATCCTTTAAGCATGTGCTATGGTTTTTACCTCATGCTCAAAGTGCTTGGCGCTAAATAAACTCCCTTTTCAAACCTTATCATCTTGAGTTTCTTGATTAGAGGACTGCCTTCTTTGGATATTATACTAATCGACCTACTTACATTGCTTTTATTTGGAATTTCTTTTGTTATTTTATTCTCTTTCAACTTTAGAAGGATAGGAATAATGCTTTGTTTGAAAAATGTTAGCCAACTTTGGAAAAATTTTATTAAGGAAAAGTTGGTGATTCTCTCTTCTGTGTGTATGTAGATGTAGGCACAATCTCGAGAAAGTGGCTCTAGATTTTTCTCACCTTCAAGATTTTCTCAATCATTGCAGCTACACATCATGAACCATGAGATGGGTCCCTGCAGATGATGATCCACGTCCTCTACATCTTTCTCTACCATAAAGAAGTCACAATTAAACTCGTAGTCACTCTCGGAGTGATCACATTTCTCCTCCTTTGGATTTCCCTTTCCCCTCCTCTTCCAATCTTGGTTATAGCCCTCTGCATGAGGAAAATATGTCTCCATCTCCTCAAATGGGGGTTCTCCACCTTGGGAGTGCCTAAGTTTTGTGGTTTACCTTCACCTAGTTTGGGGATTATAGTGCCACTTAGTATTCAAATTTTGGATCGGGACGGATGGATGGTTTACCCCCTACTAATAAACCTCATGCACTTGGCCATTTTCCACCAAGAGATGATCCACCACCACCTCCTAGTATTGCTTCTTTGTGTGCTTAGGAATGCCTTAATTTAGTCCCTTTTTGGATGGTTTTGATTCCCCCTCATGACCGTTCTCTATATCCCTCATGGACGGTTTTGTTTCCCTCATGGCATTTTTATGTTTCCCTTTGGGCCTTGTTAGACTTTGGGTTGTGTTTTTCGCTAGCCACCCTTTCTTTG